>CM036543.1:26051643-26699143 GCA_020745685.1 Tautogolabrus adspersus
CCTCGCTCAACGCTTCATCTTCCGTCTCAGTGGAAATTGACTGAAATACCAAACCCCTAACCCCACAATATCAACAGCTGTGCAGCAAACACACACACACACACACACGTAAACACACACATGGCACGAAGAGTTTAATGTTGGTAAATACCGCAGACACACACACACACGGGAGAGAGAGAGAGAGAGAGAGAGAGAGAGAGAGAGAGAGAGAGAGAGAGAGAGAGAGAGAGAGAGAGAGAGAGAAAGATGTACGTGGCTGCTCGAGGCTTGGCAGCTATAAATACAGAGGATTGCAAAGAGGAGGAAACTCGGTTAAAAAGTTAAGTGGGGAAAAAAGCGGCGCAGGGAGATTGACACCCCGACGTCTCAGCTCTCTAGAGGCTAAATTAGGAGATCCACAGCTCCTCACACACATGCGCACACACCAACTTGTAACACACACACACTGACAGACACCTTAAGAGACTCACACAGTTTTCTAAGGTGCATACACACACACACACACACACACACACACACACACACACACACACACACACACACACATGCAGGGTGTGTGTGTGTGTGTGTGTGTGTGTGTGTGTGTGTGTGTGTGTGTGTGTGTGTGTCAGTCAGAGTCCCTCGCTCCTCACAGACACACTGAAGGCCGATCCAGTGTCCCTGTTAGCCGTCACTATGTTGAATGTTGATGGACACTGTGGCATTAATATGAACGGAGATCCTGCACATTACACACAGTAATAAACTCAACTGCATTAGATATGAGCTCATTTAGTTTAACAGAAAGGAACTATTTGGACATGCCACCAAAGCAGACTTTTAGCATTTGTAATCAATAATCATTGACTTCCACCTTTAAAGATATTACAAATCCACTTCCAAAAAGCTTATAATATGATCTTAATCTCTGAAAAGCATGTTGGTAAATCACATATTTGATGTACTGTGTGACGACCCTGCTGGTTTCTTGTTGTGCTGGTTGGCTGTTTGTGTGTTTCAGGGGCCACTGGGTGTGGCTGGGTCATCGTGGATTGAGAACACCTGGCCCAGTGTTCTCCGATCCATAAGAGCAGGACCCACTTCATCTTTAGGGGAGACAGGGAGAAAAAGACTTACTTCTTACTGTATTTGTGAATAAATATGAACATATTTTTGAGTATTTTTGTCTCCTCCACTTATTTGCCACTGGCTTAGAGCCGGCTGTGACATCTCTGATTACTGCATAAAGACACCAAAAAGGAATCTCTTCAAGATTCTCTCAAACTACAACCTGCTGTCCCGGCCCCTCAGGTCTGCAAGTGGATATCTTTTAGCAAGGCCAGAGAGGGGGGGGGGGGCTTTAGATCTCTGCAACAAGCTACCTACTGACCTGAGGTCCAACACAACTGTCCCTACTTATAAAGCTAAATTCAAAACCTATCTATTGTCCCAAGAATAGAATGGTTACTTCTACACTATTCATGATTGTTACTTGTGTTTTTACTCTCTATGTAAAGCACATTGAGCTTACCTGTAATATGCTTTAAACTTTCTATTCCATACTATTGTAAGGAGCAAGTTTTCAGACGAGTGCAGCTGCTTTTCTAATTCAGTATTAGTAAATGTAAGTAAGTTAGTAAATGTCCGTATTTCCCCTCAAAGCTCCTCTCTATCAGTTTCAGTTGCTCTTTTATAAAATATAGGCCTACGGTAACCACAGAAGTAAAAGCGTGTTTTAATGCAGCGCAACATATGCAGAGTCAGTCGTTGTTGCCTTTAAAGCACAAACATTGAATCCAAAAAAGGAAGAGCTGATGGTTTTTGCACACGTTATTTATTTAGCACTCTAAGAAATAAAGGAGTGTGAGATATTTTATCAGTCATTGTTGAAGAAATCAACATTTCAATCCATGTCCAGGTCAAGTGTGAAATGAAACCATTAAACTCGCTCTTGTGTCTGAATTTACCCTGCAGGGGGCGCTGTTGACATTAAAGTTGCTCCATCTGTGACCTCTGATCCTGCCGCTGTTTGCAGTCTCAGCTGGACTTCTCGCTGCAGCCACTAGATGGCGTTCAGGCTCTTCACAGGCTGAAACCACAGAGAGGGCTTTTATTATCTGACTGTTCCTCTGCTGATCCGTCTCATCTGATAAGTGTTGTTGGAGAGTCATTTAACTAAGCCCCAGAATGTCCTGCCATCACATATTTCATATGTTTACGTAGATCTTGAGTCCTACCTTTTAAATAGTAGGAAACAAATGAAGGTTTATTAAATTATTGGTTCTTCTTAGGGTAAAATTAGGCCAAAACTTTAAAGATGAATAACAGGGATTTTCCTCCATTATATAAAAACTATAAATACTGTCTGACAAGGGTCCGACAGGTTTTGAGACAAAAATCAGGGACTCTGATGACACGCTCCTGACAGTCCTGACATCAGTGATGTCATTTATTTGAGTCCTGCCTGCCTTATAGAAAACACCTGAAGGTATATACACAGTGCAAATAACTGTCATATAGGGCAAAAATATGATAAAAAGATGTATTGATCTTTCAATTTAAAATTATGTATCGTTGTGCTTGTGATGTCCTCAAAATAAATATGCTGGAAAATACAACTGAACTGAACTGAATTTTTGTTTTCACCAGGGTCGGACAAACATGTTTAAAGACAAAAATCATGCTAGATATGAAAAAAGAAGCACAGAAACTGTAGAACAAGTTAAAAAAGAAGATATTTGGCAAAAATGTGCTCAAATTCTGCTTTAAAAATACTGAAAACAACAGCTTGAAGGTCATATTTGGCTCTGCTTTGATGTGTTTACCATATGTCTGTGCATTAGATTATCTCATGTTTGTGTGTGTGTGTGTGTGTGTGTGTGTGTGTGTGTGTGTGTGTGTGTGTGTGTGTGTGTGTGTGTGTGTGTCTGTGTTCAGTCCACTATGAGTAAAGACAGAAGAAAGACATCAAAAGTGTCTCTTAAACTCAGCGCTACAAAGCAGTACTGCAGCTTTGTATCGGAGTATTATATTTAAATACAGTACTTGAGTGCCCACACACACACACAAAAACACACACACACACACACACACACACACACGCACACACACACACACACACACACACTACACACAAACCCACATTTGCACACGCACATGCAGAAAGAGACAGTCACTATTCAGCCCATTCTTGCGTAAATCACTTGGCCTCAGGGCTCTCTTAACCCTTTCTCTGTGAGTGAGAGAGAGTGTGTGTGGTTGTGTTGTTGTGTGTGTGTGCGTGTGTGTGTGTGTGTGCATGCGTGTGTGTGTGAGCGTGTGTGTGAGATGTCCCTTTGAAACACATAATGCTGGTGGACAGTATATAAGTGGATGCTGTGATGATGCTGAATAAGCTCACAGTGTTTCTGTATGAATCTAATGCAGCATCAAAACGTTCAGGGCAAAGATCCAAAACACACAAATCACCATCGGAGGGGAATTTAGTTTACAGTCAGATGAAATCATTTCACACTGAAGATCCACGTTTGATTTAAATACTAAATATGTCCACACAGTTTAAGTGAGTCTAAAATGTAGAACAAAGTATTTTTCATACCATAAAATCAACATATTAAGGAGTTGTCTTATTGCTAATTTTAATGATTAAACCTTGAAATAAATCAAGTGGACTAACGGCGGTAACGTACAACAGTGGTTAGTGTGTGAGCCCCATGTACAGAGGCTGTAGTCCTCCAGGTCGGCGGCCCGGGTTCAAATCCGACCTGTGGCTCATTTCCTGCATGTCATTCCCCACTCTCTCTCTCTCTCCCTGATTTCCGACTCTCTGCACCATCCTATCTCTACAATAAAAGGCAGAAAAAAAGCCCAAAAGAAAATCTTAAATTTGCGTTTGAAAACTATTTACAACTTTTTTTTAGAAGAAGGATGAGTGTGTATTTATGTGACCGTTTCCATGTAAAGATTGTGTGGTCTGTAACGTTATGATGTGTCTAAGACAGACATTAGTCAAGCTCAGGAATCCTCACATCCCAATCAAATCACATCACACTCAAAAGACAGACGTAAAAACAGCATACAGTACGTTACTGTATTTGTTATGTGTGTCGTAAGGACACTGCTTCAGGGACAGTCAAGTTGAAATGTGAACACATGTTTTCTATCAGTCCTTCTATCTTACAGCATGATGCAAACCTTTGCTTATGTATCAAGTCAATACTTTTAAATTCTTCCCTGAATTCTGCCGAGGTATAAACGAGCTGAATTAGTCCTTTCAATGTTTAGCTCACAGAGTGCACGTCGTTCCTCACGCCGATAAAGCTGACAGAGACTTTTAAGGTTGACACAGAAACACAAATATATCTTATACAACCGCTTCTTTCTGGTACTAAATAAACTTTTTACTTTTAATTAAAGACGATGAAGCGTGATGAGTGAACACAGAAATCCAGTATTTTAAGATTTACATAGAAGTGCCTCTCGCCTTGATTTGTTGTATTCACATCATGAGAGGAAAATAATTGTTCTATCATTAACTATGAAGAAGACGTTCTATTCTTTTAAACCTGCTTTACAAACATCAGCTTTTTTAAACAGTAAATCATTACAATAGAAGAGTAAAAAGTGTTGTATTGTTTCAAAGTTTCTTCTGAAGTTCAGCTTCACGAGGCCTAATCATTTCACACACGTCAGACGAAACTGATTTAAAATCACCTTCAAATCTAAAAGTCACGGGGCGAAGTGGTTAGTGCTCACACCCCATGTACGGAGGCTATTCTTAAAAGTGGGCGGCCAGGGTTTGAATCTGACCTGTGGCTCCTGTCTCTCTCTCTCTCTCTCTCTCTCTCTCTCTCTCTCTCTCTCTCCTCTGTCCTAGCTCTCCAACAAAAGAGCCAGGAAAAAAATATTTTTTTTAAAAGACCTAAACGTTACAAAAGCTGTGAACATGTTTTTTATAATTAACCCCTTCATGTTAAAAGTATGACAGCTTGAATTTTTTGACCCACCGTTAAAGGGACAGTGTGTCTCACATTTCTTATTCACATCTACAAACATTGTTGTTTACCATTAAAATAACAGACCAGATGTGTGAATGTGTTTCTATTAATTAACTCATGTTAGAGTTAACAATGCTGACACATCTAAGCTGTATTTACGTGTATGCTTCATCATTTCTGTTGTCATAATTATACCCACCTTCAGTTTAGTAATGCTGAACGGTTCATTCATACGGCATGTTTTCAACCAGGACTCCATCACACATTAAATATCTTTAGGCAGACTTTAGGAACAACTTTTTAACAATTTGCATGTGTAGATGTGCGTAAAGAAATTACTTGGTCTTATTAGGGCAAATTTTGGCAAAATAGTATGAATGAAAAGATAACTGAAGGCCATAGAGGGGTTCTTCTTTTTTGTGCTACTGATGCCCAAAAAATGTGAATGTGATGTCAGAAAAATCAACATTTGTTTGACTTTTAATGGATAAAGCCTTTAAATATATATATATAAAAATAACATTTAAACCGCGAAATAAGAGGAACAAAGAGTTATTTTTGCAAAGTCAGAATCAGAATCAGAAATACTTTATTGATCCTGGGGGGAAATTCGGCTGACACAGTTGCTCTAAGACACGATGTAGTAGGAAATATAGAAATACATTTACAAGAATAGGAAAATAAAATAGAATAGAGATAATAAAATAAGCAATAAGTACCAAACTTATGTTCAATTAGTCATTTAAACTGTTCAACATGGTCATATCTGGCCCTGCTTTTCATGTGTGCACCGAAAACTGTAGTTTTATGTGTGTGTGTGTGTGTGTGTGTGTGTGTGTGTGTGTGTGTGTGTGTGTGTGTGTGTGTGTGTGTGTGTGTGTGTGTGTGTGTTCAGTCTAGTCAAAGAAAGGATGGAAAGGAGACATCAAACTTTCTTTACTGGAGTCTTATATTTGAATAAAGCACTTTAATGAGGTCGTAGCTAATCTCATTTATTTTCATAAAGTTCTCTAATTCTTACTCTGTGTTTAATTATCATCTTAAACTTAAAAATCAAACTTATATCACCACTCACTGACTGCTTCAAACACCACTTTAAATACTTTTAATTGACACGAGCGCTGACAGGTGAACGTGTGGTGAAGTAGTGAATGTGTTCGATGGATGGAGAAGGTTTAGTCGTCAGGGTGGAGAAGAAAAAGAAAAAAACTACATTGACCCAGACGGCGTGGAGTCAGAGAGATGAGATGTTGCTGTTGGCAAGCAAGAGATTTAGTGTGAAGAGAAGGGAGAAAAGTATGCTGGTGTATTGGTATCACACACACTAACACACACACACACACACACACACACGCACACACACACACACACACACACACACACGGCAGCCTTCACTATCAGCAAGTTGTCTGCGGCTTGCTGAACCCCCGTAATGCTCCTATTAGCAGCTTCAGTTAAAATGGCATTTCATCAGGCAGCTGACAAGTGAATTATCTCGCCCTTTTTCCTCCCTATTTCCCTCTCTCTCTCTCCCTCTCTCTGTCTGTCTGCCTCGGTCTCCCACTCTCCCCCCGGCTCAGTGACAGTAGCCTTAGGCCTGAGATAAAGAGGAGGCACGCGGCGCTCGGCGCTCTCACACACACTCGGCAGAACTGAAGTGACATCCTGTCAAAACAATAGTTTACTACAACAGGAACTTGTGTGTTCTGTCAGACAGAGGCTGAACTTCAACTTTGGGACATATAGATTCCTCTTTCATATTGATCCCCCCCCTCCTCGTTCTGTGTGTGAGTATGTGTGTGCGTATCATTTGGGCCAGTGTGCTTGAATCCCATGCAGCCTAATATCACAACGTGTGTAGTGTGGATGAAACTCAGAGGACAGTTTAGATTGTGTTCATCATACAGGCGTGTGTGGAGCTCTGGGGAGGGATTGCCATCGTTGACAAAACTCCTCCAGAGCTCATCCGCGGCGCTGAACATTTTCTCTGCTGTGTCTTTTCTCTCTTTTCAAAAAAACCTGACTTCCCATCTCTGCGTCGTACCCTGAAGTGCAGCTGCGTGGAGTAGGCTACAGCTGTGATTTCCAGCCTTTTAAAAAAAATGTTGTAACAGTTGAAGGTGACCGTTTGTCACATGTTAAACATGTCTGCGAGGTGTGAGCGTTTCAACAAAATACTTTTTGTTTGGTTTCAAGTAAGAAAACGATTTCTTAAGGGGCAAGAAAGCAGAATTTCACAGAAATAAAAAACACAACGAGTGAGAGAAATGTCTAAAAACACAATTTTCATTAATAATGTTGGTGCATTTTTCTTCCTCATGATGTTAACCATCAGGTGGATTTATGTTGTGACCTCTCTGAGGCCCGGACCCCCAGTTTGAGAAGCACTCGAGAAACACAAAGCTGCACAATACAAAATATCGTACTAGCAATGTGGATTAACGCAGTTTAATTTAAATCAGAGTAAGTCGAGTGAAGGGGACTCATTAGTGAAACATCATAGCTATGTATATTTTACCTCCCCTCGTGATAGAGAGGTCTTTTTACACATTTTTAATACTTAGCATGTATGGTGAAAAAAAAAGAAACTGTCTCTGAAAAATATCCCAAACTATATGGTTTAGAAACCTCTCCTTAAGTCACCTCAGTGTCCCATTAAAGCAGACAGGTCTGATCTACTGCCACCAGGGGGCGCTGTACAACGGGTGCAGAAGGGTGGAGGCACCCTGTATACACCTCCCCCGCCTTAGAAAGACCTGAAAGATGACCTGTGGGTGCTGAAGAGGCACATTAACAGAGAAAACGTTTGATCTGATTTTGAAATAAATAACAGAATTGTCCTTTAATACTTCTTTGATTTTACACACTAAGGAAATAGGTCTTTCAAGAAAAAATAAACAATAGAGTCTAAATCAGCCAGGTTTGAACCTGCCTGTCTCATCTCTTTATCTCTACTATCTTACTGTCCTTTAATTAACTCTGAGTTGTTTATAATGAGTCAACAGCCAGCAGTTCAATATGACACATTTACTGACCAGCTGAACCTTTAAAATGATCTACAGCATGTGGAGGTAAACACTGACAAGCTGTATGGATTCAGTTTTTTAATTACGCCAAATACAGACTTGAGCTACACATAGAGCTACACATTTGTTGTATTTTTTAGCCTTGTAAACACACTGGAATAAATGCACACAATTCCACTTCTTTGCAAAGCTTGATGTGTTTGTATTTGTCAAAGAGACAGAAAATATCAGCAAGATTACTGAAGAGGTATCTTACTGTACTTATCTCAAATATGGATACACAGCATTCAAATAAACCTGTAATATCGTTTAGCAACCGTGGGTTCAAATTTGATGTCGGCCCTTTGCTACATGTCATCCCTCACTCTCTCCCCTCAACGTTCCCTGTCTCTCTTCAGCTGTCCTCTCTTTAAACAAAAAAAAGGCAAAAAGGCCCAGAACAAGTGATCCAGATCTTATATTCCCAGAGATGTTAATGCACAAAACAAACATGAACATATCTCAGTGTGGGAAATGGCAGAAAGGCATGTCATGGTCTGGCCTTTCACAGTGAGCAGCCTGTTGTTTTGATTTCTTTCTTTTTTTTAAGATTTCTTTTGGGGCTTTGTTATGTCTTTATCGTAGAGATAGGACAGTGGATAGAAGTGGAAATCAAGGAAGAGAGCGCAGAAAAACATGCAGGAAGGGAGCCACAGGATGGATTTGAACCCGGGCCACCCGATTGGAGGACCACCGCCTCCGTACATGGGGCGCGCGCACTAACCACAACCCTTGTTTGGATTTCTTAATCTCCAGAAAATGACTCTTCATAACGACAAAGCAAGTATACTGTTATCCTCAGATAATGGGATAAGTTAATCTGTTATGATGGTAAAACAAGCTTTGTTATGGCGAGGTAACAAGAAAAATAAGTTGAGATCTTGAGAAATCACTCGTTACCATGGGAACATGGAGTAAACAAGTGCATGTCCGCTTAGGGCTTCCGTAGATGAGGACCTTCACAGTCAGACCCTAAACTTTTCCCTGGAAATAGGGTGATGCCATTTGTCAGACCTGCAGGATCTCTGAAATACATCTCTGTTATTTTAGGAGATAACTCGGAGAGATCATACGCAGAAAATTTCATTAAAAGCATCCGTTACAGATCCGATCTTCCTGTACACTAAGGTTAAGGACTCACGATGGAAAATGAATTTGTGAACCACTGGATCATTACGTATACTGGCCCTTTTTGTCTTCAGATATCATATCAGTAATTTCACAGATACAGAGGTAAGGCCAAGAAAGCAGGTGTGCAGCCACAACAAGAACGATATCTGTTTTCAGTGTTGAGTTCAGAGTCTACACAGGTGACATCTTTTCCTCGAAAACACGAGGATTGGAATCGAACCTCTCAAAAATGGAAGCAGATTAGCGGCTGAAATGGGAGCAGACAATTGTGAACTGGGTTGTGAATTAACCATTGCCCCTCCAACAACAACAATAGCGCACGAGGAGAAGGTGTGTGTTGTGGTTTGTGTGATGTGGAGGGTATAATTGTGCGATGGTCAGATGGTGAAACCGCACAAAAAAAAAAAAAAAATCCAACACAAAGAAAGAAAAGAAAGAAAGACCCCCACACATGGACAGACAGGAGCAGACAGAGAGACGGACACATGGATCCATATATAATATATTCCTGTGAGTGTGTGTGTAGGCACAAATATACAATGTGTGTGTGTGTGTGTGTGTGTGTGTGTGTGTTACGTGTGTGCGCTACCTGGCCAGCAGTGGTAACAGGCTCTGAGGCCTTTAATGGGATTTAGCCTGAGGCTGTTTTATTAAGATGTCGGCTTTCCCTGCTGCCTCTGCAGCTGACACCATTCCCCACTGATACCCCCCCCTCCACCCTGCCAACCCTCACCCCCGCCGCACACCAGCCTCCAAGCTGCACCCCCCCCCCCCCTTCTTCATCACACCCCACACAAATCCCCTCAACTGTCACCCCCGTCGTCCCTCCTCCTTCGTCCTCGCCCCGGTGCCCCCTCTTCCTCACTGTTCTGCACCCTCTAATGACCCTGCCACTGCCAAATACCGTGACTCACCCCCGACCCCCTTCCTCACCTCTGTCCTCTCTGCCTTTTGATTCATCTCACTGTTTTTTAAATTGGCAACTCATTTGGCTAAAAGTCAGAGAAAGACCGAGAAATTAAAAAGACAAGATCTATCCAAGATTTTCTCTGCCACCGCTCTGCACTTTTATTTAATCTTTTACTCAATGCCGACATGATGCAGCAGTAAGTGAGACGAAACTCTTTTCAACTTCTATACGAGGTCAAAAACAAAGTGAGACCAAAGAGTGTTGGACTCCTCAAACAAAACCAGCAGTTTCTTCTCTCTTGTTTTCTGTCAGCTGCACCTGAGCAGTTCCTTTGATGGTTTCACTCCCGATTCTGCAGATTCCCAGACTTACACAGTTACAACTTGGTTATTTTGCTTTAATAATAATAATAATAATAATACATTTAATTTAGAAGCGCCTTTCAGGTCACTCAAGGACACTTTACAATTAAAAACAAGAGCAAACAAATAAACCATTAAAAGTGCAAGTAAAAACATCATGACAACTACAGTGAAAATGCTGTTCTGAAAAGGTGGGTTTTGAGCGAGGATTTGAACTGAGGGAGGGAGTCAATATTTCGAATGTCCGAAGGGAGTGAGTTCCAGAGTTTGGGAGCAGAGCGGCTGAAAGCTCTGCTCCCCATGGTGGTGAGCCGGGCAGAGGGGACAGTGAGGTGGATGGAGGAGGAGGATCTGAGGGAGCGGGTGGAGGTGGCAGTGTGAAGGAGGTCAGACAGGTAGGGAGGGGCGAGGTTGTGGATGGCTTTAAAGGTGTGAAGGAGAATTTTGAAGTTAATACGGAAGTTAATTGGAAGCCAGTGGAGTTGCTGTAGGATGGGGGTGACGTGGTGGAAAGAGGGGGTTTGGGAGATGATACGGGCAGCTGAATTCTGGACCCTTTAAAAGGATGTTAATAACATGGAGGCAGACACTTCTGACTGTAGATGTTCTCTCTGATGCGTTTGTGGATGATCTTAACAAACATTTGCTGTTTAAATTTGTTATTTGTGTCTTTTAATGTCTAATAATGTATTTCTATCTGTAAGTATGGCTGCTCGTTGTTTGTGTGAAACTCTGTAAATTGTGCTGCTGCCTCTCTTGGCCAGGACACACACACTCGAAAAAGAGATTTTTTAATCTCAACAAGTTTCTTCCCTGGGTAAATAAAGGTAAAAAAAATTTTTGGAGGAAGTTAAGCTTGACCGCTTCGATATCCCTCCGGCCCTCGTATTGCATAACTAGTCTTCCCTCTGGTGTGTGTGACGTGTGTGTGACAGGTGATGTTTTTTCACAGGTCAGTTAAAATAAAGGCCGGCCAGTTCAATCAAAAGTTACTGAACTGAGAGCGAAGCAGCAGTTGTTGTTTGACGTGTCAGAGTCTATGTGCTTTATGTTCTTTTTGCTCTAATTCTACAGTCTGCCATCCTGAGGTTGATGTTGTAAACTGTATTTGAAAGTATATAGAGATGAATGAAAATAGAACAGTAGGAAAATTACGCTAAATATAAACATATTCACAACTTTTAATAAAGTAAAACTTGAAATATCAAAGCTTGAAAATCCTCCATTGCGATGAATTCAAATGAAGAAAAGGAAAAAGACGGTTATCAGCAGAGTGCACAGAGCTGACCTTTCTAGAGTTTTATTAGAAAAGAAAATATAGATGAATTAATGCATACATAATGTAAACTTCATTTTAATGTTAAGCCCATAAGTGGGTATCATTTTAATCACTTTAATCTTCACAATGCATATATATGCGTATATCACAGCAGATCAAATGTTTAGAGTGTAAAATCTGAGTCTGCAAAGCAGCTGATAGTCATTCGATAAACACAGTGAAGTAGAAAATGCAACAACTTCCTCAACTCAACTCAGCTTTCTTTATATAGCACCTTTCATACGTAAAAACATGCAGCCCAAAGTGCTTCACCAAAGAACAGAAATAAAACACAAAGAATGTGAATACAAGGAATTGACATTCTTTGTATTGACATTAAATAAAACGAAGTAAAAACAAGTGTTAAAAGAAATGTAAAAACAAGGATAAAGGAAAAAGTAAAAGCAGTAAAATCACTCCTAATTAAAAGCCAGATTAAAAAGGCAGGTCTTCAGTTTACGTTTAAAGCACCCAGAGAGCTTTCTGATCTGACGTCGAGAGGCAGTGACTTCCACAGATTGGGGACATAAAAACAGAAAGCTCTCTCCCCGGTGCTCGTGTGGGTCACATGAGGGACGTTTAGAAGAGAAGCATTCGAGGACCTGAGTGAGCGGGCTGGAGTATAAAAGGAAATAAGATCTGTGACGTATGGAGGAGCAAGGCTGTGCAAAGCTTTAAAAACAATTATCTTTAAAATCAACTCTAAAAGAAACAGGGAGCCAGTGCAGAGTTTTTAAAAGTGGAGTTACGTGGTCATGTTGTTGTTTTTTTTCTTGTGAGGACTCTGGCTGCGGCGTTCTGAACAAGTTGCAGTTTTCTAAATCAGAATCAGAATTAGAATCGGGTCTTATTGCCAAGTACATTTACACATACAGGGAATTTGTCTTAGTGTATTGGTGCAAAAACAGTTAACAAGGGAAATAAAGGGAAATAAAAAATGTGGCACGACATTAACCCCGACATTAACCCATAGTGCACAATATGATTGTTTGATGATAATTCAATTAGGAGAAAATTACACGTTAGTAGCTTAATTATGAGACTGAGGTTATTATTCTTTCCAACATGTCAGGTGATGAAATATAGGGAAATGTAGTTTTACTGTAAATGAGTTAATGGCAGAGTTTGTGCATGGTGTTTAAAAAGTGTTCACTGTGGTGGGTGAAAAAGAAAAGATCAACTGAAAATGTGTTTATAAATTAAGAAAAAATCATTAGTGTTTTTTAACCAACGTGGAAAAATTAGCAGCTTTTAGTATAATAACAGGATGAAAATTCTCATTATTTTTCATGTGACTTATTTTGTGATCCTGCAAGGACTAGACAGTAAAGTAAATTACATCGGGTAAAAAGGAATATGCAGGGAAATCTTATTGGAATTTGTAAAAAAAAAACAACATATGTGTTTTTTGTTAAACTTACTATGAACAAGGCTTGAGACTGCATTTAAAGAGTACACATTTAATTATTCAAGTTCAACACAAAGTAAAATGTGACAACTGTCCCTCACAGGCCACCGTACATGGAAGAGATTCTTTGCAGTATCGGATCAGGTAAGTTTTATCAGGACACAAATAGGCCTTTTATACATCGTGTTCGTCTGAACTGTAATTAATAATAGCTTTTACAACATTCAGAACAATTATATTATTTCATGGATCAAAAACAGAAGAAAAAAGGCAAAACAAATTTAAAAAATCTAAAAACGAGAGCAATCAAACAAAAATGCCTCGTGCCTTTCCCCCCCACTGTCTTTTATTTTTACCACCTTTGCTTTCATGCTTTCACCCTCCTGACAACACCTCCTCTACTCTTACACTTCCCCAGGAAACACTTAGCCCCGATCCTTCCCCCCTCGACAGAGCCCACAGCGGTGACTCTGCCTCCCCTCGGCCCCGCACCTTAAGGCGCTTCCCCTCGCTGCTGCCTCGCAGGTACTCACTTCCTGTGCCCTCGATACCCCCCAGCTCCCACCCTAAGGTCCCACCCCCCGCAGGCACTGGTGCAACTCTAAGAACATCGACGACGATGCTTGGCTCGGCTTTGTAGTTGCTTGTAGCGCTGTTAGCATGTAGCTTCTGATATTTTGGCTAACGGTGAGGACGGTTTAGTTGATTCAGAAACGTATAAAACACTCAAACGGCACTTTGGGTGTGTGTTCACCCGAGCATTTCTTTGTCTGTACGGACGTTTGTTGGAGGGAATTTTGAAGTACAAGTTTATGCACCTGTTTTAGTGTGTATGTGTGCTTATATGTGTGTTTAAGTGTGTTTTCTTCTGCCCTGTCTTGAGTGCTTTTGCTGTTTTTTCCTGGCAGCTTGTTCTGATTGGCCGGCCCTGGGGAGAGCAGATATCATGTTTAGCCCCAAACCAACATGCATCCCTCATCCACCATCCTCTGCTGCCACGGCTGTGAGTGAGTGAGTGATTGTGTGTGTGTGTATACTATGAGTGTGTGAGTGTGTGTGTGAGAATGAAAGCAGTAGAGAGTGTCAGAGGGAGGTCTGTGCGTTCAGGCGATCACACACTCTGCTCTTTCTGCTAAAGTGCTCCTCGTCTCCTTGGCGAGCGCTGATGAGGGATGACATCACAGCACTTTGTTTTATCTTTTAAAGATGAGCAGGGAGCCCTTCACTTCCCCTTAATGAGGCCGAGGTGCCCGCAGAATATATGGAAAGTGTGTGTCTGTGTGTGTGTGTCTTTGCGTGCATAGGTGTGGGTGCGTTTCTGGTTTTCTGCACACTCTTGCTAACACCCATTTTACCCATAACCCCTGGCATTTCCTGTCCTGCAGCCATGTGTCAGACCTCATTGGCTACTGCATCAATAACAGCGCGCTCGCCCGGCTCCTAATACCACATCTGCAGCGTATCACGTATACCGCCGCTTTGACCGATTATCTTGTTCTGTTCGTTTGTGCGGCGGCGGTGATTGGGGTTGATCTGAGATTTGTTTACATGTCTGCCCCCGATGATCATACAGGGGGGAGGAAGTTTACATGTGGATTTCTTAACTCCAACAATTTCCCTATGAATTGTAGATATATAAAGCAATTTGTGTTAATTGACACCAATATTTCCAGATAAGCAAATTGTACATGCAACATGTTTTAATTAGTTTGAAAGGAATGCAACACTAAAACCTTTCTCATCACACCTGAAGATCAAACAATAAGGTCCAGTCAAAAATGTTAAAAAAATCAAGAACAAAACAACTCCATCAACTCCCTTAACCATTAAAATGATCAATCATTCCACTTATTTTCAAAGTTAATTAATAAGAAGACACAATTATTAATAATCAGGTAAGCAGTCCTGAGTTGAATCCTGTGTTTGCTTTGGACATCGATGTTCACTGATGTCATATTGTTTGTGCTTAATGCCATTCTGAGTGAATTTATTAGTATATAAGTCTTAGTTCAAATTAAGCCTGACAAAGATTAATTACCTGAACATATCAGCAACACATCAGACATTTAAAATCTGAGAGTATGACCTGTGATTACTACTTTAACTCCATATAATAATGAGACCTTAAAACTGCCCATCATTACTCTATATTTTAAATATCTGGTAGTATTAATCCAACTCTCTTCCATCTACACAAATAATTAAATGAATCAAATTAATAATGATTATGATATCATAAAATAAGGCGCTCTAAGAATCAGTTTCAGAATTCACTCGATAAACTGCGTTACAGTAGAGATAAACAACCCCACATGTGAGTTGTATTATTGCATGTTGTAAATATTCATTTGCATTTGTTTCTGCAGCCACATGCTGTTCAGAGCACTATTTACGTGATACCGTGTCCGTGATACCATGAGCAGGGGGTCGTTTGCAGGCGGGATTCGTGCAGACGGCGCTCACCTCGTAAAAAAAAGTGAAGTCAAACTGTGCCCGTGGCTTAATAATGACAGTATGTTTGTATGTATGCTTCAGAAAACACTCTCATGCTGTGAACAAGAAGTGATGCACACTGTTGTTCACTCTCATTGATTTGATTACTGGAGTTCAGAAAAGTTATTCAGCACGACTTATGACGCGCAACTTACTGCTGGAAGAAAAGACAAAAAAATGAGTTTTATTTTGGAAAGTTTGTCTTTATGGACAATGGAGTAGATTTCTCTTTTTGATACACAAGTTAGTCTGTCACTGAGAGCAGGATTAAAATGATACACTTACTAAAGTAAGGATTTAATTCTAGACTCAAACTACAGCAACATGCAAAAAAATCTCAAATATGACCCTCTTTGTGTTGAGGTACCTGCTTCAAATCTCCTCCATAGTTATATTTTTCAGGACAAAATCTCTTTGACATCATAAAAAAGCAAAGACAACATAATCTAGCAACTAAAAACTGTAAAAACAAAGTGATCACAGTGTTCTGACAGAGAAAAGACAAACACAGACAGCAGTAGTTGATCAAAAATAGATAATCCTGCCAAACAAAAAAATGGTTCTTGGAATTAGATGTTTAATCCAAACATGTCTTGTTCCTAATCCTCATGGGAAGCTGCTGCACGCGGGTTTCCCCAATGTGGGTGCCATGTTGCCAGACGTGGCGGTAGCTGGCTAACGCGGCTGTGTGTGATTAACCAGCGTTAGCCGTCATTAGCCTCTGCGCACCAACGCAGCAGCAGAGCGCAATTAACCCGCTAATCCGGCTAATCCGCTAATGGAGCTAATCTGATAGACTGGAGAGAGGCTTTTCAATAGGCTTTCTCTGGGAACACACACACACCCGCACACACACACACACATGTACATGCATGCACGCACACAGCAGAACAGACTCTGTCTCCCTCCGTTTCCAGCTTTCAAACAGGTTTACACACACTGCTTCAGACACACACTCTCAGTCAGTCCGGGTTAAATCCAGTGTGTCCGGCAGCAGTGAATTAGAGGGGCCGATCCGTCCTCCAGACATCTCGCCCACAGCCATTAGTCAGCCCGGGGCCTCTGTCACACACACACACACACTGACCACAGAGAGAGGAGGAGGAGGGGTGGGGGGCAGACGGATAACAAGAGAGAAAGACAAGTTAAGTGGATTTACCTAAAGCTTGGTTTTTAAACAAATGTGATCCCCTCATTCTGATCTGTGATATCATGACCGCAAAGTGTGCAGCAGACCAGCTAAGAGGCGTTTTATGTGCTTTACTTTCACTTTGAATATTGTTGCAGAAACGTTAAACCTTCATTGAAACTTCTAAACATGTGAGAGTACAAGCGTCATTCCCCAATGAAGGATGCACTCCCTGCTTTGGACCAATCACAGACCATGCCTCCTTGTTTCTGACCTGCAGCTTTGGTGCCGTCTTTGGGCTAAACAGGCACCTAAATGCTAGATGTGACGTTGGAAAGTGTATTTTTGTTACCAAATGCAAAGTAGACAGGAATGTAAAAGACAAATCAAACAGAATTAGAATCAAACAAACGATGTATTTAATTTTTAGTGACAACAGTGACAAGCTGCAGAACATTTTGAATAATAACCAGCTCATTTTCTATTTACCGAAAATTGTTGACAGCCCTGTTTTAAATATATGTGCATTTAAGTTTTGCATTAGAGTCTTAAGAGGAAGTTGAGGAAATCGTGCTGTCGGCCCTTCTCCTTATTTGTCGCCTTCTCCTCTTCTTTTCTTTTCCCACTAAAAGAACAAGGGCTGACAACGGCAGCACCATTTTCAACTTATAATCAGACATTATACTTGATTCGTCGGCTACCATAATACGAGTGGTGCGCGACAGCGGTGTGAAAATGCTCTCCTCGTATCATAACAACGGACTACCGCTGCCTGCTGGCACGGAGGGTTATTTCCTCTCACGAATGCGCAGAACGTACGTGGTGGTTGGCCGTCGGCTGTAGTTTTTGCAGTGTGTTCTAGTGTAACTTTTTGGCAAAGACAAAAGGCGGCCTTCGTTGCCACTAATTCTTTGCCGTCTGCTTGGTGTGTCAGGGCCTTAAGACCCTTTTAAGGTAGAAGTAGGCAAAAACATATTAAGATCATAATTCATGTTCAACAACTTCCTAACTTAATATCAATCAGAAGTAATTAGGAGGGTATTAACTCTTAGCTTATGGTCTATTTGCTATAGATTATGGTCATATAGGAGTAAGATAGTAATAAGCGCTTAATAATGACTAATAAGCAGCCAGTACACTTCTATAGCATGCTAATTAGCAACTAGTTAATGATGAATATAGTGACCTTAATTTAAAAGTTGGTTTAGGGGTCACAATTTAAACAGAAAAATTCAAGCTCCCTTCGGTATTTCTGAAATTGAGGCCGTCGTTCCACTGGTCATCCACAAAGTAGTTGACCCCTCTTCACATCTGAGAAATGTGTTTAAAACCAAAGTGTTTTTGGAGATGCACATCACGAGTAGAATCTGACTCAATGATTCACTCACATTCTCCCCACATGACAGTCTATTGGACGTCAGAAAACATGAAAAACTTCCCCAAAGAGTCCCCGCACAGAGATGTGATGTCAGCTGCAAGCGGGAGGTTCAATAATCCGAGAACAGGTGACATCTTTTTTCATCTTTTTTAATTAATTCTCAGAGGAGTCGTGGCAAATCACACGTGAACTCTTCCTCTCTCTCTCTCTCTGTCGGAGAGGAAAGATGGTGGGAAACGTTCGCTTATAAAAACCTGGAAAGTCTGAGGGCAGAGAGGGCAACACGTACAGGTTTTTTCTTTACTTTGTCTTTTCTTAGCTGTCCATCAACTTAATTCCTTCCTTCCTTTCCTTCTTTTCGCCTTGTTTCCTCTTTGATTTCCGTACCTTTCCTTTTGCTTACATTTCCTTTCTCTTTCAGTTCCCTTTGTCTCCTCACCTTTCTGTTCCTGTTATTCTTTTTTCTCTTTCCTTTTCCTATCATGTCTGTAACCTTCCTTTTGTTTTCCTCACTGTGCCTTTTCTTTTTTCATTTGCTTGCCTTTCCTTTTCCCTCTCTCCTTACCTCCTCTTTCCTCCCCTTAGCTCTCTTTCCTACCCCTCCATTCCTTTCCCTTCCTCGGCTGTCCTTCCTCGCCCTCTCCTTCGCTTTCCTTTACAATCCCTCAGTTCCTTTCTGTACCTTTCCTGAACATTTTCTTCTCTGCTCTTTTTAAATTCTTCCTCCTCGCTCCTCCTTTTTCTCATGGTCCTAACCTGGCCGTAACTTTTTGAGCTGTTGAGCTCGGAGACATTTTGAAAGGCTGGTTGGTGGAAGATGGAGGTCGCTCGCCTGTCTGGCTTCAAACACTGACCTTGGCTGCTAATGATGCTAATGATGCTAACAGGGCTAATGACAGCTCTGTGCGTGTGTGTTGTGTGTGTAAAAGCAATAGAGACAGCATCAGTGAGCTTGAGAGTGTGTGTGTGTGTGTGTGTGTGTGTGTGTGTGTGTGCGTGTGTGTGTGTGTGTGTGTGTGTGTGCGTGTGAGATGGGGAGCATGTGAAAGTATCATAATCAGAGCCGCTAACGCTAATGAGCTAGCCCTTTGAAGAGAACCGCCCGGCGAGGGCCCCACTCCTGCCAACTCATTAGCTGACCTGAGGAGTGCCTGATTAGAATGCTTTTGATGAAAATTTCAAGGATTTTCCTTTAAAAAAAGAAGAAGAAAAAACTTTTAAAATTTGTGAAGTGGGATAAATATTGCACTAGTCTTTTTTTTAGGGGTGTGTGTGTGGTTGGGGGAGGGTGGGGGAAGTGGGAGGTCATTTACTAAGAAGACTTCAAAGCGCCCTCTGAAGGGAGCTGGATGAGATTGATTTGCTGTTTTTATTGGCGATGAAATGTACAAATATGTTTAATGGGAGGAGAGAGCGGGAGAATGTTTCCTTTCACTCTTCAAACGCCCACGTGTCATCCCTGTCTCTATTTCTCCCCCTCAAACACACACAAACACACAAAAAGAAAACACACGTACTGACGGGTCTTTACACGCAACACCTTCCCGCCTGTGTGGAAGTCAACAACTCCTTTTCAGCGGTGTAAGAGTGGCACCGACATGAGAGGCAGCACGGGTAAATTAGTCTTCAGGAGAAAGCGAACGGGACAGGTTTCTCGGCGCTGAAACACACTTCTTTAAAGCTGAGAGACAAACTACACACGCGGCGAACGGCGGCGCAGTCACACAGCATCTCATTTCACAGCGTGAGGAGAGAGAGTGGATCAAAGTGAGAAGATACCAGGCCTTCACGCGAGGGAAGAGAAATTATCTGGCGTTCACCGCGGTGACAGCAGAGTATTCCAGCCTTTGGTTTGTTGACCAAAGGAAGCTGTTAGCATGGTGTCGTATTGTTCACTTTGCATTAATTGCTGTGAGGAAATAAAGCTTTTATCACCTTAAACACCTGTTGACTCCACGTTGTAAAGACAGCAATGGAAATAAAAACTGATCACTGTCTCTATTTAGTTTGCATGCTGGATTTTCAGACTTCTACTACGACATCAGGGGAAAAGCAAATATGTCCTTTTATTCTTTTATAGGCTCCAAGTTTGAAGTGGAAATTAGGATTCACCTTTATTCGTCTTAAACAGTAAAAGACTGAAAGGCAATCAACCCAAATCATTATATCTGTGGGTTATTTTGGGAAGAGTTTTATGCTCTGTATACACATTTCCTCCATGCTGATGACAAAAGGTTCACTCACACAGACGCTATTTAGGTGCGATTTCAGATCCGTCTTATTAAATGGGGTTTAGTGGATTTTCTTGAGAAGTATTGACACAGTGTGAAAATATGTCACAGTTGACCAATAGAAAAATGTTGCAGTGTTTCTGTCTGATTGGTGACCTGGAGAGGACAGGATTATTAATAATCTGACACAGTGACCATTTTTATTTTGAGCTCCTCTCCTATTCCTGTGACATTTCTTTTATCTTAAATTTAAAAAAGGTCATGAAATGCAGTTCAGCCTGGGTGATCTTTACGTTGTTAGTTTTTATTCAATTTTTAGTTTTTAGTCTTTATTACCTTTGTTAAATGTTTTGCACCAATACACCAAGACAAATTCCTTGTATGTGTAAATGTACTTGGCAATAAAACCCGATTCTGATTCTTATTTGTTTTTTAATGTTGCTCTCTAGGAGGCCCTTAGCAGACACCCGTCAACACATACCACCCCCTTCCCAGTTTTCCTATACGACGAGCAAATTTCGTTGGCCGGCCCCACAACGACAAACAGCCAATTTCTCGAGATCTCAAGAAAACGATGGAAATCAACCTGTTATGACCTGAAAACCAGCGTCGCACTCTCAAAACAATGACATAAACAAGTCAGGATCTCAAGTAAACATCCAAACCCATCATCTCTGGAAAAGTTAAGTAAAATGAATGGATGGATGTCCAACAGGGACTCTACAAAGTTTACTTTGACCACAATTAACCTTTACATGAAAATAACTTAAACTCAAACATGACAAGAAGATCCTTTGGGCTGGCTAAAATCTGTCACAGTGACAGACCTTCCCAGACGAAAGTACTGTATTGTCATGTCTGAACTTATCATTACACAACTCTTCTTGTCTAATGAGAAGTATACTGCACATTTACCTCTTGCAGCATCCACTTTGACACAAAGGCGATTTTTATTTACACATTCTGCAAAACGATGCCGAAACCTGTCGGCCAGAGATTGGATTCTAGTATCAGAGTTCTGCTTTCTGTTTTTAGTGTAAGTAGTATTGTCCACTTGTGTTTCAGTGGGCATCAGCTGCATGCAGGACTGCAGGGTTGAAAAAATCTGCAATCCAGAAAAATCACAAGAGGTTGTCTGAGGTTGATTTAGCTTTTAATAATAGCCCTATTCAGACGGCCCTTACAAGATGCGATATTTACGCCCCTGTGACGTTTCGCCTTCAATACAAATGTCGAGAAGGCGTTATGGTTGGGCGAAGTGAGCGTACCTCTGAGCCAACTTTGGAGGTAGTAACGGAGGCGTTGCTGGGGCGAGACAGGATCCGCGAAGCCAGTGGGGGAGATCAGTGCAGTGTGTGTGTACATGTCTGACTGTGTGTGTTTATGTGGAACGCCCGATGTGCCATGCTCTCTCCCGCTTCGGCAACGTCGTAATGCAATGTGAATTCACGGCCTGGGTGTCGACTTCCTCACACAGTGCTCAGCAACTCCCGTAACGTGAGCACTCGTTCGCTGTCACCAGAACAAACTAGGCTCACATTCTAGTTCTTGAGTTGCAAATTGATTTATTCTGTTTAATACATATGAGCAACGAACAACTTTTTTTGTGATGTCAGGCACAACACTGCATACTGTCTTAACTCATGTTGGATTAGAGCTTACAAAACAAAAATGACTGTGATGTACTTCTTTTGAAAATATAACCCTACCAAAAGCAGACAGAAAAAGTCAGTACAAATATGCTGTTGCAAAGCCACTGAAATATAGAAGTAATATGTATCTCTAAAAGTAAGTTGTTGGTAGCAGACAGCAGGCGGGGAGGAGCAAAAATCTTCCGATTGACAATTGGGAAACAATTCAGCAGATACATTTTCATAACAAAAGTTTTCTGAGAGATTGTTTGATGTTTGACGTCATGAAGAAATCAAAACCCACTTTCCAAGAACTTCTGCAGGACTACAAGGTGCAGATTTGGAGTGTTCCCATTAGTGTGTGTGTTTGCGTTTCAGTGCACGTGTACGCCTGTCTTTATGTCTGTCTGTCTTATGTGTGTGCGTGTGGGTTTCTTTTTCTTTGTGTGTGTTTGAGTAGCAGTAGTTCGGGCAGGCAGAGAGCTGGATCTCTCAGAGTGAATTTGGACAGACTGGAGTCTGAGAGGCAGTTCAAAGACCACAGGCCCACAGGCAACAACCAACACTCAGACCGCTGCCTCTCTGTGTGTCTGCGTGTGTGTGTTAGCGAGAGTGAGAGCGATGGTTTGGTTTGTGTGTGCATGTTTTTTGTCTTGACATGTGCGTTGATTTGCGTGTGTGTGGTTTTGCCTTGATGGTGTGTCTGAAATAGTTCAGCTGCATATCTTAACACACAGATAACACTCACTACTTTGCACGTACTGGAACATAACCGCATTAGCATGGGCACATATTTGCTACGGATACCGTCAACAGCTGTCCTGGGCTCTGACCCCACTGTGAGTTCTGCACAAATGCTAGTGCCATAAAACAGCAAATAATTAATCATAAAAAAAATATTCCCTGCTAATTGTTGGGCTTTAATTAATGAGCTAACCTTTGGAGAGAGTGAGAGGAAGGTGGAGAGGGAAATTATTCATGTCGTGTTTGCATATATGAATATGCAAAAGATAATTATCTCCTCTGAGGAGGGACAAAAAATGGCCCAATGTCTCTATCTGAAGCTATCTGAACACACACACACACACACACACACACACACACACACACACACACACACACACACACACACACACACACACACACACACACACACACACACACACACACACACACACACACACACTTTTATTCCCTGTCTATCTCCAATCTCTCTCTTTCTTTATCTCTTCAGAATTACCTGCTCTGATGATGGGTGGCTCTGAGCGATGCACAGTATTAAATAGATGAGTGTTTTTTTTTTTCTGATGCTCACTGACAAAAGGGGATATCACCTCTGGCTAATTCCTACAGGAAACAGTTCTGCTGTGTCAAGAACCCAAAGTGATGAAGAGGCTGACATCAGGTAGACGCTGACACACAGGTCAGTGTCAGAGTGAGGGTGCGTTCGCTGCACGATTGTTTTTGATTAACAGTTCCTGTTTGAAAGTTGTTGCTTTAAAAGTCGTGGGAGATGTTTTCTTTAACTATGACCTGCTTGTAAGTTTTGGGGAGATAGTGCTGTTTGTAAGTGTATCAGCTGACACAAGCTGATAAAGGACGTACAGATGTACCCTCTTTCTGTCTCACTTTTGTTTTTCGAGTTAATTTAAGGCGTACTTGGAGGTCATGGTTAGATGAATGAAGCTTTCTTAAAGGGATGTTAGAACAAAACTGTACTTGTATATTTTTCGGATTATTCCACAGATCGTGTGATGGTATAATATCCTGCACAGCACAATCAAACTTAGTACACAACTCTCCGCACCGTTGCGTACACACCTTCAATACTTTGCACATTATGTAATGTTATTTGAGTTCCAGAGACACAAGTGTAAATGACCTACTTGGACATGGGTGAGGAGATCTGATTTTGACAACTGCTTACAGAAGAAGAAGAGTCAGAGAGAAGAAGAAGTGATGTACCACTTACAGGTGGGAGTGTAAGTTTGATGATAACACTGTATAGAATTCTGTGTGTATTCAGCCGGAGCTCTCTGTGGCCACTTGCAAGTCTAAAAGTGTTTAAGACTAATTAAACCCTCGGAAAGCCAATCTCTGGTTGTTTTTTTGACGTGTGTCCTGTATTTCTTCACAGATACTACTATGATAGTTGTTTGCCAGCATGTTTCAATGGTTCAGGGATAAAGACGTTGATCACATTCAGCGGAGTCTCTCTGCATTTTACTTTTAAAGCAACAACATGTGGGAGATAATATGGGAGAATGACACGTCCAGATTGACTTTTCCTGCAGTGTGTAGCAGGCTGAGGTTGTTTCCTTTATGTTGTCTTGGTTTCTTTCAATGACTCGGTAGGCTGTGAATCTGAATTGCCCTTCTGGGATTAATAAAGTTGTCCGAATCTGGATCTCGAAAAAGTTGTGTGCGGCTTTACGGCACCAGTTCACATAGCCGCCTTCAGTTATAAAAGGCATACAGTTAGCCTCTGTATGGTTTGATACAGCGGCTGAGGCTAAGAAGAAGAGGATGGCGACGGATGAAGCTAAGAAGAGAAAAAGTGAGAGTGACCAATCAAGAAGCAGAGCGTACATCCCTGCAGATATTATGCAAAAAAGACTGTGACGTAATGTTTGGCTGTATCGTTGTCTTTACTGGGTGCAAGAAGTCATATAACTCAAGTGATGTCTCAGGTTTGCATGAAAATAAATAAATCCATCACCAAAACGCCAAAACGTTGTCTCTTTCCTTTTTGAGCTTCAAGTTAGCTTAATAGGTTCAGTTGAATACTGATAGGCCTACACAAATGCAACATGGGGGACTTATTCTGAAAGTACATTTAGAATAAAAACACTAAATCTGCACGTATCCTTTAATTTTTGTAATTATTTATCTGGTTACAGTCAGACCTTCGGCTCCTTATGTCACCTTTGTGTATGTTCTCTGGATGTGGACGTGTGTATATATGTGAGAATCTGTGTTTTTGGTCTGGTCTGTGGTTTTCAGATGGAGATTCAATTACAGATTCTGATCACAGTCTAACTGACCTCTCCGTGTGTGTGTGAGTATGTGTGTGTGAGAGACGACAGGCTGTGCATACCATATCCTCTGCCCACATTGATTCTTTAGGTTGGCTGAGGAGAACAGAAGCTAATTGAATAGATGAATAATATATTTCTGAATAATAAATTAATGTTTTGTTCTGCTGCCTCTCAGCGAGAGAAAGAAATTACCTCTCAGGTGGGTTGAACCGTGTGTGTGTGTGTGTGTGTGTGTGTGTGTGTGTGTGTGTGTGCGTGTGCGTGTGTGTGTGTGGTCTCATTAGCTTCAACGCATTACCATACAGAATAGATAAGATATGATGTGATCAATGCTATTGATGAGCTGCAGACCATCAGACACCAAAAGTATCGATCTCCACAGGCTCACACACACACACACACACACACACACACACACACACGCACACACACACACACACACACACACACACACACACACACACAGACCGCACTGACCTGCAGCGACCACAGTGGTTTTTTCATGCAGTAAAAATTTGGCATATTCAGATAGGAGCCGCCATGCCTTTGGGCATGCTAACCAATCTGAACGTGTGCATATGGCCGTCAGGATGCCTTCATCTCCCAATTCGCTCTCTTCTTCTTCTGTGGTGCTACCACCACCACTGCAGACTCCGCCCATCTGCTGCAGCCGCTCATCAATAACACATGGACCTGCATACCTCACTGACCACGGCCCACAGCCACTCCATGCATGCACATTTTCACAGAAACACACACACACATACACACACACACTGGAACAGTCATTGTTATGTGGTGCCCATCCCAGGTGGGGCTGATTAAGTTTTCATGGATGTCCTCGGGGCGAAACACTTAAGGGTTAACCAGCTTCCTCCAGCAGAATTAAAAGAGTTAAAAGTCAGCCCTGTGTTCATCCAGCCACCCCTTCATTCTCACTTCTGTTTGCTTTCTGCCTCTCTGCTCATTGGTTAGCTGGTCAATCAGTGAGGAGGATGATGCTGTCTGACAAATATTTTGGAGGCAATCTAGACATCAGAACTATGACATTATACACAATGGAGTTTCTATAAATAAGCAGACAGTGTTGCATTGTGTCATCACTCTGCACAAAACAGATCGTTCTCCGAATAACATTTTGTTGGTGAGTGTATTCAGTGCCTCCATGAGAAACATTTGTGTGAGTGCATGAAGAGTGAAGTTATATTTGACTAAAAACTGTTGCAGAAAACAGAAAGAAACGTTTTAAGCGAGGTCTTGGTTTATTAAAGCTCCTTTGAGGAACTTTCAGGCTGTGTTGATTTTGGCGACCCCTGTGAACAAAGTGTGACGGTTTATCTCTTTGTCCTCTACATGTGTAAGTATTGTTTTCTGATCTGTTCAATCAATGGACATTCAGTTCAACGGAAGAGAACCAGCAGCTAGGTTAGCTCAGAGGCTACAGAGTTAAAAGTTGTAATGGATGCAGCGTAAGAATATAATAATTTTCAAATCAATTGGAGGGCAGGTTGCTCCATTCTACTTGAACAACCCGCTCATTAAACAAGTGTTTGTGAGTCGGGTCCTGACACGGTCCAAAATTTAACAGCTCCCTCCTCAGACATTACTTTGTAATAAGGCAGGTCTTATTACAAAGTAATGTCAACCCTGCCATATTGCAATAACCACACCTCCATTACACAAATGAAAAGATTTAAAGACGACATATTTGACCCCTTTTTCACCTTTTCAAACAGTCCCCTGTGGTCTAAATGAAACATCTGTGCTGTGCTTTGGTCAAAATATAACATGAATCAAGCACCAGAGGACGTTTGTGACCCTGTATAAACCAGCTCTCTCAGAACGCTCCGTTTATGTGTGTGTGTCTCTTTAAATGCAATGAGCCCCACCTGAGTTTTCCCGGTAGACATCACTCCTTCGCTAGAGAGAATAAAAATGGCAGACCTAGCCAAAAGTTTTGCTCTAGGCTGGGGGTGTAGTCCATGGGTTGAGATACCAGGGGAGGGGGGGGGATTTTTTTTTACCAGAATCCCACTGTGACGTCACAAGGAGAGCAAATTTGAAACGGAGCATTTTTCTCTGTGTTTTAAGACTTATGCAGACCACAAACAAAGGACTGGATGGGTTTATTTCACATTTTGTGGTTCTGTGGACCCTCAGGTTACCCAAATATATGTTCAAAAACACTGTTAAAGTGGATTTTTCATAATATGTCCCCTTTAAATGAAGTGTGTCAATATTTCCCCCCCAGGGGCACTTTTTGATACCACACGTTTTAAAAGGGTACAGTCTCTTTTATTTTAATGATCCACACTATTGTAAAGTGCTGGAGCTTTAAAAAAACTGCATTTGACAAAAAAGGGGTGTAAGAGGTTCCTATATATTTATTTCAGGCTCAATCATCCCCCCCCCAATACAACGCCATGAATATATCATCGACCTCTGCAAGTCAATAAACATTATTGGTATTCTTTGACAGTTCTTGCTATCATATGAGCCGCTTTACACTTACACATCACCGATAAATTCATAATTTTTCCATCATTAATTGAATCACTTCTGCAGCACGGAGTCGCATCTTTAAAGAAGCCCATTACTACACTTCTGTATGTTTTGATTTATTGAACTCAACATTTTTCAGAGCAGTAAATCTTAGGCATAATGATGGGTTAAATGTGTTAGGAGGCTTTAAATGTTCTTTTCCACACAAGTAATGGTATGTTCAGGTTTCGTGGTATTTAGAGTTGCAATGACTCAGGAGTTTCATGTTATTTTCGAGCCAAATGGAGTAATGATCTCAAATTGTTTTTGAAAATGTTTAGTGGGAGTACAACAGTGTCCTTAAATCGCCCTGCTTTGATAAAACAAGTCATCAATTCTATTTCTCCTCCTGCTAAAAACAAAATATGAAAGCTTTTAAAACTCCAGTCCATTGTCTTAATTAATCCAACAACCAAAACAAATTAAAAGTGCTGAACAAACCGATGCGGATGCTTTTGAATCCAGTGAGAGAGACATTTCAGTGTGAGCGCTCGTCACGGGGAGGCTGACAGCGGCGTGTCGGAGGTGACACGACTGCGTTTCCAGGGCCGATTCTGCTTTAACTCATCTGTCAGTCTGTGGGAAACCTCCTCGTGTCGCTCTGACGTGCTGAATCCAGCCAGACATGCCAGACAGACGGCAGCAGACACACAGCCACAACCTCACATCACTCATCTGATACTTTCACTGACAATAAAAACAGAACCGCGTCTGTCAGTCTGATGGTATTTTTAATCCAAGCTGTCCTCACTGAGCAGGGGCTCTCTCATGTTTAATCTCACAAATCTTCAATTATCAATCATTAATGATAATGAGATTTTACCCCACAGAGAAGTATGGTTGTATTTTTTTATTCACATCAGTTTTTATTGATTGAGAGAAGTGGCTGTACTGTACATGGTCAGATGGCAGTGGTGTCCTCATTTCTTGTCTAGTCATTTTAAAATAAAAGACTTTAGGTTAAGATAAGCAAACAACATCCGCACACCAATTAACATTTTAACTGAATTAAAATAACAGGAAGTCCTAACATTTGAGAGGCGGGTATCAGAGGACATTTGGCACTTTTTCAAGAAATAGTGTGAAATTTTTTGGACATTTTCTAATTAACTTTTTTTGCCAGAAAGTCGAAATCCAAATTTCTGCACAAGAATTTGGTGTAGCATTTTTGGAGGTTACCTGAGCAACCACTCAGTGACAACAAGACTCTCAGAAGTCATTGCGCACTCTTGTTATTACGGCCGGTGTCCCCGAACAGCGCATTAGGCGCAGGCAGTGCTAACAACGTTCTATTCAGAGCCTTTCTCACCGGCGCTTTCTGCTGCTAGGTTATGAAAAATGTCTCACATCAGCCTACCTTGTTAATGACTGTGAAGTTGTTTCGATTGCTTTTCTTGCTTCATTTTTACTTTTATTCAAGGGCAGTTTAGAAAGATTACGTAAAAATACAGGAAAGTTACTGTGTCCTGATAATAGCAGCTTGAACCTGTAAAACTGTTTAGTCCAGAAAAATGATTCTGGGTGCACGAGCTAAACTGTGCAAGGAGAAGGATTAATTCACCTCCGTCATTCTAGTTCACATGGTTGATATAAAAAGTCCCCCCCTCCTTGATTGTGATTGGTCAGTGTGGGAGAAGGGACACTGACGAGCATGTAAAGAAAATAGGTGCTGCAAGAGCGCTATTATTTAATTACTTGAGTCCAGAATAAAATAAATGTGTTTTGTCTTATAATTACTTTTTCTAACCTTTCTGACCTATGACCCCAAATCCTTTTAGACACAAATATCACATGTTATGGTTAGGGGTTAAAACTCCTACATAATTAGATAACTCCATCTATTGTCAAAATGACTGGAAGCTCTCCTGGTGAAGAGTTAAGTCATTGGCACCAGTTAGATTATAATTTTAGGTGATTGTTTGGAACCGATTGCCCGAGAACTACATTACAAAAAGTTTTGAAAAGTAGCACTTGAAACAACAACATTACCACCCTCCCCTCATTCGTGGCTTATTTACGCCTTGGTTACCCACTGAAACCAACACACTGGCCAATAAGGGACAAGCGAGTAAGCGAGGGAAACACACACACACATTCACGGGTAGAGAGAGAGAGAGAGAGAGAGAGAGAGAGAGAGAGAGAGAGGACACAATGTGGCCTGGCAGTTTTAAGCAGCTGACACAGAGCAGATGTGACACACACACATAAAACACAAACTTGCATATAAACACACACAAATGGAGAAACACAAGAACACACATATGTGCACTTGTACAAAGCTGATATGCACTTTCACATAAACACACTACAAATACACACACACACACACAGAGGGTGACACAGACGTGTAGTGACAGCCTCTCTCCTCTGGCAGGGAGTGGCAGGGCTGAAGCCCCCCAGGCAATGCTGCTGCTATTGGAGTGAAAAAAAGATGCAGACAATCCCCCCCCCCCCTCCACTCCAAACCTCTCCCTACTTCTTCTTTTACCGCCCCTCTTCTTTCTTCACTAACTCCTGTCTGTCAGCACTAAATGTGTGTGTGTGTGTGTTTTCTGTTAGCGCTGTGCTAAATGGCCGCTGTCTTCTGCCTCTAAGGCTGCATGTGTCTCATGTCAACTGTACTTCTGCAACTTGTGCGTGAGTGTGTATTTGTGTCTTGGGGGGGGGGGGGGGGGGGGGGGGGGGGGGGGGTTGGTCGGTCCAGTTGGCCTGAGGCAAATGTCCCCAACGCTCGCTGGAGGGAAGTCAATAATCATTAGTTTTCCAGGTGAAAGGTGCTTGGAGCGTGAACCATCGACCTCTTTCTACCCTTCATGTTCGATTGCCTCTCGCTCCATCATATGTGTGTGCGTTTGTTCTGTACATGGACACACAGCTGCAAGTAAATAACTTCATTTAAAAGAAGGTAACATCTTCATGACACTTGTTCTGTACGTAAAGTTTGACTTTCTTTAGTTTGACTTCCTTTGATTGATTTAAATGTACTTCTTAGTATAAAGAAATCACGGTAAGAACAATTAAAACACAAGCAAAAACTTCAGATATCACTCAGTTAAAACACATCATTGGAAACAAGCAGTCCATCAGAAAAAAATACTTTAAATATATCTTTGAAGGGAAATAATCTTGATTTTATTGTGAAAGTTTTTCAATCAGTCTTATTTTGAAAACATTAAATGCAGTAATTTTGTTGCTCAAATTCAGGGACCCTGACATACCCATTGAGATTAAGAACCTCTTTTTCAAGGGAGAATATCGGATCATTCAGTACAGTTTATGCAGAATTTCTTCCAGAAACTCTCAGTATTTGAATAGAACTGAGCTTATAATTACATTCTGATCAGGATTAAATCAACAGTCTGACAGGTTTGGTTTTTTAAGATATTTTTGGGCCATTTTTGCTTTTATTAGGACTGCTGAAGAGAGACAGGAAGTGTTAGGAAGAGAGAGCGAGGGGAGCGACATGCAACAAAGGGCCAAGGTGGGATTCGAACCCACGGTTGCCATGAGGACTATGGTCTTCTGCACATGGGCCGAGCGATATAACCATTAGGCTATAGAGCGCCACTAATCTCAGATGAACCTGTCTATGTTGTCCCTTAATGCTGCAGAGAAAGTGCAGTATTATAAAATTGTTTTATCAATTTGCAGATTTAGAAGAAGTTTGAGAGTCTGTGGATCAAGGGCTTGCTATGTTGTGTGTGTGTGTGTGTGTGTGTGTGTGTGTGTGTGTGTGTGTGTGTGTGTGTGTGTGTGTGTGTGTGTGTGCGTGCGTGTGTGGTTGTGTGTGTGTGTGTGTGTGTGTGTGTGTGTGTGTGTGTGTGTGTGTGTGTGTGTGTGCGTCTCAGTGTGGTGTGTATTTAGCTGCAGGTTAGTGGCCGGTGCATGCCTCTATTACTCACGATACTTCCTCATGGCAGCCTCAAGGATCCCTGGCTCTGCACCCTCAGGCTACTGTTACGCACACACCTCAAGCAACAGACGGTGGAAACTTAGTGGTTTCCGACGAACAGAGGAGAGTCCGCTGATTAGAAAAAGGTTTCTGTGGGTCACTGCTTGTTTCCTCTTTCATTTGTGAGGTGAACTTCAGGGGTCGCATGATACTTACACTTTACTGCCTGGGTTTTCTGCAGATTGCCTTTTGTTTGTTCAAGAGCTAGAAAAACCCTACATGTATGCAAATGAGAGTGTAACCGTATTGACAGCTTTCCGCAGTCAGGTGTTTACATCTGATTTGATAAATCCTCATGGAGAGTCATTGAGCCAAGGTTAGACTGATGTATTGAGCTAATGATGGCTTCTAATTTAAAATCAGATATGCGTTCAACCTGTAGATGCAGTTTATTTGGAAACATTTATTCTCTAATTTGTCAATGAAAGACCAACTTTATATCCTGAGCAGATTTAAGGGATGTCATGAAGATGACCATTTAGTCTTAAAAGAGCAATATATAAGATATCTACTGAATGAAATGATAAAATGACCTTACTATATCATCAGACATTAAGGACACATGTTCTGTTGATGTGCTGGTTATCTGACAACAATGCAGCAGCGAGTATGTCCTCCTTCTAAGTTTCTATTCCGGTGCAGTTTTACGGCAACCCCATACAGTCGTTTTGGACGCCCCCTGGTTTGCCAAATATGAGACCAGTAATCACGGCAAACCAACAGGTGTTGCAGCTATGGAAGCGGGCAAGAGAACTGGTTCAGATATAACTAATTCTATCCGACCTAAAAGGCCTCTGCATTTTTCCTAATAAGATCCATGACTAGAAACGTGGTCAAACTAGGATAAACATTGGAGATGCTCTTAAAAAAATGGAGAGAGGTTAGAACGCAGAAAGGTTTCAAGACCGATGCAGAGCTGGCTAAACACTGAAGCTTCGGTGTCCGTGACATGGCAACCTGTTTGTGCATCGGTTCTAGGCAGGAGGGGGCCGGGGGAGACACCTCTCTCCAATATTTTTAATTTGAACTTTCAGTACCTATTTTAAATGCTACGTGTCAGAGTTACATATTGCTCCTTTAAACACTTTTAAGAACGATTGCAGTTAATGATTTAAATTGAAAAATGTTGCTAAAACACAGAGTGGGCTGGAATATGTGACGCATACAAATCCCAACAAGGTTTTGACTGTTAATTAAGCAAAAGACTGAAAACAAAATCCAACAGAAAAGCAAAAACCTGAGTCAAAAAAACAACCATGACGGCCAACAGACAATATTGAAACCTAATGTGGTTTCAAAATGAAGCCTCATCTGAAGCTAAGAATGACAAATCCTGTATTTAGATCATATAAAAAAAACAAATGATCAACTATATCATGTTTTCTTAATCAATATGTGTGCGTACTTTACATTTAATGACCAAACAAAAGCTTCTTTTACATTTCCTGGTCAGGACAGGACTGTTACTGCTCGCCATTAATGTAAATGTCACGGAGTGTAATTGTGGAAGAAGCCGGGCTTTGAAAACGTCACCCATAAAGCAATGTGAAATTACACACTGGGACAACATTATTACGCTGTTGCAGGTTTCAACGTTTAAGTAAAAAGGCGGAATGACTCAGAGCTTGGTTATGGTGCTGTGGTGGAATCTCATGTGTGCTGACCTTCTGTGTCATTTCTAAACAATTGGCTGAGATGGTCTAAATGAGATCATTTGAACACTTTACTTGTTCTGTTTGAATCAGCCAGTGAAGTTGCTGTGCCTCTGTGACTACTACAAACTTTGATATGTTTTTTAATCCCGTAAAGATAAAGCAGAAAATGCTTCAGTTTACCTCTATGTGATCAGAATCATTTCCATACGCTCATACTACTCTGCCTCACCTTTAACGCTATGATTATACATTTACTCAGCAGGAGATTGGTTCAATTTGACCACAGGCCAGCACATTGATTTTTTTTATATACTTTAAAAAAAGCCAAAGGGGATGTTTGGATCATCCCTGCGTCCTTCTTCAGTCCCAAATCCGGTCTGTTCTGTCGTGTTGTCGGTCGTATTGAAGGTTTAATTCACTCCTCGCCTCAGTCACCACAGCTAATCAGACTGTAACCACCGTGACTCTGAGTTCATGTTCAGTTTGGAGAATTAACAAGCTGAGAGTGAGTCTGTGTGTGTGTGTATGAGAGCTTAAGTATGACTCACATGGGAGGGAAAAGAGTGTGTGTGTGTGTGGGTAAGTGTCCATGAGAGTATGAGGTTGATTAGTCCAGGTTTTAATGTGGTGTGGTCGGCATAGCCTCGGGTCATGCAACAGGCCTATTGTGGGAGGCAGAGAGAGTGTGTGTGTGTCTGTCTGCTTGTGTGTACTGTACGTGTGTGTGTGTGTGTGTGTGTGTGTGTGTGTGTGTGTGTGTGTGTGTGTGTGTGTGTGTGTGTGTGTGTGTGTGTGTGTGTATGTTAATGTGTCTAATTAAAGGCGTAGGGGATCATGCTCCGGCACTGAGCTCGAGCAGCCGCCTGACGAAGATATGACCTCAGGCCATGGTCTATCACACACACATTGCCACACACACATGCACCTACATCGCTGCACTTGCAAACTAAGTAATATACATTCATGCACAGCAACAGAATTACACACATATTACACACACACTTGAGTTACAAGGCAAAAACTCTTAAATACCTGCTTATAGAAAATAGACACAAACAGGCGCACAACAAACAAAGATACAGATCTGCTCACCCTTTAAAAAAAAAAAAAAAACAGGTCTCACACACATGAACACACACTCACATGTTTTCAGCAAACAGTCCTTGATCCGGAGTGTGACCGAGGACTGAACGGATCAGGGACCCGAGGAGAATCCACTGCGAGCGCAGAGGTTTTTGTGAAGTGAATAAATCTCTCAGTCAGTCGATATGTCACATCCACAGATTTATGAACACACAGCTCAGACAAACAACAGTTCGTGCAGCTCCGACTGCACTAACATCACATTTCCCAAATTGCTTTGTTTGTGGAGGAAGAGGTGAGGACCAGCTTAGTGCCGCATACCCGACACATATTGGAGCTCAGCTCAGCTTTACGGTGAAACTAGCATTAGTGCTAACATACACATCTCCGTATGCTAACATTTCTTCTTCAGTCACAGATTATAGTGGCCCCAATGCTAACATATAAAAGCTAGAAATAGTTTGTTAAATTAAGGAAAAGAGGGAAAGAAAAAAGTGTGACCACAATGGTGCAGCTCGAGGAAATCTTACACGAGCTGATGTGCAAACTTAACAGTTTTTTACTTATTATCTGGGATTATATTCAAAGTTTAGGACATCATTTCAAGTATTTATGATAAGCTTTGAACAGTCAAATGTATTCCAGGGATCTGGAAACACAGTGATCTTGCTGAAAACAGGTTGGACAAGGAACAGCAAGGTCTGCAAGGTTATAGATCATGAAGTAAACCTCGATGTGTGAATCTTTAATTTTTCAAGCATCAAGCTGATTGTTTTTAACCGAATAGAAAGTAAGTGCACCAGAAGGCAAAGCAAGGAGGACAACATACTTTACTCCATGTTAAGGATATGAAATCAGCTCTATCAGGCCGCCTGCAGAAGGGTTACAAATGTCTTCAGGCTGATTTGAATGCTAAATGTATCCTTGGTTTCACTGGGTGTCTCTCTGAGCTGCAGAGGACATATTTCATGTAGACACAGAGCACATTATCTGAGATGGAGATATTGAAAACACACAGACTTAGTCTGAGTTTGGAGGCAGATATAAGGTGACAGCCTGCCTGTGTGTGTGTGTGTGTGTGTGTGTGTGTGTGTGTGTGTGTGTGCGTGTGTGTGTGTGTGTGTGTGTGTGTGTTTCAGTGCCTTCACCGCGAGGAAGAGGAAGGTGGTTGGTTGTGGGCGGGCGGGTTGGCTGGCTGGCTGGCAAGCAAAGGAGAGAGGGTGGAGTGGGATGAGCTGGAGGGGAGGGGAGGGGGTTTGTGGGTAATATGGGTGTCAGGGTGCTAGCAGTCTGTCGCCCAAGGCTGTGACATTACCGCACTTCTGCTCCGCTTCAAAAGAACCAAATCTAACTGACGACTGCTGTGATGGCTCCGAGTCTGTGTGTGTGTGTGTGTGTGTGTGTGTGTGTGTGGTTGTGTGTAAGCAGTGCATACCGTATGTGTGTGTCTAAATGACGCTCACTGTGATCTGAAATTGGGATAATGCGCCGTGACACACTGCCTCACGAAAGGCTCCGGACTATATTACCCAACTGAACCAGGGCCGTGTGTGTGTGTGTGTTCAAGTCCTAACACAGATTGATAGATTGATTGGCAGATGGATAAACAGCTTGTGTATACAAACCATGAGTGGATTCTGTATTGAGTTTTTTTGAGTCTAAGTAAGCTGAGCAGTTTTTAGTGTCAATGGAAACACTGAGAGTTAATGAACGTTTACAACCTGTTAGAGGCTGAACTAATGGGAAACCTTTACTCCACTAGAGGATGATATATTTTTACTATACACAAAGACATGATAAAAATTAGGAAAATCTTTTTCTGTGATGGAACAAATCCTAAACTTTTTGAAGACTTTAATACATGGAAGTATGTATGTAGTCTAACCTCAGATGTTAGATTTCACTTCATATCTCGACCTTTCTTTTGGAGGGATGGAAACATCACAGCTCATCCTCTGATTACAGCCTGAACTGTGTTGATGTGAAGCCATTCTGCATTAAAGATTAACGCTGAGTGGAAACTGCACTTAAACTTTCATATGGAGCAGTGAAAAGTGAGTATGTGGTGGCTTAATGTTGGAGGTGTAGGTCTATACTGTTTAAGCTTTTCTCTTTAAACAGTTGGCTTCCTGTTTGGCATCCTGACCAAAAGATGAGAACCACAGATTGTTGTCACTGATTGCAGTTCCTCAAGTGGCCACTCGAGGCTGCATCCCAAAACGGGTGAACCCCATAGACTGTATATAAATATGGACGTAGTCTCAGTGATCTCACATATTGGTTTCTGAAGCTGAATTTTGAAGCCCATCCATGCTGGTCGCAATATTGGAAATACTGTCTCAAACGAACTTTCGGTCAACCTAGTAACAGGCAAAGAGCTGAACTTCAGATATCAGCTGTGTTTATGGTTTGTTTGGGGGGCCTTCTGAATTTGCTTTGAATGGAAATATGGCTCACTGTGTGGCAAATAGTAGTCAAATATTATCCGAATGGTCTGTGCTCCATTTTTTATTCTGATGTGAGAAATTGAATTTCATTTGGGCAATTCAGCAAACATTGTTGTCTGCACTCATGCGCACGTAAACATACATTTAGCTGATTAACCAGCCAATGAAAAAGCCTTTAGGGGATTCTGTCAACTGTTTAATATTGCAAACTATGCACTTGATCCTCTTTATTTTCCAAATGTGGTCATGTCTGGCTCCAAAAAGTGTAAAATTACAAACATTCTCAACCATATACAGTAATCCTCACAGTTTGTTCAGTGTTTTAACCCTACCTTACCCACTGATAGATATGAAGTATTGTCATTATTCTCCGGTACTTCCCTTTGTGCAGACATTCCTGAGAGTGCGATATGTAACACAAAGTTTTCCTACATTTTATGGCAATAAATATGACTTACAGGTCCTTCTTGTTCATATTTTTATTTCATCATCTATCCCTTGTCAAGGTTCAAAGTTTCTTTATTGGTACCTAGAAAGGTTAACGAAATAAAAATTCACTCCATCTGCTTTCTTTAAAGCTTTTGGAAAAAAAAATCTCGATTCTGTAAATTAAGATATTCCCCCCTTTTTATACAGTCCATATTTGACTTGAATAAAGACACACACACTCGCACACACACATACACAAACGCACACACAGGTCGGGACCGGCAGAGCCATTAGCACATCTAAGACACTCCCATGTCACCATGCCATGTTACAGCTAACAGCCATGACGTGCTGTCTTCACATGCTTTTATCATGTTTGTGTGTATGTGTGTTAATGCAGGTGTGCAGATACTGTACATACAGTATTTTTGTGCATGTGTGTCCAATATGCAATTTATGTGTGTGTGTGTGTGTGTGTGTGTGTGTGTGTGTGTGTGTGTGTGTGGGTGTAAGTGTTTGTGTGTGTGTGTGTGTGTTTTGCACTCATGAAAGGCTGGTAATTTCACGCGTGGTCAGACGGTTGCATTTCAGCTTTAGCCTGGAGTGTAGCAGGAACTCCTTAACTGTTCAATGACTTTAGCTTGAGGCAAGGTCCGCCTACACACACACTCACAAGCACACACACCTATGAAATTACACCCATCTACTTGTTCTGCTTCCAAACACACACACACACACACACACACACACACACACACACACACACACACACACACACACACACACACACACACACACACACACACACACACACACACAGACACACACACACAGAGGCGTTTGTTGCTGTAAGGTGTATGTAGTTGCTTTACGCCGGAAGGGAAGATCACTGCTTTGTCTGTTTGATAAAGCTACAACGTCCATCTCCTTCAAAGAGCGCCGTGCTGATCTGATGTGAGGCGAGTGTGTTGATGGATTTGACGATTACGCCGCCCTGGGCGCTGAGCAAGAAACGGTGATGGTGCCACACTTTAAAACAGGAGAAGGAAAGGAACATGAACCACTTGATTAGAGAAGTTAAAAGGAGGGTAATTTCTTATCAAGGAAACCTACAGATGATGCCGGTAGGAATTTTATTAGGCCATGATGGTTCAAAGTTTTCATGTTTAAAACACAAAATATTTGCATCGTTCTCGGTGAGGGCAACAAGAAAACATTATGCAGTTTAAAGATGTGTTAATTCTTTTTTTGTAATTGACTTAATGAATGTCCATGAGGAGGGTGAAAACAACTTGCTTTAAATATTTCATAAATTATAATTTTCTTTACAAACTAGATAACTTTATTATCTTTTAATAACAATCAGACATCAGTGTTGAGAATATTTTTTATGTTTCTTTTAAAAACAAACCTTTCTACTGTTTCTAGCTTCAGTCTGTTTTCTGTTTAGATTCTGTTTTTGTAGGTTTGATGTTGCTGTTTCAATGCCCACTTGTGTCTTTCCCATTGATATAAATCCTAATACAGTATTCTGTGCTAATACAGTATATTTTACATTAGAGGTAAATGACTGACAGAGTGCGTGGTAACAAACAAACAATGGCTCATGTATTTGTTAACCAACACATGCCTTATGTGATTGGCTCAACACTGCAGCAAATCCATTTTTACTCACCGCCAGCCCATGCCCCCCCCCCCCCCCCCCCCCCCCCCCCCCCCCCCCTTATTTTTTCGATTTCATCAATATCGGCAATTCTTCCTGTCGTCCGCCTTGTTTGTTTACTCTATAGCCGTGTTTGACCACGAGAGAGTTTGCTCTAGATTTCCACTTTTGAGAGTCATGACGCCTGGTTGCTGTAGTTGAATGGGTTAATCGATGGTATGCTGTTTTGGTCATACTGTTTCTCTCCACACACTAAACAAAACTGTTTAATCTATTATTTCAATGTTTTGGTTACGCTGGATGATGCTTAGAGCTAACTGTGAACTGTATTGAACAAGAACTAACATGTTTAAGGTCTTTTACGTTGTTAATATCTGTTAAGATTTAAAAAAAATATTTTAGTGTGAGCCAGGTTTTGGGTTGGGGGGGTTAAATGGGATAATGAACTGCCACCAACAGAAGTGATTAAAAATGGACAAGGGGAAAGGTTGAGCAGTTCAACCGTTTGACAAAAAATGATAGAGAAAGAGTTTTGCAGTAGAAATTAAATTAAGAGAAACATCAAAGAAACATGCAAAATGAGCTCAGTTAAGAAACATTCAATAGAATATAAACAATAAGGGACCAGGTATTCTAAACCTACACGACCCAGGATTTCACTGACTCTCAGTCGTGACCCCTCAGCACAACACCTGTGCTGCTCTTTCCTCTCAACCAGCTAATAACATTCACCTGCTGTCCCAGCGGTAAATCCATCCCCTCAGTCGTCACCATAGCAACACCTGTCATTCATTTTGATGGGCTGTCGGACAAACTCTGTGGGATAATCCAGCACCACCAGTAGCTCTCCACCCGGCAAACTGGCAAGCATCTGGCATGAGACCTGAAGCCAGCTCTGCATCACGGCTCAGTCCTTTGTTTTTCACCTGTCCTCTGTCGCTCGTTGCTGTCACTGTGACCTCACCTTTATCACCACACCTGGAGCTCGGCTGCCCACAGTAACACGGCTCCAAAAGCACTGAAAGTCTGGCCTGAACCCAATGCTTTCTTTTTCATTTAACTGGTTTAAAATTGTGAAAAAAGTGAAAAGATATTGTTATTCCAAACACTTGTTTAGCAAAAAAGCTTCACAAAAATCAGTCAGTAATGGTATGAGATCTAGTATTGGGATCTGGATTTTCTAATTCCCAAACTTGAGAACCTGAAATCCATCAAATATTGGTTAAATTACATCTTTTCAGAAATAAATCAATTGATTTTAAACAATGGAAACGTCCTTAAAATAAAGCCTGACGGGGCAAAACACCTAGGGAGCAATTTCTCCACATAATAAAATCTATTTAATATCGAGGCGCTGATCTAGCTGAGTTGGTTGAGCAGCCTAACATATTGAGGCGACAATCCCTCAATGCACCAGCCGCTGGTTTGACCTACGGCCTCGCCCCTTTGACATAAGTCTGCTCCACTCTCGTCCCCACATTTTCTGTCTCTCCTCAGCTGTCCTAATCCTAAATTCCTGCACATTTATTCTACATTATTACAATTCCAACAACCTTCCAATAAAGACCTTTTGTAGATGGACAACAGCTAATTGTATTGCAGCTTGTGTTTACTTTGTGAGGTATCATACTCTTTAAAAAGACAGCAGTGTTACACACTACACTTCACCTATGAGCACAAAACAGAACTTCAACTTCTTGATTATTAAGTCCCGAAACACAACTATGAACACTCTATAGGAAAACTGTTTTGCAGGACCACAGCTTAAGTGATTACAGATAGACAAAGACACAGTAACGTGGACGACAGTTCAATCTATTGATTGTATCAATTGCATACAAAGTTGCATTTCAGGTTTAACACGAGCCTGGATGCTGTGGCTTCCACTGTGTTTCTAAAGTGCATGTTTAAGTTAATTCTGGAGCCTAAGCTACTTCCTGTGCTTGACAAGCTGCTGTACATTCGCTAAGCTGGAGAGACTGTCAGCGAGTCTGTAGAAGGCTCCAACGCTACTTAGCAAGAGGAAGAGGAGCCCTTCTGATCTCCCAGGATTACGGAGAGTGTGTGCGTGTGTGTGTGTGTGTGTGCATATGTGGTTGAGTTCAGGCCCTGGATGGCTTAAGATGGACTGTATATTAGAGGGGAATATTAAGAGTCTCCGGAGTTTCACACCTTCCTCCCCTCGAAAACGCACCCGGCTAATGAGAGAGAGAGACAGATGTGGAGAGGGCGAAAGAGAAGGAGATGGAAAACACAGACAGCCTGTCTCCCCATCTCTGACGTATTGACATGCAGGCCATGTATGTGTGTGAGTGTGCGCGAGTGCATTTGTGCAGTAGTAGGCTGCTGGGTTAGAGGATAATTGCCAAACCGTTGGGACCTGAGCTCTGCCCGGCCTGTCAAAGCAGGCGTGACAAAACCTCCAATCAACCCTGCAGCAACCAGAGAGAGAGAGAGGGAGAGGGAGAGAGAGAGAGAGAGAGAGAGAGAGAGAGAGAGAGAGAGAGAGAGAGAGAGCAAGAGGGCAATGGAGGGCAAGCTTATTATGCCATCCCTCTTTTTTAAAATGATATCACTCTATGCATATTTTAAGTGTCAAATTACTTCGTATGCAGATGATAAAGCGCTCTATCTATCTATCTATCTATCTATCTATCTATCTATCTATCTATCTATCTATCTATCTATCTATCTATTTTTGGGACTGTATTGACCTTGTGTGCGATGACTTCGGACCTTTCAACCAATCACTGTCGAGGTTGGATTGACAGACGAAGGAATGAAGAACTGAACCGTGATTGGACTACAGGACTCTAAATGAGATACTGTAGGCGTACTTACACACACGCACGCGCGCACACACCTGTATGTGTTAAACAGCACACATAACACTGGATGAAATTATACAAAATATAAGAGAGCGGAGGTTCAATTGCATACACATGCAAAAAAAGATCAATTCATGTACCACAACTTCAAACACACATAGATAGACCTATACTATGCCCCCACACACACTGACACAAACACACGTACACACACACACACACACACACACACACACACACACACACACACACACACACACACACACACACACACACACACACACACACACACACACACACACACACACACACACTGCCTGTGGTAGTGACTGAGTCCTGTGGTTATTACTGTAGTGCCGCTAGGCTGATGGTTTAGGGCTAGCCACAGCTCGCTCTCTCTCTCTCTCTCTCTCTCTCTCTCTCTCTCTCAAATATGCACACACAGGACACACACACACAGTCATAAGTGTGTGTGTGAATGTGTGTGTGTGTGAGTGTGTATGCATGTACTTTATATACACACACAGGTTGTGGATGTCACCCATTCTCAGGGGATGCGGGCGGTTTGCCTGACGCTGGGTTTCTTCCCAAAGCGCTGCAGGGGAAACCTAAGGAGAGAGAGAGGAGGACAAGAGGAGGAGGAATGAGAAAGTTAGGGACGGGTTTGGTGGTTGGTTTGGGTTCGGTTAGCTTTCTGTGAATAGGCGTCATCCCACAAAGAGGAACATGGACAGTGGAAGAGACGGGGGAATGTAGTGGGAATAAAAAGGTGGAAATTCTTTGTGTGACAAGAAAGTGTAATTTCAGAATGATTTTGAAGTTGCTATTTTAATTTAACAATGTGGCACAAAGTTGCTTTAACTTTTTATTGTGTCCATCAGTATTAACTAATCTATTCATACACATAAATACGCCAACGATGAAGCAGCGTCTTGCCCAAGGACACATTAGACATGCCTGCAGAAGCTGGGGATCGAACCCCCAACCTTCCGGTTGAGAGAAGATCAACTCTACCATTGAGCCACAGCTGCCTGAATAAGAAGACAGAATCTTCAGGCAGATGACGTGGTTTTTGGATGGTAGTACAAGTAGTAGCATCCTCTAGTGTTTTATTGGGCATTGGCTGTAAAAGGTGTAACACAAACCTGTTCAAACTACAATTCATTTTTCTTTCTGCACATTAAAGAGAAGAAATCAAATCAACCTCTACAGAATCCATCTTCACCACAGACATGGAATAATCTCCCAGATGGTGTAAGACTATCCCTGATCTCACCACCTTTGCGTCTATATATAAATATATAAAATAAAAGGATTTTCAGGGGGATAAACCTGGTTGAGGCTTGATTTGCAGGATGCATTTTTGTCCTGCTCTCTGATTCACTCTCATGCAAACCAAGCCGTTCAGATTCCTGTCATGCAGTAAAAGCTTAACAAAACAACTGAATATGTGTCACCTGAAGATCTCCAGATGATGTCGCAGACAGCTCGTCGTCACTGCCAGACTCGGCTGACGTTTAAACAAAACGCAAATTCTGTAAGAGAAATATCTCCAAGTTTCCCCCTTCACTGCAGAAATGAATTTTGTGATTTCAATTTGATGATTTTGCTTTGGTAGGGTTGACGGCGTTATGGTGTCAGATAGTGTGTACCTCGTGTGTGTATATATGAGGTCACCTTCCCCCCCGCTCTACACCTGGGAGTGTGTGTTCACAGGGTGTCTGTGCTGAGGGGATCCGGGGTGAATACAGAGTGGAGCCACACTGGGAATAAGCTGTCAGATGAAACACTGAGGAACTACTGAGAGACACGAAAAGAGAGAGTGTGTGTGTGTGTGTATGAGAGTACGAGTGTGTGTGCGTACATGACTGTGTGTGTGTTTGGGTGTGTAACAATGTGTAGCAAAATCTTGTGTGTGCTTTAGTCTGTGTTTGCATGCCAGCTTCCACATCCTTATATCCCCCGTGAATTTGTGTGTATATTCTTGTGTGTTTGTTCGCCTGTGCATGGATCTACGTATGTCTGTGTGTGTTTGTGTGTGTGTGTGTGTGTGTCCGTGTGTGTGTCCGTGTGTGTGTGTGTGTCTGTGTGCGTGCGTGTGTGTGTGTGTGTATGTGTGTGTGTGTGTGTGTGTGTGTGTGTGTGTAGAGTCCAGGGGAGCTCTAGTTGAAAGTAAAAGCCCTCGCTCTCTACAGACTGACTTAGGATTCTCTCTACCTTCCCCAGAGTTCACTACAGCGGCCTGCACACACCAGACTTTTCTACACACACTCAGTCACACAAACTTGGACAGCCATGTAATATCTACCTCTTAAGCGTCCCCCCCTCACAGACACACAAACACACACGCACACACTTTCAGCCTCTCCAGTTGAACGGTGCACTCTTGAACCTTGTTACTTTGAGCTTGTGTGAGTTCAGTTGGGTTTCGAGGATGGAGGAGCTTTTATATGCAGTGTACACACATACAGACACACACTTAGAGACACACAACTTCTAGAAGTCGGACACAGACCAAAACATAAAAGCAGTAGTAGTAGGAGGAGGAACAGAAGGAGGTCCAGACGCTCAGAGATGAATGCTTTAACTAAGAGTTCTCTTTATTTGAGGACCTTGATTAGATTTTAGATCAGCTGCAGCTGGAGTTCCCAAACACCGTGACACACAACGCTGGACTCAAAGTATCCGTGTGTCCGACATCAGTTAAAAAACAGAAAAAATGTCACAGTATCACCACTTATTCATGTTTTTTAGGAAGTTACTCAAACTTGTGAGGACTTCGGACCTTTCAACCAATCACTGTCGAGGTTGGATTGACAGACGAAGGAATGAAGAACTGAACCGTGATTGGACTGTGTGCTTATTGAAATTAGAAAATCAAACTTAGATGATTTAAATCTTTGTTGGTTCAGGGTTGTTCAGTGGTTCTATTTACGGTCTGTACTTATCTTTACAAGCACTAAGGTATGTGAGTTAATATTGAATCCATCTCCAACGCCTTTGAGTGACAAAAGTGTCGAGTTGAGTTTTTACAAGTAAATATTATGAAATGATTTTCTTTAGGCCATTCTGTGCAAACATTTTCTGCAAAATATTTCACACAATTAACCTTCACAATCACATGCTGAGTCCAATATCCTGACTATACTGTATGTATAACTCCTATTGTAAATAATGTCATGAAATCCTAACAGGGGTTGACATTAAGTGAAATTCACCACTGGCCCTCTGGAACACGACTTTTGATTCAGAAAATAACAGACAAACTCAACTCAAGTGTCCGCACACGTCGGCTTGAACCGAAGATTTGGCAAGACTACATTTTAGCATCATCATGTTCCAGCCAACTCGAGCAGTCTCCAGTGAGGCCTGAACTTTCTCTGCCTTCTGTGTCTACTCTCTCTGTCGATCTGCCTCCTCTCTTCTGGTGATTTTAATTTCTTTTTTGCACAGCTTTTGGCCATAACCAGTGGTTTTCAAAACATTTACCATACTAGTTCATGAGAGAACACCTTCACTACAATCCTTAGTCGAGTGTACAATCTGAGTTTAGTGAGCTCGCCTGCAGAGTGGCAGAGACTTCTTTTAACCATGCCAACCTGTGTGTTCCTATGAAACGTGAATGCTGTAGCAGTAATTAATGACATCTCACAAGAACCACTGACAAGAAACCAGTATCACATGTAAACAATGTGTTACCGTTTTCTTTGTATGTTTGAGACAATCAGCTGGCCTGGAGTCTGTCCATGTCTGAACTGCAGGCTATAATATCAAGCCCTGCCTAATAACATGTTATTTTTGTGAAAAATAAAAGATGACATGACAGAATATATTTCAAGACTTGCACTGACACTTAGCTGCGCTTGGCCTGGTCTCCCATGGAAATGAGTTATCCAACCTGACTCAGAGCCAGGTTGGATATGGTATACGTAAAGAAGTGGGTACGAAACCACGACAATGATCAGTAATAAATGATGTTTCGGACATTTAGGCATTGAGCGATGTCCTGTTTCATGCAGATATTGCGGCTAACATTTGAAATAATTTCTGATTTAGGTCATACGCATAAAATCAAGGTTTAAGGCAGGAGTCACACCTTCATTTCCTGCACATCAGCTTCCAGCAGCCGTTGTGTAAATCATCCGATTTTTTGGTTTTCTGAGGTTTGCATGCAGTATGTGAATACTCCAACCGTAACCTCTCCATCTCTTCGTCCCCACAGCCTCAGTGTTTTATTCTGTAAGTAAGTGTGGCACAGACAGAACCGCTCCGTCAGGAAGTTGTTGCTCGCTCTCAGTGCACAGTTTGGGAAAGGAGGAAGAGGAGCGGAGAGTATGTTAATGTCTCGACGATGAGAAAATGTGTGCATGTGTCCCTCAGGTAAAAACAGGGGAACATGGAATCAAATCTGAGCCAACATCCTGAGATTGTTCCTGTTGATAAATTGATATCATTAAATATAAATGCCGCGTGTTTCATTCCCAGACGCCGCGGGCTCGGAGCTACGAACGGGAACGCTTTGAATCCGTGGCTGGAAATTTCCCCCAAATCATCAAATCTGACAACAAAGGAACACTCAAATAGACTCCCTTAATGAGTTAAACACACACCGGCGCACGCCTACACACACTCTTGATCTAATGAGTCGTTTTAACCATCTTCCTTATCCATCTGTCTGCGCACACAACACCGCACACACACACACTTTCTGTATGATCAATCCACATCAAACAGGAGTTGATTTAAATATTCATATAAGGTGTTAGAAGACGGTTCTTCGGCCTCTCTCTTTCTCTCTCCAGGTATATTAATAATTCCCCCTGTCTCTCCACCACACAGAGTTGGAGGTTTTTTTTTTTTCCCTTCAGACAAAGTTTCTAGAAGTTTCTATAAATTAATAAGAGTGTGTTCTCTGTGAAGCCGGCCAGCTTTGAACCCCGGCGTATTGATCTTGCAGGTGAGTCGGCCGTGCCGGATCACGACTTCAAACAGAATCCGATGTTCCTGTGAAGAGGCCGGCCCAGCCCAGAACAATACCCACATTATAACCCTTCATGACAGAAGCACTCTGAGGGTGCAGGTGGAGGGTGGGATGGACCTACACATAAGATGGGGAGTTGTGATGGAGCGGGGTTTTTTTTAGGGGAGTGCTGCAGAGTGAAATCAGGTGTAGATATTGGATGTGATTGAGATGTTGAATTAATCACAGAGAGCTGTCAGGTGGACAGACTCACACGACTCAAAGCTGAGGGAGGATGTTTTTCTTTTTTTGGATTACAAATCAAATGAGCTCCGCCTTTTCTGTAATCCCATTCAGTCTGTACAGTTTGTATTTACTGCAAAGACTTCTACCCCAAATTAGACGCTCAATCCAACATATCTGCAACATGAAATGTGCATCATTTGTTGGGCTTCCAGAAGTCCTTAAGAGAGCAAATCCCTGAGTATGGGGACGCTGAGTGAGATGTCATCGACTGGCATTAAAATCACCAAATAAGGTATTCAAATGTTGATTTTAAATAAAATCAATTGTGGCAGAAATATCTTGAAGTAGCTTCCCCTTACAACCACACTTTTATTCTTTGAGTGGGTCGTATTATTGCATGTGTCTTTATATTTCATATACCTAACAGTGATTAAAGATTTAAACAGCTTATCAAGGATTTGCTCTTAACATTTCATTGTATGAAGACAAAAAACAGTTTCCTAAATTATTATTTCTGTTTGGAACGTTTAGCTTGTAGAAGTTGCACAGTATTGCAGCACTGAAACTTGCCACAGTAAATATGTAGAATTGAAAACACAAGATATGGTGGTGGTTAGTCAATTTAAGCATCTGTAATTATCTTGAAAATGTATGTGCAAAAGAAATCACAGTATCACAACAAACACAAAAGAAAGAAGGCTATATCTGATTGTCAACTGTATATATGCATCGCCTCATTAAAAGACGACAGAAAATAAGGGAGAGCGTGGAAATATTCTGTAGTAGAAGAGGTGAATCATCAACGTATGATCTGCCTGAGCGTCGTAAATACAGTTATATGGATGAAAAAAAAACTCCAGCCAATAAACTACTCCTAAATCTTTGAAATAATGAGACACGTGCCTCCTGTGGTACAAGCAGAGGGACATAAGCATGAAGAGTTTAGCTGAGCGAGACGGAGCTTCTCCATGAAGTTTGTAATCAGCAGTTTGTAGATTCATCTCAGTAGAGAAGATCTTCTGGTTCCAGTAATTACTGCATTATTGTTTTTTTTGTCTCCCCGTGTGTATTGTCTGAAAAACTAAATCTAAGAGATTTCTAAGATTAGAAATAATCATTTTGAGAAATGTCAACACTTTATGAGGAGGGGGGGTTTCACCTTCGTAGTAAGCTTTGCTTTACAAATATCAGAATTTGACGTGTAAGGAAGTGTGCGTCATTCACACTGCGGATCAGCTCCAGAATATTCTACAACTTGTAGTCTGTCCTCAATAATGTTCAAAAAGTTAATAAAAAGTAGACAGTGTTTCTTATAAATAAGTATGAATCCCCAATTAGCTTTTGCTGACGTTGCTGTTAGCCACCCATGGTTCATAAACACCACACACTTCATGATTAACACTGATAAAATACAGAACAAATATGTCAATAGTTACAAAATCCCAGAAATGACCCAGAAGAATGAGATAATATCAGCTACCTAATTCATCATTTATTTTAATCAAGCGTGCACTGCCCCTGTTTGAGTGTATTTAGGTTGTGTATAAAAGAATTCATGTTCATCTGAGAGCAGCGTCATCCTCTTTAATCACAGTGTTGGGTAATGTAATCATTAAAACTGGGACTTTGCTGTAACTTGACGCACATTTGCTAACAATTCACAAAAAAACACAAACTGCAGGACAGAAAAAGTGAAAAATCAAAAAGTTCCAGACATATATTTCATCTGTGAACACAAACAAACAGGCGGGATGTGAAATATGTCACTACTCAACCTGCATCCTGTGTGTTGTGTGTCTGTGTGTCTGCGTGAGTGTGTGCGCGTGAGAGTCAGACAGAGGCTGTGTAAGCGCTGATTAGCGATTAGCAGGTCTTGAGGCTGACGGCGGAGCTGATCAGTATTTCCTCTGTGTCGGAGCTTTAGGGAACAAATCCCAACATTAACCCGGCTCTCATCTGCCTGGCAGAGCGCTAGCAGCAGCCCGCCAGCCACAGGCCCCAACATCCAGCAACAACCGGCAGCTAAAGCGCGCCAATCCTCCTCTGACGGCGCCTCATTGTTGTCTCATTCCAAATCAAAACCGCATTTGATCATGACAGAGCGTCTAATGTTGCTCTCCACATCAAGGTTGATGGGCTGTGACATGCCGGATTTAATAAGGAGTCTAAAGCTTGTCATAATGTGCTTGACAAAAATGACATTTAAGTAGTACCCCTTGAGGGAGAAGTGAGTGGATTCCTATAGTTCTATAAAAAAAAAAAACGTGATCTCCTTGAAGAGCAATAACTGGAGCAAAATGTTCCTTTAAAGAACTGATGTGTCTCTCAGAAGGCACGAGAATAACGCTGACACGTAATTGTTCTGACTCTGGCTTGAGAGCGTGTCAGGTGTCACCGCTTAATGTCACCATGATCGCCTCCAGAGTGCTCGAACGAGGCCAGTAACCCCGCCACCGTCAGAGCTTTACACTCATAACGGTCAGTTCATCACGGTTCATTTGCAATGCTAATGTTCCCATTGATGTACAGAAAGATGTGCTCACCACTGGAGGGCCGCTCTGCAAACTTTTTTTTATCAGATTCTTTGGCAGGTGAGAGAGCATCACTCAGATCCCTAAAGGATAATAAAGCGAGCTGCTCATACGAGTTATTATAACGACCTTTGACCTTTTGTCTGTGCGCCTGAAACATGTGCAGGAGCTAACTGATTCCTTGAGATCACAAATGTACTTAGAGACAAGACCTTTGAACAGCATTTGTGAATCGACAGAGGCAGAAACGTGGCAGTGTACTGCTGGAGAAGAGTTTTGCAGTGAGGGTTTGAAAGTAGGTTTAATTTTTAAGAAGGTCAAGAGCAAGAAATCAGACTACACATCATTCATCCTACATAACTTATAGTGTTTCTTTTTTCCAATTGTTGTCATTTTCTTTGGGCTTACACTGTGACCAAACTTCATATACTTTTCATGTTGCAGATTCTGACACACACCTTTAAAGTTGCACAACACATGTAGTTTCACCATACCTCTAAAATGATGAAAATACAAGAACTTATGTGCTGGACTTACGCACACTTTTCTCTAAGGCTGTCTCATTCTTAAAGCCCACCTCGCTCCCCAGGCTGTTGTTTCTGGACTTTATTTTAAATATTTGTTCTACTTTTTACTATTCTCTCTAAGTTTTTGGTTGTTGTTTTTATCTTAAACTTACTTTACCTGGTTCCTAAAGCATTTCATTGCACATTGTAATAATTGTGTAAGTGACCAATAATGATTTGACTCTGAATTTGTGTTCCAGTTTGCGTCTGCTTGACTGCCGTGTGTGCTGGAGCGCACGGATCAACTAATTATTCAAACACCTCTGTGAGTTATTTTTCCCTGGTTAAGGATTTTTCAGCTGTTTTTACTTTCTGTATCAGAGAGCGATCCGTTCACAGCTTTCACACATTCAACATTTTCAGGGCAGTTATTTCACTTCTGCGTGTGTCTATTTCTTTGGCAGAACTTAAGCAGGAGACAAGTACGTATTAATCTAATTTAACACAGAGTAAAACAGGGGGACTTTGCTTATTTGTTGTCTGTGTGTAGTGGGTTAACAAAACTGGATTTATTTGCAAAATTATGTTTCAAAATAGTCGGTTACATTTTCTTTTTTTGTACTTATGGTGATGTTTTATTTTAAGAACTTCTCTTTCCACACAAAGCCAGTATGGGAATTAGTTTAAAAAAAAAAGTGAATGTTGCACTTTGTCGTCACATGCCTTATCGACATGTACAGTAATTTATTGAAATTCCTGCATGTAATGGGGAAGGGCTATCGTACTGCATCAGGTATCCCTGTTAAAGGATTCTGTTTATCTTTATTGATCGGCACCTTATGGTGAGTCTGCCCAACCCTGGTGCCTTTTTTATTTGTTCATTTATTGATTTTTATTATTTGTAAAACTCCATAAAAATATGTTGTAAACAAAGAAAACTCCTGTATGTAATAACACTGGAACAACCCACAGACAGCAGCGTGATGAGGCGAGTAAAGCCTGCTGTAGTGGAGAAAAGATCTGTGGCGTGTTTAGATTGTGATCTGCACAGAGTGTGTGTAAGTGTCATTCAGTTCAACAACGTGATCACACATTTACGATCAGCTCAGAAAGAAAAACAGTTGTTGACAAAGAAGCTAAAGGGCTTTAATCTTTGACAACATTTTCATTTAAATCTATTTTACAAGTTTGACTTGAAGAAACAGTCACCATTTTAAACGTTTTAAAAACTGCTGGGTATTTCCTGTTTTTGTGGAAACTTAAATTTTGTGTATTTTTTTATTGTGCTGTGATTTTTTCCCCCAGTGAATATTCCTTTTCTGGACAATAAAGTTCCTCTTGAATGAGACCTTCATCTTGAAGAATTACGTGAGCAGATTACATTCAATTAAGAAAATAGAAACTTCTCAGATTTAATGAGATGGTTAAGATGCAATCAGATAAACAGCAGATTTTTGTTTTATAAATAAATGATCTTGTAACTCCAAGATGACCCTCTTATTCATTCAGACAAACAGTTCACGAGATAGTTTCATCATTAATGCAGAAAAACAAGAGTAAATGCAATACCCTTTCATAAACAAAATGCAGTTTTATGCTAATTTAATTAACAATACATTTTATGATTTCAAAGTGTATCTGACCCAGTATTCTGTTGTAAATGTTCATTTTAATTTGAAGGTTTTGGGATTAATTCCTGTAAATGATATCTTGCTGAAGCTTTTATTTTGAAAGGAAAATGACTTGAAGTAAAAAGGCCAAGAGTAGTGAAGAGTGCACATGTGTGAGTTCAAAACTATAATTATTAGGTTAAGCATCCTGCTGTGTGGGCACAAGGTATTTATTTATTTATTTTATATTCAAATTGTTAAGAAGTTACTTAAAGGTACAGTATGTAGAATTGCATGCTAATGTTTACATTAAAATATCTAACTTCAAGCTAGCAAGGTGTGTGAGCTAGCAAGGATGCTGCATCTCTCATAAAATAAAAAACACAAAGTGTGTGTTTGTACTTGCATGATATGAGTCAAATTTTGCATCAATAAGGTGAACATGCATTTCATATGGAGTTCACTTAAAAAGGAGGAGTAGTATTTCATTTTAGGTTGATGATGTTGATCTGTTGCATTCTTATTTAGGTTTGTTGTTAAGTAAAAGGAAGCAGTAAAAGTCATACTCACACTTAAAGTTGAAAACACATTACATTCAGGTCATACCTGTGAACCCATTCAAACATTTACAGGGCTAAGATGATACATTTTGTGAGCTCACAGGTATGGTAGTATTTTCTTTGTTTTCTTTTGGCCCTTATGGTGTGTTCACTCTGTATGAAATGTTAAAGGGAACTACTTCAAATAAAACTTTGTGCAACATCAGTTTGGGAGCCAAACGATTCACGAGGAATGTTACTGATGTTTCTTTAAGCAGAAAAGCTGAATGTAAAACAAGATGAATACGTGAAACTGAACACCTCTTCAGTGTCCCTCTGGTCCTTTACATAACCCTTGACATAAAATGTAAGATTGTTCTAATCTTTTTTTTTGCAAAAGTTCCCGAACAAAAATGGGGAAATATTAGTTAGTTAGTTAGTTATTAGAGTTTTGAATTTTACAGAAACATGTTTGAATTCTTCATTTATGTTCAGTTTTCAAATAATTGACTTTGTGCCATAGTCTGTGTCGTTTGTATTTTGTTTTATTGAAAATATTTTCATTCTGTTTCCAGGGGCTGTGATCCAGCCTTTGACAGGTGACTGGCTCAAGTCTTATTGGAAGTGACATTTGTCAATCTTCAGACGAGCCCCGCCCACTTTGGCCAGACTGAGCTGAGCCTGTTGAGCTGCTGTCAGCCACTCATCACTCAGTCCTTTTCATGTTTGGCTTTTTTCTGTTTGGAAAAAACCCCACAAGAAAAGAGTGTATTCCACTATGCTTCTCACACACACACACACACGCACGCACGCACGCACGCACGCACGCACGCACGCACGCACGCACGCACGCACGCACGCACGCACGCACGCACACACACACACGCACACACACACACCTGCGCACTCGTACGTAGACACCAATGACGCTCCTTCGTCTTATAGCTGCTGTGCACGTGTAATTCTTTCTTTCTTTTTTTGCATGTGTGCACCAGTGTGTTTCTCCACACACACCAATCCGTCCACCAACCGCTATGCTGTTGCCAGGAGGGCAACATCAAAGAGACTCGATCTGTGGGCATGAGGAGCCGGGAGACGAGTGAGGGCCTGTGGAGGGAAGACTTGGCCTGCACAGGCAGCTGGAAAGTCAAGTGGCCAAAGGGAGCCTGCAGAGCGAGATGGGCTTGAGAATGAGACAGTCTTAGAGGAAAATGTACGTAGGTCCAGCAAATAACTTGTTCTATCCTGTAGATTTAATGTGTTAAAAGAGGCAGAAGTGTGTCATGCATACGAGGTGGACCTGATGAGGCTGGCCTGGAGAGTGAGAGGGACTAAGAGAAATAGGTAGGCCTGTTTTTGTATAGTGCTCATTATGGTGGAGTCCATTAAAGAGGCAGAAGGAAGTCCTCTGAAACGAGGTGCTCACGAGGACAAGATTTAGTTTACCGTACAAAAGTAGGAGTCCCTCTCACTCTCCATGCCAGCCTCATATAAGAGGTAATAGAGCAATATGTGCCTGAAACAATTTACACTGAAAGCAAGGTACAGACCCATTAACAGAGGTAGAAGGTGGTCCTGGAGAATAAGGTGAAAAACTTGGAGTATACTGGCAATGTGTGAAAAGTGTTGAGGCAGACTATAGAGGATCAGGTGGGCCTGGAGAGGAAGTTGTGGGAGCAGGTTTGGTCTACTGGCAGGGTCAGTCAAAACACATGGTAGTTAGTCTGAGAGGGCTCTATGGGCCGGAGAAGTGAGGTGAGGGTCTTTAAAAGAAGACTGAAGTTGGTCGTGGTGAGGGGAATAGTTCTTGAGAATGAATGGGACCTGGAGGTGGAACAAGGAAATCCTGTAGAACAAAATATGGGTCCATTAGAAGAGACAGATGTTGGTCCTGGAGGACAAGGAGACCTGGAGAGTTAGTTTTGAGAATGAGGCAGGCCTAGATAAGGAGGTGGGCCTGGATGATGAGTTGGGTAAGCAAGATTAAGTAAGAATAGAGTCAGTAAAAGTAAAGTCTGGAAAACGTTTTGAGTAAATTGGCTGGCCTGTTTCAGTTCAGGCCCCTAAAAGTGTTTCTCTCAGAGAAAGGTTGAGAAAGAGGTCTGGGGAGAAAGTAATTGTCAAGCAATGTATAGGTCCATTAAAAGTCTCTGAAGGACCACTTTCTGACTCTTTCTTGAACCTTCCACCGGCTAATCTTGTTTTCCAGGGCCATCTCATTCTTCAGGCCCACCTTGCTCTCACGGACTCCTTTCTGAGTGAGGTGCGGGCCTGGAAAAAGAGTAGGGCCTGGAGATTGAGGTGAGCAATGTTTTGGCAAATATAGTGTAAATTAAGGTCCACTTAAAAGGGTACAGGGCATGGTGGTCCTGGAGGGTGAGGTGGACTAAGAGAACAACCTTAGAAGAAGGTTGTTCTTGAGAGTTAGGTGGGCATGGATAATGAATTGCAGTTGAATTAAGACTGAGTTTAGTGCCCACAAAAAAAGGCTACGGTTGGCCCTGTTGAAGTAGGTTGGCCTGGAGAAAGAGGTATGGGGAGCAGGTTTGTTTTGTAGTGCAAGGTATGGATTCTGCAGGGAACATCGGGCTAGGGGAGCGGGGTGAGCGTTTATAAAAGGAAGATGAAAATTGTCCTGGAGATGGAGCTCAGCCAAGGCTGTGGTGCAGCAGAAAAATATAAAACAAAATCATAAGTAGACCCAAGCAAGTTAAGCTTGGGTCTGCAATGAGTTGGATCTGGAGAGAAAGCTTGACTTGTAGACTAAAGAAGGTCAGGAGAATGGGGTGGGGTCTTGAGAAAGTGGGAGGCCTGGAGTATTAGTAGGGCCTGGAAAACGAGGCAACCAAAGGAAAAGAGTTGAGGAATACTTGAATAAGTGTCAGATAGTGGCTCTGGAGAGTAAGATGGGTCTGAAGGTGGGGAGATGGTTGTTGCATACTGTAAAGCCAGGTATGGGTCCATACAGAGGCAGGAGGTGGTCTTTGAGACACGGTGGGCCTGAGGAGTGAGGGGAGGGTTCATGAAAGCAGTATGAAGGTTGTCCCGGAGATGAAGCTCAGCCCTGGAGCATATGATGCAGCCTAAAAAAAAAGAGTTCAAAGATATATGTAAGAGGCTAAGTGAGCCTGGAGAGGGAGACACAACAAACACATGAAGTCTCTCTGTGCAAGAATGTTTAGGGAAGTTTCTCAGAGCTCTACAGATGTCAACACGTCGCTCTTAAATGCAGCTGTTGCTCTCTGTGACAAGTTTTTATGTGCTGCACTTTCTTGTCTTCCTTGATGTTTTAACAATAGCCAGGCAGACAGACAGAGCGAACACTCCAGTGCCTGTAAACAATGCATTTCCTCCATGAGACGATGTCCACTTTTGATTGGCTGCGGGCCAAGGAGAGGGGAGGGCCTGCAGGAGGCGGTGGGAGGCGGGCAGGGTAGCAGGAGGAGGTGGTGGAAGGTGGGTAGGAGAACACAGGACTGCCGCTGTTGCCTCTGAGGCAGAGACCGGCTTCTTGCTCTCATCTGCCCGTCAGAGCCCTCCTCTGAGCTGTCAATCACAGAGAGTGACAGCTGATGGTGGATGGAGGAGAAACCGGCTTGTTTGCACACTGTTGTCTGTGATTTCTCTCAGTTTGTGTCTAAGAGAGACAATACTGTGTGTAACCAGGATTTAAGCGATCGCATATTCGACGAGCAAATCATAAAAACCTCTGATTGCATCATTATTGAACCTGTTGTTCCCCATTGCAAAAAACACATTACCATACATTTGTTTGAAATATCTTTTGCATGAAAAGCAAATGTCGAAGCTCACTTGAGTCCAATAAAAAAAAGGTTATCTATGAAATTTAATGGAACAGGGTCCTTAAAAACATTTAGATTTAATTGTTCAAAATAATTTAAAACAAAAGGGCAAAACATTTTTATTTAACTCTGACAGAAAGAGTCAATATTGATGCTGATGGTCTTGTTTGCTTGAGTAGGTCATAAAAACTCATCAATGTTAATTTCAGCCTGTTTCACAACCAGCCAAAAACTCCTCAAAGGAGCTTTAAGTCAGACTTTTATTGTTGTCATACCTGCTCCTTTAATTCTGCGACAGTGCTGTGAGAATGATAGTTTATTCATACAGTCATTCATGCAAAGACGAGCAAAAAAAGACATTTCATCTTCGTAAATGTTGCAGTGGGAACTTGTTTTCGCTCAAGCCTGAATCATTGAAGTCTGGATTCATATTAACATTAGACACACAGAGTTACTAGAAAAACAAAAACACTGCTTAAGGCACCGTGTCCACGTTTTTTCTGGGCAGAAAAGCGCTGGCAGTGTTTGCATGAAGGGTTTGTTCGCTGAGAAGAAAAGAGCTGCACGTCAGTCCTGTCTCTATGACAACAGTCTGTTGACAACGGCCGCTGTATGACCGACACTGCTCCGTTACCTTTTACTGCATGTTTTATATTTGAGATTGTTTTTTACCCTATCATACACGTATGTAGTATAGAGTATGTGGGTACAAGACACGATCCGTAGGCGGCAAAACTACGGGGAATATCATACATTCGGACAAGAGCGCCGGTGACGTCAACAGCGCCTTTCTGAAAAGTTTAAAGATTTCCAACTTGAGCACTCGGGAGCGGCCGCACAAAAAAGGCGGAGTGCTGCTTGGAAGAAAATGCTGGGCGCTGCGCTTTTTCTCCAGGCGGCTGCCTACTGCTGCGAATGCACTCGACTCATTGAAAACAATTGAAAAAAGACGCTGGCGCTCATAAAAAAACGCTAGGTGGGCACGGGGCCTTTACTGAACTAGAAGACTGCATAAACCTTAGAAGGTTTGTTGATAGTTAAATGCTGTGAACATTTTAAATAATTTGCAGGTTAATTTGCAGACCAAATTAAAAGAAATATTAAATTCTAAAAATGAAACATTATAAACAAGTGTGTGAAATTATTCTCGTTTCAAATACCTTTGTTTACCATCTGGCTACAGCAGTGGATCAACTAATGATCCTGCAATTAGTGAAAAATGAACGCGACTATGAAGTTGGTGTGTGTGTGTGTGTGTGTGTGTGTGTGTGTGTGTGTGTGTGTGTGTGTGTGTGTGTGTGTGTGTGTGTGTGTGTGTGTGTGTGTGTAGGATCAGTATTCTAATGAGGACAGACAAAAGAAGTCTGTAGCTCAGAGCCAGTTGGACAGAGAGGAGCAGAGCATCAGAGAGATGAAGCCGAGGAGGGGACTGAGCTAGTTGGGGGGTTAGGGAGGGTTCAGGCTGGTGGCAGTCACCGCCTCAGGCAGGGTTTTGGGGTCAGGCCCCCCCAGACGGCCACACCGGCCCCCCTGAGCCCCGAGAGGGGGGACACCAGAACCGTGCTGGCCAAGGGAGGGGCACTCAATTAGGGCAGTGTTCAGAATTTTAGCCTGGTGCTTCAGAAGAGAGAGCCACCTGATACCTATACACCTCAAAGACCCTCCTCCACTCTGCTGAACCAACCACTGATTGACACCCTCCAGGGTTTTATGTGGCTTTGGAAGGTTGAAAATGATGCTCATAATTAAAGTTATGTAACATAGTTTTATTTAACCTTTGTCTGCATCAAAACCCTGCAAAATATTAATTCTTTTTCCTGGAATTTAAATGTTGCAAAGAAGGACAGAAAATCTCTTAATTTAAGAAAGTCACAACAATGCATGCTGTACAAATGCAATAGATATTGTTACAAAGGGATTGATCATGCAGACTTTCATTAATACCTAAAATAAAGTTCTTTGTTTTAAGATAAAAATTAAAAATTCCACGTAAGGGAAACTGATGACCGCATAGATCTGTCATCAAAGTTTTGCTGCAGTGAATTCAAGAACATGACAATTTGGATTTGCTGTAAGTAAGTATGCAAAGAGGAAAGAGTTTAATTTAAATCTTGTGGGCTCTTAAGCTAAGAGCCAAGAAAACTGAGTTTGTTAGCAACAACATCCCCCCAGGTTACCCACCTCTGAGGACAAAAGGAGGTACTGCGCTGAAGCAGGTCAGCGGCCTTGGGTCATGGATTAGCTCGTCAGAGCAGGACATTCAAATAAGGAAGGCTTTCGTGTGGAAAGCTCTGCATGGTATGGTCAGTGTGTGGAGGTCCAACCTCCCACGTCATACAAAGCTCAGGTTCTTCTCTTCAACCGTGGAATCAGTTTTCTTGTATGGATGTGAATGCGGGACCCTGAAGCCCACTCTGCAGAAGTCTCTGGATGATGCTAGGACGCTGCGTGTAGTGCTGAACATCAAGCAGGCAGCACAGGTCACTATACCAAGTTATAGGGGGGCTTAAGGCCAGTGAGAAAAAAAACATATACTGTAGGAGGATGAGGCTGGCAGGTCATTGCCACATACACAAGGAGTTCCCAGTCAGTGTGAGAGCCTACACACGGTTATCCACCACAAGGGCGTCCCACATTAACTTAAGTGGATGTTCTTAGGAAAGATGCAGGTGCAGAAAGTATTGGTGAGTTAGCCAGAAGCATGCAGGATTAGGATTATTGGAAACATCACATCTGAGGATGACCAAATCATGATGCTAAATGATGGGCTCACAGAAGTTTTTATTTTTTTTCACCGATCATATTCCTCATCCATATGAGGTGAAGGAGGCATGAGAATATAGGCTGTAGAGCAAGTCAAGAAGCCATAGGCAAACATCTAACCACAGTTAAGTTTTTAACCACTCTTTCTTACAATGGAAGATGAAGTCCTTGCTCTGATATCTGTTCACTGGATTTCTTTCAGCACCAAAAGAAGCCATAGCTAATCATAGTAATTGTGCGGTCAACACACCAGATGCTCTTAGATGTTCCTCGATCAGGCTCAAAACCACAGGTGACTGAGTCTTTGCGGTGGCTGCTCCCTCCCTGTGGAGCTACATGTTAATATCAAATCTGCTTAGACCCTTGAAAGTTTTTTGCTCAACAACCTCCTCTTTGTGTTGGCTTTTAGTTCAAGTTGAGCTTGACGTGTTGACATTTAATTAGGCAACTTTTTTAACCTTATTTGTTTGTTGTTAATGTGTTATTTTTAGTGTGCGTTTAGTGTTAATTTTACTTATTTGTTCTTTTATGTGACGTTGTTTTTTAAGCTTGTACAGCACTTTGGTCATCTGTAGTTGTTTTAAATGTGTTTTTAAATGAACATGACTTAACTTGATAACATTAGACATGGCCACATGGTGGTGCTTTGTATCTGATCTTTGCCTGATACGTTTCTTGATTTACAGCACTTGCACTCAAGTTTCTCAAACACGAACTCACTCTCCACCTATCAGAAGAAAACAGGTCTATATGAAGTTTTTAATACATTTAGCATGACATCATACCTACATTATAAAGCTGGAAGATCAATCAATCTTTATAGTGCCAATTCAAAACAAATGTTATCTCAAGACACTTTACAAAAAGAGCAGCTCTCGACCGTACTCTTTGTTACAAGATCAGACTTTTGAGGTTTGAATGCTACTGATGTAGAAATGGAAATTGGCTCTTGTATTTGCTTTGGCCTGTGTGTTTGTCTCTGAGGTGCTGCTCTGTGTGTGTGTGTGTGTGTGTGTGTGTGCGTGTGTGTGTGTGTGTGTGTGTGTGTGTGTGTGTGTGTGTGTGTTTGTGTGTTTGTGGGTTTATGGCCAGTTTCACACAGTTGCATAATTAGCAGTACCATTAGCATGCCTAACATCTCCGCTGCTGCTCTACAATACTCCCAGGAAGAGCCCCGTTGAAAATAATCCCAGTAACTGTCAATCTTTCTTCCCTCTTTACCTCTCTCTCTTCTCCCTCTCGGAGTTTGTGTAACATTAAATGCATCGATAGAAAATGCACATAATCGCCAGGCTGCATGCCTTTCAACTCCTCTGTTTTTTTTCTCGGTTAACTTCATCATCTTTCCCTTTCACTGCAACAGAGCGAGGTCATGTTTCTGGAGGGGGCGGCGCTTAGCTGGATCCCAGCATTCCTCGCTCATCAGTCGAGCTGCGAGGCATTTTACTGTTTCAGGAGATTTTTGTGTAATTAATTGGTACTTCTGGGGGTCAAGTGGTTTCATCTCATTTCAGTCGCCTTGTACATCAAGCAGCCATATCTGCACCTGTTTCCTGCTCTCAGCAGCTGCCAACTGGGCCTCCCAAACCACTATTGATCCCATCAGATCACGCACACACTGCACACACACAGCTGAAATGCTTTATCTGCATCTACTAATTAATTTGCCAGAGCTAGCCTTGAGTATTACAGAGTTCAGCAGGGTTTATTCTTAATTTGTCAGTTGGATATCTACCGTGCAGGTACAATGAGACATGAAAGCACAAAGAACATCACAAGTTGGAAAATAACTATTATACTTTATGAACAATGGAGGACATACAAGTTATATTGGAGAAATATAAGAAAGCATCAAAGTGATAAACTCATAACTCCAAATGTGTTCATCTTAGTCTTTTTTACAGGCTTATATGTGGAAATGAAGGTTACTGCTCAGTTAGCTTCAAGGCTATTTTAAATGCTAACTGGAGATGCAGTATGTTAATTCTGCAGAAATTCAGAAAAATATGATGACATTCATTCTTTTTTATGGCAAATGCAAAGCTTTTTTTTTTTAAAGCAAAAATATGTAACTTTTTCACCTTAAAATAGTAGTTTTCGATCTAATAGCACAAAAACTTTAAACAGGGAGAATGGCTTCTGAATTTCCACAGAGTGCCCCGGTCGCCTGTTTCCAGCACTATGTAACTTTGGCAGCAGGATGCGGAGCTATGTGTCTGCGAGAAATGTGTACGGCTTTATGGCACAAGTTCGTACAAAATCCTTCAGCTGAAAGAAGCTAGGCAGCCTGTGTCGGTACTGATACAATAATGCTAAAAGACGGAAGAGGACAGTACGCTAAGAAGAGAAAGAGAGAGTGATCAGCAAGAAGCTGGACCAGAGTAAATATTGAAGCATGTCCGTTGACATGTTACTTTGGCTTCTCACAAACATAAAAGGCAGTGTACCACACACCATTTTACCTTCTTATCCTATTAGACTTTTTATTTTAACAACAGGCAGGCAATATCTAGTTACACGTCTATCATAAAAAATCATAATCAACTGGGCAGGTAAATAGTCTCAGGATAATTTTTGACAACAAAAAGGGCACACACTCATTTACCTAACATCCATATGCTGTCAAGTACTCAGAACAAAAGGGGGAGGCAGAGGGAGGGAGGACTCCTCGTGCTGAAGACAAGCTTTTGTTCTGCACTTGACAAAAGGCCTCACTCTGGAGGTTAAAGGTTAAGAGAGGCCACTTCCGACAAACCTCCCACTTCCCGGCATTCCTCAGTGTGCAGACATTCCTGCAGAAAGATTCAACGAGAGACTTCATCAGTAAGTGTCCCTGGGAGTTTAAAGGTCCTGTAATTCAGTTTTTAAACCTTTAAAGTGACAGAACAGGACTGACAGCAATGATGTGCATACAGCCAGTGTGTTTGTATATTTGAGGATGCAGTCAGAAAACACGACATTCAGTTTGTATCAAGTTCATGAAAATCTTAAATTTGTTCTCCTTAACATTTATTGCCAGATTTAACTTCATGAATTCAATTTGGTGGTGCAGATTTGAGTGTCCGTTTCCCACAGAGGCAGGGAGTTACATACAATGAGAATTATACTGTCTTGAAGGTATCTTCTCTGAGTGAGGGGTTTATAGGAAAATTAAATTTTCTGTCGTGCTTTTTTCAAGTTGCAACCTCTTGTGTTAAAAAATGAAGCCAATGCTGAAGGGGAAAAACTACAGTTCCTCAAGTGTCCACTTGAGGTTGTCTATACAAAAAATCCTGTAAGTCACAAACATTCAAGACCACTTTTTACAGCAGGAACAAACATGTTCACAGCCTGGTTAGAAAATTACATTTATTTATTAATAATCCAAAAGACACTGTTTGTAATGTTGTATTGTTCAAATTGTTGTTTATTGATTTTAATCATTTGTATTAATTAGGGCTGTCAAACATTCAATGTATTTATTTTTTTAACCAGGAGAACCTCTTTGAGATGAAGAATCTCATTAACAAGAGTGTCCTGGCCAAGAGGGGCAGCAGCACAATAAACAAGTACAGACATAAAACACAGATCAACATGTTCTGAGTCACAGAGAAGAGAAGTCGTTATTCAAAGAATCTACAACCTGAAGCATCTTCCTCCAACACCTTCAATCTACTTTTAAAAAGTGTTAAAGAGACCAGCTCCCCCAGACTCAGATCATCCTGCAGGAGATTACAGGCTGCAGGAGCAGCGGGCCTGAAACTCCTTTTCTCCATTTTAAGACGCACTTTGGGAACTGATAACAACAATACGTTTTGTGACTGGGTTACAGAGCGAAGACTGAGGCTTCCAGCACTTTTCATATGAATACAATTACATAGTATGAGGGAAGCATATTAAGTATAGCCTTATAAATAAGGACATGCAAATGATTTTGTCTACACATAGACAATGCAGGTCAGCCGACTCGGTCATACAGTGTACAACAATGCATTTTAAATCGCTGAATTTTTAATAGTTAAACTCAATTTATCCTATTTTTAATTGCATGTTCGAAATTTCATTATTTTGCATTTTAAACTGTTTTGTTATGCTTTTATTTTGAATTGTTTTACAGTCTTGAGCTACACACGATGGATATTACTCGTCAGCTGAGCTGTCGGGGAGAATTTTAAAGTGAAATGAGGCATTCAAAGGCCCAGCAGGGTTGTTCTTTTCCATCACCGTGACTACAGGGAGACACTGACGTGGCTTAGTGCACCTATAGGGGCCAAAATAGCACAGGATTAATGCAGTTTAAAAAAATGAATGCATTAGTTTCGGACCTTGACCCATCTCGATTAACGCATTATTGCTGATAGCCTGAATTGAAATTGTTTTTTTTTTCCTGCCCAGGGTCCACAGATTCTTTACAGCTACCTCTGGCCCAACAGTTTTGATGTGAATGGCCGCTCACCAATAAACTAAACAGAACTATTATCTCATAATAACAGGATCACTTTCTGGCAATCTAGGAAACAAAACAATGGGCTGGTCAATGTGATAGGCCAGACCATGACATGCCATGATGGCATGCTGCCAAACTTTTGACTACATGACTATGCTTTGTGCTTTTGCAACTCTGGTGATAAGATATTAAGTCAAGATCACAAGAATACAACCAGTACAGTAAATACTCGTTATCACAGGAAAACAGATTAAGTAAAATGGATGGATGTATGTCTGCGTTGAGCTTCTTTAATTCTTAACTGTCGAGGTATCGAAAAAAATAAACAACAGAAGATCTTGTCAAACCAAAACACGCCCCCCATAGATACTGTTTAGGTAACATAAGCAGCTGAGTAACCTGGTTTCACGACAACAGCGGCTGTAAAGAACCAAACCTGGATAAACTTAAACTAGGACACCAATATGCTGATTCTAGAACAGTACAGAGGCTCAGGACGAGTTTCAGATGTGGCTAAAACAGAGAAGAAGAAACTTGATGTTTCACTTAAATGAAACGTAAAACTATGGGGTTAAAGAAATGTTTCAATGTTTGAGCTTTTGCACTTTTGGGGAGCACTCTTGAACCTGAATGCCCTGCAATGGGCCTGTGAGTTAAGGTGCAAAGTATTCTGGGTAACCATGGAAGTCACTCTGAGGAGAAACTCTTAAATTAGAGATCGTCAGGACTCAACACACACACACACATATGCACACAAACATGGAGGCATGGAAAAACAGTGCAACGCATTTTAAAGCTCATCTGCAAACTGATTCTGTCAGGGAGACTTAGTGACGTGCGGCTGCTTCCTACAGCTTTCCTCCATAACGCCGCCGCTCAGCTTCGGCGTCGTACCGTTCACCAGGGAGGAGGAGAGGCGGCGCGCTCTAAATCGAGCCTCCCTCGGTTAAATATTAACACTCGCCTTCCTCTGACACAGAGCAGCCCGCCATGTCGCCTTCCATCTCCACCACGGGGAGATGCAACACAGCATAGCACTCAAGAACACACACACACAGAGACACACGGACACAACACAAGAGGACGGACACAACACACACACAGATGAAGTTACTGACGCCTCTTTTCAAAAAAATGTAAGGTTACTTTTACCCACAAACAAGCACAGAATGGAAAATACTTCAACTTTTAGAGTTCAAAACTGTTTCAATTTGAAGGTTTGAGCTACTTCTCTTCCTGTATTTACATGTTGAAAGTCTCGTTCATTTTTTCTCAAAGAATGAAGTTTACAGCTGTCAAACCATCTGATGAAAAAATGTCCACTGAAAATCCAGACTTCATAAAATATATGATGGGAAGCAGTAGTGGTGCACAGATCCATAGGTTCGGATCACATTTGAATAGGTCATTGGATCGTTTTTTGTTTTTGTTTTGATTGGATTGGGAAAAAAAGATAATTTAACTTTCTTACTACGCAGCTAGCTTTGACTCAAACAGCCTTGCAGATCAATCCGTTGCACCACCACGAGCAAGCGGCAGCATAAAGTTTGAATCCCTGCAGGTTTTCATTGACCTGTAATATCAGTGTAACCTCACACACATACAGAAACACACACACACACTTACTTAGCATAATCAGTGAGAAAGACGGCCTTGGAGGAGACAGAAATATGTTGAAGTGACAGTTGATCTCCTCATTAGCAGACAGGTGAAGGAGGGAAGAGAAAGACGAGGGATTGACTTATCTGACAAGTGGAAGAAAAGTAAAGCAGCTGTGTGCAATATGACACCAGAGACCTATTGAATAAAGCGTCCTTTTTTAAAATAGTAAAGATCCATACGGTGTGAAGAGAACAGTGTGTCAGCTCAGGAATTCCCTGGAAATGTGTTTATGTTGGATGAATCTGTAGCACACGTTTGGATCCACAGTGAACATTTAATGCCAGAGCAGGAATAGTGAAGCTGACAGTACGGAGAGGTTAAAAAAGGCTAAATCTCTGATATTGACATCATCTCTCCAGAGCTCTAAACATGTTGTGATGTGCTTGAGGAAATGTATTTTACACTAAAACAACCGTGTAACACCCAATGAAATGTAAAAGTTCCCCTGTATTCATTCACAGCATGAATCTGCATCCATTTGCTAAATGAAGATCTTCCTACAAAAATATTCAATAATGCTACCACACCAAAAAAGAAAAAAACACGGTCTAATTGTTGGCTTCTTTTGGTTTACTTGAGGACAAAACACACAAACAACTCAACTCGTGGTGTGGTGTTCAGGCTGCAGGTCTCTCAGCAGGTGTGGATTAAAACAACCTGTTAGCTTCACTGATTTACAAAAACCTGTTAGCGTTAGCAGTCGGGGAGTTTCAGGAATTAAGAGTGAAAATTATGAAAATAGACAGAGCTGCCTTAAGAGCATCCAGACGAGGCGTGGAGGAGACTCATCGAAATACAGACTTCATAAAACATTTGTTGGAAACTATCAGTGTACACACGCACGCACGCACGCACGCACACACACACACACACACACACACACACACACACACACACACACACACACACACACACACACACACACACACACACACACACACACACACACACACACACACACACACACACACACACACACACACACACACACACACACACACACACACACACACACACACACACACACACACACACACACACACACACACACACACACACACACACACACACACACACACACACACACACACACACACACACACACACACACACACACACACACACACACACACACACACACACACAGAAACATGAAAGAGAGAGTTTGCCCGGAGAAAAAAACAAAATGGCTGAACTCGTCAATACCCTGACAACCCTCGCTGCCTATTCAGCAGGTACACAAGCAGGGAAAGGAGACAGGAACGCCAAACTTTATAAGTATGGTTCATTTTAATGGTAGTCCATGCAATATTGTTTCTCTGGTTTCAGACGTATTGTTTTATTCTTTTATGTTGGGTTTACGATTTGTTCCGCCTCGAGGAGAAAACACAGCCCAAGAAAATCTTTCCATAGATATAGATTCTGTGTACGTGAAAGAGGAGATATAAAGCAGATCAAAATAATGATGTTGGATTGGTAACATTTTGAGTGCTTTTTCCTAAAGAGAATACTACTACAATCCTGATTTCTAAAGACCTAAAAACCATTATTCAACACTTAGACACAGCTGCACACAAGCAAACACTTTATGGTGTTTAAATCTGAAGCATTGACGACATAAAAATCTCCTCTTCCTCTCTTTGAACAAAAGTGAAGCCAAAGTATTGTAGCTGTTTTGTCATGTGGCTCCAGCTCTTTGCCTGTTAATAGGTTGACTGAAAGTTAGTTTGAGACAGCATTCCAAATATGGCCACCGCCATCAGCATCAAAAGGCTGCTTCAGAAACCAATGGGTGACGCCACTGAGACGACGTCCATTCATGGGAAGAAACTGTAATTGTGGCTTGAGGCTTTGGTCCTGATAGATCGCAGCCTCTTGCCGTGGGGCAGGGTCTCAAAGAGACAGTGTCCGGGTGAGAGTGGTCGGCCACAATTTCACCTGCACGTCTCAGGGTCCTGGAGGTGTACAGGTCTTGGAGAGATGGGACATTGCAGGCTATCACCCTTTCTGCAGAGCGTACTCAATGATGGCGATGTGAAAGTGCCCCATCTTTGGCATCTTTGGCAGGTTGAGTTTCTTCAGCTTCCGCAGGAAGTACATCCTCTGCTTAGCCCTCTTGGTGAGGGAGCTGATGTTAAGCTCCCTCTTAAGGTCCTTGGACATGATGGTCTCCAGGAAGCAGAAAGACTCCACAGCAGAGACATTAGTGTCACAGAGTGTGATGGGGACTGAGGCAGTAGCATTTTTTCTCAAATCCACAATTACCTAGACTGTCTCCAGTTGTTTCAAGTCTCAAGCTAAAAAAATCAAATTAAGAGTCAAGTCCGTCTGAATCATTTCAAGTCTAACCTGATTATTTGACAAAAGTAAAGTCAGAGTCAGCGTCTTCAGCACATCTTGTAACATGTCTTAAGTTTTAGAAAGTCAAAGTTTTGCGTTGTTTGTGCTGAGTCCAAGCCCAGTCAAAACCTTCTAGTGTCTTTTAAATTGACTTCACCATTTAAAAGTTGATGTTGCATCCTTCAATGTCTGAATCAAGTCCATGTCTCACTTTTGAAGTCAACAGATTGTAAAATGTTTCCAAAATTCAGGCCAGCACTACCAGGAATGAGAAGTAAAACGATGCTTAAAAACCTATTAGAGATTAAATCCTCATCCCCATGATCACAGTAGTTTTGCTGAGGCAACTCTTTGAGCAATGTTGCCCAACATCCCTCCTCCCAGCTGAGGGCAAGAAAAAAGAAGCTCTCGTACATTTCACCAGACTGTTGCTGTACATCCTATCTGATCACTCCCATGATTCGCTTCCATTACAGACGATTAGTGCGGCTAAGCCAATGTGCAAACTTCTCGGTTGATTCATCTCAATGCTGGCCTGCAACTCCAGTGACTCCGTGTGTGTGTGTGTGTGTGTGTGTGTGTGTGTGTGTGTGTGTGTGTGTGTGTGTGTGTGTGTGTGTAGGTGTGTGTAGGTGTGTGTGTGTGTGTGTGTGTGTGTGTGTGTGTGTGTGTGTGTGTGTGTGTGTGTGTGTGTGTGTGGCTGTTATAGTGAAGTCATTAAAAGTTAATCAGAGATGCACCATTGCAGCAGAGTGGGGAAAAATTGCCTCTGTCAGTGGCTCCGGGCACAGGAAATCATACCAGAGAGAGAAAGAGAAAGAAAAAGTGAGAGAGAGAGAGAGAGAGAGAGAGAGAGAGAGAGAGTAAGGCTGTTATAGAGAGAGAAAAACATGAGAAGCAGACAGGCTGAAAAAGAGAGAGAGAGATTCTCATACTAATGAACCATCACTTCCTTGTCTTAACCGATGCCCTCCGAATCCCAACATCTGTCCCACCAAACCAAACCTCATTATGGCACCCCTCAGCTAACCCCACCCCACACACACAAATACACACAACACAACACACGCACACGAAAATGCACTCACATCCGCGGTCACATCCCGTTGAAAACACAGGCTGATGGTGGGAAAGTCTGCCCCACTGTAGTTGTCACATCAGATCTACAGCACGACGGCCGAGGGCATATGCATGTGGTGTGTGTGTGTGTGTGTGTGGGTGGGTGTGGGTGGTGGTGGTGGGGGGATCTAGGTCTGGGGCTGTGCCTGAGGGCCTCGCCTGCGCTACAAAAGACTCCACTCAACTCCGGTTAGTCCCCCTCACTAGCATATCAGCACTGACGGACTGCACACATACACACTCAAGTACACACACCGCACTTAAGCTAAAGTCGCTCTGATTAACACTTTCCCCCCCACAGCTGATAAACAGCTCCTTGCTAGCTTGGACAGATAGTGGCGTCTATGCTAACGTGTACGCAAAACCGATAAGAGATAAAGTGAGAAATCCTTGCGTTAGCTTAACTTTGTATGTGCCAATGTGTTATGTGTCGCTTTGTGCTCGAGAACACATGGGAAACCTGTGATTGATGAATGTGTGTGAATGTTTTTAGCGGTGTGTGTATGTGTGCTGCGCGCTATCACTCTCTTGCTGGGGGTGACAGGTTGGTTGGGGACTAATGCAGCGCGACGGAACTGAATGTGGCCTGGAGCAAAGCAGCTGCCTGCAGCCAGTCCTCATCTGAGCTGTCAGATACACACACACACACACACACAAACACACATGCGCACACACACACACACACACACACAAGAACCATTCCATTGGAGAGAGAGTTTAGGATCCACACACACACTTATAAACACACTCATGAGCATTATAACCCCCGTCGCCCCTGCTTTTCTGCTTGTGTGGCTTCCAGACAATAATGGCTCTGCCTGGTTGAGGTGGTGGACATGACATGCTGGGCCTGCCGGGTCTGACTCGACACTCTTCTGTTTGTTTTCTGTGGAGCCACACAACTGTGTTTCACTCATTATAATCTAACGCTAAAAGAATAAAACAAAACGATAGTGTTCTCTTGGGAGTTAAATTAAAAAAGCCTTACCGTATGCGATGGGATAATGAAACTCTGATATGAATGTTTAAAATATATAACTCAGTAATCAATATCTACATCTATTTTCTTCTTGTTGGTGCTGATTATAAGTCAAATAATTACTTGAAACATCAACTGTGGACCGTCAATACCCAATTGTAGCATTGGTGTACGTTGTTACGCTTTGAATTATATTTTTCAGGATATGATCAGATTTTCTGTGTATGGATAAATAAACAAAGCTCTCTTGTGCTGTATGCCCTTCTTTTGTTGTTGTTGTTGTTGTTGTTGCTCTGTTTGTATATCCTTCTTCCTGCATCTCCCTCTATCTCCTCTTCCAAGCCCAGTGTCTGCAGACGGCTGTTCATCATGAGTCTGGTTCTGCTCGAGGTTTCTGCCTCCTAAAAAGACGTTTTTCCTCGCCACTCTAACTTTGCTAAATATTACTTAGTGCTCATGATGGATTAATGTTGGATCTTTGTAGATAATATAGCAATGAGTAACGTCTTTTACCTGCTCTTTCGTAAAATGTCTTGAGGTAACATTTGTTATGAATTTGATACGATACGATACCATCCGATGCGATGTTATACGTTGTTGTGAGAAATTTCCACGCTGACTTAACACATACTAAACTTTTAAATGAAGTTCTGTTGTCAATCATATACTTGTTGTAACCTGATTTTCCCTTCACATATATACATCAAATTAAGGGTTCTCAAGAGGCAAAATAAGGCAGAAAATTGTCAAAAACAAGTGTGGAAAAAAATACATTTTTATAGCAGGAAGAAACTTCCAGAAGGGTAATAATGCTATACTACTGCAGGAAGACTCAAATACTACTTACCCCATCTGCCCTCACTGTATGAACGACGTAACACAAGCTTTGATTTTCCATATAACTCTGAAGAAAACCGCATTAAAGAGCAAATTAAGAACAAGTCTTAAATATGTGGCTTTTTCATTTAGAAGGAAATTATCGTGAAAAATGTGACTTGTAAACAATCACTTTGTTGAACAGTAGGCCTATGTGTTTCTTGCAGCTTGATGTTTTAACATCCACAGACTGCATCCTCTTCAGCATTGTTAAAGTGGGATTGATGCCATATGATTCGGCACAAAAAACCCCCATAATGAAATCAACATTTTGTTGGTCACAGTGGCGGCCAGTACTTTCACCTCTCTCAGCTTAGAGGCTCTCTTAGCTTCTGGGCGACGTATATTTAGCCCCAGTGGGACTCCTCTGATTAGACTAATCTCTCTAGAAATCCACCGCTCTCTCTGCTGGCTGCACAAAGTTGGCAGCCGTCGAAATTGTATAACAAAGGAGGGTTCCCTTAGATGTTAACCAGGAAGTAAGTGGCTTTGTTCTGGGTTTTTACATCTAGATTGCTTCAAGCTAACTTTAACTTGCAGGCAAAGGAAACGTTTTTTATTTCTTGTTGTTCGTTTCACCAAAATTGCACTTAGATACATTTTAGCAGCTCAGTTTTGGTATAGTTGGATACCAAGTAAAAGTTTTATTTATGATGTGAAAAATACAGCAGCATCTCTCAAAACAAAACCATCCAGTCCACCTTTATTTGACTCAAACTGCCCTCACACTTCTCGTAAAGACGCTGTCATAGTTTAACACTTTATCTTGTTATCTTTGTCTTTCATTGTGTGTAATCCGGGGGGCAAATCTTCCACTTTATTGGGGCTGACGTTCAACTACCCCCATGTTTACATCTGAGCCGAGGTGGTTGCCATGGAGACGGAGTGCCCCTCTTAACTGGTGCACTCAGGAATAATGCATTGTTGAACATTGCCTGAGGCTACGCGCACACACACACCCGTACACACACTAATCCTTAACATCTGCTATAGCGTATGTGTATATGTGCGTATGTGTGTGTATTAGTGAGTGAGTGCGTGTGGCTGTTTGTGCACGTGAATAAAATGCACATCAGTGCTTCACCCGGCAAAATTCATTGATAATCAGAGTTAAGGTGGACTCCATTAGGTTCATTGGTATTTGCCTACAGCAGTCTGTACATATACTGTACTCTATGTGTGTGTGTGTGTGTGTGATGGTCAAAGTCAGGCAGGGGGTGAGTGAAGACTGACATATGTGGGTCTTTTTCCACACTACTGCTGCTCCCTCTAGTGGCTGGTGACCCTCACTGCTGAGACACACATACAGGGAAAAAGGTGATAAAAACAAGAAGGACTGATCATTTGTGAACATTTTTTAAGTAGTCTTAAAGTCAGAGAAGTAATCGAACATTTTCAGAAGTTGCAGATTCACCATGGGACAAAAAATAGACCCTCCTGCATGTGGAGAAGATCTAGCCTCTTGCTGACTGGCAGTTTGGAGAAGATCTCAATATGGGGCTCATTCAGGAGTCCAGACGGATCCTGTTGGGAATCAGGTTCTCGTCCTGAGGCGTTGTAGCTGCAATAATTACCCTGCTCTGGAAATAAGTTCATAAGGGACTCACAGCCTGGCTACAGAGAGCACCCACAGTATGGGCAGGCTCCGAGGACAGAACCAACACCATTAGTAACTTTGTAACTTGCTTCTGATGAGACAAAGTTTATCTCCACTGAGCGTGGAATGAGACAAATTCAAGCCATGAAAATGCAGTAAGAGAAAAGCGAGATGTTTTAAAAGTATAATTGGGGCCTTTTGAGTCATAAAAGTCTGCAGAAGAAATTAGAATCCAGAGCAATAACAAATCCTTGCATGCACATCAAAAGCAGTTTAAAGTGGTAATTGCTGCCTACAATGTGCAAAAACACCAGATATTTTATGCACGCATGCTACATTTAGGTGATGCTTTTCTTGTTTGCAGCCTCCCAGAATCAACAAAACTATTTTCTTTTGTGTGTTATTTCTGCTTTGCTAACATTAGGGTTGCTCCTTTCATGGCAATGAACCTTGTTTAAATTTGAATGTGAATTTGAATTTTAGAGGATAAATGAGGGAGGGTGTTGGGGGGGGGGGGGAAAGAAAGTGGAGAGCGAGAAAGAGAGAGAGAGGTTGTCAGTTGCCTGTCTGTGTTTAATGGAGGTCCCTGGTGTCGCCCTCAGGCTCCTTCACTTCACAATTAATGGAGGATCTCTCTGGGGAAAGGCATGCTTCTCAATAACACCTACACACACACACACACACTCACTCACACACACCTAGCAGTAAACTCTGGTGTAGCTGAACTCTGCACCGGAGCAAACCTCGACGTGAGCCCCATTTCAGAGTTGCTGCTGTGGGTCCAGAGCAATGCTGGCTGCTGGTTTATCTATGAATCCCTGAGTTTGGTCTGTTTGCGCCAGGAAAACCAGCCGCAAAACTGAGCTTCACGTACAGGGTGGGGTTGGGGGCAGAGCGGGAGTAGTGGTGGTGGTGGTGGAGAAACATTGCATCGAGATGAGAGGAGGTAAAGAAGGCCTGGAAGGAAGCAGCGAATTGCTTTTTCCTCAGAACTCAGGGTTGATTATATCTCCGCTCTGATCTGTCCGCTTTGGTTTTCCTCCCAGATCTGCAGCGGAGCAGCTCCCGGTGTGGCTACATGTGTGTGTATGTGTGTGTGTGATTATGCGTTTGAACCATTCAAAACACTTTCATATGATAGTGTAATAACAAGACAGATGCTGTTGCAGGGTTAGTGGGCTACATTTTATACCAGAAATGTTTTTGAACTCAACCTCCGACTATTAAGGATGGTGGGTTTAAAGAAACTAAAGGCTGATATGAACTTTGAGTAAACTGGAAAATATATTAACGCCCACAGATGTCATCGCTGTCACCTCGGTTCATTAGAGCGAGTTTGATTTCTTGACTCTGAAAATAACCCCTTAGGACTTCAGATCTCTTCAAGTCTTCACCTCTGTTAGCGTGAAACAAATATTGCCTAATGGGTAAAAATTTTAGATAAAGCAAATCACAATAACTGACTTTTTGGTGCCAAATTTCAAGATGATCTGTTTTCAATCAAACCAACATATAACCAACCTGTCAAAGTGAAAGTGACATAAATAAAGTTTATATTACAGATGTGTCCTTTTCAGCTTCAGATCTTCTCCAAAGCCAGACAGATAGGCTACTTAACCAGCCAACATAACTCTTATAGTTAACACTTTCAAAAATATAACGATATTTCAACTGATTGAACTGAAATGTCTTCTTACTTATCCAACTCAATACAGGCCTATATGCCCATACTGACATATGTGATGAGCTAGCATCAGCTGCTTTATTGGCCCGACCAAAACAAAGCCATTCTCACACACGCGCTGAAAAACGGATTGTTCTCAAAGCGGACGAGCAACAGAGTCCAACACTTGTGATGACAGTTTTTGTCTTTAAATAAATGATGTGTAATTTGGACGTATACACAAACAAAAGAGTAGAGAAGAACATACAAGTGGGAAGAAAACATGATGGAGCAGTTTCATTATGTGCAGGGAGATCGCACCAGTCGTGGGCCAGTCACAGGACATCAACGTCACCCCCCATCTCACTCGCTCACTGGGAATTTCCCGAAGATTTCCGGCTGTGTTCACACACACACTCAGCCAAACTTCTTGAGCAATGTTATCATGGAGCTGTCAGAATAAAAACTCCAGTTAGGGTGAAAAATCAGATCTTTTGTGTTCACCAATCACCAGTGATGACAAAGTTACTGTAAATTCACAAGGAGTTACGGTTACTAGTCACTACTATCCAAAAGTAGCTGAGTTACTGCAATGCGTCCATAGATGGACTTTTAACATACATTTAGATGATGAAAAGCAGCTATTGTAAATGTCACTCTGATTTTCCGACAGCATACCAATGATAAATTGTCTATCAAAAACCTAGAAGATGGTCACAACAGAATTTACTCCTGTTTCAGTAACATTTACTGGATAGTCCAAAATGTATATTAAAGGAGGGAGGTAAGGATTACGGTAGAAACTAGATTTACAAATCAGGAGTCTGAGAACAGAAGCTGTCTTATAAATACTAATTCATTCAATACGAGAAGGTGTTTAGGTTCCTTATAGGGCTCATAGAGTGGAAAAATAAGATTAGGATTAAATTAGAAAGACAATCAATAAACATAAATTCAACTTGAGTTAAAGATTCATCGTGTAAAGAGGGACTTCAATTTAGACATTTTTCAGTTAAAAACACAAAGGATGTTTTGTCATTTGTAACATTAAAGAAAGATATCTTTGTATTCAAGATGTATGTATTAATCAGAATCAAGATAAGCATGAGATGCCTTTGATGCCCTGAGATGCCACTTCCTGCCACATCTCTCCTCTCAGCATGTGGGTTGAAAACGCCGTCCTCTGATTGGTTGAGCTGCAGTTGTTCACCTGGACGCCGTTGCTTTTTTTTTTTTTCTTTAACGTTTGCATATTCATCAGATGGCTCATGAATATTGATGAGCTGGCTGCGGGCGCAGTGGGTGCCCAGTGGCTGCAGGGCATTGTGGGAAATTAGCACCATCACTAATTGTGATCCACCGCCCCTCGAGCGTGTCAATCAAAATCAGGAAGGATGATACTTTTGGGGGCACCTGTAGCTCCGAATATGTATGCATGAAGTGATGGAGGAGAGATCGAGGGAGAAAGGATGAGTGAGTGTGTGTGTGCGTGTACATCCAGGGCCACAAGACCACTCCGTTGCCATAGTAACCTCTACCATCAGAGCATATGAGGCTAAGGCCCCGAGATGTCGGAGAGAGTGATGGAGTGAGAGAGAGAAATGAAAAGAGCTATAGATGTGAGAAAAATATCCAATCTATTTATCTATCATCCATATATCTATGAATCAATTCATCTATTTCTTCTATTGATCGAGTATGTGAGTATGTAAACCTAAAACAAAGACTGACGTCTACGTATCTACTGACATATTTCTATGTATCTATCACTTTTAATCATCTATCTACGTACCAAATGGTCTTTCTAGGTATCTATCCATCCACCTATCTTTGTATCTATTTACAAATCTATCGACACATATATCTACATATCTTTGTGTATGTATCTAGAATCTATCAACAAGTATGTATCGACATTTACATCTAAACATCGCGCAAAAAGTAAGGACATTTGTGTTTAGTAGATTATTTCTTTGTTGTAACAACGCTTCTTGGCAATAAATGTTAAACCGTTGGGAAGGCTGTTTATTTCCCTTTTAAATGGTGCCACTTTTTGTGCGATGTTTATGTATGTTAGTATCTATCTTTGTATCTAACCAAATCAATCTTTGTCTTTATCCATCTCTTTACGTATCTCTATCAATCCCACCATTTCGCTCAAATATCTATCAAGCATACTACTTTTCTATTTACCGATCTACCATCATATGTCTGTTTTATCTATTTAACTATCTATCTTGTTATATATCTATCTACATTTATTTCTATCTTGAAATATCTCTTTGAATCCATCTTAAAATCTGTCTTTAATATTTCTCTCTTTATATATATACCGTTTTGTGTATGTATCAATCTACACAGCTTTTTATCTAAACACATATCTATGTATCTATCCATTTGTTTCTCTATGCACACATCTTTCCATATATTGATCTATTATCTATCTATTGACTTATCTCTCTACAAATCATTCTACGTATTTATCTATCTACATATGTATATCTATTTATTTTCTTTCGAGGTAGCAATCTACATTTCTATTACCTTTGTTAGAAATGATCTATCTTCATATCAATCAATAAATCTGTGTATTTATCTGTATTCATCTTTTCTATTTTCAAGTCTACCTATCAATCAATCTTTCCCTCCGTCTATCCTCATGTGTTGTATAAATCTGTAACAAAGACTGACTACCAGTGACGAAAGGGGAGCACAGTTTTGCTTCTTCATGTGTGCAGAAACAGGATCAGTCAATGCCATCCTCTTCCTTTAATGAAGGTTTCTACTTGACCTCAAATTCAATAATTTAAAATTGCACTGTGTTGGTTTGGAAAGTCTTCAATGCTTCCAGTCTTTACTACCAACAGCTTCATTACTCACAGACATAATCCTGATTCAGAACCTCAAATACAGCAGGTGTAAATGTCTCGAGATTTTACTAGGACACAAATTGAGTAGGCTAATAGTCAAATACAAGGGGGGGGGGGACTCTTTATGCAGCTAAAGCCTGAGCTAGCTGAGTAAAACACTGTGTCCCAATATGCAGTAGATGGTCCACTACAAATCTTGTCCTATAAGAGTAACATTTCCTGGAAACTACAATACCCAGCTGTTTAAACAGCTTTACAACCCAGAAAGAGGCCTTATGGTGGAACTTGTTAACTCATCTGTAGCCTACAACATGTGAAGTTTGTGTACGCATCATGCTCTGCGCTAAAGCAGGCTACTAAGTTTTATGAGAACTACAAAACTACAGTTTGGCAACAGCAACGTGGAGGCCATTTATTTTCAATGGTTATTACTAAGAAGAAACTGAGACTAACAATTTAGCATGTAACAAAAGCTACTGCAGAAAACACAAGCATTATGACAAAGGAAAAACAACATGTATTAAGCCAAATGCTTACACATTAGCTAGCTGATATTATGCTAGCACTAATCCCTCACAAACTGTCTCTACACTTTTTGTGTCTCCTGTCATGCATTATTGTCCAATAATCATTCATCATTCAGCTAGTTAGTGCTAGCTTTTTGTCTGTTTAGCTAGCTCTGTGCTTGGCTGCTAATAAAAGACAAAGAGTAATCAGAATATTTTAAATGCGTGTTAGCTCATTTCCGTTTTTTCTCATGACTGTTTGCAAACCATTCCTTATTTGTGCAGCAGTTTGTACTCCAGAAGTGGTTAAATAAGAACGATTGGTGCTACAAAGATTAAAAAAAAAAAGCTATGTTGGCTACTGTTTTGAACTTCCCAGCTGTCTCCTTCATCTAAGGCCAGAGCACTGTCAAGATAGCTCGCTATTAGTCAAAGCGAGCAATCAATTTAGTGAGACTCGGCACATCCACAGATTACAGTGATTCCAATAAAATGGATTGTCATTGTTGCAAAATATGATTTTTGAATGCTGATAATCTAGCCTTAAGCCATTTTCTCTACTTGTTGAGAGGAGTATAGTTGAGTTTTTAAGATGCACAACTTGAGTTATATACCAAACTTACTGAGTGCCACGAATAAGAAAAAGTCAAAGTTTTGTAGAAACAGACGGAAATATTGATAGTTTTGGTCTGGTCGTGTACATTCACCATTATTATATATTACACTGAACATCTTTTAAGAAAACCTTTATTGTTAACTCTACTTTGAACTCTTTCACGACGAGTTTTGAATGCAAGCATTGATGTAAAGAAAGCATTCTGAATCAGAAATAGGAACCATCCTTTCCACATAGCCTAAAAGCTGCATGCACAGGAGTTCATACGTGGGCCAGGATGCAGCTCTTACTCTATGGATAGTCATAGACATGCAACAATAAACAATGCACTTAAATATGCATGTGATAATCCTGCATGAATTAAAAAGCTATGAGTAAGGAGATGCTGCCATCATATATTTATAGCTTAAGTTCATCGTTATCCATCTCCACAGCCTTAGTTACATGTTGCATGTTTTTACTCCTGAACACAAAGGCAAAACATAGTTGCGTTTGCGTCCTTTAAAATCTGAACAAAAAAGACACACAGAAGCCAAACGCTAAAAAAACAACATGACATGTGTTAAAGAAGTGCTAAAATAACCCGCCATCTTACATTTTTACCACTTGATGTGACGCTTTTCGACATCTGCTTGTGTGTGTGTGCATGTGCGTGCGTGCGTGCGTGCGTGCGTGTGTGTTCAGGGAAAAAACATTCTGTGTTATTTCACCACCTCTCACTGTATCCTTTTTATTTTTATTCGAGTGGAAGTTTCCAGAACTGTGTCTTGATGAATTGCATGGCCCCGTGTTGGAAGTGCAAGATACGAGATCGTATTGCAGGTGAGTGAAGTCATTAATATTTCCTCTGTATCAATATCACTGGTGGAATGGTGTGTGCGGAAAAACTGTGTGTGTGTGTGTGCGTTATAGTGTATGTGTGTGTGTGTTTCAGATTGACAGGTGGATGATCTCAGTGAGTAGCGCACCCTGGGATCGACTGCATAATCAGGGAGACAAAGGAGCAGAGGAAGAGACGAATAGAGAGAGAGGAAAAGAGAGAGGATGTGTGTGCGTGTGTGTGTGTGTGTGTGTGTGTGTGTGTGTGTGTGTGTGTGTGTGTGTGTGTGTTTGTGTGCGTGCAAGAGAGAGAGGGATGAGAGGAGCAGAGAAGTGCAGAATAGTAAAATTCCCAGAGGGGTGAAGGGGTTGTGTGCTCTCGTCTCTGTTTATTTCCCTGCATTCGTTTGAAATGGTTGGTGTGTGTGTGTATATGCGTTTCTCTAGGCCTCTCTGTATGTGTGCGTGCTGGTATATGTAAACCATCATCCTGTGAGTGTGTGTGTGTGTGTGTGTGTGTGTGTGTGTGTGTGTTTGGCAGGTGTTTGATGGTTTGCAGCGGTAAATGGGTTCATTGTGAGAACAGCAAAGGTTCCACATCGGGAGACTTCCCTGATAATTACACAGGAGCAGTCAAGTAACCACACACACACACACACACACACACACACACACACACACCTCTATATAAGTGTTGTTGTTGTGGTGTGTTTCCTGTGTGTTTGTCTTGCCATAAAGCAGCAGATCTGTGATCTCAGGTTTAGCATGTAGCCTACGCTGCGGTTGACACACACGCTGGTTGTTACACAGTAAACAAGCTTTTTCTTGCAACCGACGACTTAGGTAAACGGCGTACGAGCTGATGGACGACCAAAAGGCTCAAAGCCAGAGGAGTCTGTTATAATTGACCAACTCTGCTTTCAACTTGTACAGTGTCTCTGTCTCTTTAAGGCCTCTCTGCTTGGTTAAGGTGTTGTGTTTCATCTATAACTCTTCTGTTGCAGACCTGCATGTTGCGTTTCAGGAGCATCTAAAGCATCAAAGGCTCAAAAGACAACAATGAGTTAGACTTGAGTTTGACAACAGGAGGGAAATCAATATGGCTTATGGTGGCCTATGAGGGACAAAATGTGATCCTTGGTCATGTTAGAAAATGTCAGGGCCGGTCTATTAATTTTCACTTAGGACACTGGATTGAATTCAGAACTGTGTTGACAGTAGATCTCCTCCTGTTCCTCCTCACACAAAGGAGCAGATTCTGGTCCTGCTGCTGGGTTGACACCCTTCTAGGGCCCTGTCCAGCTCTCCTGTAACTGCTGGTCTCCTGGTATCTCCTCCATGCTCTTGAGACTGTGCTGGGAGACACAGTAAACCCTCTTGAAACCACACATAGCCATATACTGTATGTTCCATCCTGGAGAAGCTGGATTACCTTTGCAACCTGATCGAGCTTCAGGTACCGCCTCATGCTACCAATAGTGATAAGGACACTAGCAGAAAACAATCTTCCTTATCTTCCTATAACTTAAGGTGTACAAATTGTTTGTATTCACTTTGTATCCATCACTTGATTACCTTTGTCCATAACTTTGAGCTGCTGTAACAACTAAATTCCCCCCTATGGAGAATCAATAAAATATTTTCTTAACTTGTCTTTATGTATTACTAAATGTCATCACTACTTTCCAAATGCATCAGTAACAACTAATTTGTTGCATGTCTTATATTCACCGAGTTGCTTTCCAATTGAATAGAACACCATATTTTTGTGCTGTGCAAGATTCATAGGTGCACGTTTGGGTGGGTGTCAAACTGTGCGGTACTACTACTCCAGAGTCCAGAGTTGATGTCCACACACCAGTCTGTGGTTAGTCTAAGCACTCTGGTTAAGGTAGCGCAAAGGTCTTGGTTTCGGTCTGAATTATCAAGGCACTGCTGACATTTTCTAATTAAATCATAACCACAAACATCTGAATAAAGCTGCACTCACTTTAAAAGGATGGTGCATGACATAAGAAGCCTATTCCTGCGGAAAAGTAATGAAATACATCATTGGATAACAGAGCCTATTATTTTCATTGACAAAAGTTTTACAAGTTACCAAGTATGTTCATTTCCAACATTTACTCGATGCAAAATTGCACAGCCCTTGTGTGAATTCGTCTCACAAAGATACTGGATGAACGCCATGGATGCAGGAAGGGGCCCATAGAGAAAGCCTTAGTACAGGGTCATGACTTTAGTTTGTTTGCTACACCCCTGAGACTGTCACTAAGAACCACATTATTAACTGTCTTTTAAATGTTGGGTGTTGTGTCCTTCACAGAGACAACAGGGACTGGCTCAAAATGCTCTTATAATTTACATTTTTGCTAAAAATATTTTAAAAAATCCTGTTTTCATGCTTTAGTTAGTTTGTGCACATTCGAGCTGCTTCATTGCTCATTGATTGGCTGACCTGCCTGACCTAATCTGTGGTTCATTTGTAGGTCATGATCCCTGTTGTAGTTTGTTATTTGGCTCATTCTGGGGGAGACTGGCTCTGTGATGAAGGAACAGACATAAGTTGTGCTTAAAGCCATATTTTCTCTAAAGTGTTCGGAGGACAGTGAGCATATGGATAGACAGCTAAGAAGAGAAATATGCTGCCGGGTAGTTTGATAAGTTTCTGTGGATGTCTTTACACTATTGTTTTGGTATTTGTTAGAATCTGGGTGGGAACAGATCTGGTAACCTTGTGCATAAGTACAATGTGTAAAATGTTACAACTTTGTTTAAAGACAAGGTTCTACTAATCTGGTTCTTCATTATTTTCAGGCCTCATTGGACCTTCTTTACATAACTTTGATTTAGTGTAACATTAAACAGTGGGGGATGGCATGCTCGTAATGGTCAGAGGTCAAACCAGCCATCAATGCGATGAGGATTGTAGTCTGTATATATGGTTCCTCCTCTACAGACTGAGCTAATCCAGCAGCCCTGCATATTGTTTGTTGGTCTTTTGCTTTTTCCTGGCACCAGGTTCAAAAAGGCAACACATCGACATGAGACAGAGGAGAAAAACTTCAGACTCAAGTTGAGGAGGGCTGCTGAAGTGCTTCATTATGAATAAAACCACCAGATATACGCAAAAATGATCTACTCAGTATCTGAGTTATGAGCATAAGGCCGCCTCTTCTCCCTTGAAGATCATATCATTGTGTGTGTGATGCAGTGTGCTGTAGACATTTAGGATGCCAGCTGAACACTAATCTGATTTCTGGGAAAAATACACTTCAGGTTGGACTTGAACCTGGGCCGCCCAATTGGAGGACTATAGCATCCATATATGGGCCGTGACCTAACTGCTTGGCCATCAGCACCCCTTTCATGTTCTCTTTTTTTCTTTGTTCTGTGTGTGGTAAAGTTCAGTTTTTCATTTAAAAAAGAACATTATTCACAATTTACACATTTAATGTCAGGAAAGGAGCAAGGAGGAGAAAACTCATTTTTGCCTGCCACTTAGTCAAAGCGCAGGTAAAAAAAGAGGGTGGGTTAAAATTACAATATTATCAGCCCATTTTACAGTAAAAAAAAAACTTCCTACAAATTTCATGATCTAAAAAATCTTTTTATATGTTTCTCAAACTGCAATGTATTTATACAGCCCTTCAAATTGTTCTGTTTGAAGTTCCACAAAGATACACATCTGCTTAAAGATCGTCCATGCAAACTGATGCTTCAAATTTAATTTCCTAACCCTAACCCTATGTTACTCCTGAGCTAAGCACAAACAACTTTTGCAGATTTTCTAGCAGTACTCTTTTTCCCTGTACATAACCATGAGTGTCTGTAACAAATATTTAAGTTTCAATAAACCTGCCTTAATAAACTGTCTGTTTTCTGTTATATAAATATTTTTATGCTGCTAATTTTTATGCTTGCCCCAAACTTCCACATAGTAACTAAAATATGGCAAAATAAGCGAACAATACAGAATCCTCTTGACCTTATAATCTGTTCTTGTTTAAACAAAGATATTCTGACACTTTATTCTGAAACAAAGATATTCTAACACTTTTGTTTTAACATGTGCTAAAATGAGCTTTCCATGTTAAAGGATAACTTATTTACATCAAACCAATGTTTAAGTGTGACTGTTTAATTTTATATGCTTTCTTTTAGAGTTTTTAAGTAGTCCCCTGAACTGAAAAAAAGGCTTCATCTGCAAATAGCACACATTTTGCAGTAATTACAAAGCATCGCATGTAATTATTATAGAAACTAGTTAAGGCCCCAAAACCAAGCCTTGTGGGACTCCACATTCAATGTTCGTGATAAAGCTGTCGACAAAAAAATCTAACTTCACTGCAAACAATTTTTCAAGTACTCCAGAGAAATCTGAAAGTTGTGGTCTATCGATATTAAAATTCTCCTGTTTGAGAAAGTAGAATAACCTTTGCTACTTTTATTCTGTGAGAAAAAAAACCTGTACGAAAGAAAGATTGAAAATGTTACGTACACGTACATAACTATTTTAAAAACTTTTGTCTCACAGTTTAAAATAGAAAAGCCTTGTGTTTCCCATCACAGGGTTACACAAGATTATAGTCTAACAACTGCAGTTAGTCAAAACACAGTGGAGACTTTGTGCAAAGAGTTGGATTAAAGTGGATTTATATGTGCATGCAGTACCCCGAAAACAGAAAGACAACAGACAATATTGAAGTTCTCATGGTCAGGATTTATTTTGCAATCATTCTGTATAACATGTGTTTTATTTGAATGGTGTTACACAAAAAGAAAGAACAGTGAAATACATTACGTGACACTATACAACAATAAAAAAAAGTTGAAGTATCTGCAGCCTGGAGGCCATTGTTGCACCTGTAAGTGTTGTCCTACAGTTTAGAGCTTCTGGGGTATCTCTTGTGGATATCAGGACTCTTGTTTTATTGTCAAAAAAGTTGTCCTTCTGCCTCTTAACACAAACATCCACACAGTGTAAACAGAGCTGTACTCAAACTTGTGTTTTTCTGTGTTACTGTACTGGATTGAAACACTGTGAGCGAGGGACCGGCCAGATCGTTTGATTCTTAAAGATTTTCTTTTAGCAGTCGTCTCGGCCTCCATTTCATCTTGTTAATCCTGATGTACATCACGCAAGTTGTCCCACACACACACTCACACAATTACACACACATACTACATACATTCAAACAGCTCTGCTTTAAAAGATTACAGAGATTACGCAGGAATTACACGATCAAAGTCATTGAACCTGCGTCGCCCCGCCTGCATGTGTATACTTACAAGCTTTGAAACAGGGTGTGAAACTATGTGTGTGTGTGTTCCCCTTTCTATTGTCAGAGACCTGCAGGTTAATCTCCCCTCAGGCTGCTCTGCCAAAGCGGCGCACTCTGCTGGCTGGGACAAGAACAGCACAACAAGGGGGGAAACACTCTTGTGCATAACATCCCAACAAAACGAAAATCTTTAACACAGGATTGTTAAACATTACTCAAAAGTTACATTCAATAAATTCCTAGAGGAGGAGAAACTTAAAAATAAGACAAGCTGAGACAAAACTAAGACATTATTTCATTCTAAGATGATCTCTTCTTGCCCTGTTGCCCTGAAACAGCTGATCTTGTGTTATTTGCAGCAAAGTATGTGGTTAAGACAACTCACGTTTGCTGGTCCCTCACTGAATGCATGTCAGTTATAAATACGTGCTAAGTTTTGCAGTACCAAAACCTGAAATAGAGTAAAAGATTATAAAAGAAATGACTACTACTACTGTCTGAGGAGCGTTGCTGTTCGGAGACCTTGCTGTTTCGAATTGTGCATAAACAAACAAAAACAAAAAGAACTGTTGCAAAAGCCAATCGGGTATCAAGTGAGATAATTGCCAGCTTGTTTTTTTTAAAGGTATGTGTTTTATTTTAGACTTGTTTTAAATGTAAACAGAGCAGGGCAGCCTATACAGAAGACGTGGTGTAAGAGGTTATTAGATTCAAATGATTGGTTGGAACATTTTTCAGAGCGTAGAGGAAAAATGAACTGACATTTTGTAACACAAGATTTCTTCTTTTTCAAGCATTCCTCTGATTATTGTCTGATGATTTACTCGTTTATTTCACTTTATGGGCTTCCAAAGCATTCTAAAACAAACTGTGTCATTTACTCCGCTTTGCTGTGTTTACAAGTTATTGCTGGTTGTTGTCTCGAGGTCCTGCCTTATTTTCCTCGTTATCTCAGGATAACAAAGCTCGTTTTCTCGTTATAACGGGATGGTTTTCGGTCGATCTAGAAAACCAAACAACAGTCTGGTGACTGTGATAGGCCAGACCATGACATGCCATGCTGCCATAGCCCACACTAATGAAATAAGTGAAGCCTGTTTCTATGTTTGTTTTGTGCTTTTGCAAATCTGGGGATATAACAAACGAATAAGTGGAGATCTCTCGTAAACAACTGGAATTTTCATTGGAAAAATAACTGGAGTAAATAAAAAGCATGGATGCATGTCTGCTTCAGGCTTCCATAGTTTACAACCAGTAGATATGCAACAAGTTAATAGGTGTAGCATTTAAATGTCCCATTGTTTTAAGGCAGTCTGTCTTAAACACTTCTATGTCAAGAACTTCTCCGTGGACACATATTGGACCACTGAGCCCCTTTGCTTTTAGAAAATTCATCCCCAATAGCAAACTCAACCTTCGACCAAAAGCGTAATGTATGCACTCATTGTGTTATAAGTGAATAGAAATAGAGTGGAAATAAATAAAGTGAGACTTCCTAAAACCCCCACAAGGACCCCACTTTGAGGATCCACTGTTTTAAGAGCTTAGCATGTGATTCCATATAAAAGTTTTTGATTGCTGTAACTCCAGCAGGTAGTAGCCTATAAGTCACAAAGACTTTATGCATCCGTGGGGGTCGGATAAGGTTGTTACAATAACTCTTATACACAATATAGAATTAAAAAATACAGAAAAACACAAGGAATTTAAAAAAGAAATAAATCATAGCGTATAAAAGCAGAGTTTTTGAAGAAATAACGCGATGTACAAAAAGTTCAGTACTGAACAGTGGAGACATCACAGAGTAATTATAACAATGTTATGATTATGATAGATGATACTAAACAGTATAGAGGTACTACAATTTAACAGCTTTCTCCTTTTTTTATTCTACGTCTGTGTTCATTGTTTTGTGCAACAAAAACACCATGCAGGACAAATTCCTTGCATGCAAAAGAAAATACTTAAAAATAAACCTGATTCTGAATCTGATAATAAAAGGAATAGTTCCAGTCAGGTAACGGCCAAAAAAAAAGAAGTCCGATAGACTTCAGCCAAATGAATGTTGTCTCAATAAAGTTGAACTTGTTGACAGAACTTTGGATGTGTTGATGTTGTGTTTGCTTCGAGTCCTATCAGCTTATAGAAACCACAATACAAACATAAGAAGACGCTGCTTTCACTGACAAATCCAACCACCTGTGGTAACCTTTCCCTCATGTCTTAATGGAAAATGTTACATGATTTGTGTACATATGACTAAGACAGTAAAGTTTTGAGATCAACTGAATGTGGCTGCAGTGGGTACAGAGGATACATCCAGAAGAAAGCCTGCAGCCATATATCTAAACTAATCACACATATAATCATCTCCATTATGCTGTCTGTCTTTTTATAACACTGGCATTTATGTGCAGACTATTTCAGTCCAACATACACAATTGATTCACAGCATGTGTCTAAACAAACAGAACCCAGAGAGATAATTGATTAATTTATAAGTTATAAAGGTCTGTTTTTTGTTCCTTTAAAGTGCTTGTTGCATGTCATGTAGCTGCTGGATCTAAAAAATATTGGGGAAGAGGAGATGATGAAAATCTGACAGTACACCCTGATCTATTCCTCCCATCTGTGCACTCAAACCCCCCCACCTTCCACCCCCTAAAAAAACTGGATGGGAAATAGTCAAAAGACTTTTAGCTTTCGTGTGATCTTCAGGAGCACTTCAGAAACTCTTGAAAAAAGAAGTTAATGAACATCGATCGACGCGCACAGACACACAAACACACGCATGCGCGCACAGACACACACACAGACATACACTAGGTTTACTGATCCAACAGCTGCTGAAGTTAAGTTTTACAGATCAATTTTAAAGCATCAGTTATGGCTGTAATGTCTATTTAAAATGTTGTTAGCCATTCATGCTAGCGAAGCATTCATTGATTGTTTGCCAAGGAAGTAAACCCTGAATAGACCGCGCTGTAACAGCCAAACAACGAATCACATCGTGGCTTATTAATAGGATATTTTGAGTTCATTTTTTTTAATACAGTAAGAACATGATTTGGATGCTTTTTAAACAAGATTTACAAACATTAAATCTGATCTGATCTCTCCTCTGATTTACAAACATTAAATGAAAAGTAAAAAAAATAATATTGCGACTTTTTTATTGGCTGTGCCACAATAAACAAGCAGAAATGGCCTCTAAAATCTAAAACTTTTACATGATGTTAAAGTTGAAGCCTAGTTGTTGTTGATCACTGTTGCCATATACAGGTCTATAAGGATTATATTTGACCAATATGTCATGGGGGGACTGTCCGTTGGCACCAGATTGGCCTTTTCTTCAGTGTTTTCGCAGCAGCTGACACGTGTCTGCCCTGAGTTGAACTCCTGCGTTGACTTCAGGAGTAATTACAGTAACAAAGAACAACAATTAAACGCGCTAATTGACAACACAAACCGGCAATGATACCCGGTGGCTGCCTCTTGTGAATGGAAAACCCAAGCACACACAAGTTATGGACTTTTAGAAAAAAGAAAGAATAATATTGTTTCCTGGAGAGATTCAGGGTCCTTGAAGTAGCCTAAACGTCCTGCGGGTTCTGTATTTTGTGAGTGGGTGGGGGGTGAGGAGAAGGGGGAGGAGGGGGTATCACCCCGGGGCGATAATAATTAATATGATGTGTGCACTTGACAGGAGGTGGATGCATTTTAGATTATATTTGTTTTAATCCCTGAGAAAGAAAATAAATCTCAGGAAAAGTGAGGTGAGGAAAAAAAAAGAGAAAGAGAATATAATCCAGATTTTTTTGAAGGCCTGTCTCTCAATCTGGGACTATATTCTGGGCCTGTTCTTCAATCTAACATCGACCACCTGTTTCCTGCCTCCTCTGCTCTCCTCACCTCACGCACTGCATCATGGGGAGAAATTAATTTGCTGCAAATCTTGAAGGCTTAAACCAGAGTGGTGACGCCCCCCTCCCCTCCCCACCCCACCCCTCCCTCCCTCCCTCTCCTCAAACCGACAAGTAAATCCCCACAATTAGCAGATCCATATTAGCATATTAACCTGTGCTTCTTTCTGTATGTAGGTCACACACCATTTTCTTAATTGCTTTTGGACAAACATCTTCTGGACCGTTTGTTATGATTCGCCTTCATTATGCCAGTCGTTATTTTGGCTGGAAAGGTGCGGGCCTAAACACACACAGACACACACACACACACACACACACACACACACACACACACACACACACACACACACACACACACACACACACACACACACACACACACACACACACAGACACACACACACACACACACAGGCTACAACAGCACCGAGTTAACGGACGCTCATGGCCATATGAGGTCGGTGTCTGACCGGAGCTGATTAAAACCAAAACAGCCTCATAAACAAGGCCAACACATGTGCACACAGACTGGGAGCAGACACTATTGTGAATGTTTAGTTGCCTCTTACTTCTGACAACAGATTAATAATATGTAAACAGACTTGATATTTCATAACATATTAGGCTATCTATAAGACGTGGAATTAAATACAAGCTTTTATAAATCCCCACAGACATTAAACGCATCACCACTGAGGAAGTGCTGATGTGTTACAATCTGACACGATATACTTAAAAGGAGCCTTAAAGCCTATAAGGACATTACAGTTTACTGTGGCAGGCTAAATGACTGCAGGCTATATGGTGATCTATTGTAGATAGGCGAGGTAGTTGCCCACTATTAAGCCATTTAAACCAATCAGGGGTGATAGGAAGACCAAAACAAAAAGGGTGACATCCCGTTTTAGAAGACATGGGGAATATCAGCACCTGTGTGTCCAATCGGACTCAAAGCTGATCGTTCTTCCTTACTGACATTGTTCCTTTATTTTTCCTTGATCCTTGCTTGTGTTGTTCTTACTCTCTGATGTACGTCGCTTTGGATAAAAGCGTCTGCTAAGTGAATTGTAGAATTGTAGAATTGTAGAATCTTTCATTGTAAGAGTTTGCATTATGAAATCTGTGTTCAAGGGGGAAACGGTGGACTATATTTCACATTGCGCCATCAAAATGAAGGGAAAGTTATTATTCTATCTTATTCTCATATGAAAGCACAATTTTCCAGGTTTAAAATGGGACCTTATGATTAGGGGATTATTTGTCAAGGATAATAAAGGTCTGCATTTTTAGGAAAATGTTGTCTTTAGTTATCTCAGATGGTCTACTTATAGACATATTGTGGAAAGATTATAGGCTATTATGCTACTCATTTCTCATTTGCTTTAGAAGAAATCAAAGGTGCACCAAAGCTACATGCCCACATTATATAAAAACATAATCTTCTGCCTCTCCATGCCGTTTTAATTCATGACACTTGCTCTACAAAAAAAAACTCAGCTATACAAGGCCCTCCTCTCTCTGCAGGATCAGCGCTCCAATCCAGGAACCTTGGGGCTGATCTAAATTCTCGCCTCTGGGCTGTGGGCTGTGCGGGGTTTCGGGGCCTTTCCCTGCCTCGTCAGGCGGCAGATGGACTGGCTCCTGTCCGGAGATCAGTGCGCATCTGGTGCTGCGCTCCCAGCCCCGCCGGTAAAGCGGGGCCACTCGTCAGCGTTAAACCCCATTAGAACCGTCTACCGTGCAACTGGTGCCTCCACCGGGTTGGCGGTAGTAACAGTCGCTGCATACACATACCCATGTAAGCTCTCTCTCTCTCTCTAATGCAACAGCGTCCAGCACCAAATCATCCCGACATAATATATATACTGTAAAAAAAAAAAAAACAGCATATATATTTATATATGTGACTCACGCGCTTGGTGATGTATGGGTTAATGTCATGTGCAGATTTGGAGGCAAGATCTTTAATTGTATTTTTTTCCTCACATTGGTATACTGTAGAAAACTAGAAAAACAGTTTTTTGGCGGTAGAAAACTAGTTTCAAAGGTCTTTCATTGATTTTCACAAAACGTTTGACAGTCATGACTGATATGTTTGGTTATTTGTCACATCTTTGGAGGTAGACCAAGATTGTGTCTTTTATGGTAATAGAAAACTGGTTTGAATGGTGTCTAACATTGACTGCCCTCAGTGATCAGTTATCATGTGCAGATTTGGGGGTAAAGAACTAAAAACTGTAATGTTTCTGGAGGTGGAAAACTAATTGCAATGGTCTGTTATTGACATAAACAACAAACTAGTCTGCCCTCACTGATCTGTTGGGCAGATTTGGAAGTAGAGGAGACATTTTACCTTTATAGTGGAAGATATCTCATTTCAATTGTCTTCTTATGACATAAACATTACGAATAAACAGCCTCAATGATCTGTTAGGTGTTAGGTCATGTACAGATTTGGGGGTAGACTAATAATTGTGCCATTTTCTGGCTGTATAAAACAAATTTTAAAAGTCGTTAATTGACATAAACAAAAAATTAGACTGCCCTTTGCTAATCTGTGAAGAAATAGGTCAATGAAGTGGGTTGGTAAAGGGGTATGCCAAAAATTGTTATAGTTGCTGGTGGTAGACAACCAATTTGAATGGCCTCATAGGAAGAAGAAATTGGGTGTGAATACTATGACTTCTGCTTTGGACAGGAAATCATGGAGCCTCCTGGTGTCTTTTTGATTTAGTTTTCTGCCTCCAAAATGGCAGATGATATAATAATATACTTGTAGAAACATTGGAAATATTCTCCAAAATCATGATCATATGAACATATTTAGAATCACTACCTTAATTGACACCAAAGCTCTCTCTTATTCCCTCCACCTCTTTGCCCGGTGGCCTTCCCATTCATCCCTCCACCTCCTGCTCCTCCTCTCCCCCCTCAACCCCCTTCTCTCTCTCTTTCCTTTTTTAAGTACCTGGCGTGCGACAACCGGCCTTCACACCGGTCTCGTCGTGCAGAGGTTTCCCGTCGAGCCCCGAGGCAAAACAATCGGTAACGCTTAATTAAAATATAAAAGGCCTTGAGAACTTTTTTAAAAGGAGGCTATTTAAGACGGAACCCTGCACCGCTCGGGCTGTCTGCGTTTGTTATGAGACTATTTTTTAGATGTGATGGGCTAAATAGACATGATCAAGGAGAAAGGGAAGATCTTGTAGAATATTTAAGCATGTTTTGGGGGGATATTTTTTAACCAAGTGACCAGGGAGGAAGAGGAAAATATATTTACAGTTGGAGAAATGGCAGCATGAGGAAAAATCTATAAAAAATATTATCAATTGAGCAATAAATAATTGATTACTATGGAAGTGTATTATATGATTCTGATTATTATTACTATTCATTATCATTATCATTATTATTATTATTATTATTGTGGTGTTGGTGGATTAGGAGAAAGAGAGAGACGCATGCAGTAACAGATGGGAGGGGAAATAGTTGCTTAATTAAAGTGCAGAGTCAATCCCGGCGTCCCGGCGTCAGCACGGTCACAGTCTGCACTTTAATAATATCAGGGAGTCGCTTTGGTTACAGTTACAGCTGAGCAGGGGGAAAAACATCCAAAACAAGACTGATTAGGGCTTATCTCTGCTCTCTCTCTGTCTCTCTCTCTTTGCTCTCTCTCTCTCCCTCTGCTCTCTCTCTTTCTGTTGGGTTTGTTTTGAAATCTGACAGACTCTCGTCTCTCCTCCTTCAGCTTCCTCTCCCGTCCTCCCCTCCTCTCCTCTTTATTTCCCAGCTTTGCTCCTCTCCAGGCTGTGACCACAAGCTTTGGGCTTCTGCTTTTTTACATTTTGTATTCCTGTTGCTTCCTGGGTGGCCTAAGGGCAAGGCAGCAATAGGCTGTGCTGTACACTCATTGTAATAAAACAGACTACTTCCTCATTGTGTGCCTCTGTATATCTGCTCCTCCTTTTTTTATCCTATAAAACAACGACAAAATGAATACCCTGTTAGTGTTAAAGAATATATATTACACCTGACTCTGACATTTATTCTTGCCACAAGCTTTCAAATAAATATAAACAAAACTCCTCTAGCATCTCTTCTTCAACAACACAACGGCTCCATTCAGCTGGGCAGGACCACCCCGAGGGCTCGTGCTCAGGTGAGATACAGCACGAAGAGAAGGCAGAAAGAGAGAGAGCGTAGAGAGAGAGAGGTCACGAGGATGACCGACTGACCGAATAAAAATAGTACCACTTCTTTTCTACCAGTCCAACAATAATAATAAAATAATAATAATTATAGCCTAATTGTAATAGCACAATAATAATAATAAAGAAAATCGTAAAAATAGTAACAAAAGCAGCACACGCCATCATCAATACTATTTATTCATGCACGCGCCTCTATACAATGCTGATTTGAAAAGGAAAAAACTGTCTCGTGCTTCTGTTGGTTATTCACAATGGCAATACTAATAGTGCCCCCCTTAACCCCTCCCCCATAAAAATGAAATAATGTTAATTAAAAGTGGTTTCCATGAATGAGAAAAGTAACAAAAACATAAAAATATTGAACAGGATTTTCGATTTAATTTAGACCGTTTGCAAATGAAAGAATATGAAAAATAACAAATATGTAGCCTGGTCTTCTATTCAATGTTTAATTTCAAATAAAGCTATTTCAATTGTTTAATTGTTTGAAGAATCAAATTTGATCGATTTTGTTGTGGAAACATCGAATTAATCTATACCAATGAAGGTCTTTATATGTTATTGTTTTATTTTGAAATCAGAGTGCACCACAGTGGTTAATAAGCATGCCTAAAAAACTGAAATAATTAAAATCTATTATTAGATGTATGGCATGCAGAAAGCAGCGAAAACTCTCCGTTTCTAAATGAAATCTAGTCTCGAAGCTTTCTAAATGAAGTCCAAGATCATTCCAGAAATGAAGGAAAATAGGCTGCAGTTTTATTCCGTTGATAATTGTCGAAATTAGCTTCATAATATTTCAAAGCAAACTTACATTTCCGTTGAAAATCCATACACTTTTAGTAAAAACGCCGGTGTGAGTGTAAAAAAAAAAATATAACACGACGAAAGCAGGTAGAAGACCTCGTGAAAATACAAACGGGTCAAAAAGGAAAATGTCCACAAAAAGCGTCGAAATTGTTGAAAGAAGCACTTGGTTCCTTATTAAGGCGAAGATACAATATTTATTCCTTGTCTCCTGGGATGCTCCGCTCCGTCTATTGTCCTCCCATTCCTCAGTGCTGATGCTTAATTTTCAAAACTTCTATATTACCAAGGGACCTACGACATCAGCCGAGAAATACCCTGCAAGTACAAAATCCGTGAGCCAGCCCCGTCCGTGCAGAGGGGAGACGCTCGCGTTCTGCCTGCTTTCTGCCGTTACCGAGAGCGCGCGAGGGGGGACTTTTCCATTTCTCTCGCTTTTTGAGGATTTTAACGCATTTTTATTACTATTATTATTATTCGACCTGTGCCATAGAGCGGAGGAAAAAAAACACGGGTTACTTTGGAGAAAGCACAATGTCAGCGACCTTCCCCGGACTTGTCCACGACGCAGAGGTACGTAAATGAATTTTCTTAATATCCTTTAATTCGTAAAATCATAACCGGAGCGTAGAAGATGACTTGTGTTTGGTTTAGGCAGAGTTACGGAGGCATTTCAAGGCAGCGTCTCCTCTAACGAAAGCTCCAACTGGAGTAGCTATTTTGTAGCTATTAGATGGATAAAAAATAAAATGCATGATGGGAGATAAGAGCTGTGCAAGTTAGTACAGCTGCCGGTAATACGGGGCTTTTAATGAGTGAGGCTCGTGTGTGAGCCGGTAACAGTGTGATTAGAACATTTCAGGGCGGAACACTCCGCTGTGTCTCACTCTGCTTACCTCCCATCCACAATGAGAGCGAGAGCTGGGACAGTAAATTCGCCAGCAGCTCGGTAATAATAATAATATATAACAGCACGCCTTTTAAACCGCTGCGAGCGGAGTGACAGGCACGCCAAAGGGAGGGAAAAAATACCGATGGCTCCTGTTGCCGTGCGCTCGTTCCCCTCCCGGGCGTGTGGAAGTGACATCTCCTTCAGGTGGTTTAAAGTAGGAAGAAGAAAAAAACGCTTTGAGTGTGTGAGTTATGTTTTTGGAGTGTGTTTGGGAGGCAGAGAGAGAGGAGACTCCGGCTGATGCTAAATGACACAGCTCATATATTTCCCCGTCTCTTTATTATCTTGTAGATACGTCACGACGGATCAAACAGCTACCGGCTCATGCAGCTCGGGTGCCTGGAGTCCGTGGCCAACTCCTCGGTCGCCTACTCCTCCTCCTCCCCGCTCACCTACCCGGCGCCGGCGGGGACGGAGTTCGCCTCGCCCTATTTCTCGGCCAACCACCAGTACACGCCCCTCCACCACCAGTCTTTCCACTACGAGTTCCAGCACTCCCACCCGGCCGTGGCCCCGGAGGCCTACGGCCTGAACTCGCTGCACTCGGGCCAGTACTACCAGCAGATCCACCACGGGGAGCCCGCCGACTTCATCAACCTGCACAACGCGCGCTCGGCCCTCAAGTCCTCGTGCCTGGACGAGCAGCAGCGGCGCGAGCTCGGCTGCCTCGACGCTTACCGGCGCCATGACCTGTCGCTGATGACGTCACACGGCTCCCAGGCCTACGGTGTCGGTATGCACCACCCGGACCAGAGGCTGCTGCCCGGAGCCGGTCTGGGTCTCCCTACACCATCGTCAGACGACCTACAGGTAGGCCTACCGGAGGCCGCCACTTACTTTTTGCCTGCCACAACTCACACTCCCCCCTCAGGTCCAACACCTTAATGTAGTGGTTTATTAAAAGGACACCCTAACAGAACCATCATAGCTGCCACTTCAGGCCCAGTATCCCTGCCCCACTGGCCTACTATTGACCCCCCTCCCTCCCCTTTCTCCCCTCCATTGTACCAGCAACACAGCAATTCCAAAAATATTGAACAGAAAGACAGTGCCAGATGTCTGCCTGTCTGCTTCATCTGTCTGTTGTATTTGGCATTGACTAAGCTGTCTTACATTTTCTCCAGCCCCTAAACTCGGTATTACTCAGGAGAAAATAATATTATTGGATTTCATCTTGAGATAATTTTGTAGCCAAACCAAACGTGACTGTACAGCAGGCTAAGTAAATGTCAAGTCCAGCCGGCGCACAGCCTCTGAAAGGCAGGCCTGTTTCTAAAGGTTAATTGACTGGCAGTCTATACAATCCTATTGTGAAAGCCGCCCTTTATTTTCCCACAAACACACGTGACCCATATTTTACATAATTCTTTTCGATGTAAAGAAATGGTCGAGATGAAAACGGATTCGCACGGTTCTTGAGTGTGAATGTGTGTGTGTGTGTGTGTGTGTGTGTGTGTGTGTGTGTGTGTGTGTGTGTGTGTGTGTGTGTGTGTGTGTGTGTGTGTGTGTGTGTGTGTGTGTGTGTGTGTGTGTGTGTCCGGCTGTCTGTTGAAGCAAAGAAAAGCCGCTGGTTGCTCTATTCTCCGGTAAAGGGCGGATTAACGGATCGGGGTTCAGGGCACAATGAGCAGCTCGAGCGCCATAAAGCACCGTAGTTTATCCAATTACCGACTTAACGTCAATCAACTTTGTTACTTATGCAGCGACATCTGAGCTGGTTAAAACACGGCTCTAGTTAAACACAATTTAAGACAGCGACACATCATTTCAGTCACGTTAAGTGTTTACCAACTCAGCTCAATAAAGTGACGCTTTTAATATTGTTTTAACGTCATCAAGCTACAAACATATCCTTATTTTTAAACTTTGAAATATCATGATTTTTTTGTCGTCTATTTAATACTATTAATAATATTGTAATAGTTATAATATTAAGTTATTATTTTAATACGTTTTAATTAAATTAATGTATGTAGGCTATATAGCCTTTAAGGGTGTGGCAGTGAAAGTATATGAAATTAATAACAAAAAAAAAAGTTTTATTTTTTTAGACAATTAGGCTACAGATTATTTTAAAAGGCATCAATACGTTTATTTAGCCTATTTGCATATAGGCCCATATAAATCATATTATTTCTTATTGCTATCATGATGTGGCCATTTTTACGCAACCCCTGAGTGGAATTAAAAAAATTAAATTACGCGATAATGTAAACAAAATATGTTATCAAACGTCAATAAAGTGTTTATATTTCTTTAAATCAAACACAGAGGCAGAGTTGGTTCTGTTTATTGTGGCCTATTTAATTATTTTTGATGATATACGCTCATAGCTACGCATAAGCTAGCGAATGCTATATTTATATAAAGCTTGGCACATGAAAGGGCACAGGTCTGACCCTTTATTGAGGAAAAGAAAGAAACGGCTCGTGAACCTGAACTCGCACGAGGCGGATGTATGAACGGAACAGATGCGCCTATGGTCTCGTGCAGCCCGGTCGCATCTTTGAGTGCGTTAAAGAGATTTTCATGCTGAACAAAAGCAGCTGCCACACCTTTCTCCCGTCACTAAGCTAATTCATGCAAGACCTCTGCGTTTTGTATATTGATTTTATAATCACTTTAGCTTCGCAGTAGAAGAAAAGAAACAGAGCAGGAGCTGGTTAAGAAAGAGCTACAACAAGCTTCTTTTTCAGGTTTATTTTAATCAGGGGCTTCTGCGTGGGCCAGGCCTCGAGGCTCGCACGAGGGATTAAGTGTTTTCTGAATAAAAAAGCGCGTGTTCTCCTTTCTTGATGACATTGTTGATAGCTCGCGAGTCTGATCTGGACCAAAATGGCGGCGTTAACAGGTTTCCATACATGTAGGCCCTGTAGCCTATATTTGTGTGTGTGTGCTACAGGCTGCTTGTTGTTGTTGTGTGTGTGCTTCAGATTGATCCCCAACAGGTTGGTGGCTGAAACAAACTCTGGACACTCGTGCTCATTTCTCAGTCAGGATGAGTGCTGCTGTCCTCGCTTATAGCCTGGAGCCTTTCAAATTAAGCTCGTTTCTAGGTGATCCGTGAGCTGCATCCTTTATTTCTCTCTGCCCTCAATTTTCCTCAAAGCTGCTCAGTGACGTACACTTTCTAACAAAAAGCTTCCAGCGCCCAGAATTAGTTCAAACGGGGTGAAACATGGACAATTTATTAAAAACCACACGTTGAAAGCTCATATTTCTTAACCTGAAGGTGGTGTACGGAAATCTAAAGAACCCAGAGGTAGTGGTTCCCAACCTGAGGTCGACACCCTTAAAGGGGTCACCAGATACATTTGAGGATCCAGATGTTGTAGCCTATTGTGAGAGAAAAACCCCACAATGTTGTTTAAACAAAACTGTTGAACTACTGACTTAGCCTATAGGTTCAATTATTCAAATACAATATCCTGAGAGAGCCAATTAAATCAGGCTGAAATAAAAACATGACAAAGAATCGAAGCATGCATTTCAAGCAAAACCTTAATGAATGAATGATCCATCGGAAATAAATACTAAAAAAAAATATACATTGTTTACGTTCTTTTGAAAATACTGACTTAATGAACCCAGGGGCTTCTTAAACTGATCAACATTAAATTGTCTGAGAGGGGGAATCATTCATACTCAATTTATGACAGACTGTCAAATGTGCTTCATTTCAAGTTGTATAAGGAGTCACTAATCTGTATAGATTTTCTATAATGTTTCATTGTGAAATTCTGGATGCATTCTCTTAAGGCATCTTCAGTGTATTATAATTATACAACCTGAGAGGGGAAACTAATTCAGATGATATTAAGCCATTAAAATGAGGCAAATTTGCTGCATTTCAAGTCAAATCATAGAAATCCCTGATCCAGAGGAGAGGATTGTTCGGAATTCTAATTAAATACTGAATTCAATCACCTTAAAGTGTCTAAAATGTACTAAAAATCAAACAATCCGGCAGGAAACATCACTCACATTCATGACAACTTGTCAAATTTGCTGCATTTCAAGTCAGATAACAGAAACACTGATTCATAGGAAATGTAATATCAAAAAGGAGGCACATCATAGTTTTCATGTTGCATTCATTCTATCGTGTCAGTTTCATTACTGCATGAAAAAGATTGTCAAAGAAAAATACTGTTCTATTGTGTGTAAATGTTGATGAATAAAAACTGCACTGCATGTCCATGAACGTACCACAATTCTCACGAAGAAAAACAAACAAACACAATTAATTGCACGTGTTTCTTGAGTCTGACAGCTGGGTAAAACTGAGCTGCAGCGGTTTGAAAACTGTGGTGAAGTGATTTCACCTCCTTGCTCGGTGCTAATGAGAGCTCTGTCTCCGCAGGGCTCCGTGGAGGCGCAGTGTGGGCTCGTGCTGAACGGCCAAGGGGGCGTCATCCGGAGAGGTAAGGCCCCTGTTTATTCTCTGCTGCATGTTGTAGTCTAGTCTACCGGAGGGCCGTGAAGCTCTCACGGCTCGACACGACAAGACAGCGAGCAGACAGACAAACAGGCGGAACACTCCCCTCGCTTGTCTGCTGTCAACACGTTACAGCAGGAACGGCCCCATTTTCTCGCCTATTTAAACGCTAACACTGCAGTGTACAGGCGCTTCCTATTCACTGTCACTCAACACCTAGCCTGCATCTCTTTTTTTTTTTTTTACCAGTGACTCTAAATATTGATTTTTCTCTCCCAGAAAAGTACAATGTCAACAAAGTCATGAATTAATATGGCACTGATTTGATAGTAAGGGGCTTTTGCAGGTTTTACATTAGACACTTCCTCTTTGTAGTCAAACCTGTAGGCTGACTTTTGACGGCTTGCTTTTGTTCATTAATTGGCTTTGAATTTTTTTTATATGTAGCCTAATATTCATTTGTATTTTTCTAGAATCGTAAATTCAGCATAATCCTCTTCTATTGCTGTGGATGAGTTTATCAAAATCAAACAAGGAAACCCTAATACAAGGAGTATAGCCCAATTATCCATGCTAACTTATCTGCATTAGCTGGTATGAAACCACAGATTACATTCATTTTAAAAGTCACAACAAGATTTAAGTCCAAGTAGGCTTGATTTAACATGTTAATCACCAGAAAAATATTTACAGGCAGCTCTATAATCTCGTTGCCTTTTGTAAATAGTCAATTCAGTCCAATTTAGTTCCATTGCCAAGCTACCAAGATAACGTTAATATAGGCTATTATAAAATGATTCGAAACTAAAGGGGCAATCAAGGATAACCTGTTTTTTTATATGTAGGCTAGCCACTTTAATATTAACTCGCACGTGGTTGCTTCCGGGCAAATTCATTGTTTTTTTAAATAATTTATGTATTTTTCAGTGCAGTAATGATTGTTCCCTGTATAGGCTAACCTGTATGTTAAATAAGATACAATGGAATTGATCTTGGCTTTTATGTAGGGCCGTGAAGGCGTCTCAGATTGACGCTTTAGGGACAGGAGGATGCTGACTTGGACTCGGTTCTCTTCAGTAGGCTGCATCAGGCTGGTCCATTTCCTCACGAGTCTTGGGTTTAAACAAGCTTTGGGTCAGATTGTGGGTCCATAAAAGCTTGCAGCGTTTTTTTAGTCTGTCTATGTGTAGTTTTCCATACAGAGAGGAAGGCTGTGTCTCGGGTTTAATTTTTCATCAGCTCAGCCTAGGTGTTGGGGCTTTTCTCTCGGATTGACGCGGGAATCCCTCCGCTATCACTTTCGGTTAATGGTGCGCCGTATTTGGCCCTGAGCTCAGCCGCTGCAACCATCACAACCAATAATCTTTGCTTTACCTCCCGCTCCCGTATCGATAGCTTCTCTCGCCTCGGGCGGACGCTTTGATATGCTAATGCCGAGCGGGGCCCCGGATTCAGCCGAGATCATATTAATGTTGTTCTTTCTGACTGCGGCTTTGGCGGCATGAATATTCACATAACCTTTTTCAAAAGAAAATCACTCAAGAAACGCGGATCCTACTTAGGAGGAGTCGTCTGTGTTTTTAATCACCCTGCTATCCCTTTTCCACTTCAGCTCTAACACAGCAGCAGCCTCAGAGATCAAGCTGATCTGTCAGGCGCGCGCCCCCGCCACTACAGCACGTGCACGCCTCCTCTCTTTTCTGTCAAGACATTGGCGGGCTTTTTTAGGCGCTATAAACATTGTTGTTAAAATATGAGGAGAATGACATTTGGCCCGTTTTTCTTTTTCTTTAATTTTCGTGGCAAACTCGTAAAAGGCGCTTGATTCCGCGTGTGATCCCGCCCGCCGCTCGCGCCGCAGCCCCAGGCTACTCTCCGTTGCTTAAATACCGTTATCGCCTCTGGGCCCGCGCGCTCCACTGACTGCACTACCGGCAATAGCTCTTTTCGATTGCCCTTGGCAACATAAAATACAAACTACTTTGAATCAAAACATTTTTAGGGGAATTAATATGATGTGAACTCGCGGCTTTCAGAGACGCGCGCCCCTGTCAGAGCGCGTGAGGCTGACAGACAGGTCTGCCCGGTTTGTGTCACATAGAGAGACACACAGACGAGCCGGACTTCACACGCGCACATGCACACACACACAGACTCACACACACGTAGGAGTCCAAGCTTAACCAATAATATTCGATCCCCTAGCGTCTACTTTTGACTGCCTGGGTGAAATACAAGTCCCATACAGCCTTGTATAAAAGCGCTGCCCGCTGGACTACAACAGGCTTTTGTTGCCCCTCCATTATGATGTCACAGTTGTGCTGTGGGCACGAGGCTCTGTCCAGGTGCTGAAATGAAAGGTGGACGCCGCTGTCCATGGTGCTGAACGAGGGGGACATGTTTTTGAAGCTACAGGTCTTCCTGCGGCCAGAAAAACGAAACAAGCACATCTCTGCTGATTGTGAATAATTGATTTTAAGAGATAAAATATAGGTCATATTTTTTATAGCTCTGCTGGTGGCCAAATTGTCCACACTGCCCCAAAAAAGACTGGCCAATCTTTGCCTGCAGCGTTGTTTTTATACGACCTAAATGGCGTCCTTTCTTCATTCCATCAAACCGAGCAGGGCCCAATAACAAAGCGACACGCCCTGCTGTTAGATTTGATAATGAGGGAGATGAATTATAGAATATAGCCTACAGTACATCAGACAGAAACCTTGCGTTTCAGCTGCTTGGGACCTTAGTTCAAGTGAAAGTTTAATAATAATAGACCTACTCAGAACAGCAGATTTATTCCAGGAGGACTCAACAACACTGATTCAGATGCAATTAATAATGTGAAAGAGCCTTCGCTATCACAACAGCAATCATTAATTCACACATGCAGGAGCCTCAGTGAAATCAACATGGAGGATAGTGGAAGGTGATTAAAAGGAGGTTTGGTTTTCCCCTCCTGGGATTAAAGTTGACTTTTCTATACAGACAGACAAATATTGAGCTGAAATAGATATCAAATTATATGTACATAGTACAAAACCTAATCAAATATTTAACCAGGGAAATGTACGAATACTGAAATACATTGATATTACAAGTGGTGATTGAAGATATTTGATCTCATGGAACAAGTTTGCATTTAATATTACTGACTTCTCTGCTCATACTTGAGCTTTGATTTAAACTGAATTCAAATAGAACTGGAAGGCTCTATTTACAGCTCATCAGTACAAAAAGCTGTGAGCAAGCAAGGCTTAGTCTCACAGTGAAAAACACATCTCTAATATTTTCTTATTTAAATTTCTTTCAGACAATCTATAAAGAAATCATCCTATGTTGGTCCTTTAAGGAAATACTCATACTTGTTGACGTCATTAAGGGATTTAGATAAAATTGTGTTATCTGATTAATCTTAAACCGATGGTGCGTTGTTTTCAGAGGACGGAGATTAAATTAAGAAAAAGAGTAATCAATGTAAAAGAATCAAGTTTTATGGTTCATTTAGACATTAAAAAGCTTTAATGGAGGACATATTTCCATTTACAGTGAAGATACTACTGCACACCAGCTGCACTTACACATTATTGTAGCTGGAAATGAAAGTCAATGTCTGATCTTATCCCAGATATGTGGTTTATAATTGTTTATCATGATCTGATGTATGTGGGATTATTACAAATTACAGCCAGGGAGACCTCAGGCTCATTCTAAGTTTGTACACAGCCTTTCCCGAAAAACAATGGTGCAAAAATAATGCCAATATCTGCATCCTGAGAGGGAAAAGGTCTCAATGTTTGAATGTCTCAAACTGCATCGTGAACAATCCCATGCTTGTAAAACGAATGACTACCCTCAAGAGGAAACAGTCATCCAATATTTTATAGTTTAAGTTCTTTTTCCGACCCAAAAGTTGATGTATTTTCTGTGAGTTGAGGCTTTTCAAAACGGTTAAAGGATTTTATTTGAAACATTCAGTAAGCTGTAAGCCGTACATGAAGTCAAAAGGAAAAGCAGCTTTCCTCGTAGAAATAAAAAATCTTCTATTACTTGTAGGATTCAGTGTAAAACCAGAAACTTAACGCAGCATTAAACTTATGAGTGCGTCTAACTTTTCTTAAAGCCAACACTTAAAGGAGATTCTCCGATCTTGTTTGTACTATAATGAACACTACACATCTTTGGATTATTTCTGCTTTCTATGGCTGTGTATTTTTCTTTAGGATGTTTGTGAATGAATTAGGGAGGTTAGTTAGTTTACTGAGGAAGTTTTGTGTGCTGCCCTGTTGTGTGAATGCGTAAGTACACACAAAGTGGGACTGACCGTCCAGAACAGAGTCTGGTTCTTTTTCATTGGTTTCTGTTTTGATAAACTGTTAAATAATGATAACTAAATAATTAGTAAATACACTGTTTTATTGTTTTTTGCTTTTCCATACAACATGTAGTATGGAAAAGAATCGAAAATGAAAGAGCTGATAGTAAACAGCAGAGCTGACGTGCACTCCATGTCAGCATTTTTTAAATTTAGTAAACATTGTTTTCTGCATTGCATATTCCTTAAAAGAAACTTCTTTAATGGCCCGTATTAGGGAAAATATTTACGCCAATACAGGTATATATTTGTGATGAGCCAATATCAGCCCAATGATATAAGCCAATGCCCAATGATGTTGCTGCCAGAATTTCCAGCTCCATTTTTTCTTTTCTCTTTAAACACCTGAGAACAGTTTGTTGGTTCCGCTGTTGGTCCTGTTCTAACAGCTGTGTTGTGTTTGTGTGCAGGCGGGACATGTGTGGTGAACCCTACAGATCTGTTCTGCTCCGTACCGGGCCGCCTGTCGCTGCTCAGCTCCACCTCCAAGTACAAAGTGACCATCGCAGAGGTGAAAAGAAGACTGTCCCCACCAGAGTGCCTCAACGCCTCCTTACTGGGCGGCATACTTCGCAGGTCAGTACACACAAACACACCGTAGGAATTTGACTGCACTCAGGGGAATTCTTTAAGTTTATCGCAGCTTTTATACTAGACAAAGTACACTGATTTGTTGGCTTGAATTAAAATCAAACTAAGGAGTCTTTTAGTGCTCCTGACATAGCAGATATTTAAATTCAAACCTTATCTTACTGCATTTTTGTGGAGCTATTTCATCTTTTTAAAACAGAGGACCTTACAAAAATGTTGATGTAGTACTCTCAAAATGATCCCTGGAGAATCCGAGACACAAAACTTCAGAAACATCGAGTCCATCCTGCTGCAGGAGCAGTATTACAGAAGGATAGAAGTGTGGTAGTGTAACCGTGAAAGGATGAAGACAAAAGGGAACACCTGGTAGTGATGTGAACAAACAAAGCCTCATGAATCAACAACTAAAAGAAAAAGTCATGAAAAATGTAGCATTGTGATATTAAGAGATGCGAGTCTATTGCGAGGCTGTTTCTGTGATTTTAACAACTTTAGCGTCTTTTAATCGAACAACAAGAAAGTAAAGGGATCTAGTGTCATATAGGAAAGATTTTAAAGTAAAAACAGTCTTTATTAAAGCCTGATTCTGTTTGGTGAACACTGAAGAGTGCCGCCTGACTCTGTGTAGCCCTCAGATGAAACACAGGATGTACAGTATAGCGTCCACAAAGACTATTGTAGGCGAACAAGGGGCCGGGGCTGCACGCGCCGCCATGCCCAGGGAGCCAGAGGGAGGCGAGACCAGGCCAAAGCATGCCAGGATCAGAGGAAGCAGAGGAAAGCAAGAGTTGCCAGCGCTGTATTATTGATGAGGTAGAGAGAAAGAGAAGGGGGAGGAAGAGGAAGAGGAAAGAGAGCGAGGGGGGGAGCAGAGAGAATATGGCCGGGTCTACAAGAGGAAGCATCAACAAAGGAAAAAAAAATGAGTTGATCTTCATTTGGAGTAAATTATGTCAAAAACGTACTCTTACAAGAGTGAAGATGAGCTGTGTTTTTACTCTGTTGTCTCGTTTCTCCGTGATTCTATTAACAAAAATATCCCAGTAGGATTTCTACGGTTTTATCGGACAGGAATGAAGCACGAAAAATTTCAAAAATTTTACATAAAAGATGAAAAATTGACAGCGACTGTTGTTCCTACCGTCGCTCCTCCAAAATAGAACTTCTCTCTTTGGGTACTCAAACTATGACAGGGGAAACTCAGGGGGGCATGTAATCATATCATCGACATACTGTATAAAGGAAGCAGATTTAGCATACAATCAGGCGACATGTTTTAATTTTACACCCTTTGATTTTATGTTTTTAATTTTATGCCTTTGACACATCAAAGCAAATCTATATTCCTCAAGCCTCACATGCAAGACGTGATTAACACCATTTTCTTGAAGAGGCAATGATTGCATTCGTCTTTTGCTTCAGTTTGTAAGACAAAAGAAGGAAATGATGACATTGAGTGGATGCTGTTGAATATGTCATGTAAAAAAAGTTGTTTCATTCTCCTGCAGAGCAAAGTCTAAGAACGGAGGCCGGTGTCTTCGGGAGAAATTAGACCGTCTGGGCCTCAACCTGCCGGCAGGACGGAGGAAAGCTGCCAACGTCACTCTGCTCACCTCCCTGGTGGAAGGTAAGGAACTTTGTGTCCTGAATTGTTTGTTTCTACCTTATTTTCTATTAAACTTTTCATATTTAATCATTTGAGCATTGTTTAATTAGCGTTCTTTGTTGTTTTGTGCTCAGGTGAGGCGCTCCACCTGGCGCGGGACTTCGGCTACACCTGCGAGACAGAGTTTCCCAGCAAGGCGGTGGGGGAACATTTGGCGAGGCAGCACAGCGAGCCGAAAGAAACCAGCGCACGCAAGAAGATGGTTCTGGCCACAAAGTAAGGATACAAACACTTGCAGATACACCATACACACAAACACACATCAGTAAAAGAAGCACAAGCCCCTTTCACACGTGCACTACTGACGATTTCTAGAAACTTCAGGACAGCCTGCCCCGAGATTCGCTCAAGTTACTAGTTAGCGGGAGATTTTCTGTGTTGTGGATCTCAGAATGCAGAGAATTATGTTAAAAGGACATTGCGGAAATCACCGTGTAATGTATTCAACATATCCAAGATGGCCGACAAAACAGAGCCTGATCAATGCTATGCGTTACTGGATGCATTCATAGTATCAAAGAGTGGAAAAGAACATACTGAGTAAAGAACATAACAGAGTAGGAAGCAGCATGACGTTGCTTTGATGTTTTATTCATTCTGTTACGTGTCACTTTTGTGCTCTCACACTGGTCTCATGATTTAAATGCCATTTAAATGCCCACTTGCTCGCGATAAATTTCCCGACTATTTCCTGTTGTGTTCAAGGAGCCGCTCACCCTGAGCTCTTGCAGAAATTTGACTAGGAAGCTGGTCTGATAAAGTCAAGATAAAAATGTGTCTCTTTGCGTTCACACATGCTGCCCACCAGCAAAATGTCAGGAAATTTACAGGAGTGGAGTGCATGTGCGAAAGGGGCTAGAGAAAAATTTTTGAATGTGTGATTGAATTTTTTTTGTAACTTCTCTGCAGGATAGACTTTTTATTCCTCAACTCCCTTATATAAATGTCTCTATTTCTCTGCTATCGTGGACCCATCATGTGAAAAGGGTCCAGACCTGAAGTTGTTGTTTGGCTGCAGGTCTATAGGTGTAGGTGAACATCTCGATCGATTTCACAGCTGCAACACAGCCGAGATAAAAATTGATCATTTTAGAAGCAATGCTTTGATAAACAGAGCTCCGAGCAACGCGTTCAACAACAAGAAAGCTTCACAGCAAGCTAGTATTGAGTATCTGTGAGAGAGGCCGAAAATGGAGGAAAATATAAGAGATGCTGAGGGGAACTTTGGTTAACAAGAAGAATATTATGTTAAAATATGAAAGCAAAAACTTTGGGAAGAGTATCATGAGTTGGAACAACCTCCCACCACACACTTTGTGCCCAAAAATTCGATTTTATCTGATTTTTAAGATATTTAGCTCGCACATTTTGGGGCTATCAGGCATACTTTATCACTATGAGCTCCTTTTACAGCAATTTCTCACAAGCGCTTCCTCCCGCTTCTTTCCAAATAAGTTGATTTTCTTTTCCGAGAAATTATTTTTTTCCCGACAATAAGTTTGGACATGGACTGCAATCCTAAAAGGCCACTGCAGAAAGCCAACTTTGACACTACATTTTGCAGAATGTTTGCAGGTTGTGAGCGTTGTTCCACTTGTTTTTGGATTGACATTGAACTTTTCTTACTCGTGCATGTGCTAATTATTTAAAGTGTTTCCTGGGAGGAATTTATTTTTGTGTTGATTCAAAATGAGCAGGATGAGTGCGGAAAAAAAAGAGGGGGGAAAAAAAGGCCCAAATTGTGCTGGTTGTGTAGCAGACAGATGGTAAACCCTCCTTCCCTCCCTCCTTCTGTCCATCAGGCAAATCTGTAAGGAGTTCCAGGACTTATTGAGCCAAGACCGCTCTCCTCTGGGCTCCTCAAGACCCACCCCCATTCTGGACCTGGACATCCAGAGACACCTCACACACTTCAGGTAATGCACACTTGCTCCCTATGCACTTTGAATGATGATATTGTGAAAAGAAATGGAGTCTGTTTAAGAAATAAAAGTGCTATGCTTCATTTTGGCTCCAACTGCGTTGCCATTTTTGAAAAAGATGCAGCTGTGCAGTTTGTTTCTTGGCACAAATGACAGCGGAGGAGGAGGAGAAGGAGGAGGACAAATGTCACTTCTATGGCGTCACTCTTTGCAGAATGTACAGTTTCATCAGATGATCCAAAAAAGAAACAAGACCAACTATTCAAACACATTTATATTTAAAAAATTTTTGGATCAGACTTTGAAGACTCCTATAGCTACTCTGTGTGACGGAGAGTTAAGTGTGCATTTCATGATTTTTTTTCTGAATTCAATTTTAAGTCTGCAAAATGTCAGATATTAGTGAAAAATGCTCATTTAATGTCCAAAGGCCTGAGAATGAGTCTTCAAATGTCCTGAAATAATCACAACAGTGTACACATAACAGGGAGTGGTTGGTTTTTTTCAATGAGCAATGGATTAAAGAGTGAATAACTGTCTCAAGTAGCTGATAACTTTCTGTCCATTATCTACCAAATGAATTCTGCATGTATAACCTCACAAGATTGGGGCCTATAAACTGACTTAAACAGCAGTGTTCCCTTATAAAAGACTGCAGAAGCAGCATTTAGAAAATCACAGGACATTAAACTCAGCTCTGACAGGGGATAGCCTGACTGAAGGAACTCTTTAAGGAGGATTAGAAGCTCCAGAAGGCAGAGAGAGGAAAGTTTCTCTGCAGGAGAATAATCTGAGGGAAGACAAATGAATGAACCTTCACTGTACACCTGATTTCTTTCTTCTTTTTGCACCTGACTCAGACAAACGTGTCTTAATTTTTACGGATTTCTCCCTCCCTCACAGTCTGATCACTCATGGGTTCGGCACGCCGGCAGTCTGCGCAGCTCTCAGCACCTTCCAGACGGTCCTGAGCGAGATGCTCAACTACCTGGACAAGAACTCGAGCGGGAAGGCGAGCGGGCCGAATGACCAACAGATCAACAACAGCTCGGAAAAGACGCAGCTCCGGAAAACAGCCGAGTCGCAGAGCAAAGACGGGAAAACGGAAAAGACTGAGTAGCCCCCCGACACCTGGTCCCCGTGCCTTGGAGCGCTACATTTAGGAGTGTGTTTGTGTGCTCACGTGTGTGTGCCTCATACATTTTCTTCTTTGGGACAATTCATATTTATTTTTTATTTATTTATCTTATTTTTAACAAGTAATTCCAACCTGAAGTGTCCCAAACAAGACATCCAGATGTACGAGTGATAACCCTGGTTGGCAGGGCGTATGTTCATGTGTGTGTGTGTGTGAGTGTGAGTGTGTGATTGTAATGACAGTGGAGGAGCCTCAACATGGAGTCGGCTGATTCATCCAGGACTGTTTATAAGTCAGTACTGGGGGGTCCACTGCCAACAGACTATACAGGCACACACACACACACACACACACTAGACGGGTTCTTTTGGTAATTTGATCTCAACCTGGCTATCTCAGGTTGCTTTTCTGCAAGATACAAACTATTGAAACTCTTTTTTTGGTCCTCTGGAGGTTCATTTTATCTATTTTTGTAAATTATGTTGATTACACTCTTTGGTTTATTTTTTTTACCAGTGAACTTCACCAAAATTAATTCACTTTCCAACCACTTTTTAATACATTCAATTTTTTTTTTTAAATTTGGGGGGGGGGGGGGTGCCCTGATTGCAGCCCTTATTCAAGCACAATGTCAGAACGTGAAAGTCTAACGTCTTCCCAGAGCTCAAAGAGAAGTCTTCAAATTGTTTCTTTTGTCAAATCAAAAGACTTTATTTAGAAAATGGAAAGAGCAACAAACTTGTTTTTGCCTTAGCAAATGATTGAAATCTTTGCTTGAAAAATCACCAAACTATTAAATGATTATCTGAAAATGTGTTCTTTGAATCACTTATGTAATTAACAGATTAATCAATGCAGCTCTAAAATACTAAAGTCCAGTTGACATCCCCTCCCGTACCTGTGAGATGACCTGAACTCCACCGAGCAGACTTTATTCTGATTTCTTTTTGTTGTACAATCAGCGCCAGAGCAAAGCAAGCAGTGTGTTTTTCAAGAGACTGTTTCAGGATGTGACACCACTGCCTGAGGTTATAGGCTACACTGTGGTGTGTGTGTGTGTGTGTGTGTGTGTGTGTGTGTGTGTGTGTGTGTGTGTGTGTGTGTGTGTGTGTGTGTGTGCGTGTGTGTGTGTGAGTGAGTGATAAAGAGAGAGAGAGAAGGGTCCAACTCAGCCATTTTGTAAAAGGTGACTCTGCGGTCGCCGTCGTTCCTCTTCCCTGTGCATGTCTATCTTTGTACACTCCCCCTGGATCGCAAGTTTAGCCGACACGAGCTCTCCGAGTCGCCCATGAACATTTGTAAAGATATATATAAATATTTAAATTACTTTTCTTGTAGGCTTTCAACTATATATATGTTAAATCCCTACCTTCTAAAATGCTGGTGTTCAATAAAGACAGTTGCTACGTGTTCTACTATTGACTCTGGCGTGGAGATGTATTGCAAACACACACACACACACACACACATAGATCTACATGTAAAGATGTTCAGAAGGAAGCAAAAGAGCAAACAGACATTAACAGATAGGCAGAACAGAATAATGGCAGCAGGTGTGAATTATCCATACGAGTTCACAGAGTTAAAATTAAACAAAGACACAGTTCCTCTCTAATGTCGTGACACAAGCCGTTACCTACAGAAAAGTTCAAAAGCCTTCTTTGTGCGTGTCTTCTTTCAGTTTGAGCGACTTCTGTCAGCTCTTCTGCTTATTTATATTTCAGGGGAAAAAAAGAAAATGTCTGATGATAAAACAGAGCGCAGCAGCTGCCTGCTGGCGTCTCTATCCGGTGCTCTGTAGCTTCTGTTTTGCTCTTTAATATTCCCGTCATTTAAAAGGAGGTCACGTTCAGCACACAACACAAAAATACAGAAATCAGACAGGATGCATTTAGAGTCAAGTCTGCCTGTGCTGGTTTGTCACCCTGAATCGATGCAGGAAAAGCCTCAGGTGGAAAAATAATGGCGGTAAAGAGACACGGGAGAAGAATTCCAGTAGATAGAGCCAGTCTTGCTGGTTTTGTTTGGTCTGGTGTTTGACAGATGGTGTTCCCACCCAAATATTCCCACATGCTCTCAATGTTTCATGATTCAGGGACAGAGCTGAACTATTGATAAATTAAGTGTACACTAACCTAGAGCGATGCACTATTGCAAAAAATAAGAAGGTCTCTTTACTGTCTGTAACATCTTATTATGAAAGATATCAACAACACTATTATTAAAGGATCAAAGCAAACGTGCAAAGTAAGACCAAAAAACTATTACAAGAAGTGCTACCGTGCAACCAAACTTACACAGACATTTTGCTTCATGTCTGATTATTCTCGTCAACGTTTTTGATAATCATTCATCATTGATCAAGAATAAATATTATGATATATGAGGCGATGAAGTGATGTAAAGATGTCATATCTGCTGTTTAAAACTGTGATTTTGTACCCCTGTTTTTAAAGACTAAATGATTAATCAAAGACCTAATGTAGTCATACACCTAGAGCAGATGTTGCTTATAATTGTCATTTCATTTCTGTAGTAATTTGGATTATTAAGATATTCGAATGCTTCTGATAGGCTACGACCTAAAATGCTGAATTGGAAGGTAGGCCCTAATTGTTTTTGCACTTTTCCAATAAATGTACAAGCCCACCCAAAATATAGCCCACCTTGTTTCGTCTCCTTCGAAACATTAGCTTATGTAACTAAATAGTATGGAAAAGAAATGTTCCAGGAATATTCTTATGTGTGACAATAGCAAACAACAACAACAACAACAGTGCAGTGCTAGCAGAGAACGCAGTTAGTTAAAGCTAGCACAATGTTAGCAATCATGCTTTACTGCCACTTTATGTGCTGGAGTTGTAAAAAACTAAAAACTAAAAAGCAGTTCCATAAAGTCCAAAAATGTGTTTTTCTCAGACTGTCTTTAGGGAAATCAGGACGCTGAGCTGGCACCAATGTTAGCCTAGCTTGCGACAACAGTACGATGCTAGCAGGGAATGAAGGTTAGTCAAAGCTAGCAAAATGTTAGCCTTTTTTTTAACATCACATATTTGAAGGGGTTTTTTGTGTCGAAAGTAGAGAAAATGTTAACCAGTACAAAAAAAAATAAAGCAGTTGCATGTTTTTAAAAATAAGAAATGTTTCTCCGATACTCTTTAACAAGACACCGAGCTACTGCTAAAGCTAGCGAAGCTTGTTTCTACATGGTGAGCTTATTTCTATGGTAAGTCCTTGGAAGTGTAAGCCAGACCTCATAGTAATACAGCATCCATTCACCAAATTTTAGACCTATAGGCCTACTACTTTTAAATATAAGTAATATATAGGCTATTTTTTATGTGAATAACCTACTTTTTATCTGCCATTACTTAAACTACAGGTAGGCCTATCAACATTATGAACTAAGACTCTAAATAATCGAATATTCACGTCACTGCTTGGTATTTATTAGTCATGTTCAGGTTTTGTCAAAGGAAGCAGAAGAAGAGCTTTTTCATTGCTTCAGGCTTTTACTCATTAGAACATCTTGATCCAAAATCCTCTCTTAAAATCAAAAACAAACTACAGCATGGGGTTTTTTAGCTGTTTCCCCAAGTACCACCGACTGATATATCATATAAACAAGTAATCTTTTTGATACTTGACAACTTTGTACCTGACTGAACATTTCATGAAGCCTGAAGAAAATGTTTTCTGCCTACACTTTAGGCTGCATATATCCTGCTTCCTACAACAGGCGGTCTGTTAAGACAGGAAATCTAATATAACACAAACGCAAAATTCAGGGTACGTGAAGGGTACTGAAATGTTGTGTTCAGGGCAGCACGTGACAATTTGTATCAACTAGCATTTTCTAGGCTACAGATGTAAATATGCGTAGGCTATTACCTTGCTTTTGTGTTGAAAATTTACATATTTAAACCATAATTTCAGTCTCTTTATAGATACCAGGCGCTAATTTGGAATAAACATCCTGATGTATAATCAAACTGTATGAATATATCTCTACTAGTGTGTGTGTGTGTGGAGATGTAACAGAGTGATGCACATGGTGCACAGCAGCTCTCTAAATTGGCTCTTTGATGGTTGCTGCTGCATCTCACTGGAGGATATGAGCGGCAACAAATAAGTCTGAACATACATACTGTATACACCCACACACACAGAGAACTACAGCTACACATATGCAAACCAACCGCTCACAGAAAGCAACTCAATCACCCACTTTTGTTTGTTATTATTTACGTGATAATCATGTTATCTGTGTGATAGGCGTCCTTGCTGACCCTGAATCAGTATAATAAGAAGCGAGCTGGAAAATGAAATCGATTCATCGCCTGTGCTGGAGTTTCTGTACATTGACAAACAGAAAGGAATGAATCACAAGTTTGACATCAGCAATGCATAATGTGATGGGCGGATGATGCATTATTCACACAGGGTATTGATTATAGCACAATGCAGGCTCTCTTATCACTACTTTTTCCAATTTCAACATCCTCGAGCGTGTATTGTTTATTTGTGATTGAATGTAATTAAATGCATAACTCATTCCAATGCAGAATAGATATTTATGCATCAAATAGAGGGTTTGACATTCAGAAAAACACACAAAAAAATACACATCTTTAACCCAGAAACGCACGCAATGAATTCTGCCATTTCTATAGAAGTGAGTTAAACAGTGTAAGGTCTCAGAGGGACCATAACTCCCGCTGACTGAGCCCCACAGTCACGAATACCGAACTCTGACAACTTCTAAGCCCTGTCTCTCTCCAGTCTGTCTCCTCTGAAGCTCTAACCCTCCTCCTCCTCCTCCTCCTCCTCCTCCTCCTCCTCCTCATACTCTGCTAAAACCTCTTCCTCCTCTGTCCTGATCCCTTTTCAGTCCCAGGAACATTTTAGGCCTTTTCTCCTCACCTCACCTGCTGTACCGACTGTCCCCGTCAGTCTCCGTCAGTCTCTGTCAACTGATGCACGCACACAGATGAGCTCCTGCAATTCACTCAAACCTTTAAGAGTCTTCTGAAAGACACAAACGCAACGTTCTCTATTTAGTACCACTGCTCTCTATTGGATTCTGTGAGGAAAATTGATGCGTACTCTACATGGTTTATTAAAAAATGTAGAATATAGTTTGGATGACAGGTTAGTTGAAACACAGCCCTACTCTCTAAGCTAATATTTGATCCTTCATGTCCTCCCATGATGAATATGGATATCATTATTAAAGCTCCTGTGAGGAGTTTTTAGGTTGTAATGAAACAGACTCTGATGCCTCTAAAAGCAGTGGAAGCCTTCAGCATGAAAATCGATTATTTCTATATAGTTATTTTTTTATATACCCGTCACCCATGCCGCGAGGTAGGTGATAAAGAGCTGATGACGGACAGGACGTCCATCCTATATATATACACATGTGAGCTGCATGTTAGACACAACAGTGAATAAAGAATGACGTTATTGTAAGAAAACACTACTAATGTGTACAGGAAGAGATCAGCAAAGATACTTAATCCACAGGGGGCGCCAAAAGCAACATACCCCAAGAGTTTCTTGCAGGAGCTTTAAGGTGAGACATATGTTTTTATTTGTATCAAACAAACCACAAATTATAAAGATGGCCTCTGGAGACACGCAGAAATGGAAACACAGATAGAAGAATAACTGAGTTTGTATTGAAGGGAGTGTTTTGTTTACTTCTTTTTTATTGTAAGAAGTCATTGAGTGTTTACTAAGGGGCTGTTTAAGCAGTCGATCTGACATGTTATGAAGAAAATCAGGCTTTACCTCTAATACTGGTTTGTTTTATTCCAAGTAAGACAGAACAGTGTGACAGAGAGCCAGCATGCTTCAAACCAGAACAGAGAAACTAAAGCAGCTGAATGGGAAACAGCCATTACTCCTGGTATCATTCATGATTTTCCTAATAAATGTGTTCCTTTTTTTTTACAATTAAATAAAAGGAAATCCAAATGATTTGGGTGAGTATATTTTTAAGACCCATTACTCACCATATCAGGTTTAAATCACTTTAAATCTTACAGATTATATCAGGTCTGTATGTTGTTGCCGCCTCTCTTGGCCTCTTGTCTTCTCTGTGGTGCTCTAGTGCGACCTAGTGGTCAGCAGCTGTACTGCAGCTTCAGTCTGAGTGACTCTCAGTGAAGTGTGTGGTTATTGTGACATTCTTTTAGACTGCATAGGGGTAGAAACGATCAAAGTAAACAGAAAAGGAAGTTGTGTTTTTGCTTCATGTTAATTAAATAAAGTCATGATTCTTGTGCGATACATGAAACTATACAGATGAGCTTCAAACTTAAGACACAACTGAGTCATAAAATCCAGACCTTCATCTCTACGACACAATGTAGAAATCCCTAACACAATTTATATCCTGATCAAAAGAATGACTCATTAAACAGCTCATTAGTTCTCCTAAAGTCTGATTAAATATAGAGCGTTCAGAAGGCCTATCATAAATACACAGAACCATAGGATACCATAAAAACATATTTTTTCAATAAACCAACACAAAAATAGTTTGCAAACTTGATATAAACTCTGCAGCTGTCTTTCTCAAGGACACTGCAGGGGTTTTATTGAAGGTTTCTCTTTGACGAAGAAAGAGACAAGAGGTGACAGGACTCAGGACTTAAGATGGTTACAAGCAAAGAAAGTGGTTAATCGTTAAGCCACTTCTAACATGTCATGGAGTAAAAGCAGAGGAAATTGAACAACTTAAAGGACTATTCCACAGTTTTTCAGCGTTATATTCGGACTACTTTCGCCTGAAGAACAAAAGCCAGTCTAGTGATGCACTTGGAAGATCCTAGGCATGACATTATAGAATACATCTCACACCTGACCCGAGGAAATTAAAAGGCCAGGGGTGAAAAAAGGGCTTGAACAGGTACAGTCACAATATCAGCCTCGCCCTCCTCCCTGCATCACACATAAAACAAAAGTTAAGATCAATATTGCTTTTTGTGTTGATGGATGCAAACATGCAGCAGCAGAGCTCAGATTGAGCAGAAATACTGTGGCGTGTGTGTGTGTTGTGTTAGCTGTGTGTGTTTTGTGTGTTACGTGTTGTGTTTGTAATGTATGCTGATACATCGTGTGTCAAAGCCCTGCAGGACAACGACCACAAACATGCCTCCAGACCTCCAGACTGTCAGGACATCTGCCATCGCTGACAGTCATATGTCCCACCGTGTGTGTGTGTGTGTGTGTGTGTGTGTGTGTGTGTGTGTGTGTGTGTGTGTGTGTGTGTGTGTGTGTGTGTGTGTGTGTAAGGAGAGCTAGATAGTGAGGATGGGTGAATGTTTGGCAGCAGGTCAGTCCAGTGAACATGAGAACAGCCGTGATTTTTAAACATTCATGTCTGCGATTCTCTGTGGCTCTCATTTTTGTATCATACATCAAAAGGAGCTTAAACATGGCAGCCATGTAAGAGAGAAAACACACACACACACACACACACACTTAAACACTCTCTCTCTTACACACACACACAAAACAATATGAGAGTTTAACTTGTGCAACTGAAACTAGGTTTCTAATCATTTTATAGACTGCTGACTCATTATTTATGAACATTTTTGAGTCATTTGCTGCTCAAAATATGAAATTCAGACTCAAAAGAGTGTTTTTCTGCAAACACAGATTTGCTCATTGCAAATAACACTCTATCAGGTTTGAGGGTATAAGCTTTAAAATCTGGGTGTTTGATTTTTAAACACTAAATCTTTTGCATAAAATCATTAAAATAAGATATCTTGCTCAACAGTTATAAAGAAGGACAGTTACTTCACAGATTACAGGTTGATGGTTGGGTGCATGCTTACTCTTCTGACACTAGGGGGAGCAGTTTACTCACACTTGGATCAATGCTGAGGGGGAAGTGTCAAGAATTGAAGGCTGTTTCAAAGTAATGTCAAACTTATGGAATACTTCTACTCCTGTTAGTTTTTAATGTCCATTTCTGTAAATTAAATTCAAATGCTGAATGTATGGCCTTAAGTATTTTTCCCTAATATAGACAGATAAGACGGTAAAGGGACAGCAAACTGTCTTTTTAATAAGTCAGTAAGCCATGTTGTAAATCCAATGACAGCTGTGATATCTGATATTTGGCTTTCATTATTTAGAGTTGTACCTCACTAAGAAACGATTCTTACTGGACATTAATGTAGGGACTTGGGTTGAGAACCAGAGGGTCGCCGGTTCAAGAAAGAATGGCCAATTTGTAAAACATACTCTTTATATTATTATATCACAGGACTGGATTATAAAGTATTACACATTAATGTGTTTACATTAATGTGTAATGGGGGGGGGGGGGGGTAGCTTTCTTTGTATTTTAATGTGGCACATTTCTTTTTGTTAGAACTTTGAATTATCACTGATTTAGGCTTAAAGCTTATTTCTCTGTGAATACATCCTCAAAGATATAAGCCGAGAAGATATTGCTGTTGAAACTCTGTTGTGTTAGTAACTAAGTAAAAAAAATCACTTTTAGGTTGGCCCTTTTGTTTAGGGGTGTGTGTGTGTGGGGGGGCATGACAGAAAAAGTTTGAAAACCACTGACTAACCCTGATAACATACTACTGTATTTGTATTATCGAAATATGCAAAGTAATTTGTAACGTAAGCTTTTAAATGAGTTGTAGTAAGGTGTCAGTGCAGTATGAAGAAGAGGTATGACATATTGCATGAATAGAATTTCAGAGTAAATTACACATTTCTCAGAGTTTTTCTTGAGCACATGTAGTTAGTCACAACTCTGGATGGTATGCTATATTACTGGGAAATTGTATTTTTTTAAGGTTTACTTTATTGAGAAAGGACAGTGGGTCAAGTCACAAATGAGGGACATGCAGGAAAGGAGCCACAGGTTGGATTCAAACCCGGGCTGCCAGCTTTAAGGACCACAGCCTCTGTACATGGTGCAGGCACATTAACCACTAGGCTAGTGGCGACCCAGAAATAGTCTTTTTATCCTGAGAGAGATTCCCTGTCATGTGATACTCATGTCCTACAGATACAAGTGTCACGTCTTCATTGATAGAGCTTGTGATTTAAATGTAAGCTAGTTTACAGATCAGAGTACAACGTTGATTTTTATGACGAAACCTGCACTGGAAAAGATTGTCAGAGACTTTGCTAAGAAAAACAGAAAAAAAAGTCTTTCAAACAACACGTGTGAAATAAAAAACACATATTTCAAACTGTAGTTGCCTCCAAATGCTCAAATGTGTCTGAATCAAAGTACTGGAAACATGAGCTGCACGTCCACATGTATCACTTAATTGTTCAATAAGCAGGAAACTAGCATGGATGACATTAAAGTCTTTCCATGCATGTACATATCCGTACCATAACTTGGCAACCATGGGATAATTTGGACCAATAGAAGCACCATCATAACACCAAACAAGGGAATATCTGCGCAATTCTCAAGTCAACAGAAACAGACTGACAATATCTACACAAGAAGGTTTGAAGCTATCCTGGGAGCTTATTGTTGAGTACATCCTTATAGGTTTGTTTCAAAGACGACAACAACATATCTGACTTTGACAGCTTTATAAAGTTACATTCCTGGACTTGTACTCATTGTTGTCCCTGATGATGACGCAGTCTACCGACCTTTATCGAGGCAGGAACAGGCATTCAGTATCTGACACTACCAGACTCATATTAAGATATGACATATAAAGTTTACTTCACACTTATCATTAAAGATTATATTAGAAATAGGTTTATTAGAAATAGGTTTTTTGTTTGTTCTTTAAACCTATAGTTAGTCAGATAATTATCTCTGACTTCTTTGATGTCAACACATTCATGTTGGCCAAATTGCCACATGCTTGAATTCAGTGTTTTCCAAAGTTGTCCATCTGTGAGTACAATAAAGGCTTTGACTAACCGGCCATGTTATTATTTTGGAAACTGTAGAAATGCATGATAAATAAAACATGCATTGTGTTCTTGATTTTCATGTACTCACACATGGAAGCATCCTGCTGCTGTAGCCTCACTCCTCTTTAGCAGTAGTGGAGTCTGTGCAGGAGTTCCCCATTCACAAAGCCTGGCTGACTCTACAGAGGGCGGAGAGAGAGAGGGAGGGAGAGAGGGAGAGAGAGAGGGAGAGAGAGAGATGAGACAGCTCTTCCTCACTTGGCTGCATTCGGTTTACCGACACCGGAGAAGCGACCATGCTGTGGAAACTAGTTGAGAATGTCAAGTATGAAGATATTTACGAGGTAACGTTACCGTCCATCTGTGTGTGTTTTGAGGAGGAGGACATATTACACGTGTTTCATACTTTAACGGAATAATGCGGTGTAAAACATTGTTAAAATAAGTGAGATGTTTGTGCAGGAGGATTAAGGGCCTTTTAATTAGGGATAAGGGGATTTTTAAATCTGAAAGTCAGGACGTTTCAGCACATTATTATTTCGTTCAGACAGAAATTTAGCTCATATTTTCTTCAATTTTTGGTAATATTCTTTATCTTTTATTTTGCAGATCTATTTACTTTATTTAAAAACATAGGGCAGAATGAAAATACAATATCTTAAATCGGGTGACTATTTTTTCCAGTATATTTTTTGAAAACATTTAAAATATTGCATCATGATCTCCAATTCTTCTCTTTTTTTTTTTTTTTTTTGGCAAATTCATGTTTTAAGTGCTATAAATCTAAAAATTATTCAAATCACCTGCTCTTAAAGATGTAAGAAAGACTTTATAAAATAGATCAATAAAGGTGAAAAATCATGTTTTTTTAAATAGAATGACAAATCCATATCTGGTTTTAGATTTTAAAATATACAGAAAAACAACAAATGGGTGAGAGAACCGCTGGGTCAAAGGACGATGGTGCGTGTCAGAATATGTAAATCATTCTGGCTTTCATCCCAGAACAATAATTTTTGTTTTTAAACGAGCGAAGAGAAGAAATACCGCCGCGCGCGGGGGCGAAGTCCTGCTCCGGCTCGCGCTGAATGGGCTTGAGCACAAAGCGCACGAAGGGGAAAAAAGGGCAACTCGCGAGGCCCCTCGGCTCAGCCCGGTGGGAAACCCCTTGTCTCGTGCCGCACATGGCTATTCTCCCACGGCGCGAGGGAGGGGAGGCTATGTGATGTTGTTAAACAAGTCAAGCAAGAGGGCAAAGAGGGTTACAATATAAAGTTTAATCGCTTCCTTTGACTCGTGACACCGTTCACACGAGCCCCGCGTGCGCCCTGTATAGTGTCTCGAGTGTGTGTTTTTTAAGCAGGCTAATGAAGGCAGCTGCAACACAACATGAGACACCATTTATTCAGGAGGATTGTTGTTTTTGCATGCTGTAGTTAATGTAAAATGCATGGAAATTAATAGAAATGGGGACTTTTGTTGAAGTGTTTTGTCCATGCCGATGTATTATGTTAGAGACCCCTTTTTCTTCTTAATGGCACAAGACTGGTTGTATCTGCTATCGTAACATTTTAGCATGGTCTTTATAAGAGCGATTATTGACTCAGAGTCCTGGTGGTATTGTTGTACATACTTCACTTATAGGGGTTTTTATGACGTCAAAGTCTACTCGTGCCAAAGTGTCTCTAAAGGCAACACAGTGTACTTTACTTGTGTCAGATTCTGCTAGAAAAGACCCCAAAGTGTGTATATTTTTGTCATGGGAGGAACTCCTCATGGGTCTTGTCACCCTGTTACGCTTTCTCCAGTGATAGACTCTCTTTCTATCTCCTGCTGCTCGCGCCTCGATTCGGCTCTCCACGGAATTTAAACGTCACTCACGGTTGCGCGAGAGGCTTCACGCTCCATGTGTCGCCCAGTCCCCTGCCTTTGCGCACATTAATATTCCTGTAAGTCTCAGTCATGAATAACAATTACACCGAGGACCGGGGGTAGAGGCGTGCTCTCGGTGCTCACAGTCAGAGAGGCGGCAGCTCCAGGCGAAGGAAGGTTCTGCATGGAGCTTTAGACCGGGCCGAGCCTGCAGAAACACACGAGTTGCTTTTAACCTGGAATGAGTTTAGTCATCTCGGGCTACAACGGTCTTTTCTATCCTGCTGTTTTACTTTAAGCCTGCCCGAGAGAGCAGCAGACGGTTTACAGATGTTAGTTCACTCCTACTCCACTGCGGTGAGTTTTCTTTCTGCATTACAGAATCGGTGGATATTGCAAGGAAGTTTCGTTGTGAGACATTTTAAATTAGGCTGTGATATTTTCCTCGAGGCTTTTTTCTTTTTTTCTTGTTCAGGACGTTCAGTGCCAGTTTGGTTAGGCTACATCACCAGGGGCAAAATTCTCCAACAAATGCATCTTGGTTCAGGCCTCCAATTTGTTTAATTTTGATAAAATGTTTCCAGTTACCAATTCAGCAACGAACTTATCTAAAATGTTCTTCTTTTCTTCCTCTTCAAGGACCGGCATGACGGTGTCTCGAGTCACAGCTCGCGCCTGTCCCAGCTGGGCTCGGTATCGCACGCGGGACCATACTCCAGCGCCCCGCCGCTGTCTCACGCGCCCTCCTCGGACTTCCAGCCTCCGTACTTCCCGCCGCCGTATCAGCCGCTCGCTCACTACCAGAGCCAGGACCCGTACTCCCACGTCAGCGACCCGTACTCCCTGAACTCCCTGCACCAGAGCCAGCAGGGCGCGTGGGGGGCTCGGCAGCGGCAGGATATGACCGGAGACCGGATGGAGAGCTCCGGTCTGCTGGCTCAGCCCCGGGCTTCGCTGCCGCAGCTGTCCGGATTGGACCCACGGAGGGACTACGGAGGTGTGAGGCGGCCTGATGTGCTGCTGCACTCCGCTCATCCGGGACTGGAGCCCGGGATGGGGGATGGACTACTGCACGGGCTGCATATGGAAGATGTACAGGTGAGACAAATAGACCTGGGTTTTTTTTCTTTCAATGGGGCATTTGAAGGATTTGAATTAGCCTACATCCCCCAAAAATAGGTCAGGACAAAAACGTTTTGATAAAATACAGTAGGCTAGATCACACACACATTTTGGTGCATTTAGTCTACTTTTACGTATAGGCTAAATAGCAGATATATATAAAAAAATATATAGCTTTGTGGCTACAGCTGTTTACAGTAGGCCTAAGAGGCAAACCTCAACAAACATATTTTGGCATAATACTTTAAAATAGAGCTAAGTGGTAGTTTTTTTCTTGTTAAATTCCAGTTGTCCTTTCCATTGTCTCTGCATGTTTCCGGTCCTTCAGAGTAAAGGTCAGTGAACTCAGAGCAGCTCCCTCAGGGCTGGACTCTGAGCAGCTGTAGCCTGAACCTAAATGGCCCTCAGCTCAACACGCTGTCTGCACAAACCTGAGACTTCTACTTTGATGAAGAGATGCTGATATGTGCAAAATACTGGCCATAAAACCGCTGCATGCAGCTCAAATGTAGCTTTTGTAAATACAAATCATTTTGCTGTAATTAAGATAATTAAATAGGCCATTTAAAACGGAAAGTTCTGGATCTCCTGTTATATGCCATTTGGGAAAAAATTGACCATTGTGTTTAAAACAGATTCAATTTTGAACGTCCTGTTTTCAAAAGAAAAACGTGTTTTTAATTTCTACCATTTTATCCATGCTCATGCTTTTGTTTCTTTGAATTTAAGGAATTGAATAGCTCTTACTTTTGCTTACAACATGTAGATTGTTTTGTAAGCATCGTTGCTGCTAAGGTGCAAATGATACAAAGCAAGCTGGAAGACTTTATATTAAGCTGTGTAGGATTTCATCTTCTCCTCGTTCCCCCTCAGGGCTCTACCACCACGAATTGTTTGCCATTTAACCTCCGCAATAGATTCTCATTTCTGGCTCTCCGTATTTGTGTCATGCATATATTAACCCCACATAAATTTGTTTCAACAAATTCTTTGTTTTTCTGTTTTGCACGAGCGTGCAGCAATTATGGCGACATCAGGTCTGTTTAACAGGGAATTTATCTCGCTGCTGGATGATGAATGAGATTGATGAATGAGGCTTTGAAATAGTGGGAACAGAATCTTCTCTATGAGCCACATTATTTTGAAGAAAAAAACAGAAGTCATTACAAGACAGATTTGTTTGCTCTGACTAAACAAACACCTTTAGAGTTTCCCCCGATTTTTAAAACCGGGAAATAAATGTAGAATTTAAAGTATTTAACGCATGGTCTTGGAGCTTGTAGATAAAATCACGTTGTTTACTGTATGGATCCCTTGATTGAAACAGATAAACATTTGTATGTATCGTTTTCCTAACAGACAATTGACGACACCAACGGAACGAACATCCTGGATCAATCAGTAATAAAGAAAGGTAGGAACACATTCATTATCTACATATTGATGTCTATGTTTCTCTCAATCTTTTTAACAGTCCTTTGCAATTAGCATATGCGATAAAACGACTACATTTTAGCTTACCATGAATAGCCTATCAAATAAAACCTGTCAAACATTTTTTATTCGTCTCTGAAATTGTTTGAGGATTGTGTTGGTATACCTTATTTTGAAGTATGTTTTACTTTATTTAGGCTATCGTTTAATGAATTGCATGTTATGATTTCATTAGCCTATTTTTGGTAAGAATCAATGCCTCACTATTGAAAGGTTTATCTGAACACATATTGTACCTACACTGTACAAGGTGCAACATATTTCCACGTTTTGGGGCTGTCAAATAGCCTATGTGTTTTTGGAGTCGGTGACGAGAAGTTGAAATGCGGGTTGACGATCCCGGGGTATTGACTGGCAGGCAGTGTGTCGCTGACAGGCTGCCGCTCTGATGATGTGCCGTGATTTAGTTACGGGATGTTGAGTGACTGAGCTCCCCGCGGGGCATTTAAGCCGCTGATGTAATAAATGGCACCGCTCACGGAGATCTCGTGAGCTCGTTTAGAGCTAATCTGCGGTATTATCCCCCGTGGAGCCATCAAAACCCTGGCCCCTACGCATGCATGCACGAGGCTGACTGACTTCTTTTCTTAACGCCATTAGCGCGAGCATTAATACCCAGGATGAAGGAGCATCTAGTGCTGACTGGTGGGAGTTAAACCGGCCGTGGAGAAAAGACAGGGAGGTGGTTAATGCGATTTAAGAGCGCGAGCCAATCAACAATCGATAATATTGTAATGAGAATGTCGCGCGACATTAAATAACAGCAAATGCCCGGCGCGTGGGGGCTTCATTAGGCCAGGGCCGCCCTCTGAGCGCGCGAGGTCCCATATAGGCTAGGCTATACTGAACAAAGTTTAACAAAGGCCTCAGTTCATAGATTAAAAACTTGTCTTAATCCCGTTTTTCCACCTGTTTTTTTTAAAGGGCAAATCATTTTTCCTTTTTCAGTCCCCATGCCCCAAAAGAACATGGGCTCCCTGATGCTCGGGAAGGACGGCCTGATCGGTGGGATCACCGTGAACATAAACGAAGTGTTCTGCTCGGTACCGGGCCGCCTGTCGCTGCTCAGCTCCACCTCCAAGTACAAAGTGACCGTAGGGGAGGTGCAGAGGAGACTGTCCCCGCCCGAGTGCCTCAACGCCTCCCTGTTGGGGGGCGTGTTGAGAAGGTACGGCTGCAGCCTCGGAGCATGTTGACGCTCAGGCAGAACTGTGGATGTAAAAAAAAAGAAAAGCTTGTGGATCGTTAAATATTAAGGGGTAGAAATTAATTAACGCCGGAGCTGTAAAGTCTCAGTATCTGTGCCATTTACAGCCCACAGTCAACTCAACATGAACCAAACCTCTTGAGACAAATTCAGGCACAAGCTCATGACTTCTGTTTAATAAAGTTTCCAAAATGTGCAGCGACTATACTGGTCATTTATTAGGCTAAATATAGGGTTAGCTCTGTATTGTTATTGAAGAATTTATTAATATTTTGTCAGAGTTGAACTGATTAGATTGCTTTTTTGTTCTCCAGAGCAAAGTCTAAAAACGGAGGGAAATGTCTGCGAGAGAAGCTGGAGAAGATTGGACTGAATTTACCTGCTGGAAGACGCAAAGCTGCCAACGTCACATTATTAACATCTCTAGTAGAAGGTGACTGGGTCTTACAAAATAATAATACAATAACTAGACGGGGTTTTCTCTGCCAGGCGCAAATGCTGCAAAAGACGAGAAATCCAACCTTTCATTTTGTTATCTTCCTATTAGACCGACTTAACGGCATCACATGAAGTCAGGATCAGGCCAAACTAGGATGTATGATTACAAAGGTCATGATCCTCAGATCGTTAGAAATGACAGTAGCTTGTGTTATTAATAGAAGCTGAAGAAAAAAAGTAACTTCAGGGAAATACATGCCCACTGTTGACAAAGTAGAGGCAGGAGAATTTAATAACTTAAATGATTAATTTTTGCACGTGAGGTCTACCTGCTCAAAAAAACACCATAACAGCTCTGAAAAGTTGTTTTTCTTTATGCTTCTCTTAGGGCTACTTGTTGCCCATAGCAACACTTAAGTCTCATAATGAAAGAAGATAAGATTTATATTTTAGAAAGTTTCAATAAGGCTTCATAAGTCAAATTTGGATTTTCTAAATTGGGAACGTCACTTATTAGTTTAAGTCGTTCTCCATGATACTGCGTTGCTATGAAAGGCGTAATAAAATAGGTCCAACATTGAATTATGTAATATGCACCTGGCATTAATTTTACACTATGGAACTGCGAGTTTTACCACCTTTTCTGACCTTTAAGATGCTTTTGAATTAATTTTTATTTTGTATAATTTGAAGGTAGCCTATGTTTTAAGTTTTTTTTTTGATGAGTTAAGGGACTAACTTGTTATAACATGCCCATTGAAAAGGGTTGATAATTAGCTCGTTAGCTAACCCTGACACATTGATATTGATTTTTAAACTAAAATGTTAAATAACTTAGCTATATCTGATAGCCTAAATGATAACAGTAATAAATAGGCCTACGTTTTTGCGTCACCTGAAAAGGAGACGGCGGTGGGATATGAGTGTACAAATGGATAGCGTGTAATTTTTAAACAAATAGGCTATCTAGTGGACATTGATTAATGATACAAAAGGAAATCACAAGAAGGAGGGTTATTAAAGGGTGGGGAGGTCAAAGTATCTCTGAAGTCCGTTACTGAAATCATTTTAACATTGGCTGTAACTTTTTGTTCGTCTGTATTTCATATTTCAATTGTCTTGACACCACACCTTCACCTTCCCCTCAGGTGAAGCGGTGCACCTGGCCCGGGATTTCGGTTACATCTGTGAGACGGAGTTCCCCACCAAAGCCGTGAGCGAGTACCTCAACCGGCAGCACGCGGACCCCAACGAGCTGCACACGCGGAAAAACATGCTGCTGGCGACAAAGTGAGTGTGATGGAGCGTTTGATTAGATTGTGTTCGTCCATAGTCTTTATAGAGTCTGTCAGAGAGGCAATATAATACGTGTCTGCTGTGTGGTATATAGGAAGAGACCGCTGGAATGAGATTAAACCATAACACCAGCTGTTGTTGAATCGCTGATATGAGGAATTCAAGTAGGCCTATCTATAGACACATTTAGACAGAGCAGAGCCTCATGAAAATAAAGGAGTAGGATCAGGCGCCAGACAGAGAGAAAAGAATTGGTGGAGAAAACAACAACCTAAATAAAAGAAAAGTGTAAAGATGTCCCAATATAGAAGATGTTGTCCTTTGATGTGCCAAAGACCCCAAACAGAAGCAACATTAAGGAAACATCTCCCCATATGATAAGGTTTAAAATTCAGGTTTTTGCATCTTTTTGTTGCTGATGATTTAAATAACAGATCTACATACAAAGGTTAAAAAGGGCCGCCCCCTCTGAAAGTAAGTACATTTCTGATGGAAAGAATCCTTGTGAAATTAAACTCTTTTTCATTGTCATGGGGCCTGTACGCCCCCCCTCCTAGGGCCTCTGCCTGAGGGTGCAAACCTCCCATATCCTCCTCTCTATATATATTGCACCCAGTCCTCTTTGGGAATATAGTGAATATGCACTGACATTTATAATAAAGGGTGAGATTTTCTTAATGAAACATATCACACTGGATGTGGATTTGACCTGTAATTTAAAGGGCTGATTGGAAAATGTTCCTACTGAAGAATAAGGAGAGTCAAATTCATTTAAATATAGGCCTATGCAAAAATCCCATATTATAGTCAAATATTTTTTTATTGTTACTAAATTGAAAGTATCAGGTCATCAATTTTCACCTCATGATTGTGATTTATTTGAGATCCAGGATAAGGGAGGAAATAAATTGAATTAAATCAGTTCATTTTGTATGCAACTGCACAACTTCACATCTTTACAAGCGGCTCATTGCACAGAATAACCTTTAGCTCGTGTATAAATGAACCTTCTGTGCCTTATACAGCTCTCAGACATTGTAAAACATGAGCTTTGAGGTGGCTAGTGTATGTTTGACCTCTGCTTCAGGTCTTAAAAGAGAACCATTTTACATTTGACTCCTCGTAAAGTTGCTTTTATTAATCCGTTTTTATGGCTGTTAAACTGTGGAATTGAATCAAGGATAGTGTGATTAGCTTTAGCGACCGAGAAATGTAGATTTCTTAAAGGAAGCCTGGCTAGCAGAGGTGCTGCGAGTTAAAAATGAAGACTGGATTTGAGAATAACTTTAGATTTTTGCCTATTTCTACTTGTACAAAATAACCCTAAATAACTAGTCATCATTTTTGTCCTTTACATCCTCTGAAAGATTACAAAACAAAAAGGTTGGAAATGGATCAGAGACTGAAAAGCAACCAAAAAAATGTAGATTTCTTCAGGAAAGTCAAGGTAGCAGAGGTGTTTTAAAAAATGTGGAATAAGCACCTGAATAATTTGATATTTGCCTTCTGTAATAACTAAAACAAGCAATCAGGGTAGTGCTTTTTTATTTCCATGTATTTCCCTGTGTTGTGTTTTCTAAGTGAAAGGGTTGGCATTGGAGCCCAAATTGTCTAATTATCTCAAAAACAAAGATATTTTGATATATTTTTTTAGAAACTGGGGTTGAAGAGGTGACATCTAAAAATGTGGATAAAATTACAGAAATACTCTGAATCTTTGCCTGTTTTTACCTTGACAAATAAGAAACACGTCTGCCAATAAATTAATAGTTCCATTCTGTGTCTGTTTATTCCCCTGAATTTGAGTTTTCTGGGCGATAAAGGTTGCACCAAGAGCTGTACCACCATCTAACGAAGATCCCCTCAGGAAGCTCGTATTTTTAGCTTGCATAAATAGTGCTTTCTGCTGGCCTGCACTGCATAAACCATCTGCGAATCTGTGTGTGTGTGTGCATCCCAATGCACTCAGTATGTACGGTGTGTTCGGTGGTGGATGTTTGATGCTCAGATTCAAACCTGTTCCAATACTGTGTGTCGGTGCTGCCTGTTAGAAATTCATTATTTAGCAGTGAAGTGTTTCAAGTCGTCAGAAAACAACAGCGAGGGCCGCCAGTGTAGCCCGGGGAGGCGGCTTCTCCTCTCTACTCCCCTAACCCCAGCTGGGCTCGGCCCGCACAGCCTGTCACTCATTTGCTGTAGCTCTGCCCTTAGGCCGCTGACAGGGTGTGTGAGTGTGTGTGTGTGTGTTTGTGGGGTGTGCAAATCTGAGAGAGGGGGTAAAGAAGAAGTAGAGAGAGAGAGAGAGGGGTCTCTTGAATATCAAATGTAGGCCTAAAACCAGGAGATGATTTGCTGAAATTTAACAAGGACAGCAAGGTGAAGACAAGGTTTTTCTTTTCTCAGTTCATTTTTAACATGAATTCTGCAGTTAAAATAAAGAGCAATCTGTAATGACATATTAACAGACAAGTATCCACATTTAATGTTGAGGACACAAACTGTAAAACTGTCAGGTATGCACTATTGACATTTGGCTTGTTTTTCTTGGGGACATCTTTATAAGAAGAGGATCATTGTTAAGTATTTTTCTTCTTCATGAATGGAATTTGTAAAACTAATTGGTCAGTGTTATTTCAAGTAGGTTTATGTAGGATGTGTATGGAGTCTGATAGTCGAGGAAGAAATAAATTCATCCAAAGCATGAGGAATAGACGTGAGTCAGGCCTTGTGGTCATTTCTGCCTTTCATTGGGGGAATGATACTTTCAAACTGAGACTGCTCTGTCAGAGCTGCCACTCAACCCAGGTAATCATTGGCTCTTCTGTAGCCAATGATTGCATCAACTTCATGCAACTTTATTTCTTTTTGTTTCCCAAATGCATTCTGGAAAACCCGAGGAAAATGATAAAGTTTTATAGAGTGAAATAAAGTTTCTTAGGGTGCACTGCAAAGAACTGCAATAGGTTTAAAAAATGAATCTCCTTACAGGGTTTCTGCTCTAGATCATGTCACACAGGTTTACACGGGGATTTAGATTTTTTGCATCAAAATTTTCATTGCAGTGCAATAAGTCTGAAAATGAGATTCAACTATCTTATAAAGAATAAGATAAAGAATTCCTATTATTTGTCTAAAATCTTGTCATGATTTGCAGAGCACTGATGATGCACAACGTGTTTCCTTTAGCTTCCAATTGAACAGACCTGAGAGGTTGTGTTTGCTCTTAAGAGGCCTCTGGACCGAAGGGAAAAGTTTCATCGGTCCTGGTTTCAGTGATGGCTCTATTTCTGTTTTTAGTCATATTCCCACCTTAACAAGAACACTGCTCTGGATTCATCTCTGCTTGTGCTTTGTATTAACTAAACTACCTTAACTAGAGCTTCAAATGAGCTGCCCTAGGCTAAAAAAAAAAAGCATTGAACAATAAGTCAAGTGTGATTTCTGAGTTACCAGGATAGTAGTTAACAAAAAAAAAACTTTGTTTCAGAAAATGTTGCATTAAGTTATTGAAATACAGTTAAAAGTAAATGTTAATAATGGGATGTATTTAGCCTTGCATTGTCAGACTTTTTCTTAACTGCAAATAAGTCCAAAACTTCTACATATGGCATTATAACCAGGCGCTGACTACCTTTGTAGTATTGGCTGACAGCCGAGACAGCTAGTTCCACAGGTGTTTGGCATGACAGGATTTATAGCTACACTTAGCATTTACACATTACTGGAACTACAGCAAAGTCTTTTGTTACTGACATGGTTGCAGATTCAGACACAGCCACATTAGCAGCAGCCATCTTGGTTGTTTATGAATATGCCTGAGCTGCACTTAACCCCGCCCCACTTCAGATAAATGGATGTGATTGGCTTAATCTGAATTACGATGGAGAAACAGGAACATTTGCCACAGCATACAGCATGAGCTCTTAGACTTGGCTGGTTCCCAGTTAAGTTTCATTCACTTTCAGGAAGAATTGCAGGTACAAGTGAAACTATTGCTGAAAAATATTGGTCCCCCCACAGAGGACTCTCAGTGAGATGTGTGTAGTAGTCGACTTTGCTGCATTACATGAGGTTTTAAGTCAGGCAGAGGTTGCAAATACTGTCTTGCTGACAGTGTTGGTATTGTTAGGAATTGTAGTACTGTTTGGGTGATCATTCAATTTGCAATTTGATTATTTAAATATTGACTGCAGACAGACAGCAAGTAGGTTTTTGTTGCATTATCAGGTGCAGTGAAGGAGACAGCTGTAGAAAAGTTTTCAGAGGGTTCTGATATCAAATAGTCAGTTCTGTGTCATCAGCTCCATATTTTATATTCAGAGGAAAACAGTGAAAAATAAGTGTGTGATCAAAATAACAGGTACCGCATGCTGCTGTCAAATGTCCTCAAAAAGCACTTGTGTTATTCTTTTGGGAAAACCTTTAGATAACAGAGACTTCCCCTCCTGACATCTTGTTTTTTCTCCTCCCCTGCAGACAGCTGTGCAAGGAGTTCACAGACCTGCTGGCCCAGGACCGGACTCCCCTGGGCAACTCCCGGCCCAGCCCCATCCTGGAGCCCGGCATCCAGAGCTGCCTGTCCCACTTCTCCTTCATCACGCACGGTTTCGGCTCGCCCGCCATCTGCGCCGCGCTCACCACCCTCCAGAACTACCTCACAGAGGCTCTCAAAGGACTCGACAAGATGTTTCTCAACAACCCACCCAACAACCGGCACGGCGACGGCAGCAACAAGGCTGGCGACAAAGAGGAGAAGCAGAGGAAATGAAGCAGGGGAATGAAGAGGTGTTACACCGTTACGTCTAGCTTTACACCACTGCCACTGACCTGCCACACACAGGTACCAGGGAGGAAGAGGAGGACACCCGTGGTCCAGTGTCAGAGATCACAGAGGAATTTTTCATCTGTGTTACGTTCTTTTCATTCCCCCAAGGACATGGTGGTTACTGTGTTACATCCATTTGCTCCCCCTGCCTGCATCCTGTGAGACTGAGACTCTGTGAGCAGCCAACAAAGAACATTGTGTATGTGTGTGCCTGCGTGACTGTGCGCTTGTGTTTGTCCTCACCATAGACTGTAGAAAAGATGAACAGCTCCTTAAAAAGTGAAACCAAAAGATCTTGATAGCCCACCGAGGACTTGCTGCAATATAGGCTATAAGCTCCGCCCCCTCCATGTAAACAGATGGGGCATGGGTCAAACTATAAAATCTAACAACACGTCAATTGTTTGCCCCAAACATGCTCTCATTATGGTTAGCTGTCTTCATGCTGATTTATATGTGAGTGTTCATTTTTCTAAGATGTTTGCTTATAGTTACGTATTTAATGCTGTAACTTTATGATCGACTGCTCCTTTGACAAATGCAGTGCTCTGAACTGGAGTATAGGAGGAATGGTAAGATGAACTACAAAGGAACCTAACACTAATATCCCCAAAAAACAAGAATGTCTACTTGAGGAAAACAGATGTTGTGCATTAGACTTTGCCTGTATAGGAGGGGACTTTGTCGATAAGTTAAATGTGTGTTTTAGGGAGTGTGGGGGCTGGACGTCAATGTTATGGCTCTGCTGTGCAGCTTCTTAAATAATCAGTTATTTATTGTCTTTAACTAAGAGTGTCTGCTTCAACCAAGGGAAGATGCTGTTCTGCTGTAGACTTTGCAGTCTGAGGGGTCTTTGCCAGTTAGTTGATCAGTGAAATGTGTATTTCTGGGAGCAGTAGAGGTGGAACTGCTATACCACGGCTCCACCACCCGGTCTTTATTATGAGCTCTAAAAGACATTACCAGTCATCATAGTCCATAACTGTGAATGTCTCAGACTGACAGAAAAAGCTGCACTGCTGTAGACTTTGCTGGCCCCAGGGATCTTTTTGCAGGTTTGTTTGTTCAATGGCTTTTTTTTGGCAGCATTAGGTGTGGAAATGCAAAACCATGGCTCCACCAGCCGGTCTTTACTGTGAAGAATCTGGCTCTCAAAGACATCACCAGCCATTATAGTCCAGAACTTTGAAGGTCTGCTTCAGATCTGCATCGGCTGACTTTGCCAGCGATGAGTTAAAATGTTAGCTTTGGTCAGGGGAGGGAGCGGATATTCAATACTGCGGCTCCACAATCTACCGCACAGACTCTGGCTCCAAAGTTATCGGCACTTGTCTCGGGATAATTTGCTTCACTTTTGCACAGCGTTGAGCTGGAGTTGTCCATCTTTAATACAGTCACTGGTCCTCACACAGAAAAGCATTGCTGATATGAAGATTGGGTGATGAGTGTTATATCTGTTAAACAGGTTTGTCTGGTACGAGGCGAGAGGGTGTTAATTTATGTGTGTAAATATTTATTTATATTAATTTAAATGGATGGTTGTGTAAATAGGTGCAGCAGCTACTTCGGAGGAGTAGGCCTATTTATCTGTGATTCGAGCGGTGGGTGGGGGGGTGGGGGGGGGGGGCAGGACTCATCCAATGTTTTTCTGTTCTTATAGAGCTGTTGTCATGGTGATGATGGTGATGATGATGATGATGATGATGGGTAGACATGCTTCTAATTGTCCAGTGATTTCATTTCTATCACATTGATAATAAACCATGTGTTTTATTATGCGAGGAGTGCAGCCCGAGCCTTTTCTCCTGCAGGGAAAGAGTCCCACTATCAGGGTCAAAGGTCCCGAGTCACTTTCAGTTCAATCAATTCAAAATGTAAATCATGGTATTCATTAGCTGAGGGTATTTAACTTAACTTATTTCACTGAATATTTATGAACACCTGTGAGTAAAATGCTCATAAATGCAGATGATGGCATGCAGAGGAAAGTAGAATCAGACTCAGCTCGACACTGTGCTGTCATTCACTGTGATTTTTTTAAATGTTGTGGGTCAAATTTTAAGGCTGGGCATCTTGGAAAAAGAATAGATTTAGGATAAATGTGCTGGTTTAGGTACTATTTAAAAAAACACACATTGAGATCCAAGTGGGATAACAACAACATTGAAGAAACTACAAACTAATCAGCTAACAACTATTTGTGGATCATTTGTGATCATTTTGATCAATAAAAAAGACGATTTTATTAACTCAGATATTTCCTATAAATGCAACTCTCCTTATTTTCTAATGCAATGATACAATGGTGCTAATTAAGTTCTGTAAAATGGTGCAGTCATTGGCCTACTATATGATACATTATATTTGCTTTTGAATATAAATGAAAAAGTTACAAAACTGGACTAACACCGATTAACCAGACAATAGCCTACATCCAGGCCGGCCTATTGACCTTCATATTCCTAAAATGTTTGTTAAAAAAAGAAAAGTTCTTAAGCTGATAAATTAGGGTTTTTCAAGGTGAAGTTAAGTCAAATATTCAGTAACAACATTTACCATGCGTGCATAAACCCCGCTTGATACAAAGATTTAAGATTCTGAAATAGTTACATTTCAGAATAAAACATACAAAGGCACAAGAATAAAATGCGAAATGTTGGATATAAAACGGGTTTAATGCTTTAACGAGCTTTAGAAGGTTTAAAATAGCCTATCAGTATTCTGCAGTCTATTTTGCAACACACACACACACACACACACACACACACACAACGCGCACACAACACGCACACACCATGATGGATACGGTCTTATTCCAGAGAGATAATTGGCTGTATTTTCCGGACAGTGAGGCCCTCGTTTCAGAGAGGCTTCTCTTTCTCTCGCACGCGCAGGGGGAATAGAATCGTGCCTCGCGGGCCCGCTTCTTCTGCGGTGGGGATCTACCGCCGGTGAGCTAATGACGGGAGAGCGCGAGACACACACAGAAAAAAAGTAGAGGGAGACAGAGAAAGAAAGCTAATGAGAAATTGAGGCAGGGAGAGAGAGACAAAATAGGGAGCTCGAGAGAAAGGGAAAGAGAGGAAAGTGTCCCGCGGGCTCAGCGTGACCCGTGGAGTGGAACGCCGCGTGACGCAGGTGCAGAGTTCAGCACCCGCATGTCCGCGAGCGATCCACCGCTCAACAAAGACAGGAAGCTGCTGAGCATCAGCGGCTACAACAACGACAGGTTGGCTGCAACAATAAACAAACAATGTAAAGAAAACAAAACAACAAGCACGCAGAGAAACATGGCGTCTGATTAATTAAATAAGGCAGTTAACACTCAGCACGAGGACAAGTGAAAGTGTCATTATGATGTGAAATAATCGTTAAAGATCGTTTTACTTAATAAGAAACTCGAAAATTAAATCAGCAAAATAGAGTTTTAATGTAAGCCATAATCTGTCACTTTAGAATTGACTACAGTTAAAGGATTATTAATATTTCAATTAGGGATTCCTAAAAGTAAAATTAAATACAAAAAGGATCATACTGTTTTTCTATTATAATACTTTATTGATATTAGAAACTAACCTATTAAAGTCTGTAAAGAAAAGTAGATCCCTGTAATTTGTCTCCAGTGTCTAAAAATTGTTTAAAAAAAAATCATGTTTGAAAATCTTCAGTTGGCTAAAGACTGAGTGATACCTCTTGAAAAGCTTTTGCAGCTGATTCAGCATATTAAGGGTTAAAGCATGTGTATTTCAATCGGCAAGGTGTCATTTTTTCAACACACAAAACAGGAAAACGAATCAGACCAGGCAAATCAAACGAATTAAATTTAAGCAAAGAAAAAGAAGAAATGTCAAATGAAGGTGAACTTGAATGAGCAAAAATCTGAATGTAATTCTCTCAAGATGATAGTAAAAAGGATTCATTGCTGAGATATTTGCTTGTGAGCTATAGAGATTATTATAAACTGTTCTTCAAAGGATGAATTGATGAAAGTATCTGATTTTCAGAACATCTTAAGTCTGAATAGTCAAGCAGATTTTTAAACTTCTCCTAATTTTCAACAGTGTTCTTTATTTAAATATCTAACTTTTCCAGGCGAAGTAGAAGTTTACAGATTGATTTTAAAAAGTCTGCAATTATGATTGATTGATGGTTACTCATGTGGCTTGGAATGCAACAGGGGAAAACATCACTACACTGTAAAATTACAACATAAAAAAAAATACTAGTTTAAACTGAAAAAAGTTAGTGTCTGAAAAAAGTTACCGCCAGGCTGCCCATAACATTTTTAATTGACCAAATTTGAGAAGACCAGTTAAAATAAATGTGTGTTCATTCCAAACAAAACAACCTTCCTTGTTGAACTAACCTGCTCTACTATACCAAACTTGTAATGGCTGAACCTTCAGTACTTGCTTTTGTTTATTCACAAATATAATATGGTTTTAATAATCTTGTAATTTGCAACATAACACAAAAAGACATAATGCATTTGTCTGCAGTTTGGGGTTAACTTGGACGTCAGAGCTTCACACTTTTTAAAAAAGTTGGCTGCACGTCTCATCTGTATGGGATGTAGTGTTAAAAAGGATCATTTCTAAAACTTGCAGGTGAACAGACTCAACATTATGAAACCTTTTAAACCTATGGCTTGGCAATGATTACTGATTTCACCAATCAATGCATGCTACAGGAACACTTCTCGACCATAAGAAACAAGCATGCGAGGACGGCCACCTGCTCCCCTCACAAACCCTGACAACTCTCAGACAAATACAAGGCAATAAAAACACGTATAAAAGCATTAAATGTACAATTTAAAATTCACAGCAAACATGTTATAGTCAATGGGAGTCTAATGCAACAATTCTTTCCTATTTCCAACCAAATATTCAGAGCTTCTCTGAACTTCTGCCTTTAAGACATTTTTCTAAGCAACTTAAGACAGACAACATGACATTAGTGGGGTTAGAACAGAGTAACTAAAGGTGTGGTGCAGGTTAAGCAGAAGAGGTTTGCATTTTGAGGTCCCATGCCTTCACTTTTATTCACTTGTACAGAAAGTAACAGTGAGCCATGATGCAATACCTGCAGACTATTACAGGTGTGCTTTAAAGAGTGGTATTACATCATTTTTATCTCCCTGTTTTGGTTTATGTTATTTCTGCAAAGTAGTAATTCTGCACTGCTCTTTATCCACTTGTAAAAGTTTTTGTAGTTCTTTTTAGCTTTTGCTTAAACACAACAATTCCTTGCAGTTCCCCAGTAGAAACATCCACGAGCTGCAGACAGTTTGAGAGACAAATACACACTCATTAGGAGGGAATACATTTAATCGCTCATGTTTGATGAATCGATGATAAAAGGAAGCAGAATGTATGTTTATGAAAACGTCACAGGTTGTTACTTTAATGAGAGGACCGGTTGAAGGCATTGCAGTTATGACCCTGGACCAGCCGTATGAAGGCTCATTGGTAATATTTGATACACAAACTATGAGACACAGTCTGTTCTGCATGTGGTTATGTCTGCATCTCTGTGCGTCTGTATGTCCTTCTGCCAGAAAGTGAGAGAGCAGGCCCCCATCAGCAAAAGCCCCAAAGCGTTCTGTCACGCAATGGGCTGTAAAAATGCTTATCCAACACGCACACACACACTCACACACACACACAGGTTATCCAGCATGCAGACAGCAGAGTGCCGGTCGGGAGTAATTCCTGCTCGGGGCACTGTGCTCCAGGCGAGGCAGGCGCGTGCTGGATATTTCATTATTCATTAATTTACTGTTTAACAAATCCTGTCATTACTGAGAGCCCTAGCCCGGTTCTCACACACACACACACACACACACACAGACAAAACACACACTCATAGAAGAGGGTGTCAGGCGTGGCAAATCGGCCTGTTTGATCCCGGCCTCCTCAACAAACGGGGAGAGAGCCATGAATAATAAGAAACGCGGAGCCTCGCCGGAACGAGGGAGCGTGACACCGTCTCACAAAAAGCCCTTTAGCGTGGAGGGAAAGCTCCGCCGGGGCCTCACCCAGGGCCCAGGGTTCATTATATGAAAAGACAAAACAAACAGTTGGCACAAACGTGATCGATATGAAAGGCAAACGCTCCCACACACACAAAAGAAGCAAGTGAATCAGTCATGTCTGACAAAAAAGACGCTGCACTGTTTCCTTTCTGCACATGGAGGAGTTTAGCGTGGCTTCTGTTTACTGTTTTCACTCCTGAGTCCACTAATGAGATCAGGATTAAAGCTGTGAATGTGTTTCTGGCTCATGCATGCTTGTTTTTGGCTCAAATCCCTGCAAAAACAAAGGGATATCTACTGGAGTTTCTGCTTGAAACAGTTGAATATGTACAAAGTGATGAACTCACACACTAGAATAATGACTTTTACTTCCCTTTTCAGTCTAGTTCACTTAATTAATTAACAGAGGAAGCCCCAAGGCTACAAATATTCATTATTTCACAGGAAGAAAAACATGTATCATAAATATTATAATGATTTATTTGTGTTGCATGAATTCTATTTTAAATTACTCTGTAAGCAAAGCCACCATGACACTCTGTAGGGTCTGTGGCTGGAGAGGTTTCAGGAAGGTGAGCAGAGACTTGACAGCAGACCTGCAACACAGAGAAGGGTTAAAGCCCCCCAGTGTTGGCGTTGAATGCCACAGCGGAAGGATAAGACCGCTCTTCCGAGGAGAAATGGCTTTATTTTTCGACCGTGGTCTGTGGGTGGCCTCAGACTTGATGTCATTAACATGTGACATATGTAGAGCTGACTGGAAGTGGCTGGGGGCCAGTGTTTGTCTCCATCGCTGTTCTTGTGTCTACAGGGCCAAGAAGGCGGGCAGGCAGGCGGGCTGAGTCTGGGCTTTGTCAGCAGCCGAGCAGCCAGCCAGCCAGCCAGCCAGGCCACTGTCTGCTGCTGTTGATAGCGAACACGTTTATCAGTATGCATGACGGACAGTGTGCATGGGTGTGTGTTTGCTGCTAGCTCAGGGCAGGAGAGAGGAAAACAGAGAGGGGGGGTCTGGCTGGTTGTTGTATCAGGGGGGTCCTTGGATGTGTGGGCAGGCACACGGGTAGTCCTGGTCCCTTAAGGTTGGTCGGAAGACGTTGAGTTGAAGTGACACAGCTGCTGCTGCTGCGGAGGCAAGGCTGCCGCTCCAGACGGGTCAAGGTTACACAGAGGAGAACACACTTCTGCTGCAGAGCTTCTCACACTCACTTACACTCAGACACACATGCAAACAAACTCACGAATACAAATTAAAATGTTTCTTCAGCCTCCTAGGAAAAAACAAACACTTACATTTTGCCTACGATAACGCAAGATGTGTTTATTTACCTTATTTCAGCTTTAAAGATGTTGTAGTCTAGTGTTTGAGCTGTTAAAAGTGTATCAGCACAGTGACTTTCACCATGTTGTCAAGTCCACGGTGACTGATGCTTCCATACCATTAGCTGACACATGCCTATACGGTTGTCAAAGGGGGACATGTGGCCTTTTACACGGCTGCTGCGTCTGCTCAGGGTTTGACCTGTTAATCTATGAGCCTGTTACATCACCTAGCTGTGATTTACAGTTTCATGACAGATAATAAACCTGCAGCCCACTACACTTAACCAGGTATGTTTGACATTTGGTAAAACATACACTTGTGAAAAGGAAATAGATCAGGTCATATGATAAAAGCCAACCATCATAAAAGAGGAAACAGGTAGCCTCGCCTTATGTAACAAAATGTTTTGCCTAGACCTCTCGGGCTCACAAAATAACGCTTTTTTCCAGTGGGGGTATTTCCAGAATTATTGCTGCATCTGAACTTGCATGCTAACATGCCAGTTGGTGCGCTTAAACTGAAGCCTATATGAGCCTGTATGCCTGACATTTTACTACTAACATTTTGATGAATGATGAATTTTACTAATAGCCATGCATACTATTTATAGGGCACTACTACAGTTGGCAAACACACAACACTACTCCCACAGAAGTATCCCACAATGCAATTCAGCAGTGACGACAACGTCAACGACAAAACAGACAAAGGCAGAAAGTGAATATGCTGCTATGGTGTTGACTCAATAATTCTCCAATTTAAGTATAAGATGCAATGCCTAGCAATTTGTTTTGCTTCCTTGTTTTGTCACAATCTAAAGCAGACATGCTGTTGTGGTGGCTTCAAATGCTCCTTCAAGGATTAAGGAGGCTTTTAAGGAAGTGACATGATAACAACACCCTGAGCTGAGCGGCCAGAGTGAAAAATGATCGAGCTATTTCCAGGCTGTGTCCAAACTTTTTGGACTGGCATGGCCCAACTGGAGCAGTGATTTATACAGAGTTGGAGTGAAGTTCACATATAAGTGAATAGCATACTAATCATATACTTTAAATACTTTTAAGGGTCATATGGATGTTAAGTTCCATTGGAAAGTTGTCTTACATTAAAAAGTTACACAACAGAAGGGCAACATATAAATCTCTCTAGCTTGTTTCCTTCAGGACTCAGAAAAGATGTTCAAAGTCACAGTTTAAAAAGAACATAGAAATGCAAAGATAGCTCCCAGCAGCCTTTTGCAACAAAGCCAAAATAACTGGTTTAAACACAAGTCCCGCCTCTGACAAAGCAAATAGCAAATCATATTTTAGGATTTTTTTGAGGTGACACCAGAGGTGGCCAATCAGATATCAAGGGAAGGCCATGCCAGTCCTGGCCACCCCTTTACACACACAAGATCAACCAGTCAGGAGAACATGACATAGAGTCACTGTTACAGAAATAATCGCCAACCTCATGTAGTAGCATTGGTGTAGACTTTATAAAGCGTGGACATAGTCTCAGTGACATCACCCATTGTTTTTAAAGAGGCCTTATAAAGAATGATGGCAAACACTTTTTAATGGTTATTTAATGGAATTGCTTGGACTCGTGCACACCTGGTTGCATAACTAACACGGTGTAAGCTTTTAATATTAAGCCTTATTTACATCTGATCTAAAGGTAGATAACATGCTGATGTGTTCATGTAACACAAACAGTGTCAGTCTAAACTGATGGGCGATGATGAGGGAGTGATGAGAGTGTATTTCTGATTGTTAGATAAGATAGAAATTCAGCTTCAGCTCAGAGAGAGAGACAGAGAGAGAGAGAGAGCGCCTCAGGGCGATGGAGGTCTCTGTTCAGTGTCTGAACAAAATGCCCAGTCTGATCGAGTGAGCAAGGCCATGAACCAACCTCCACCCCAACAGCATCCAGCCCACCCCACACAGAAAGTCTACCACTGTGTGCGGAGAGAGAGAGAGAGAGAGAGAGAGAGAGAGAGATATAGAGAGAGAGAGAGAGAGAGAGAGCGAGAGAGATCATTTCTGTGACACTTCAGATTTAATGTATAATGTGCAGTTGTTTGAAAAGATTTCTAAATGCAGAATACTAACAAGTGTCGTCCATTAGAGCAGAAGGATTTGTTATTGTAATGAATATAAATGTGGTTCATTACTTTTTTGTAGTAAGCAAACAAATTGTGTGAAATTTGCATTTCCAGTATTTACTTAGAATAGTAAATGGTTCAAAATCAAAGTATAAAAACACTGTTTTGATCCTTTTAAACTTTATTTTTTAGATTATTTCTCTTAGGAAGAGTCAAGTTTTCCCTCAAAGTTCAACTGTATCATATATCATGTTTTATGTCAGCTTGTAACAACTCTCCATCAAAGATATTTAGTGTTAAAGTGTGGTGAGGTTAACGCTGTTACAGGCTGGGTTGTTCGAAGAAAAAAAAAAAGCTACTGTGAACAACCCAATATGTGACATAGTTAGCTGCTATGCTAGCTTGCTAACTTTATCAGTAGTTCTGTGGATTATAGCTAACATGTCTCATATTAGCTAAGGTGCTCTGATTGGCCTGACCTCAAAGGGGTCAGAATCTGTGTGAAATAGACGGAGAACATATGCTTCTGCCAAAGGTATCGTATTTGTGTAGTTCAATGATAGGTATATAAAAGGTTTAAAGGGATAATTTATGAATGAGTTGAGAAGATTGATAACACTAAATGGCAAAGTGTGTTGCTCAGTCAGCCGATGGTTAGCTTAGCATAAAAACCACAATTAGAGAAAAAACTCTCCAGTAACACACATCAAATGTTTTAGGGGTGCAGATGGCCTAGCGATGAGGTCGATTAGGTCAAGCCTGTGCAGCCTAGGCTTGAGTCCAACCTGTGTCTCCTTTCCTGCATGTCATTTCCAACTCTCTTATCCTGATTTCCACTCAATCCACTGCCCTGTCCAATAAAAAGCTAAAAGGCTAAAAATCTCAATCTTAGGCTTTAGAGTTGCTATGTTTTTGTCACATTTGGACAAAGCCAAGCTAGCCGTTTTCTCCATTCACAGAGTTTATGCTAAGCTAACCTCCTGTTAGCAGAATCTTCAGTACAGACTTAAGAGTGGTATCAATCTTCTTCGCTAACTTAAGGCAAAAAAGGTCTAGTAAGCACATTTTCAAAAATGGAACTCTTCCTTGAAGGGAAACTGTTTATATTTGTGACTCACTAATTAGGACTTGTGTCAAGCATCATTTTTAGATGATACTACTGTTTTGCTCTTGTTTACTAATTTGTAATAAATACTTCAATTTGCAGTCCGAGTTTAAGTTGTGTACATCCCACACACTACTCTTGCTCGACATCACTAATGAATCAGTTGCCTATTAGTCTATTAGTTAGTCTAACAAATTGGTGATGCCGAGCAACAGTAGTGTGCAGGATTTTTACTTTTCAGTGTGATAATTTGATGTCCTAAGCACCTACTTCATGAGATAGTTGGATGTGCGAACACCTCCTTTAGTACATTAAAATTATAAATCTCCCATGGTGTTGAATCTAATCTTATACATGAAGACTCAAATATATTGATTCATGGAAGTTCTGAGCATCTTTTTCAAATATGTTTCTCAGTGAAAATGGGTAAAAACTAAATGACAACTTTTAAATACTGAACATCAGAAGCATCAATCCCCTCCAAACAATTAGCTTTTGAACACCCATCAGTATTTGTTGAAAGATCTGTGTGTGTGTGTGTAAGATATAAAGTGTGTATGAGAAAGGCACAAGGAGACAAAGGGGACGCGAAGTGGCCGGTGGGCTGCTCGGGTCAGTTTGGACAGCAGCAGCGGGGCGTTTCTTGACACAAAACTAAGAGGACAGGAGGAGGCCCGGCCATGACGATCATCTCATCTGAAGCCCCCATCTGTACTGGTGTCTCCCCACCAGTCAACTAACCAACACACACACACACACACACACACACCAACACACACGGCTCTAATCTCATGTGACAGTGCTCACATTCAGTTAGGCCCCACAGTGCTTGTGCATGTCACTGACCATAAAGAAAACATACACTCCTCTGCAGGACACCCACCACAGGACGCAGGGCGAGGATACCCGAGAAACACCAAAAGACAGGGGTGTGGGGAGTGTGTGCTGCCTATGATGAGTGTGTGTGTGTGTGTGGAGCTTCTAGGGAAGGAGAACTCATGCCTACAGGCCACGTCATATCTCTGACATTAGGGCAAAGTCAAGCCATAGAAACAAAGAGGAGCCAGTTAGCAAGCAGGCGGGCGGGTGAAGACGAAACCTTGAGTTACTCGGTTTTTCTACATTTATTTCATCATTTGTCACCTGGTTTGTTCTTCCTCTTTACATAGCTTCATGAAAAGGTCTAGCATGTGTGCTGAATCTTAAAAGGGTGGAGCCAATTAAGTTGTCTTTCATAATATTTCCTTGGCGCTAAGGAAGGGTTAAAAGGGGACAATTCAATCATTTCACTAAAAACTGCTTTCACTGGCTGAAAATGTGATCCAGCAGGAAGATACTTATTAATAAAGTTGGCTTTCAATGGTCACACTAGCCCTGAATACAAAATAGCGTTCAGATTCATCAGTAAGTGCTCAAGAAAGTTGTACAAAAGAGTCACGAAGGAAGGGAACAGGGTAGGCCTTCATGAGCAGGTGCCCTAATGATAGACCTGACAAAACCTAAACTAGTCCATTTGGGTGTTAACAGCCATCAAAGGTTTAAAACAGGAGCGTTAAAGTGAGTTAGTAGGGCCATGCTAATTTGTCAGCAGAAAGGGTCCCTGTAATGTGTTACAGTGTGTGCACAGCATTCAGAGGTTTGACCACGAGGGACGCTGCTCTCATTAAAGACACTAGAGGACTGGGGCGCCGGTGGACTAGGGGTTGGTGCATGCTGCCCATGTGCAGAGGCATAGTCCTACAAGCGGACGGCCCGAGTTCGAGTCCGACCTGTGGCTCCTTTCCCGCATGTCAATCACGGCATTCAGAGGTTTGACCACGAGGGATGCTGCTCTCATCACAGACACTAGAGGACTTACTGTAATCATATAAAGCCTCAGAAAGAAGACCAGCAAAGTTGGCGTTAACACAAGCATTACGCTATAATTCATGCTTTTAAACAGGTTTCTGCAAGCAAGTATACAAGCTAACAATCCGCGCTTAGACGTCACTCAACTGCAACTCCAGGCTTGCTTTTCTGGGAGCTATATTCAATCAGGATATATCCTTCAACTCCCGCATAAAACACATTTCAATGTCAGCCTTTTTTCACATTCACAACATATCAAAAATCTGGCATGCCCAATCTTAAAACAATGCAGTAAAGTTCTACTTCTCCTTCCTCTATCCCGCCAACGCAATCTCTTCACACAAACTGTTCTTAATTGCATAACAAAGCTAGATGTCAACACTAACAGCAACCTATCATTTAGTTTTCTCTTCTGCTTCTCTTTTCCAATATTCCAAATGTTATCTCTTGTGATGTGTCCTTCATGATCCATAAATTGCTGCAACAGTTTGTGTTTGTATTTCTGCAATGTGTCTATTGTCTTAACACCCTTTTTTCTCTTTTATGTAACTTTCTCTTGACGTAAAGTTATCATTTATCATGTTAAAGGTCACATATTATGCTTCTTTTTAACACGTTTCAATAAGTCTCAGAGCTCCCCAAAACATGTCTGAAGTTTCTTGTTCTAAATCCACTCTGATCCAGTATTTGATCATGCCTATAAACCCCTCTATTTCAGCCCTGCTCAGAACATGCTGTTTCTGTGTCTGTCGCTTTAAATGCAAATGAGCTGTGTCTGACCAAGCCCCTCTCTGGAGGGGCTTGGTTGACTTGGGCTTTCTTGCTCCATGCCCTATTGTTTACAGTGAGAAGGCAGACTCAGAGGGCAGAACAAACACCAAGCTGTGGGAGTGTCACCCACCTGGGGGAGGGGTTACTGCCCTTTGTGATGTCACAATGGGAAAATCTCCAAACAGCCTGTTTGAGCACACATTTTCTGAAAAGTGGAGCAGGCAAAAGACGGAGAGGATGGACTTTTCTCATCATTGGGGGGTTTGTAGACAGACTAGGGACACATATGATTGTTAGAAAAACATGGTGAAGTATATTTTACGTAACCTTTAACTTGCAAATACATTTTTTTTAGCAACAATGTTGTTCTCCATTAAAAACATAGAATTCAACTGGTGAAAGTTGCACAACGGTTTTAACCTTCCAACATATTTGTTTCACGTCTCTGCTTTAGTTTTATCTGAAATCTGTGTGTTTTACAATCCTAAGTAACTAAACAAAGTACCCACTAAAGGATGTGGTTGTCTCTCCTGTTGTTGGTATGTTAATAAAAAAAATAACATTTCAAAACAGAGAGAAACTGAAAACATTTTCTTCCTGTTCAGAAAAAATATTGACACGCACATGCTCCCCTGGGGATGTTTCTCATATTTTTAGCTGCTGTCAAAAATTATTACTTGTAAGAGGTTGGTGTTGTGTTTTGGGAAGATGAGCTTCCAGTGAGGGTCCCTGGAGAAAAAGTTTGAATCCCACTGTGCAGCTCTGTGGCTGCTGGCTGCTCAGCGAATAGAAACACGGGTAGACGTTCCCACAAGAGAAAGTGTTTACAGACTGTTTTGAAGAAGGTCTAGTTTACAGAGCCGAGTGTGACAGGAACACTGGGACGACGAGAAGACGGCAGAAACAAAATATACAACTAAATGTAAACCAACATGATTCTCAGATCAATTATTCAGATCCAAAAGTCGTCATACCTCTTTGATAAAGTGAATAATTTGTCAGTTTATTCTTAAAAAGACCAGAACTAGAAGTGACTTTTTCTGATCGCTGCACCTGCAGTTTAGTTTTGGTGAAGTTTGGGTGACTAAAAATATGCTCACCATCATTTATAGAAACAAACTGTAAATACAGTGTAACAAAAGCCAGGGCTCTTTGTTAACCAAACATTTAAAGGTGTAATATGTGACACTCCTGCAATAAAACCTTGACAAATTAAGACTCACAATTTGTTGATTTAGCGCTTTTTTCCCCTTACTTTCTAAGGCAAATCATTTGGCACAACCAGAGTCTGTGTATTTACAGCAGGGTGTTACTAGAGTTGTTGAAGCCAGAGCTACTGACACTTTTTTTTCTGCGACTCTGGATTGTGGCTCCACGCTGACCTCAGCTGCTGTCTTGCAAAATAAAAAAAGCAGCAAGCTAAACACTTGAGAGATGCTTTTGCAGCCTGCAAGGCGTGAGCGTTTGATGCTCGAATCAGTATTTATCCTCGAGTTTGAAAGCAAATACATGATTTTATCCAACATCCTCTCCGTATCATAAGTGCACAAATGTTTTGGGGTACACTTAATGAGTTCTCTTAATTTAAAGAAGGAAACAAATGAACTGTCACAGAGACAACATCTGGACTCTTTGCTGCTCCATCTCATTGCAGGTGTGAGAAAAATCCTGCAGCACCGATGACAGCAGAGAGACTCTTAGTGGTTTCTGCTAAAGCTGGTTTCAGGATATTTTTTATTAGTACATTCAGATACACACACACACACACACACACACACGCACACGCACACACACACACACACACACACACACACACACACAAACAACTAACAGATTGTTCATGATTGACAGCTCTGACCTGAATGTGCACATGCCTCCTTACCCTCAAGCTAGGAGCAAGCACACACACACACACACACACACACATAATCTTGCATGTTTGCGTTCAAATACCCAATGACAAAACTATATAACTGTTCCATCTGTGTGTATGTAAATCTAGATTATGCATTCACATTGAAATGCATGTATTGATGAATGTATGCATAGATGTTTGTAATGTTCATTTCTTCACCTGACTTTTACTTGGTACTGTGCATGTAAAATCAGACGAACATGAATATCATATCATACTGATTTATTTATATTCATTTTGTTAAAATGCCTATACACATGAACTTTATCTGAATGTACAAGTTTTCTTAAAACTTAACTCTGACGGCCTGAATTGTTCTCACTTGGCTAAATTCCATCAGAATCAGAAAAAACAAATTGCACGATAAGAAAAGTGATTGTTTTAAACAATACTCTGCACTGAATGGCTCGGTAAACACACACAAAATGTTCCCATAGAAAGTTTAATACACGTGCTTCTGCAGTTTGTGCTTAGTTTCCTCGAATGGTTTGACTCAGTCACTTCCTGGCTGCCTTTTAGAAAGAATTCATTTAACTGTTATAACATCCTGTCAATTATCACACACTATAGACTCACCTTTCATTTCTATCTATTCTGACATTTTTAAAAGTCAATCACCTGCTGGGTGAATATGAAGTCAGGGATCTGTCTGTTAACACTTAAAGCACTCAGCAGTGTGTGACAGAGTTTACAGCTTGGCCATGAGATGAACTTCTGTCATCACTCAATATTCAGATTTTCATGCAGTGGAGTGATTACATTTCTGTTTTCTGCAGAATTATTTAATACATTTTGCAAAATAAAATGTTTGGGTTGCTTATGAAAGCTGGTGATTTTGCATTAGTCATCACATGCTGAGAAAAGACGTGTAGGCCCTGACACACCAAGCAGACGGCAAAGAACTTTTGTCTTGGCCAAAAAGTTGCACTAGAACACATCGCAAAGACTACAGCCGACGGCCAACCACCACGTACGTTCTGTGCATGCGTGAACGCAACTTTTGTTTGCTCCCCGTTGTTATGATACAAGAAGACCATTTTCACACAGCTGTGATAAAAAGTTGAAAATGGCACTGGCGTTTTCAGCCCTTGGTCTTTTAGTGGAAAAAGAACAGAAGAGGCGACAAATATGGAGAAACCGCACTAATGGCTGAAAGCATGGATACTACAACGGCATGCTCAAGGGGCTTTCCCGAACCTGTGTCGAGAGCTGGAGATAAATGAAACCTCTGAACAGACAATGAGAGATTCCTCTCACACACTGCCGACGCCGATTCAACATGTCGAATCGGCTGAAAAAAAGGCAGACGGAGGCGACGGGTAGCGACGGAGCCAGACACCGCAAAAACTAAGGCGACGACCGCTCACCGACGGTCCAACTAGGACCGATGATCTTCTTGGTATCTCAGGGCCTTTAGTCTAACTCCCCTTTAAAGACAACCTTTCATTCCTAATAGAAAGACTATTTAAGACCAGCTCTGTTTTACATGGGGGGAGGGGGTTAAGGAAAGTCCTAAAACAGCTGGGAACTGGAGCTTTTTGGCAAACATGACTTGAACTGGAAGACTTTGTAGGGGACTATTTTCACCTGTGGATGAATACACATTTGGTTTACTCGTTATTTGGTGACAAAAAAACTGCACTTTATGCACTTGTTACCTGGTGTCAACTTTTTAAAACTTTTAAACTATAGTACTCTAGACAGCATATATGCGTTTGTTTTTTGAACCAGGCTGTAAACATGTTTATTAATGCTGTAAAAAATTGTAATTTCAACAAGGGATCTAACAGGGATTATTTGTTTTCAAGTGGTCACTCGAGGAATTTCATCACTGGAGGTTGCCGCTTGATGTATTGTAATAAAAGAACTTGTTACCTGGTGTAAAAGTGTTTCACTGACGAGATGTTTAAAATAGTTCTTAAAGCTGACACTGAATAACTTAGTGACACTGACATTATGCTAAAAAGATATTTGAACAGTGACACACATGGTCTACCATACAAGCAACATTTTATGAAGTTAAATGTTTTTGTTGGTCAGATTATTTTAGGATATGTCTCGTCTCATGTTAAACGAAAACAATCTTTCTGTTATTCTGACATTTACATTTTAATAATAAATAAATAATAATTAGTTCATTGTTAGTTTGAGTTTAATAAAAGTCAATTAGAAAATAGAGAAAACCACACTGACCCTTTATCCACATTTCTTTGGCCAAACCGTGTCAGGACTGAGGGGGTTTTTGTGTAGTTGTTGCATTGTTTTCTCTCATTTTCCCTAAGATGAGCCACAGGCGAGTCAAAGTGAGTGTGAACAACAGGGAGGCCAGCCGCTCGCAGCGCCGAGCCTCAACTCGCCCGCCGGAGCACAACAGTGGGCGAATACTCATCCCAGCTCCCTAAATCTTTTTGACTTCAGTGTTCTGGATCCAACGTCTCGTTTTTATGACCTGCAGGCCTTCAGAGGAACTACAGTGGCCTGTTTGGACCATGTGAGCTGCAGGGATCGGGAAGTATTGTTGAGTATTTTGTGTTCTCTCCATGTAGAGAATCTGCTCAGTCCTTGATGACTTTATTGTTGAACTTAAACTTCAAGTTGCTGAAGAAAATGCCTCCATATATTTTAATTAGAACGCTGATTAGCACATACGAGTTTAGGGGATTTGAAGGAGAGCAGATGCTAACATTCGCTCCGTTTCTTCCTCTTATTCTAGGCTAAAAAGTGGGGAAATTACAGCCTCATTATCCTGAAATCACTTTTTAATTTAAATGAATTGACTCAGGCATAAAAATATTACATATAACGTGGAGAGTGTGTCATGCAAAGTGGCGATAAAGTGTAATAAAGCAGCGGTGCCCTATTTCTAACTTTTTAAAAACTGTTTAATGTAGTTCAGCAAGCACACACACACACACACCCACACACACACACACAAACACACACACACTCTGATAGCAAAGGCGGAGCAGAGAGTAGCAAAGCAGAAAGCGAGAGGAGGGCTCAGCATCTTCTCCGTTAAGCCTGGCTGACTAATTCTTGCTGCTAATTTGCGTTTGGTTAATTAACTAATTACTGAGGATGTCTGAGGGCGAGGCTGTCTGTCAGCCTGTATCAGTAATTATTTTCATCGTTTTAATTAGACTCACACACTCCTAGACTCCATTTCTCCCCTCCTACCACACACACAGAGAAAGATATACACTCGCATGCACTTTGTAAACATCCTGACTACACTATAGAGACCCTATAACGTCTATATGGGGAGTTAGTGTTTAAGGCTTAGGTTCAAGATAATCTGCATTTACTAGTCAGAGTGGTAGTTTGAAGAGGAAGAGGAGGGATTTTCTTACTAATTTGCTGATGGGATATCATCACTATCTCTTCATTACACTGTAGGGACATCCCATTGGATATAGGATCATTGATACCATAACCTCCCGGTGTGGTGCAGTTTTCACAAATGCACTGCACTCCTGAACATTTCCCAAAATGAATGTGTGAACGGAAACAGCCAAATGTTTTACACCAACTTTATCCAGACAGTTTTCTTCAAGCTTCCTTGTAAAAAGTCTGCAAAGACTCCGGCTCAGCAAATGTGTGAACGCAGCAGGTTATATTCAGGACAGTTTACTGCGATCAAGCGAGCGGGGTGATGACGTTTATATCACATGAAAAATGAGAGACACCTGAGACCTTCATGCAGGTAATGAAACAGTTCCACAGTCTTCTGCTCGCCAGTTTGTTCTTCTATGCTCTTTTGTTGATATTGTGAAAGTGCCCGACAACATAGCATTGATATAAAGGAAACAATTCTCATTTTAGTGGACTTCCCTCGTTCATCGGCCACTTCTGTTTTGTTCTTTTTACCACATTTTGAGATCCCCCCCTCTACTCCGACAGGAACAGTCTCCTGCTGTGAGGTGCGTGTGTGAACAAGCAACTCAGGAAGATTTGAATCTACAACCTCAGGGTCAGACACAGAATCGTGGTCATGGTGAGAAGAATCTCGAGTCTCACCTTTAGGACTTTTCGAAACACAATAGCAACAGCCCGCTACACTGTCACCAACAAATACATGTGCACATGGCACGTTTTAAAGCCAGAATAAACATAAGCTGTACTTTTTCTGGAGAGTCTGATTCAGAGACGAAGAAAAAGAGTCAAACCATCAGAGAAACAAAAACAGAAAAATGATAATAGGCTCACATTCAGTGATATATAGGATAGAAATTGACTATACATTTGCATTGCCTTGATCCTTGTTAGAATTTATTGTAAATAGTGGAGTATAAAACCCTTAGATATAAAAATACTTCATTAAATAACCTTTTTCTTCAAAATAGAAAGTTATTTTGGTCTCAGTAACTATTTCTCCCCTCTGAAAAAAAGAGGAGACTGGAGAAAAAATACATTAAAGTACAGCAAGGGTTGAAATAAATAGATGACAAATTAATTAATACATTAATATACCAACCCAAAATAAGGCTGCAGCTAAGGTTTTTATACCTTTCATTTTTTAGAGAGAACATTTTTTTCTTTGCTGCATTGCTTTGTTACAGCAAACATATTGTTGTTGTTAAGATGCCTGATCAGCTTTCTGTGGGGTCAGACTTGGCAGGAAGAGGAAAAGAGGGGGAGAGAGAGAGAGAGAGAGAGAGAGAGAGAGAGAGAGAGAGAGAGAGAGAGCGAGAGAGAGAGAGAGCGAGAGAGGGAGGAAGAGTTGTAAACAGAGAGCAGATCTCTGGCAGAGCGTCCGCGCAGCAGATTTCATCCCAAGAAGCCAACTTTAGTAAACAGGCAGAACTAATGAGGACACTGAACACACACACACACACACACACACACACACAAACACAGGCAGACATCCACACACAACTGAGTGTCTGAGCATTTGGAGGCCCCGAGGCCCCGGGGCCAGAGCAGCCCAGATACCTGATGGGAGCAGGGACATCAAAGCTGCAGGATTAGAGAGAGGAGAGAGGAGAGAGCGCCGCGGGGAGGAAATGCTAACTTATTATCCGCTTCCCAGCTAATCCTGTTATCTACAGAATATAGCTGTGTTTAACCCCCCAACACACCTCCCTCTGACAACACACACACACACACACACACACACAATTCAGTGTTTTTAGGGGGTTCAACAGCCTCCCTCAGCACCTCCTGGTTTCACCCCCCAAAAAATCCATCTGGTTGTAAATCATAGTTTAAAATTCAGATAAAGTTGAACTTTTAACACATGCACAGGTCTCAGTCTTCCCACTAGATCATTTCCAGGACACCAAGTCAGGCTCATGACTTGGTCCTGAGTCCACTTCAGGTTTTCACAGGCTTTCAGGTGATGTAACACGCCCTCTGGCAGACATATTTGAGTCCACAGATCAGAGGCGCCCCAGGCTGAGAGAGGCACCAAAGCTGAATATGATTTAGTTCCCCTCGATCCATTTTCATTTGTCCGCCTACATTCACGAACCAAATTCAGGAATGGTGCTTAGACTGTTTAAAGGAACTGCATGTTAGCTCAAATGCTAGCTTAACTTTTGTGCTGATAGAAGTATTTCATAAATTGTCAGATACTTCATGTCTGTATTCAAGAACTATATCTCACAGAAGTCCATTCTTTTGGGATACTCTCCACACTAGGGTTTTTACAACACTAGAATTTTAGACTTAGATATGATACTCATAAAATCAATCAATCAATCAATCAATCAATCAATCAATCTTTATTTGTATAGCGCCAATTCATAACAAGTGTTATCTCAAGATTTTAAAAAAAATCACACAGTATTGATACTCGTTTCAATACCATAGCAACAAAAAATAGGCACCAGCATTTTAGCATTCAAGCAACACACTACAATGTTAGAGGGCCGATTTTGGCCCCTTCTGACAATGCTCAGCGAAGTCCAGATTTTTTGGTGGTTCTAAAGATTGTGTCTTGCCAGTTTTTCCTGTGGTGTGAGGTGTTAAACTGGGTTTGATCTACTCGGAGGAATGTCAGAAACCCCGATTTCAAATCGTAAAGATTCGATCTCGTGACGTGTGTGATGAGACCCGAGGGCAGTCGAGCACGCACTCTGTGGATTGTCAAGTGGAACCAATCGACAGCCAAAATGGAGGCAAGCTGTTCTGAGAAGAAGAACGACCGGAGCAAATCAATTTCACCTCCAGCTTGTGCTCTTACATGGACAGTCCATCTTCACGCTGTCAACACATCTTTACGTATAATTTCATTTTTTTTCTTCCTGAATAAAAAAAAAAAAAAAAGTCCAACAACTAGTCAATTTTTGCGGCCCCTTGCCCACCATGTTTGTTTGTTCTAAAGTCACATTTGACTGCGAGAGATTTTGCGAGATGTCCAGTTTTGAGAGTCAGGACTCTGGTAGTTAGTGAACAAATCTGTTAGTGTGTGATGTGCTGTTATGGTCATCATTACTCTCTTCACACAGTAGGAACAAAACTGTTTAATCTAGGATTATTTGTCTGCATGTGTGGGGTCTCCAATATTTTCTTAATACGTTTAGATTTCCGTTCTCTAGTAAAAAAGGAGATAAAGCAAAGAAATGATTAACTGCTGAGTGGTTTAAAGTTTCATTTGACTACTTACATCCAGGGATTAACAATTTATCCCTTGAGAGTGGGGATGACTTCCGGAGAGGTGAAGGGCCAGAGTCAAACCCAGGGACATTACACCAAGTCTTAGGCCAGAGATATACTTGCTTGCCTTCACTTGTGTATGATGGCTGCACTGCATCTGCTAGAACTGTTTTGATTTTCAGCTCTTCATGTCCTCAAAATTGTCACAAAGCGGTCACAAGATGCGCATGAACAGTGGGTGCAGTGTAGAGCCAGAGAGGTTGTGACAGAGTCAACACAGCAGCAGGAAGTAACAACACCGAGGCCTGTGAAACTAAAAGGAAATATGTCCGGGACCAGTACATCCGTGAACGGAGGAACATGCTGGAGACAGGGATTGGGGACCATGCAGATGGTTTGTTCTGTTGTCGTTGAATACTGCCTGAATGAGCTCTAGAGGTATCCTCCAGTAACTAAAGAAGTACATAGCCAAGAACAGTAACCTTCATGACCCAGCCGGTCGTGTATGCATGGATAAAACACAACTATAACTTCATGCAGTTGCATCTCTAACCCCCAATTTCCACACACTACGCTGTAGATCGCTGCCACTGTAGTCAATGATTGTGTTTCCACAGTGAGCGCCGCGTGACTCCCACGTAATCTAGTAGTTATCCTATGATGTGTGTACAGCTGCTCATGGCTGCGCTCACGTTCCAGAAACAGATCCAGCAGGGCAGGGCGCGTCCGACGGAGCAAAACCATGGCGCTGACGGACTACGACGTGCATGGAGTACGTGGGGGATTGGGGGTAAATTGGGTGTGCTGCTCCCAATTTTGATTTATGCTATCTTCATCGGGTAATCAAAAACAAACAGTTGTTTAACATTAGCTTGATTTGGCTAGTAACAGCAAGCTTTCATTCGTGTTCTTTCACAGAGTGTCAGTGCTGTGGCTGGATACAGGAACTAAACAAATCATGAAACACCAAATCACACCTGTTTTAGACTAGTTTCTATAGCAACACCTCACTAGTCAGTCGGTTTATACTACTAAGATCCTAATCAGACTTTTGGTAACGAGCTAAAGATTCATTTGATTAATGAGCATGTAGGCAACATATGAACCAAGAATCCTCTGGATGAAGTTATAATATAATGTTGGATGACAGTATTATCATGATTATCCATAAAATAAACTTTTAGGTTTAAGGATCTTTATTTTCTTCACACTAAAACGTATTTTACTTCAGTGCTGCTGCACACTGGCAAAAGTATGCCCACTAATTTACTGCAGGCAGAAGAGCTTACTGCAAGTCATACTTAGCTTATTGTCCTTTCTGACCATAACACCTGTAAAATAAAGAGAGAGAGAGAGGGAAAGAGAGAGAAGGGGGGAGGAGAGTGTAAAGAGATAATTCCTTTGAATGTTTATGTGAACAGAAGTAGTAAAAGAATATGGTGTGCTAATACATGTAGATGAAGAGAAATTGTCATTAGGCTAATCAGCGCTAAACTAATTGGGAGTCATGGACCCTCCTATCTGCTAATTCTAACCCTAAACCCCAGCCTGTATCTGCAAGTAAAGAGAGAGGAGAGAGAGGGAGAGCGATAGAGAGAGAGAGCGAGCGAGGAGAGCGAGGAGGAAGAGTGAGGAGAGAGGAGAAGAGATGAAAATGAGGGTGAGGTAAAGAGAGGAAGAGAGAGATGAAGCCTAATTAAGAGTGCTGGGATTTATGCAAATGAGACGGTGCTGATATGGTAATCAAGGCCTGCAGGGCCGTAACAGGCTGTGCACTGTGTGTGTGTGTGTGTGTGTGTGTGTGTGTGTGTGTGTGTGTGTGTGTGTGTGTGTGTGTGTGTGTGTGTGTGTGTGTGTGTGTGTGTGTGTGTGTGTGTGTGTGTGTGTCTAAGAGGCTGACAGCTGGCTGTGAGGAAGGTCAGAGCCAATCAGGCTCTTACTCTAATGCACACTGCCCTCTGGCCACTCTGCCATCTCTCTCTCTCTCTTTCGCTCTCTGTCTCTCACCCCCCTCTCTGTTATCCTTACACTGCACTCGTTCTCTCCCCCCCTCACTCTTTTTCTTTACATTTCACTGCATGTCTGTCACGATGCATCTTGACGTTGCACAGAAACTCAACCCTACGCACAACATTTGTTTTCACACATTTACTGACACTTGACCCTTTTTTAACCCCGCCCCTTTCCACTCTGTGCTCCAATAACAGTTGAGCTAGCTTGTTTCCCCAACAGGGTTAACATATCATTAAGGTCCAAACGTATCTCTCTCTGTGAACCTCACAAATGAGTTCTGATGCAAACGTTTCTTAAAAGTCACAATACTGGTTATGTTTACACATCACTAATCTACTTGGTCAGATCAAAACATTTCCAGAGTTAGTTTCAAAACCGTAAAAACTTGAATATAAGTCACAAGCAGTTTCTGTATAGTTCTTTCTAGTAACATCTGTTTTCACCATGTGGACGTGTAATCCTGTTAGCCACCGGTACAGTAGTTGAGCTCTATGCTTACGGACCCACGGTCCAAAACCAAAATGCCTCGATTTTCACTATGCCCACCTCTGCTGGTCACTCATTACAAGCTGCCTCTTCCGATACATTATGAATGGGGACGAATTCAATCATGTTCAGTGGGTGATGGTGGCGGCTGCAGTTAAGGTAATGACGGTGCATGTCTCAATATTTTAAACATATGTGTACATAGGTACTAAAAGAAAACAAAACTGACAACACAGTGGAATTTTGCCACTCTTCAAATATCACCTGACTCATGTTGAAGGTACCAAATGTACGTCCTGTTGCTATTCAGTTTCAAATTGTGCTGACTGACATGAAGACAAGGTCAATTCATATCAGTTTACACAACTGTCATTTATTTCATGAACGGCTATCAGATCAAGTTTTAATGATACGTTACCAGGGTTTCAACATATCCCTCTGACTGATTGGATCGGGAAAACTGTTTATTGCTTTGTGAGAATAGCGTTACGTGGATCTGCGAAGAGATGTATGGAACCTTTGGACTATTAACCCCTAAATGTCTTCAAAGGTCAAAGATCAGTCCTCCTTCAGCAGCTTTAATATGTAGGATGGAGGAACATTAGACCTTGAAACAGTCTTTAGAAATTTGTTTCAAAAGGAAAAATTCAACCACACTCCTATTCCTGCAACATAAATATGCTTATAATCTGCATAAAATTTGAAGTTTGGTTTTATATTCAAACGATTCACATCAAAATGCTGCAATTAAACAATTCATTAAGCAGATGCTTTTATCCAAAGCAACGTACATCAGAGAGCAAGCAAGGATCTAGAAAAGAGGAAACAATGTCAGTAAGTGCAAACTAACAACTTTGAGTCCGATCAGACACACAGGTGCTGACAGGCAGGGCACAGAGGCAAAGCACAACATCGACAGCTGTTCTTTAGAGCTCTAATCAGCATTAAAAACCATCCTAAAATCATCAAACAAAACCATCGTCATCATCACTATGGTCATCAATAATATTAAGTGCGTAGGTATTCATGAAAGAGCTGGGTCTTTAGGTTTTTCTTAAAGGTGCAAAGGGACTCTGCAGATCAAATGGAGTTTTGGAAGTCCTTTTCCCCACCAGGGGGCGACAGAGCAGAAGAGTCTAGTTAGAGACTTGGGACCCTGTTGTGAAGGTTTTGATATATTTTTCATAAAGATATAAATGGGTTGGTTCTGATATCAAAACCCTTAAAATGCCTTCAAATTCTGAGTATTTCACAAGAAAAAAATGAAAACTAAATTCAGCCAGACTTGCATGTGTTGTGGCAGATAAGATTGAAGAATGCCACACAGAGATTTAGTGGGCTAAACTAGTAGTGGATATGTGATCATTTTTACCTACATATCACATTTACTAGCAGCTAATTAGTAACTGTGACTCGTTCGTAACAAAATAAAATTCTAAGTCCAGATACATTTGCTGACTTGTTAAACAAAAGAGTGAAACATTATTCTAAACAAGTGTCCCAAATTATTCAAATCCACTCACCCTCTTTGTCTTCCTCCCGCTATCTAACTGAACAGGTAAAATAAGGTTAAAACCACGCCCACTGCAAATGACCAGAAATTATATCAAACCCATTTAGCGAACAAAACGGAACAAATAATCAACAGCGGTCAAATACACATTATGGCTCCTACAGGACGTTTTTCTTGTCTTTACGTAAAGTCCTCGTTTCTGGATAACATGAACAATAAGTCAAACTACATAATAAAGTTTGTTTTCTTAAAAAGGCTGTTATATTTGTTTATTGGGCTACCTGTGAAACACGTTGGACTTCATTAGACTCAGGTGAGACAATCAACAGTATCTGAAAGTACTGTGACTTTAAATCAGCTCTCCCTCATCAGTCAGTGTTTTAATGTGTCAGTGGAGGATCTCTGGACCTCACAAGTGGAATAAAACACAAAGCTACTTGATAATTGTTAAGCATGTGTAAAAGTGCGCACACACAAAGACACACACACAACACAACACACACACAGGACCTAGGGCCGTGTGGCCATATCAACACATCGGAGTGTAATCCAGTTAACAGAGTATCCCAAATGACTAAATTAATCAGAGAAAAACTATCTGCCTCATCTCTCTGTGCTGCTTTGATGTGTGCACACAAAAACACACACACTCGTACACACATGGACACACCTATAGAGGAGGAATTAGTGTGGAACATTTGGTCGAACTGAGAAATTACTTTACCTGCTCTGATAATAAGGCCTCAAACCCATGGAGGGGCCTCAGAGATACTATCATTATACTGGCAACCCCGGGGGCTCTGCAACACACACACACACACACAGCTAACACACACAGCAAACACACACACACACACAGCAAACACACACATCTCCGTGTAAAAAAGATCAAAAAGATGCATTGATTCAGGACTCCAGATAGAGAGAACAAAAACACAAAAAGATCATTACTGTGCTTCTGTTCTCACCTGTGAAGTCAAAGTCTTCAGCAGTGACGTTCTTCTTAATTGACGATTTGACTTTGTAGAAACAGTCGAGGTTATTGTTGCGTTAACACAGCTCGCACTTCCTTTTCATTTTGGCTCCCGAGCTGCCAACAGCACAACAAAAGGCGGCTTCATTCTGCCAGGTACGTCTCTAAGTGTTGGAGAGATTGGAAAATGCTGCAAAATGGGACATTTTCAAGCACTTGACTAAGAAGAGGAACCAATGATTTAACATTTTACCACATTATCCACATAGTTAACTTTAGCTAAGTAAAAATGTGCACTCAGTAGTTGTCTTCCTTAGATCTTATCCTAATTATGGTGCTTTTCAAAATAATTTAGCCTTCTCAGCTCTCACTCCTAAATGATCAACAAAATATCTTGGTTAGAGGACCCAAGCTTCAAACTTAATGCGCTAGTGTCAGGTTTGCACACGCAAAGCTCCACAGTCTAGTTAGTAACAATCTCAGAACCATCATCTATGATCGCCTGATAGATGATATATGCCTCTGGGAAGAGATGCAGATTTTTCCAAGTAGGCCAGTCGGCCTCAGAGTGACGTACATGACGTGAAACGATCAACGTGAAAAGTGGGAAATGACAAACAAGGACACAGAGTTGGATTCTATGATGCCTACATATCCAAGTATATCAGTGCTACATGTAGTTTGACATTTTCGTGGGACCAAAAGAGCGGAAAACAACAAACAGAAAACATAAGCCAGTAAATTTGACATAAATCTGTTTACTGTGAGAGAGATGGAAATTGAGGCTGGCGGGAAATCATGGGAGTGATTCTGTCTGCTACTCCTCCCACACCCCTGATGAAAACAAACTCCGAATTGACCGTTGTCAAGACGAACGGGCGAAACAGACCTGAGGAAGAGAATATGTTTACCGACGAGCTAATGTATCTAAGTTTAATTTACAGCAACTCATACAGCGACAGTACAGCAGCTTTCAGTAGCAGCTCCTGCTCATGTAGCGGCCTTTGATGTAACATCTGGTGTTTCCCCGGCAACGATAAAGATGCCGTGTCTGTCATGGCTGCCACGAACGACACAAGGTGTTACAAATATAAAATTGAGGATTACTCTGGCTTTGATAACTGTACGACATATTTGAGGTCACGTAAGTACACAACAAATATATATAAAGTAGTTTTTTCATTTAAATTATTTAGATGTTTTAGTGTAAAAATAAATATTGCACCTTTAAAATGAGCTAAACTAGCTTTCATTTCTCACTTTAAACTGAAGATCTCCACTGATGGTGAAGTAAGAGAAGGTGGACAGATTCTCATGTATCAGCGCAGCAACATCTCATCATATCAAAGTCTGTAGACGTTCTTCTTTTCTTTAAGCAGTCTTTAAAACTCCATCGTCTCCTATGACATGTTCTCTTACAGCTGTGCCTCAAAGCGTACAGTTTTTGCATCTTCTGTCCTCCTTTTATCGCTGTTTTTGTCTCCCTTCTCTATTTTCCCCGCAGTAATGGACCAATGTAAAATAACTTGGCTTCTTTCCAGGGATTGATATGATTACAGTAAGTCCTCCAGTGTCTGTGATGAGCCCCTCCCTTAACAACCGTCTGCTTTTCTTAGTAACGTTTTTCTTCTTAATAACGGTGTGCTACAATGACATAGCAGAACATTGCTATGTGTACTTGGCCAATCAGAATCAAATTTAACTTAGCTGTTAAAGAATAATTGTAAATGAAATCAATGTAACAAGGTCAACTTTGACCCTTCCTTCCACATAAGAACAAACTCTGATCTCCTGGGCTGGTTAAAGGAGATTTAAGGGTTTAAAATGAGTAGTGTTTTCATTGGCCTGACTGTCCAATCATGTTTGTGCAAGTATTTTATTCCAACCATTTGACGCCCAGCCTCCACCATCGGATGGTGTCGTCCCCACAACCACCGTCTGGCGCCCAGCCACCAACATCGGACTTTGTCTTCCCCACAACCTTCGCCGTCCTCATTCATGCACGGCCTGCTCCGACCTCAACGATAAGGGAGTGTGGACAGCAGGAATGCGAGGAATACAAAGGAGAAATGCTTCCTGTATATTATCCCATGCTCTTTTGTAAAGCGTCTCTACACTTGTTATGAATTGGCGCTATACAAATGATTGATTAATTGATTGATTAATATGTATGACTTTACATTTCCACGAGTCAGTCCATCCTTCAGAAAGGGCGTGCTCTTTATCTGGAATCAGTTTGCACCAACACACAGGGTCATACTGGACTTAGTGAAGTCACAGTGCCAAAACCAAAAAAGGTTTAGGTGCAACCTGCACTCGTACAAAATGTCTAAACAGCTGTTTTTTCAACAACCACGACACTGATGGGGCCTACATGTCACTTTTACTCACAGTTTTGAGTCATTTGAACATTTATGAACATTTTTGATAAGAGGAGATTCTCTGTTGCATATTGAATCTTTGCTTCAGAGTTATTTCCAATTTGTTGCCAGTAAACACTTCTCGTACATGCACTGAATGAGCATCTACGTTAGCATGTAGCCACAACTCAACATCTCTGGACCATTCTGGGGTCTTTCACGTTCATTTAAAAGGAAACATGTGAGCAGAACCCGGTGAATATGAGCTAAACCAATGCTCACCAGCAGAACCCTCCATTAAAATAATGAAAGCAATAAAAGCAACAACAACAACTACAACAAAAACAATAATAAAACCTTTGGAAAACATTTCATAAACCATCAGCAGCCAATTAGAGGAGCCTGCACAGGCTGTGCTGTGCTTTGTGTGTGTGCGTGTGCGTGTGTGTGTTGGGTATTAGAGCGTTACAGCGCCCAGCCCGGCTGTGCCCTGCAGGCCCGACCTTCTAATCATTATCTGTCTGTCTTATTACGCTCCAAACCGGGCCACTCTTAAATAAAATATGCAAAGGTTTCTTAAATGATGACCCGAGGCTGCGCGCGCCGCCGCTGCTCTACATGCTGTTAATCTGAGAAATGCAAATTCCCTTCATCTTGCACTCGCCTTTATTAACTTTTTTGAATTTAAAATTCCACGAACAATGAGTTCTGTCAGCTTCTGAAATGATATTTTCTCTCCTCTTTTTATGTGCGCACGGAAGCGAGTTTAGAGCATGAAATTACCAGGGGAAATATGAGCGGTTTCATCTCTCCCGCACAATTTAATTGGCTGCTTTGCAATTATTAGTTTTTGCTGGTAAAGTTTTTTTTTTTACTTTACTGTTACTGTTTCCTTAAAGTGGCAGCTCACAACAGTGCTTTATTTTTCCACGCATGTGTGTATATTGTGTATGTGCGGCTGCAATTCCACCTCCAACCATTAGAGAGCTGCTGTGATAGGACGGCTGATTTCACGTGGTTTCCACAGCGATTTGATCTTCAGATTTCAAATTCAGTGATGTTGAGAGAAGACTTCTGAGATGAAAATCAGCACGACGGATGGAAAGATACTGCAGCTAGATGAACAGTTAGATTGGACTTCACTTTATGATGCACACGATGCTTTACAACATGTGTCTTTTCCAAAGTTCGACTAAAATACATTTCCAGACCTCCAGATTTCACACACAGAAGGATGTCTAATCCTCAACTTTTGTCATCATGCACTTCTTTTCTCCTCGCTGCTCTGTGCCCATATTTTCCTTTTTCTCCAGAACATTATTCGTCCTGCTTCTATCCTTCTTTAATTCAACTTTTCTTCTTCTTTAGTGTCTCTTTTCTTCCTCTCACAGACACACCTTCAGGTGAAGTAAACTTCTGACTTCACCTCTTCACACTGTCAGAAAAGTCTTGATGTGTTCATCATCATCACTGGATTTTTCTTTTTCAAAATCGTTGTGTTTACATGGACAGCTCAGGTCAGAACTTTTTGTATGAGAGTAGACTGGGGGGGAAAGAAAATTGCTGAAACTGACCTCTGCTTACAGTTGAACTTACTTTTAATGTATCACTCAGTCAGCTGAGTGATACAGTGTCATCCTACAGAGGGAAAAACTTTTTGACTAAGCGACTGGATTGTTCAACAAAGAGTGTGGTTTTTAAATTGATGTTTGTTTCCTCATTTCCTATACCAAAAACAAAAAATGTCTCGAGCAGCAAAGGTAAGCCAACATATAACCACTGGAAAGGGAGTAATGCGTAACCACATCCCGCACAGACATGTGGACGTTATCCTGCATGGAGGACTGGCGGCTGGTGGTGCTAACACTGCTAACATTACGTGACAAACTGAATTTGACATTGTTTACATGCAGAGTAATGACTGTCACACAACTCAGTAGTTATAAAACACTTATTTTTCTACTTTTAGAACAAAAACTGCATGAACCCTAAATTGCATTAACTGATTTAGTAAATTAGACACAACACCAGCATATCCCTAGCTTACTGTGCCTCCATTGTTAGCAAACATTTGCTTCTTTTACAAATTCACCAGACAACATGCAATACTGTGTTTTATTAGGAGGCTGATTTTTTTGTGGACTTAACCATTCCAACTTTTCAAATGTGCTCTCACAGGAGAAACTGATCCCTGTTCTGTATGATAGAACAAAGTCGACAGAGGCAGCAGCCAATGACATGCTCTGGTACTGATTTAGTTCAACAACTCATTCATGTTTCTGTCAATGGGAGGGTATCAAAGTTTTTCTCCGGAGTGAAACCAGTTCCAGCAGAACTGCTGAGCTGAGAGTTTATTTCTCCAACATTATTTTGGGTCTAATTTATTGGTATACCAGAATCGTTGTGTTCATTGACTCTACTATCTCTTCCACCTGTGTTGTAAACAAACAACGCTGTTGCTTCACGTTTCAGATGTTGCTCCACTGCAAGCAATACTTTTTATTCTGCTGTTCGCCCTAATTCTGCAACTGACAAATCAGGGGAGAGTGCAGGAGGACTTCAGATATGCACACTTGAAGAAAGAGAGCGAGCGAGGCAGACATGCGCGGTAGGAATAGTTTTACCCCAACCAGGAAGTAACGACCAGATCAAGTCTATACATATTGATCAGAATAACACACAGCATAAACCATCCCTCTTGTTCCAGATGAATATATCTAATGTGCTTAAGGCTAAACCTTTGCTGTATCAGATTCTTTAAGATAAATACAAAATCTCACATAAATCACAACGTTTTCATATCGCCTTTATTATGCTATTCACTGTTTGTTCTATCTCATCCTATCCTCCTTCCCCCCTCTGTTTCCCTCCATCTCCTCCTCTGCTCTCCTCCCTCCTGCTTGGCAGCAGAGTAATGGACGAGGTTATGAGTGTGTGGAGGCTTCAATTGCTCCAGAGGAATAATGAGTCTGAACTAATGTTGATTAGAAAGAAAAGAGACGTAAACATAACGAGGGCTCGCGCTTCATTCCCCTTAATCACCCTCCTTATTTACCTCTCTGCCAGAGAGCTCCATCCAGCTCGAAGGAGGAACAATGAAACAACCAAACGTATGAACTCCGGGTCACACATGTAGAATCCTTATGAAAGAAAATATTATGTTAAAGCGATACTAAGATACAGAGAAGATAAAACATGTTCTGCCAGCTGCATCAACTCTGTTAAACCGAAAATGTCCTTTTCACTTTTTGAGTTTAAATCAAGTTTTTTTTGGCGTTAACATTTCTTCTTGCTCAAAGTTAATGATTAAATCGCTGGAAAGAAATATCTGAAGTATACAGTATAAAGTACCTTATAAAAATTAGCTGCTAAACACTTGAAAAGACTGAGAATTATGTTGGACTGAATTATGGATTTAGATTTTCAGGTGGGGCCAAATCTGGCGCTGGATGACCCACTGGGGTTCCTTATCATAATCCTGCTCCCCTAGTGCTAGAACAATACAAAAGCAGAGAGCGCTTTTGCATCTGAGGCTCTACTGCTTAAACACGAGTTACGACAAGTTTCAACTTTACAGTCGGCAGTTTTGCTTGGCTATGCCTTCATTCTAAAAGTGCATCTTAGACTTTGAAGAATTACAAAAACAAATGTAGACCGACGGGTTTCGGTTTGTGGCCTTCATTGGATGGCCCTGATGAAGGCCACAAGTCGAAACGCGTCGGTCTCATTTGTTAATACAGTTGATCTTCATACTACAAGTGTTGCTGGAGCATTTTGACCCCTGCAAAGCCGAGGATAGAGCTCATATTAAAAATGCCCATCTTTAAAACAGACAAACATGTTTGACTTCACACCTCTTCAGAAACTGATGAGACATCACTGAGACTACGTCCATGTTTTTACAGTCTAAAGAAAGTACTCATGAACTATGTTCTTTTTTGGATTTGGATTTGGAAAATCTTTATTGTCCCCTAGGGGCAATTTGGTTTGCAGCAGAGGTCCATACAAGCAATACATCCATAAAAACAGCACAATGACATAAATACATATAAAACATAACTACCATGGAAATCATCATGATGGACGTGAGTGAGACAAGAGACACATAGACCAACAGTACATCGTAAAAAGTGTACAGGCAACAATGCCTACAGCTTATTTAAAAACCCAACAGCTGAAGGGACAAACGACCTCAGGTATCTGTTAGATTTCGACCTCCTAACATAAGTGAACCTCCTCCCTGTCGGCAGAAGTCTGAACTCTGCATGCAGGGGGTGCTGAGGGTCTTCCAAGATGGCTTTTGCCTTTTGAGTGGCTCTTACTTGAAAAATACTGCCAAGATCATTCAAGTCAACGCCAACAATCTTTCGGCAAAGTTTAACAATATTTCCCAGCCTGTTTTTGTTAGTGATGCTGAGGTTACCAAACCAACAGATCATCACAAAAGTCAAAATGGACTCAATAAAAGATGAATAAAACATTTTCAGAAGAGATTTATCAACATTAAAACTCCTCAGCTTTCTCAAGAAGAACAGCCTCTGATTGGCCTTTTTACAGATGGCGTCAGTGTTCGCATCAAAGGTCAGTTTATCATCAAGGATGGTGCCTAAATATTTATACTGACTCACTGTCTCTACAGCTGAGCCGTTAATAAAAGTAGGTGCTTTGACAGGTGGATCTTTGCGAAAGTCAATCTGCATTTCTTTTGTTTTGCAGACATTGAGATGCAGCATAGAGTCATCACACCATTTTAAGAAATTGTCCAGAACAGGACCATGGTCCACCTCATTTTTCTGCAGGAGGCTGACTATTACAGAATCATCTGCAAATTTAACAATGAACCTGGACTGGAACTCACTCTGACAGTCATTTGTGTAGAGCATGAATAACAATGGTGACAAAACACATCCCTGTGGTGAACCTGTTGAACACATCGAAGCTTCAGAGAAAGTGTCATTTACACGTGTTCTTTGTGACCTCATTGTAAGAAAATCGACGAGCCAACATATAGTGCCAAAGTCAAAGTCAGGTATTGCAGACAGCCTACGAGCAAGAATATGGGGCTGCATGCAATTAAAAGCTGAAGAAAAATCGACAAAGCACAGACGAGCATGTGTTTTCAGGCCCTCCAGGTGCCCAACAACAAGATCCAGTAATGTCGCAGTGGCATCGTCTACCCCCTTCCTTGCTTGGTAAGCGAATTGGAGTGGGTCAATTATTCTTTGATAACGTGACTTCAGACATGACATGTTATTCATGTGCCAACATCAGGCTGGAGTAAGCATGTCTGTACTTTACTGCTCTACAGGTACAAATACCAGAAGTGTTTCATGTTAGTACCACCCTATACAAGGCTTCGATTGGTGAACCACATTATGATCCTGATATTTTGTCTCTCAAATCGATTAACAGAGCTCATAACGAGTTGATTGAAAACTGTGGCGTCAACTTCAAACTCCAACAAGTAAGAGAAAGTTCAAAACAGCAGCAAACACGAAACATGAAGAATGAAAGGGAGAGATGATTGAACAAGTTTTGGAACAACTCTAAACTTAAACTACAAGCTCTGTACCGTTAAATCTCATTCTTTTTTCCCAAACGGCGTGTAAACAAAGCCCACACCTCCTCTGTACAGAGCTGTAATTTCACTCCATGAACATTGTTTCCTTTTCACTGTAACAGCCTGCACCCACACAATTACAACACGTTTCTACCATCTTACTCTGCCTATTGTCCTTGGCTCAAAACTGCTGTACTTCAAAGTACTTTTACCACCACCCTCCTCCTCCTCCTCCTCCTCCTCCTCCTCCTCCTCCATCTTCCCCCACGACTTTTCTGGCTGCTTTCAGACGTGCAGAAGATGCTGACAATAATTTACTGCTGCAACACAAAGAGCGCTCGTTTGTGTTTTCTATACAAAGGAATTAAGAAGATTGAGCACAAAAAGTGTAAGTGTAAAAACTTGCAATTTAAGAAGTCTTAAAGCATTGCAAATAAAAGCAAAAAAAATCACTGAATCGTGAGTGGATGCTGCTGCCATGGAAACAAATTAATGGGTGCATTTTCGTGGGGTGTGTGTGCATTTGTTGATGGATTGTTGTGATGCTGGTTGGAGAAGCAATTGATTAGGCCCGCCGGATCATTGCCGGAAGCGCAGTGCATTGTGGGTGATGGAGAGTAGGTGATGGGGTGCACAGTGACACCTGCACACACATGCAAAACAAACATTTACACACAAACACACACGGACAGATTTATCTATCATGTGATATTGTTGGTATTGAATAATTCAATGATTTTATCAGCCCCTACCACAACAAATGACTTAATTATGTTAATCTGAGCCCTGTGTGTGTGTGTGTGTGTGTGTGTGTGTGTGTGTGTGTGTGTGGGTGTGTGTGTGTGTGTGTGTGTGTGTGTGTGTGTGTGTGTGTGTGTGTGTGTGTGTGTGTGTGTGTGTGTGTACGTGTGTGTGTCAGCAGGATTGACAGCAGCCCACGGGCTCCAGCACCGAAACGCTGATCTGGAATTTCACATCCTTATCCCAAAAGCCTGAGGAAACACACACACACACAAACGCTAAAACTTGTTCAGACACACACACACACACACACACAGATGCAATACACACTCACTGCCCACAGAGCCACCGGGCGATTAGCACTACCCCACCTAAAGTCTTTTTGATTTGCATACCAAGTCAGATGGAATTCATATCAGTGTGCAGCAAGTGTGACACACATTCACACACACAGTCATAGAGAAGAGTATGCACAAGCAAAAACACACATAGGCAGTGTGTAAAGTGAACACAAAGCAGTTGTGGGAGCGTTACCGGCTCCTCACTGAGGTTATAATTCAGTGTGATGGACCGTCTGTGTCTGCAGTGTATCACCTAGGGCAGCGGTTCCCAACCTGGGGTCCGGGCCCACCTAGGGGGGCGCCAGAGATCTGCACAGATTTAGCATAAAGCTGCTACAGGCAAACTCAAATTTGTACTTAACAAATAATAACTCATTGGATATGAAAGCTTCTTAGACAGCAATAACATCAACACAGGACTCTAAAATGCTCCATCTGAAGCCATTATGTTTTTCCAAGACAACTTTACTCACCTTTCCTCTGAGCTGCTGCTGCAAAAATCTGTGGATTTTAATTGAACCTTTTCAGTGGAAGTGTTTTTCCTGGTCCTGTGATGACTCACTGTGAACACATCAGTGTAGTGAGGCTATTTGTTAAGCAACAAGTGAAACATTCTGATGGATCTCTTAGTAATGTAGATAACTGTGGGGGTTTTGTAGCTCTGAGTACAGTCTACAATAACGCCCAGGAGGAAGTCAACTGCAGCCCTTGAACCATTTCTTCTTGTAGGTAAAGGAGACTTCAAAGCATTATGAGCAGATAATTGTGTCATTCTTTTGTTTTCCTGCAACAATAAACGTTCATGTATGTGAGGAAATAAACTCAAGATTCAAACCCGTTTTAATGATCTGTAATACAATTAAATAAACCTCCCACTCCCATCAAATAAGAAGTGCGGAGAGATTTGAGTTTTCTTCTCTGTCAGAATGAGTCATGATGTTTGGCATTTTTATCGTCTTCTACAAACCTTAAAGTTTCCCCCTGACAGTAAACTATAGTGTAGTGTGCTGTCTGCCTGTTTACATTGTCCTCCTGTCAAACATCCACAACATTACACACACTGATAGTCCAGCAGCAGCAGCAGCAGCAGCAGCAGAGCGTAGACGCACACTAACATTTGATGGAGGCCATGAACAGTTTTATGGAAAGCAGCTGTGTTGAATCTGTTCCAGCTCTCTTTTTTTTTTCTCCACCTCATGAATGAAATTTCCCATGCTGCACTGCTCCAGGCTCTGGCACATGTAGGAGGTAGAGCTCTCTCTCTCTCTCCTTTCCCTCTTTGTCTCTTTCTTTAATGCCTTCAAACACCTTATTGCCGTTTGTCAATTACTGACACACACTTTGGCAACAAACAGGCCATTAATTGAAACATTTAATTAGCATTAAAACCAGCAGTAATTAACACCTTTTCTCCTGCGCGCTCTGAGCCCGGCTCAAATTCTATTAAGGCTGTAAGCGGCTCACTCTTTCCCCGCTCTGCGCCGACTTTTTGCAGCATCCACAAATGTGTGTATATGTGTGGGAGTTTCTGTGTGTGTGTGTGTGTGTGTGTGTGCAAACACTCAGGGCCCCAGGTAAGGAGCCTCCGTGAGGAGTCGAGCACCAAGGCCAGGCCTGCTGGGCGCCCAGGGGAGAAGAAGAAGAAAGGCAGGAGAGGAGGGAGGCGAAGACGAAGAGAGGGTGGGTGGGTGGGGGAGACGAGGGAGGGAGGTCAAGATCGGAGGGGAGGGAGAAATAAGGTGGGAGGCAAAGGGAAGACATGAATGAAGGAGGGAGGAGAGAGGGAGCGACAGAAGGATTAGAAGGAGGTGGAGGACCGGTGAGCGAGTGAAGAAGAAGAGGAGAAGGAGGAGGTGTAAAGGGGGCGTGTGAAATAAAAAGATGGTGAATAAGAGCGACTTTTTGAACACACACACACCATGAAGATTAAACAACGCTCTTATGTGTGTGTCTCAAAGTGTTTTACATACAGTACGTGTTTGCACATACCTAAGTATATGTGTGTGTGTTTGTTTGTGTGTTTGTGTGTGTAAGGCCTACTCTGGGCCAAAAGCAGGGGCCTGGATTAGCCGCGTTTGCCAAAGCTGGGGGGCAGGATTAGCAGGCCAGGCTGCTGTCTGACGCCGCTCTGCCACCACTAATGGCATTATTAATAGGCAGCTAAAAAATTCATTAAAAAATCTATTAAAAATAAATGTGTTTTACATAAGACTTTGCCCCAGGTAGAGAGGGAGGGGGGAGAGACACAGACCGGGCAATTGTTAGCTTTGAGGTCAGCTGAATATCACAGTTCAGATGGAGAGAGAGAAAGAGAGAGAGGAGTAAACACACGTCTGATGGAAAACGTGAGGATAATGAGGCTAAACCAACACGAACGACGGCTCAGCTCGGAGAAAAGTCCACAGAGCTGACGTCAAGTGTCTACCAGGCTCACAGTGCACGTTGAACACACGTCTGCACGCTGTCAGTCTGACTGTCAAACACTCACACAACACAAAGTGAGAAAATAAGGTGCTGTCAGTTCACCGCAAATGCAAATCAATCAAACGAGGCTTGCACACTCTAAATTTGGATCATGTATTTTACTAAAATTACAGCCTTTGTAGCCTTTTGTTGCTGCGTTTCTTAATGGAGAAGGACTACTACTGTATGCTACAACTCCTGTTTATATTTAAGCACACTGGAGGTTGTGAGGTATTGGATATCAGCACGGCTGTGATTCGTCAATATACTATCACAGCGTGCTGCTATACAGTGATCCTTTACAGTCTTGAATGTGATATTACTGTTAAGCAGCAGTTCTACAAGCAACCTAAAGTAGTCTGCTTATCATTTTTCCCATCTGCTCTGTTAGTAAACTGTATTCAGTGCAGCAGGCTGAGGTGTAGAGGGAGGTGTTGTGTTGTCCATCTTCTTGAACAGTGAAGCAAAGATAATGTTCACTATCATTTTGTTTTTTCCTTCAATTCAAAGTAAGAATGATTTGAGTATAAAGTCTCAGTCCGTTTTGCATGAAAACAATCTGGGAGAAATTTCCGTCAGGGAGACATTTTTTACTTGTAAACCATGCATACACTTCAGAACCTGTACTTTTCCACTTTTACTTCAGTAAAGAAGCTGAATCAGTACTTGTACTTGAGTAAAGAGTGTGTACTTTTTTCCCATCTTAAAAACAAAACCCCCAAACCTCTACACAAACATGCAACAGCAAGCAAAATGTATAGGACAGAAGATGTACTATGATATTTTCAAAGTGTTTCCCGTTTCCAAATCTAACGAGACCAGCAGATGTAGCAAAAAAATTGGGCTAAAATCATTGTAGATACATGTGCAAAAAAACAACAGCTAATGACTAAAACTCGCTGAGCTGACATTTACACACTTTTGTTGCCCTAACAGGAATCTGTATCAAAGTATTTACACTGATTAGCCTCTTCAATGAGTGAAATGCTCAGGGATTATTATCCGGGAAGAGAGAGGAGGAGAGGAAAAGGAGGTGGAGGTTAAAGGTGAAGAGGGCCTGCTTTGTGTGAGCCCTCGAGACATTTAACTAAATCTGATTATTAACAATAGCCGAGTCCACGCACACACACACAGATACATAAAAGAGTGGGTGTAGAGGCCAGGCAACAATCACAGCTGCTAGGTGAAGACTGTTATCTATGCATTTTACATTTTCATGGAGTGTTTTATTTATTTTAACGCCAACCAGAACAACGATGTTAGGAACAAGAACAGAAAAATCTCCTCCTGCAGGACGCTGATCATGCTCAACAGCCATTATGCTTTTTATGTGTTTTTTTGTATCCCATCTTTTTTGCACAGTTTAGTGACTGGTACATTTTAACACTTGTTTGATGATGGTATGACAGGCACTAAAACACATTTCCTTTAAGAATATTCAGAGGTATTAAAGATTCAAATAATTCGGGTGCTGGATAGCTTAGCGGTGATGTTGCAGGCCCCATGTAAGGAGGCTCTGGTCCTCCTCGCAGCAGTCATGGGTTCGAATCCAACCTCAGCCCTTTGCTGCACGTCATCCCCCGTTCTCTACTCCCAACATGTCCTGTCTCTCAGCTGTCCTATCCATTAAAGTCAAAAAGGCCCCAAATAAAATAAAATATTCACGTCATGAGCGTAAACTTATTCCTGTTACAAAGTAAGTTATGAAGAACACTACTTCTACCAATGAAGGAAATCATCAGTCCACCATCGAGTCCACTTACAAGTCCTTAAAATCAGGACAAGAGGAACATAACGCTAATATTGTGGAACTTATCATAACACTCATTTTCATCTGCAAAAAATGGTTGTTTAATAATGCAGAGAACAAGTCTCTTGATGCCTTACTACTGGCAATGTCATCCAACATCACCAGTATATTTTAACCATGTCACTAAGCCTCATGTTTGAGTCAAATATAAACCAATAAAATCTACAAAAAATCTACACAGAAAAGCATCATAACTGTAACGATCAACACTTTGCAGCCCCGTCCCGGACTTTAAATGGCACACAAGTAAATTTGACACATACAGTACATTGCATGGATTGCCACAGAAGGGACGACGGGTTACAGCTTAAACCAAGCAAGATTCGCTAAAGAAAAAGATTAGGAATAGAACTATTATGTTGTTTGGTAGGCTTCACTTTAACTGTGGAAACACCATTATTATGGAGCAACTGATGGGGTTTAACAATGAATAAGATTAATGTCAGATTGTGTTGATCACTAGGACAAAAACTAAGAAAACTGCTCTCACAAACAACTACCACAGCTCCTGTTTCAACTGAGGATGACACCTTTTTTGTCATACATCAGCCAAAATGTTTGTTTTGCAGGAAAATAACCTCCCCTCTCCAGCAGATGATAGCTAGTAGAAAAGCAATACTGGACCAAAAACTGAGGTGAAAATTAGAAAGCATTCAGTCCAATTTTCAGAAAACGAGCACCATTAAGTGAAGTCAGATCCTCAATATCTCCAAAGTCAGCTCAGAAGTTTCTAGAGATGTTTTCTTTCTGATCCCTAATTCTAAATTTCAAAGATTTTGTGCATCTCTGGGCTAGAACTGAACTCGGCCTCCTGCTCCCACAGCATCCATCAAATGCTTATTGGGTAGATATCACGAGCTGATTAAGAACATGTCAGCAAAGAGAATCCGAACCAGAGCCGGAAAAAAAGTTAAACGCAACTTACCGTATTTTGGAGGCGAGGAAGGCAGGAAAGAGCACCTCCTGCTGTGGCAAGAAAAAGACAGCAGTAAGTCAGCAACATTCACACTCAAAGCAAACATCAAACATCATCAAACACACAGAATGAGACACTTTGATCTGCCGGGCTCCACAGGAAGCCAGCATCTTTAGAAAATCCTCCAAATGTAAATTAATTTACTACAGAAAGAGATCCCGAGGCGCTGGTGTGCAACCGAACAGCAGACATCAGAGGGTTAAACTCAAAAATCTGCAGCTCAGCCCAAAGAGACGCTTCAGCCCTGGTGAGTTTATCTCAACTGTAAACCAAGCTTTAGTTTCCCCTTCTTTACCACATACAGACCAGCTAACACGCAAGATACAATTTTACATGACTCCTCAGCCGATTACCGAACACATGGTTGCGAATCTGTTTGCGTTAGCATCTCAGCTAATCACTACTGACGCTGTGAAACTTTCCAGCAGAAGCTCTTTTTTAAGCTCTGAATGTTGGACGAGAATTTAAGATGTGCAACCAATCAGATTTTTCCTGCAGGCTTTTAACGGACACTTCAGTTAGGCTTATAAATGTAGGGATTTTGCAGCCATGAAAGCACCCCTCATAGAGCAATAGCCATTAATAGTTGGGCCACTCAAGTAGGAGTTAGTCTATTGTTTCATCATACTACTAGCCAAAATCAAAATGTAACCTGTAAAAATTGACCTTTTGACCTTTTTGGGGTAGAGTAAAAATATGTATAGGCTTAGTGCTAGCATACATTTGCTTAATGTAACCGGAATCTAAGCAACATTAGCATACATCTGAATACGTGTAACCATTAAAAATCTTTAAAATCTACTACCCGACTCAAGTATGGTCTTCAGTAGCCCTCTCATAGTTGGCTTGTTAGCTGTAATAAGCTACACAAGCAAATATGTAATTTGTTGCTGAAGTTTTCATTTCTGCTGCTTAGCATTCAACAGTTAGCAAACAGTTGGTTGAGGTTATTGAAGCTATTTTAACTGCAGGTTAACATGTCTGACTCTAAGGGTTAGTTTGAACCAAAACAGTAACATTTTGATCCATATAAAGAGTTAGCTTAAAGAAGCTAGACCTGTATTGGTAGATTTTTTTGGCCACACAACAAAAATATGTTAACACTATATATTTATAAACTTTTGCTTAGTCATTCATTCACCAACCACTCAGCAACATAACATGTTCTTTAATATTTAGTTCAAACTAAACAGGAATGTTATGAGCCATAAAACCAAAAACAGTTAGCTTCAAGAAGCTAAAATGCTCGATAGACCTGAGGGGAAATTGCAAAGTTGTGTCAATGATTTAAGGTTAGTAACTTCATTTCAAATTTGACCAACATTACTAGTAATAAGTCTAGCTTTCTAGAGTTTAATTGCACTGTACCAACTACAAATTGACCATAAGACCTGCAAGGTTAGATTATCTTGGCCACATGTGTTAAAAGCTGCTAAAACATGTTAGCATATTTTTTGCTAAGTCATGCATCCACCAAACACTGAACAACATTCACATTGTTTGTAGTTGTTTTGTTGTTATACACAAATGTTCAAAACAAACCTTTAATAATTGTACTACATGATGGTCTTCAATAACTCTCACATGTGGCTTTTTAGCTGTAATGTGCTACACAAGCTAGTAGCTAGCTGTTATTTTCATGTCTGCTGTTTTCAGCAGCTAGCAAACGGTTGGTTGGGGGTTATTGAAGATTTTACACTAAAGCTGCCTGTTGATGTAAACTTTGTTTTATCTCAACATCGAGTTTTTACCAAAACAGATTGTTATATGCAATATTTTCTCACCTTGTTACTCAGATGTTTTCTAGTGATCCAGCAAAAGTGTTTGAATTGGATTTCCTGTTATTTATACTTCCTGGTTCCACCATTTTTGAATACCAAAGGGTAGGGGGAGATTGAAGTATTTTATTGACAAAAAACATGTTGTTCTGAAGTTGGTGGTGACATCTATGTTACACTGGTATTAGATGGGGATTTATGCCCAATGCTGTTAAAATGAAAAATGTTCATATTCCCATAATTGTCAGTTTTTTTTCTTAGTTTAAAGTGAGCTCCCCCCACTCATGGTTCAGTCCACTCAGGAAGTTTTACCAGTTTAGAAAGGGTTGGTGATACAAGAAAAGCCCCATCATGATATGGATTAAACAGAGTTTGTGGACCTATAAGTACAAATGTATTAAATATATTTAATAGGGATGGGCAGATGATGGCTCATGAAGTTTGGGGCTTTCTTTGTATTTGTGCCGAAGAAGATTCAACTCTTTCGGGTTTCATTCTCAAGAAGAACAGAGACATCTGGTGGCACACTGAAATTAAAGCAGCTGTTTGGGGCCAAATCATTGGCACAACACCTCAACAGGTCAATCTCAAATATCTGCATTAAAAGTGATTTAAAGCTGCATGTTCGTTTGCAGATTTGATTTTATACGTTGTTTTTTTTAATGGCATTAAGATAAAGTGCTGGTACAAAAGATAAACCAGCTTGGTTGGAGTGGGATTCCATTATCCCCAATTATAAATAAACACACAAGTGATCTTTAACATGACAATGGATGTGAAACAGTTCTCGTATATGACTAAAGTACATACTGTAGGCTTAAAGGTATAGTATGTAAGATTGCATGCTAATGTTTACATTAAAATATCTAACTTCAATTAAAAATTGACTAAACCCATGTTATATATATTTTTTAGTTCAGTACTTACATCCCATCCCATGAGACCCTGCGAGGAGCGACGTCATCTCTTTAGTTATTGTTTTGATTGAGAGCCCCCTTGCGGCAGGTTTTACATACTGTACGTTCAATGTCGACACACTTGTAGGTTTTTCTTTCATGGCTAATATTTAGAGCAAGATTTCATAGAGGTGGCAGTTTGATTTATCAGCAATTTGGGAATAATTGTTATGAACAGGGCATATTGAAATAAAAAATATTTATTTTACAGATTTGTCTTCCATGGAGCTGGGTTTCAGTCAGCTCCTTTTCTGGCTGAGACTTTTGCCAGCCTTGGAAAAAATTATTATGCATGGCACCAATGATGCAAGTGGCAGAGAGATCTTGAAGCCAACTTCAACAGGTGGGGATACAGAGTGTTTCTTGTCATTCAGTTCTGCAGAGGGTCCTCAGGCCCTGCCAAGAGTGGTTCTCTCAAATACCTGGGAATACACAAAAAAAAATATATATATATTTATGATGAACAAATACATTTCAGAACTTTCAACTGTGCATATAGTCAATCTACAGAACATATTACCTCCAAACTTCCACAATGGCATTGGTCACTTGACTTTGTGCTTCTACATGATTGTCCAGCAAGGCCCCCGCTGTTGCTGCTTCTGCTGGTGGCTCGCTGTCAATGGGGCCATCAAATTCTCTCATTAGCCTCTTGACTACAGCTTGCGCATTTCCTTGGTTGCAAAACCCCACTTCTTTGAATCTTGGGTCCAGTAAGGTGGGCATAGACAGGGCACTTACTTTCTCCAGTAGTTTAGATTCATCGACCAGGTAATTTTTTTCAAATTGTTGGGCAATTTGGCACCAATGCCATGAGGCATTTGAGCACACTGTCCAGCAATAAAGCGCTTTAACATTTTTATCGAGGGAATGGCCTTGGATCCTGACACTTTTCTTCATTGACAGCTCCACAGTGGTTTGATGGAAGGGACCCAACACAGCAAGACTCTGCTGGGAGGCTTCCTCAACACTGAAAGGTCATATGTCTGTGCTGAGAGAGGTCAGAGCTGCACCCAGAGGTTCTCTTAACTCATACTGACTTTGCAGCATAGCAAAGGTGCTGTTCCACCTTGTTTCTACCTCTGGGATTGGTTTTAGTACCGTCATCTTCAGACTCGTCTTCATGGAACACAGCTTCTCCTTTGCGGGGGCGATTGAGCTGGCCACAATTTTGCAGGCTTGGGTGTGGATGTTTTCTCAGGGGTTTGTACTGTACTAATGATTTTTCACCTACTAAATTCAAAACATGAGCAATTCAGTAAGTGTGTATGACACCTTATTGGTTTCTATGACAGTAACTGTCAACAATTTCCCACTCAGCCATAATGTTTTAGCAACAGCCAAGTGAGCTGCTGTGTGGGTCAAGGGAAACTTTTGTACCCCTAAATGTAGAGTGAAATCAGGCTATAGCTCATCTTATTTGGTGCAATCAAATCAAAATGCTTCCAAAATGCAGAATGTGGTTTTCCTCCACTACTTTCCGTGTTTCACAAACAATCTCCTCCCTCAAAACCCAACAATGTTCAGTGTCACTGAAACATCATACACCATGGGTGTTAGGATGAATCCACATGAGGAGAGCACCCGTAAATATGACGTAACAAACTGACACAGGTGGGAATGATACACACTGGGGTAATCAAACACAGGTGGGAGTAATGACACAGGTGTAGACAGCGGAGGGAAAACAAAGGCAGGAAGTAAAACTAGACACAAAGCACTAGGAAAGAACTTTCAAAATAAAACAGGAATTAACAACTCAGAAACAAAACAAGGAAAATTCAAATTAAACAAGAACAACTCGTGGCATAAGCTTCACTACACGTAAACGGGAGAGATCATTGAAATTATGTACACATGTTTTAAGTTACCCATACTTTATTAGCCTTTTCCCTTAAAACAAAAATAACAATGGCTAGTTGAGTATCTAAATAACCTTTTTTACACCTGTTTAAAAATATATCTAAAGAGGGAATTTCAGGCCAACATGATTTACAATTGGGTGCTGTGGAGAAGAAGCCAGTGAGTGGATGATTTTATCCTCACTCAGTCTTAATTGAATTTAATAAAAACAGGGAATATCAGTGAGAACAGTCGCACACTGAGACTAAGTGGTTTGACATCATCCTGTTATATCATCCAGAAAAGCTATATTCATGCAAAGGTTGCATGTTTGTCAAGTGAAGTCTAACGTGAACATGAAGACCTGCATGTGCTAAACTTACACTAGAGTGATACACAGATAGTCATATGGAAGGTTAGGGCCACAGCCCAAGCTGCAATCTTTGACGAGCTGGGAACATGTCGACCAGAGAGCTTTTCTTTATTCAATAAAGACTGACCTGAAATCATGATCTTAATAATCACCAATATTTGGATATTCAGAATCTTAGACACTGTCACAGGTGTTTTTAAGCAGGGGCATGTCAGAGGGGTGGCCAGGGGTGGTATGCCATGCTTGAAATGTAACTAGCCACTCCCCCAAAATCCCGGACAACAATTGTCTATTTGTTTTGTCACAGGCGGGACTTACCGGTATGTTCAAATCAGCTGTGTTGTAGGCTGCCAGTGGCTTTCTTTGCATTTCAGTGTGCCACATGTTCTTTTGTTGGTGCTTTAAATCAAGAATTGAATCACACTTTTTTTTTTTAATTAAGCATGGAAGAGTGACATGTTTCCACTATGCTCTGTAATATTTTATAGGGACACAGGAATATAAGAGCTGCTATGCTTTAATGTCTGTAGTACTAATATATGATAAATCACACTTAATATATGCCACCCCTGCAGAAGTCAGTGCTCCAGCTATGCCACCCCAGTCAGACACGGCCGGACACCCACCGACTTTTAAGCTACATCATTGATTGCACCAAACAGAAACACAAGTTTTTAAAAACAGATAAAAATGGGTTGAAACAAAACGGAGGAATAGTTCAAAGCAGAGTTACAGACAAAACAGCATGACTTCCTGTCACATCACCTCCAGCCGGCCTCCAGCTGAGGATCGCTCGGCATGCTGTCTAAACATCCGTCCTTCAGGTCAGACGTGAGATTATCCTCTGCTGACTGACATGCTTGCCTTGTGCCTGTCAGAGTGGAAAAGCGGCTAAACGCGAGAGCACGACTCTGTCTCTCTCTATTCTATACTTCTCCTTCACTCGGAGAGACACGCCACGGCCCCTCTGTCCCTCCAACCTGCCTGGAGGTCCTATAATCTTTTTACAATGTGTTGAAACAGAGCAATAAATCTGTTAGCTTACAATCTAATTTCCCTGGCCTTTTCCAGAAATCCTCATAAACTTTTGGCGCCCCCATTAACGGCCCTATTGAATCAGAGCGCTTAATCTGCTTCCAGGTGAGGGGTCAGAAAATGAATGCTTTGAGATCCATCACGCTGACGGGAGCAGAGAAAACTGGGCGAGGGAGAGCGCCGAGGAAAAGGGCAGCATCTCTTCCTCATAGGTCAATAGCAGCCAAGAGAGTCAGTCATTCACTTTTTCCCTCAGCACTGCTCTCATTTTCCATTTAATATGGACATCCAATTAATGTGAGCACGTCTGAGGCCGCCTGGATCCCTGTGAGTTATGGCCCATCATCCGCTCAGTTATGGCTCAGGAAGAGAGAGGAGGACAGAGAAGAGGTGAGGAAAAGAAAAAGGACTAAGAAGAGGAGAAGAAACTATAGGGAAGGATGTGATAAGAGAAAAAGAGATCAGGTGGAGGAGATAATACAAACAGGAAGTAGAGAAGATGAGTGTAGGAGGAAAGGGAAGAAAACAGGGATAATAAAAGGATATTAAAAGGAAAGCAAACAGGGAGAAGGAAGGAAATGAGGGAGGATAGACAAGTAACAAGGGAAAAGAGGAGAGAAATGACAGAAAAAATGACACAAGGAATGCACGAAACAGGAGACAAGGAATAAAGGGAGGGGAGAAGGAAATAAGAAACAAGGAAAAGGATAGGGAAAAGAAAGGACAGTGTCAGGAAAAGTAAGAAGAGGATAGAAGAGTAGAAGAAATTTAAATATTTTTTAGGTTAAGCACCTGGCTGATAAAGGCAGTTTTATTTCTAAAGCAAATTAATATGGAGTTAATTCACAACCTTCTCCTTTAGTTTTGCTAAGTTTGAGCATTGGTGTGTGTGTAGCAAGGATGCTGCTTTAGCTCTATGAGCCGTAACTTCGGTCATGCTAGCAAGCAGTTGGCATCAATTGAACATGTAACACATGGAACGAACCACAGTAAACAGACCGATGTCAAACTTACCGAACGTCTTTCGGTGGATCTGTGATTACAGTTAGACTAACAGAGTCTGTGAGAGTCTGCGTCCCTAACAACCGCCTGCTCTTCATAGTAACAATTTGTTTGTTCTTAAGGGCCTTTCAGAAAAGATGCGGTGGGCACTGCAAGCCGCTCTCAAACCCATTTATTGTCTATGAATTGCAAGGCACGCGATCATATCTGGGTGGAAGTAAAAAAATCTGCAACTTGGGACACCTCAGAGTGTCCAATAGGAGGGAAGATCAGATCACAACAAACGGTGTCTCGCTTTCCTGAGCTCTATGATGCCATTTGATGCTATGATACTCGTTTCTTCTCTTCAGCAGAAGAAAGGCCAGAGCTTACTGAATACTGGACAGATACATACATACTGTGCAACCAAAAAGTTGCTGTTTTCGGTCACCTAGCAACTTGCACCGATGATTTGCTGATGTGCACGCTCCTCCCCTGTTCTGCGCCCTTCTCTGGGGTAAGTGGAGTGCACACCACATCCTATCTGAAAGGCCCTTTACTATGCAGTGCTGTCAAGGGATAACAGAGCGGCCAATCTGAATCAAGAATTTAAACACAGAGTTGTAATCATTTGTTTTGGCTCTTACAGTGGGTTCACTTTGTACACAGCATGTTAAGGAGTTACAACTTTGTGAAACATCACTTGTAGAGTAAGACCATCATTCAGCCCGGGAATGCTGTAATGAGGGAAGATAATATACAATGTTGTATAACATTAAAAGGGAACTAGAAACGAGGAAACAGAGGTGAAATGGAAAGAGACAGAGGTTGGCCAGGAAACAAAAAAGAACAAGAGAGGAGAGGAAAGAAGAATGAAAAGGAAACGATGAGAAGAAAGGAGAGGAGAGCTCATCCAATATTAGAGATAATTGATTGGTTGTTTGGGCAGCAATGGTGGCCTCTGATTGGCTGCTGGGAGGAAGAGCCAGATTAGATTCTAAAGTGGAGCTACAGACACCTGAGCATAGTGTGTGTGTGTGTGTGTGTGTGTGTGTGTGTGTGTGTGTGTGTGTGTGTGTGTGTGTGTGTGTGTTTGTGTGTGTGTGTGTGTGTGTGTGTGTGTGTGCCCAAACAGCATTACAGCAGGGTCTGTGATATTAAACCTGGACAGCAGCACCTTATTGTCGCAGCAACAGGGATTTGTCATTGTACCTCATTATCCAATTAACAGCATGTGGGCCCGCGGCCAAACACACACACACATACACATACACACACACACACACACACACACACACACACACACACACACACACACACACACACATATGCACTAGCCCTCTTCTGTGTGTGCGTGTGTTTCAACAAAGTTTAAATAGGAAATGTTCAAGGAAACTTTCCGCCTGAAATGACCTACATAAGCAAAGCAACCCATCAGCAACAGGGTTGATTATTTCTGTTTAGTTAATTCACATGCCTGTCACCTGAGCCAGAGGTGATAGCATGCTAAGGAGACAGCCTTTTTAAACATCTTCCATGCTAAAGATTCATGTTTCGCATTGAATATTTGAAATAATGGAGGAGGAGATTCTTTAGATCAGCAAAGAGATCAAACTTTTCCACAGGGGGTGCTAAAAGCAACATAAATCCCAAAGTTCCTAAGTGGTGCTGTATATGTTTGTGGGTAAATAAATGGTAACTCATATAGCACTTTTCTAGTCTTCTGACTTCTCAAAAGGCATTTACACCACAGGTCACACCTACCCATTTACACACTGATGGCAGAGGCTGCTACATAAAGTGGCCATCAGTATTAGCTAATCCCTTTCATACACAATCATACGCTGCCGATGAAGCAGCGGGAGCAACTTTGGGTTAAGTGTCTTGCCCACATGAGACACATGGCTGCAGGAGCTGACGATCGAACCCCCTAACCTTTGGGTTTAGAGACGACTGACTCTACCGCTGATCCACAGCTGCCTGGGTCAGAAAATCCTGTAAGGTCTATTCCACAAAAAAAAAACTATTTAGGAGGAAGAGTGAGTGTAACGTAGTTTTGTTTTTTAGTAGTACAAATCCATACTTTTTTAGTCCTAATTACAAAAATGGAGAAAATCATGGAGATGCAGTTAAAATGGCAGTCAGTTAATACAGACAGCTACTGATTGCATTCGAGCTCCAACCCGCTCCAGCAGACACAAATTCACACACTAAACGCACACAGCCCATCCTCACCGCAGCTTGGCACGCAGGGCTCAAAGTGGACAGATTGAAACCTTAAGTGGAGAACAGAGAATGAATGAAAAGAAAACAAACTAATAAAGAGCAAATCAAAACATGGGTCAGCCCTGTATTTCCCCAGATTTGGAAGCGTTTTAGACTAAATGAGAAAAATGTGCATTTCATTAAATGCTAATATATGTGAGAGGAGCTCTCTGTGAGTGTGTCTGCGCTCACAGAGAGCTCTCTGCCTGATTCTGGAGGAAAATACAGGAGTTATTGCAAGGATCCATGAAGTATTCCAGCGCAGAGCCCTCTAAATCCTGATGTCAGATGTTTTATTATTAAAACTCTGAAACATTCAGGACACTCTTTGCAGTTCTCAGAGGCTCAAAGTCTGAGAGACGGACAGGCTGGAGTCGATCATAATGCCACATACAACAGACACATCTTATCTCATCATCCAACAACAATACTTATCACTCATTTATGAGAAGAGAATAACAAATACAACTGTTTCCAAGAGTGATGGGCCTTATATTTCTGTGGAAACATAACATTTTAGACATTTTTGTCTTTATTTCAAAGTTCTCAGCGCAGTGCAAGGAAACAGGAAATAAGGGGAGAGAGGGGGATGAGCTCCCTGACTTTTCCAGACTTTGTGGCAATGTGGTATGAATCCTACATCTCTTCTGCCTTACACTTCATATTAAACATTCAGCTGTAAAAGCTACCAGCAGGTTGGATTTTATTATCCAAGTCTCGTCAAAAGTACCTCAGTCTGAAGTCACCAAATAGTGCATGAAAAACAAGTCATATTTTTAAGTCATTTCTATGTTTAAAATGCATGTTTTCCCTTTTATGTCCTTTATAAACTTAATTTTACAAAGACGTCCTCTCAGTTTATGTAAGAATGACTAAAACTAGGTCCCTACCACTGACTGTATATAAAGATGGACGATACATCCCGACCTCTTCCCGTTGTCCAAAAGTGAAGCCTAAATACCTCTGGTGATGTGCACTGATACGTGTTTGGAGCCAGAGTCTGTGTAGAAGAGATCAGCTGGTAACCAAAACAAACATTTAACTCGCAGATAAAACAGCAAAGATCCTTGAGGTCTGCTCAGTCCACAGCAGAACTGATTCTTGTGTCCGATTGAAGCAGACACTCGTGGTTTTGGAAAGTTTAATGACAGTTGTGTTAGTGTTCGTTAGGTTTCCTCTCGCTGATTCTCCTCTGCTCTGTTAATCTGGTGCACAAAGCACTGCAGGAGCCACATTTGTCACCTGAGCTGTCATTCATGGCGTTAAACATCTTTTTATAGCATCGAATAACTAATTAGAACTAAACTTGTTAGAAAAATTAACACTGTTACATAAATCAGCATGATAAAAACTTGAGAAAGTTTATTTGACTTGTATTTTGAGTTTATAGTTTGACCCATGTCACATCTGTCTACATGGAGGAGGCGGAGCTTATGACCTACATATACTGCAGCCAGTCAGTAGGTAGAGCTCCATACTGTATGTTTTGGCTTCACTTTTGAGGATCTGTCATGTTGTCCATTGTTGTTATAGTCCACACTGGTAGACGTTGTGGTTACAGTAAAGGAAATCCCTCACTGTGCCTGTGTGTTTTTTTTCCTGGCACTGTGGTTTCTTCCAATTTACCAAAAGCATGAAGGTTAGGCTGACTGGATTTCTCCAGGGAGTAATCGTGACTGTGAATGTCTGTCTCTGTGATCGTGTCAGCCATGTGATGAATTGGGGACCTGTCCAGGGTGCTTAGATAGAGCTACATGCAGCAAAACCACCTGCAGATGAGATATACAAGAAAACACGCTGTTTTAAACCTCTAAACAATCAAATCCTGTACACTCAAGTGTTGTCATTTGAGAGGTTGTCAGTTTGTATCATAAAACAATATAATTTATATATTTAAATTCCGGGTTGTTACTTTTGTACATTTGATTAGGTAGGAAAGAAAAATGTGAATAAATCAGAGACATTTACTGCAAAAATACCATTAAAATAAACTCAATTTTTGTGTAGGAAGATTGCGTAAGAACCTCAGAGGATGGATGGGATTACGGTGTGTGTGTGTGTGTGTGTGTGTGTGTTGTCAGAGTGTGTGTGTTGTCAGAGTGTGTCTGTGCTGCATCCTAACTGTGTTTTTAAAGGCCCTAATGTTTCCTGACATCTCACAGTTAAAGTATCATAGAGGCAGAATGATCGCCCCTGGCTAGCGGGAGAGAGACTGCCTGGGGCCTTTCGCTCTGGGCGAGAGTGTGTGTGAGCGTGTAAATCAGTGTGTGTATGTGAGTGTGCCTTTCAACATGCAATATTCTCTGTGTCATCAGCTTAAACAGCTAAACAGGGTGTTCAAGGGAGCAAGTAGGAGGAGGACAGGAGAAGGGATGCTGAGGAAAAAACACAGACGGAGATAGAAGAAGAAAGCTCTCACAGCTAACACGCAGCCTGGCTCGGCGCCGGACTCCTCTTTTGATGAAGGAGGAAATGAAGACAAGGGATGAAGGGAAGAAGAAGAAAGAGGGGGGGGAATCCTTGTGTTAAGTCGACTCTTATTATCTCATTATACTTTCCACTCCCTCTCTGTCTTTAAGTGTGTGTGCCTGCAAAGTGTGCTGTGATCTCCATTAGCAGTGATGCTAAAAGGGGAGAAAAAGAGAGAGAGAGCTGTGGTGTTTAAACCCGTTTGTTGTTGTTCCTGAAATAATCAAGCAGATATATAGTATTCTGTGCTAAATTATTCAAGTGTGTGAGGCTCAGAAGTTTGAGCAGATTGCCGCTTTTTTTCTGGTTTATATGCAGGAGGCAGAGTGGTAACGATGTGCACCACCAGGCCAGAAACAAGCTACTGTAGGCCCTGTCTTGAGTTCTGATCTCCTCTTATTAGCGCTCAGATATTCCCCCCTTAAGTGCTCTTTAAGGGTTATGTTCTCCAGCTCCTATAAACAGGCAATTAACACCAGATCTGAGCTTGACTGGTGTGATTACAGCAACAATATGTAGGAATTTGGTTTAATGCGCTTTGATGCCCACCGAAGGTCTCTTAGTGTAACAGCAGTGTTGCTACACATACCCCTTAGACAACGTGCATGTGTTGACAACCAGAGGGCGCAAAGCCGGGAAAGATGTGACATGCTAAACAACCATGTCGACTGATAAAGTTCAGTAATATTACTTGATTTTTTGCGAGCATCTTCAGCCTGTTGTTTACAAACTGTTAGCATGTGTAGTCCTATCAGTATTCAACTGCTACCATAACATCTGGGCTGTGGCCAAAAGGCTACATTGGAGAGGGTAACTTACTGTGCTAGTTGAGATATGTTTGTAAGGCTCCAAACTTATACAGCTAACTTGAAGATCGACGAGGAAAGAGACAACTTTTTGGCCCAAGATGTATTTATTTATTTACCGATGTATTTATTTGTAACCTGAGACATAACTTTGGAGGAGAGCGGAGGCTTCTGTACAGCAGAGGTGTCGCCTAACAGCAGTTTGTTTCGGTTTCATGCTGGTGCTCAAGGGCGACATCTACTGGATCAAAAAGTTGCACATTCTTCCTTTAATGCTCTTTATGTGAATGTGGGAAAACATAAACAGTGTGTCTAATAGAAACACAAAGCAGTACCTTACAGATGTATTATTAGCACCCAGCTGCAGTGTTTTTTGGCCTGTAGCTGCCAGCGTGCAGCTGAGAGAGTGAGAGAGGAAGGGAGGGTCAGGGTACAGTAGTGTATAATGGTGTCTAGTGTGAGTCCACACAACAGATGAAGTCATTTCACACTCGTCTGTGAATGAAATGAGAGCCCGGCGATACCATCTCCCCTCGCGCCCGCTCTCTGCCAGCACAGCTTTTGATCTTCCCGAGCGGCGCTGAAATGATCTTCTGTCCGAGTTTTTTTAAAGCAAATCAGTGCCGGACAATTCTCTCCCTCTGTCCCCATTTTCTGTGCCGTTGTGAAAAAGCCGCTGAGCCGAGAGTTCAAAGCTGGAGCCCAGATGAGATGAGGACCACTCGCAAGGAATTACATTTGAGTCTGACTGTCCCATGTGCCGGCACGCAATACATCAGAAAGAGTCGAGAATGTTTTCATGTATTGAAGACGGCCATATAGAGCTGTAAAGAGCACAGAGAGGGTCACTGCAACACATGGACTCCTGCAGCAATAACCGGCAGCCCTTACACTGTGATCAGGTGGAGCAAAAACACACCTTTGCAGCCTAACAGATATAAATTTGACCACATCAACATAAAAAAATATCATAAGCAATACTCGTTTTCAGTATCAGGGACCATGTGCAATATCACTTTCACTGTTATATACAATTTAATATAAAGTACATTTATGTCCTTGCCCCAAGTGAAGGAGTTAACGTATCTCGTGGTCTTGTTTACAGTACGAGAGAGGGTAGAAATGTGAGATTGACAGACGGATTGGCTCGGCGTCAGCAGTAATGCAGGCGTTGTACTGGACCGTTGTGGCGAAGAGGGAGCTGAGCCTGAACGCAAAAATTCTCGATTTACCGCTCGATCTTCGTCCCAACTCTATGGTCATGAGCTCCTCGTTCTGACGATATCCTGAAGTTTTTTTTTCTTCTTAATTTAAGTTGAAACATTTTGATACTGATTCAATGCAGCCTTGCTTCAGAACATTTCACACAGGTAAACTTGTGATTGTTTGAATCCACTCGAATGTTTGCATCGACTTAGGATGCTACCTTTGAAGTGCCCTTCGTTTTCTGTTTTAAGATACCTTGATTCAGTTTTTTTGCATGTAGTTCAGGTGAACTTCATATGGAGATGTTTTTTAGCAATCAACTTCTGTTTGATACCTACAGCACAAACTCCTGGGTGGATCATCAGGCTCTTTAGCCACTAAACGCTCCTGCTAGTTGCTAACCACGTCTGTCCGCTGTTTGCTGCAGGTACCTGTGTGATCTCCAGACTGTTGTGTTTCTTGCTCTTGATGGACTTTCTTGTAGTGTTTCATTTCATTTTCTTTCGTAAATGACAAAAGACGTATAGGCTTGTGTGTGTAACGACAGATTCACCCCTTCACACCGTCTTTCTCACACACACACACACACACACACTTCCTGTGTTCCTGTGGAGTGGCAGCAGCATGCAGGGAGGGAGAGTCGAGCCATGAATCATGACTATTATCATTAGGTTAAGCACCAACAGACCCCAAAGGCAGTGAAAGCCTCTGTGGAGAAGCGGCACTCTAAATGAGCCTGATTATTATTATTGTCCTCCAAATGAGAGTGATTAGTATTGATGTCTAAATGAGCACTGAGGTTATTATTGCCCTGATTATTATTATTATTATTATTATTGTGGCGGCGTTATGAGGAACAGGCAGCCTCGCTTCATTCACTTTTAATTCCACAGGCTGCCTCTCCTACAGACGGCTGTGCCACATACACATGCTTATAAATCTCATAAAAACCTACAGAGTAATTACAAATACATACACTACAAAGAGATCTAAGTGAAAGGTGATGAAGAAAGCTCATATCAAGGCATTAAACGTCTCCTTTTGTCTGATGGTAGTTTTTCTTATGAGACGGCTTCGTCAAAGTCAGAATTTGTATTTTAACCGTCTTCTCTTTTTCATTTCTTCATATTTTGTAAACAGATTATGACCACATTGAAATCCAGGGTATATAGCGCTAACAAGGGAGGATTTAAGAAGCATTTCATGTTAAATTGAAGCACATTTTCTCCATACTGAGATGTTTGTTAATTAGCATGAGGCTGTTTGAAGTGTACTTAAAGATTTAGCTTTTCTAACATCAGATATGTTCTACTTGTGTTGAGCTGTCAAATAATTTGGCTTGTTTTTCTGCTACTTTGCCATGTTTTCAAGAGCCGTCTGATCGAGGCTATACATGCCAACATTTGCATTCAAAGATACACAAGTAAAAATACATAAATAACTATATGTACACAAGCTTTAATGCATGCTCTTATAGTACTCTCAATAAACTGCAAATATACTACGAGCTTTTATACCAGTAACTTCCAGCATATAAACTAGTATTTAAAAACTTTTGCAAAGCATTGATTCTGTGTGAACGCTCACAATTTTAAAGAAGTAAATACATCACATTTTTTTCTTTGCACTTGGGGTTAGAAAAGTTGTAGGCCTACTTGTTTTAAAATATCTGAGTGCTTTGACACTACATACTTTTTACTTGGTTAATATTGTATTTTCCATTCATTGTAAGAGCGATATGCAAAACTTTCCATTGGTATAGTTCACAAGTACAAGTGTATAAAAAATGCACACATTCACACCTTTTTTATCCATGCACAAACATGTGCACCAGTATGAACCCACACTTCAATAAAGGAAGAGCAGGGAGGTCTGATGTGGCAGACGGAGGAGATTCCTTGTTTTCCCTTCAACAGAATAAATAGATCATCATTGCATCTGGACACACAGCAGATCTGAAAGAGCAGCTAAGATGAACGTTTGTTAATTCAGTTAAAATGAACAACATGAGGGTCCCTGTCATCCCCATCAAGTTCTTTTTGGAGGATTTCATTGTTTCTAATCAGGGAATAAACACAGCAACTTTTGTGTTTTTTTGTTTTTATTTTATTGTCATATAATAAGTTAAATCTTATACGTTGATTTTATTTTTTAGCATAATTGATTTTATATGGAGAATTTGGAGTTGGGGATTGAGTTTAGAGTTTAGATAAGTATATGTGTGTTTTTCGTGTGTATGTGTGTGTGTAATGTGTGTGTGTTGTTGTCAGGACAGCTGTCAGATCACAACGCTGATTGGCCAATGTGACAGGCATCAAAAAGCGCCGTGGGAGGAGAAAGGAGGAGGCGGGCTACCCAGCTGTCAATCACTGCCAGTCTCAAGTCCCGTTCAACCAACAAAGCATCACCTGGGCCCAAACACACACACTGAAACACACACACACACACACACTCTTTAAGCCCATCACACGTACAAACATAATCCATAAATCTTCATGCACACACCCTGAAACATAAAATACCACATAAAAACGCTACTTTCTGCTTTGCACACTCTTTGACTGACTCTATATCATTCTCACACACACACACACACACACACACACACACACACACACACACACACACACACCATGGTCGTCAGTCTTTACACAGACAGGCATTCACTTTGACAGAGTAATTATGACGTCCCACTCTGAAGGGGCCCTGGGCTGAGAGGTGAGAGTTATCGATCCCACACAGGAGGAAATTTATCAATGTCCAAACGTTCAGCTCTGACAGGAACCCAATCCACTCACAGCACAATGTTCAAACTGTTAAAGTCGGCTCAGAAAACACACCTCTGCTCGGCTCAGAGGAGGAGCGGCCGGGGAGGATGAAGGCTGGGTTAAGGGTCGGAGAGTCACGCAAGAGATACAAGAGCTACTTGGAATGTCAGGGGTCAAAAAATTGCCAATTTTTCTAAATGAAAGGACTGAACAAGTTGTCATTCTTTCTCTAATCTGTCACAACTGTTAACAACTTAACTATTCCCCTCATCCTTCCAAAGTCACTTTTAAATACCTGTTGTACAAAAAAAACAGTTTGATGTGAGAATGCTAGCGATAAAGTTTGTTAAAGTTAGGCCCCAATCAACTTGTTTGAATTGAGTAAAGATCATAGTTTGGTTTAAAGTAAGCACTAAAATGGCATCTACATCATCATGGTTACTATAATACATACTTAGCTATGGTCATTGATCTACCGTGGTCACACTTAAGAATAAGAATGTCAGATAAATATCGTGAAAGAAGATTCTGGGAGCATTATTGACCCATTACAGCCTGGAAACACAAGACCATACAAATACACAAACTAAGAACGAATAGGAATTGTTAGAGGAAACGAAGCCAAGGAGATTAACGAGGTTAATATTTCTATAGAGATGCAATTTCCTCAGTGGCATCACGTGAAGCGACGTTCTTTTGTGATAATGACATCAGCTGATCACCTCTCAGTTGTCAATGTTTATTGGGTGAAGTTGTTGCTGCTGAACCGGCATCAAAGGTAGTAGTTTGCAAATGCTAACAATGCTAACATACTGAACATTTTACCCCCAGAACAGTACGGGATTGTCTGAACCACATGTACTAACAAACTGCCTACTACATACTCAAACAGAGTAACAAACTAATCCGACCGTCAGTATGCTGTTAGCAACATACTGGTCACGTGACGTATCTCCAGTCAGAGTTACATTGGATAAGATAGCATCAAGCTAACGCAACCGCCATTCTGTAAATAGAATTCAACAACAACATACATCAGTTAATTGATAATACGACTACGTAGTCATTTTAATATTTATTTACGTCATGTAAAATGTATTACTGTAGGGTTACTTTGAATTGTATGCAGCTATTATGCTGGCTGGTGATCCGCCACTGGTTAGTCTGAGAGGCGTAATACATTTTGAGCGGTTCAGTACGACCAGTGTGTTCCCGTTTCATACTTTAAAATGCTGTCCTGTCAAGTAAATATCTGGGCATACACAAAATGCATACTTTGATTTAAGATTGTACTACAGTACATCAGTGTGACGTCATATTTAGTATGAATGGTGTAGTTGTAGGGCAGCCTATGTGCAGAGGCGCTGCTTGTCAACAGGCAAGGCAGGCAGCTGCTTGGGGCCCCAGACTAGTAGGGGGCCCTCTGAGGGCTGACAAACTTTAAACCACAGCAGTGCCCCAAAATGTGCAAATTTTGCAATGTCAGTAGTAAAAACCTCCCTAATGGGGGCCCCATCTGATAGCACTCAGTCTTGTTGCCATGCTAAGCGTTGCGTGCATTGTTGCTGTGAAAACAAAAGTTTGTCAGTGAAAGTCAACAAAGAAAAATGACGAAGAAATATCTGTCTATCGGAGAGAAAACAGAAATGGGAAGAAAGAGGAAGAGGAGGAAGCGTTCGTACAATGGAGGACATGATGGTGATGAAAGCGAGTTGTAGGGCCCCAATTATTTCTTGCTGGGGGCCACAACAGACTCTAGAATCGCCACTGCCCATGTGTAATACAGTTAGTATTGTGAATATGGTAAAATAAAGAAATCATTTATCATGTTTTGGCACGTTACTGAATCACTTTACTTCTTAATACAGATGTTGGTATGGCAGTGTTTGACCATGTTATCAAAGTACAATCTTTGGTAGTTTGATTGAGTCGTGTTCACCATCATGAAGGTGAGATATCATTTCAATCTGAGCAATATGTGCAGGTGTGCAGGATTTCAGTAACACAGCGAGAGCTTTTGTTGTGACTGCCAAAGTATTCTTAATCTATTTTAAATGCTGTTAACATTAATGGCCACTTTGTTTTATGGTAATTGTGTGATTTTGTATTTCCTTTTATTCATGCACGTAGATTAGAGGGTGTTAAAATGTGTCACAAAACATCAGAAAGATTTTATAATTGATTATTTTGTATTCTGAGAACCATTTTAGCAATTTTCTGGTTCACTAAAAAACAGATCGTTCCTCCTTTGACGGTCGTTTGGTCAATAATTCTGTCAGAAGAATAGTTTCATAATGACACTGTCATGAGAAAAGCCTGGATCCTCAGATGTCAGCGAAAAAAGTGTGTTGAAAAATACATCCATCAGGGACGTGTGTGTGTGTGAAAAGTTTTGATCCTTAGCAACATAAGGGAATACTTTTTTTGTGCTTTATGCGTGTTAGTGTGTGTGTGTGTGTGTGTGTGTGTGTGTGTGTGTGTGTGTGTGTGTGTGTGTGTGTGTGTGTGTGTGTGTGTGTGTGTGTGTGTGTGTGTGTGTTATTTGTCTTCTCACTCATCAACTCCACCATCATACTAACCGAGCACCTGTGGACATCTGCCTACAGCCGGCGGTGATGTCCACACCTTCATTTTTCTCAGACAATGAGTGGAATCATTTCCCCCTCGCACAGACCTCTACATCATTATTGACACCGAATTATTGATCAGGACCTCGGCTGCTAAATTACAACCTATTAGTCAAACTCTTTCGCCCGCTTTTGAAAAGAACGGAGAGGGAGAGGTTTGATGGAGTGAGATTATGGAGACGTTTTAGGATCTCTGAGGCTTTTTTTTCATCACCAGATTGTGTTTTAGATTCTAGATTTTCCTGTTTTCCTCCTGTTCAGTTCATTTATAAGGCAGATGCAGATTAAACAGCAGACAAACGAACAATCCTCTAGTGCATTCTTCAAGCTCTTACTCTGATTCAACATTAGTTTAAAGAAGCAGAGGATCCAGGTGAAATCTACAACATTGAAGTTAGAGAGCACACCAGCCACCTCACTTAATTTTTCCTATTTTTTCCCCTTTTTTTTTTGATGTTTTGCCCGAGGCCTATCCTACTAAAGAGAAGTAATTTGGCTTATCTTATCCCAGAGACCTAGCAGCTGCTTTTTATTCTTTTTTTTGTGAGCTCTTTTTTCTCATTTAGTCCAACAAAGATTGTCCTCATAGATTGACCTTCTCCGTGCCTGCGGGCCGTTGCCCTCATGCCAGTAACTAGATAACACACTCTATCAGAGATTTGAGAAAATCATTGGAAAAGCAGTGGGGCTGATAGTGGCATCAATCCTAACCTGACACCAGGCTGGGTCAACCATTTATCTCTCCACACCGCCTCTGGTCACAACAGCGGCCATCTTGCTCTGCTACATCCTTCTTTAATAACCTTGGCCACGTCTCTTTGCAGGCTGAGAGGATAAGACGCCGCCACACTCCTTGTGATCGCCGCCACCGCTGTTTTGTTTGCATTTTTACCCGTGAAAGCACATTTACATTGTGTTTGAGATCAACAAGATACTCAAACACAAACACGCACACACATGAGATGTGTCTAACAAGAGGGCCAGGGCTCACAAACTCGTTAGCGTAGGAGCTAATGGTGACTCCGCTGTCATTAATTCCCCATGGTGTTTAACTTAAATGCTTCTATATTGGTGGAGGGAGAGATTCCCAGAGGCCTCCTAGCGCTGAGATCATTGTTTTTCACTTACTAACAATGAACTTATGATCAGAGCGCTGGGAGGCTTTTCAAAAAAGCCCCGCAGGATCATTACAGACCCTCTGTGTGTATCTGTGTGTGTGTGTGTGTGTACAGATCTATTTGTTGCCAATGAGGCCGGCGGAGCAGCAGTGTGTCCGAGGCTCATCTAGTTGCTCTGTGGCGCAGCCGGGATGAGAGTGGAGGTTAAATGGGGCGTCATCAATCTCAATGAAGTGCAATTATTTTCTCACTTATTAATCATTGCAGGCTAATAGCTGGTGGCAAAGCCGGGTCTGCCATTTGTCAAACTTAGCAGATTTCTGTAATTTTGTTTCCCCGTTTCCCCTCTAATGTTTGTGTAGACTTTGGCAGATATCTATGGAGGGCTGCAATAAGTCTGTGCCTCCAAGTATCTATCTCCTACCTGCACGGCAGAACTAACCCAACTTCTCGCTGTTTCACCGTGTGAGTGATTCCCTCCATTTCAGAGCTGAGTGACTATTTCATGGTCTGTGGCAGAGCAGAATGGAGAGCTTTATTTGCGGGGTGCAGCATGGACGGACTATTGATGGTTAACTACACCCAAACCCTAACAAACTTCGACCATTACTCCATACTATAGGATGCTAGTTTGCAGCTATAAGATCTGAATGCATTTGTAATTTAATGGAAATTACATACAATTTGCATTCAGGGAAGAAAAATAGAACCATATCAATTTCCAGACCTAGCAATGTACTGCAAAGATATTTGCTTTGGCACTAGAGATTTATGATAAAGGTCAGAAGTGGAGCCAGTTGGAACCGAACGAGGTCATAGTTACTGTAAGAGTGACTCAAATCAGTGTCAAATGTTAAGCCTATATTAGGCCTACCTATATACCTGTTAGAAACCTGTATCTGTACAAACCGATACATTTTGAAGCTGTTTTGTAAAAGACTAAACATAGTCAGTAGCTCATATAGATGTAGGCAGAGACGTGTCAAGGTTCCCCACAAGTCTTAAATCTGTGGGATGGACAGCAGATGCAGTGAGTTTGACCTTAAGGAACGAGCTGATGAGTCTGAAATTGGGTAAAATATTATAGTTAGAGAAAAAAAACATCTTTGTGACGATTCTAAATACTGAGAAAGACGGCTTAGTGTGGGGACAAGGGGCTATTAATGGGCCGAACAGATCCCACGCCAGGAGACAGGGTTCGAGTCTCTTGTCATTCTAAAGACGTCATCAGGTGGTTCTGTTTGAGAAGTAAGAAGAATACCTTGAAAGAGATGCCTAAGGTCCAGAAACAACCGGAGATTAAAAGTGGAGAATGTCAATTCATCCACTATTCATTACTCTTATCCCGTTAAGCGTCGCAGGGGACTGGAGCCAGTCCCAGCTGTCAGTCAGCAAATTTACATGCACAGTAAAGTCCAGCTTCAGTTACAGCCTGATTAGGCCATACTGTCCCTGTCCTAGCATACAAGCAACGAGGGAGAATGGATTAATTGACGGATGCATGTCCAACTTTGTTACGGCAGGTGGTGATGTGCCCATTTTCAACTAGTTACAAATGGACCTACTTCCGGTTGATCTTGCCAACAAGTTAGCAAGTGTTGAGCTGGTTGAATGTCGAGCAGTGAAAACATGGACAACTTTACAGGTCCAGTTTAGGTCAGACTGAGGTGTATACATGCACGTAAATTGACCCCCAACTGCATTATCAAGTTGTGTTAGTCCGACTTCAACAAATTCCACTTTGTATAATTTCAGTCGGACTTAAATGTTTACATGTTTTTTTTTAAGTTTTTTAGTCAGAATAACACAATACATTTATTTTTTCTATGTGCATATAAAGGTACTGATTGTACAAGAGGCAGGATACACCTTGAACTTGTCACCAGCCGCACACAGCGCTGACTTAATGAGACAAACATTTACACTCACCTACAGGAAACGTAGAGGCACCAATTCACCTAATGAGCATGTCTCTGGACTGTGAGAGGAAACCTGAGTACCTGCAGAGAACCCAGGCATGAACAGGGAGAACATGCACACAGAACACCCCCTGCCTGTGATGATTCGAACCAGAAACCTTCTCGATGTTGGGCGACAGCGCAGGATGTGGTTAGTAAGCTGTGACTGCACTAAAGCCGCTTTCAGGTCAAAGTTTGAGGCTACATTTCCCCGTGGACATTTCCAGCTGGGTTGCATGGTGGTGCAGTGGTACGCAGTACACCTGTTCATCAGATTACTGTTCAGAAAAAAAAAAAGATTTACTGATAATGCTATGTGACCCTTTAAGCTCTTTGTTTCAGTTCAACAGCCCACTGCTTTATTGGTTTGGTTGGCTGTTATTCCTCTCTTAACACTAATTTTTAAACTCAGCCAGTCACGTCAGAAAAATCTCTGACAGACTGTACTTTGACACCTTATCAGCTAAAAGAGTCATACATCGTTTTTTAGGAGTTAGAGGAGGTCAAAACATAGCTAAAGCAGTTTGTGACCTAATGGAAAGTATAAGCACTCAGTGACAAACTCCTCCCATTACTACCACATCTAAATAACTATGACCAACTGATGAATGACATAACCTACCGCATGGCCCTTGGCGGCCTCTGCAACTTCAGCAGCATTGCCTCCTCCAAAACACCCAGGCTCCATTTATGTGAGCCCCAACGCCAACACTACAACTCCTCTCTACCACGTGTGTCCTAATGGCTCCTTCGACTCAAACATGAAACAAGAGCCAGCACATCGCCAGGGTCATCAAGTGGGCACCTCCCTTCCCCGGTGTTACATCAAGTTAGGCCCATGACACCTCGGAAAGCCTCGAGAGTTAGCTCCATCCTCCCAGAGCCAACCCCCTCCGTGCTCTCACCCTCACCATATCAACATGCAGAGCTTCTTTGTGCTTTGGTATCCATACGTAGAAAACATATATTCCTGTTGCCAGCATTGCACATGAAATTACATCATGTTTCGTCCTTCAATGTAGCATTTGATGGCTTAAACACTACAATACCCATGAGCCTCAGCAACCACTGCAATGGAGAAGAGGTGTTGCAAATTCAAATGACGTGTTTGTTGATTAAATATATATTAAATTGAATGTAAAAAATGATGGTAGATTTTGTCTTTGTGATTGTGTGCCCCACCTTTTTGTTTTACCTGCGTCTTGTAGTCTCGCCTGTGAAAAAAACAACCTTTTTTGTGCATCTTGAGTTGCAAATTAGACATTCAAATAAAGATGAAAGAGATTTAAAACTATACCACAACAAGATTAGCAAAAAGACATCCTGCTTTGTCCACAGGGGGCGCCAAAATCAACATATTTTGAAAGTTCCCCAAGGAACTTTAAGTTAATTTTATTGATGAGATTATTATACTTTATTGAAAGCTTGACTGTTCTTGTAAAGATATATTTGTACATTGTGCTGCGATCATTTTAGAAGAGAAGAGAAGAGGAAAACATAGATTAGAAAACACTTTGCTGTCTTTTTGAATGCAATAGGTATACATTTGTCTTAGACTTGTATGAGTGAATATATATCTTTAAAACACAAGCTAACACACCTATACAAGGTTACACATTTAAAGAACATTAAATACACTAAACAAAAGATAAACAAAATAAAAAACAGACACAATAGATCTACGTAAAAGGAAAGCACCAGGTTGTTGAATATTGAATGGGGTGTTCATTATTAATATAAAGTGCTATGTGCAGTGCAGGGTGGCAGGCTGACTTTAAAGTGTCTTTACTCGTTTGGATTTATGTCAACTGGGAACAACAATATTTTTATGAATATTTTCTTCCTAAAGCGACTCTGTACCTTTGTCCTGAAGGCAGAGGTTGAAAGTGATGATTTAATGAATGACTGTGGTCCTTCTAAAAGGTCCCCCCCTACGTTGTAAATAAAATAATCATGTTCTTTTCATTCAAGCACAGGTCACTGCAACACCTTCTTAGCATTGGTTGCATTCTGTGAAACCTCCAGAAGATGATCATATATGAAGCTCACACAAGCTGCAGGAAAAACCCTACTTGCCTGCAGACACAGAGTTTTTGAGGATCGACTGCAGGATGAGGAGGATCAGCAGATCAGCCGCTCTGTGTGCCAGATGTGTCAGGCAGTGTTTGCTAGAAGAGACAAGACAACTATTTATGTTGATGTTATTTTCTGCTTTAATTCTACTGTTTATGTTTGTATGCCTTAATTGTTTTTAATTGATGCAATAAAGTTTAAAATGTCAGCGTCATCAACTACATATTTTTTCCATCAGACAATGTGTGTGTGTGTGTGTGTGTGTGTGTGTGTGTGTGTGTGTGTGTGTGTGTGTGTGTGTGTGTGCGTGTGTGAGGGAGAGAGAGAGAGAGAGAGAGAGAGAGAGAGAGAGAGAGAGAGAGAGAGAGAGAGAGAAGGAAGGAAAGATGTGACTAAAATCTGGATTATCATATAAAAATGTAAATGCTCATCTTATTCAATAATGTGTAATTTGACTCACAGTAATGTAAGCTCAACGTTCACAGCACTTGATTTCAGTGTCAATAAGAGACACAGTGGTGCATAAATAGTTTGGCTGTGATTATGTGTAATGTGCCCTCAGCTAAACGATCAGGAGCAGGCAGCAGAGAAATGACACAATAACACAGCCGTGTGGACGGGTTTGGTCTGACAGCCTTGTCACTGGGAGCTGCTGCTGCTCGAGACATCTGAGGGAGAATGTGTGGATTCATGTGTGGACACTGTGAGACATCTAGTGGTGTAAAAGAGAAATACCCTAACACTGTTGCAAAACATGATCCTATTTGAGTTTATGTTTGTAGTGCAAATCTAGAAGGATGGGGGGAAAGACGAACAATAACTCAATTTATTTTGCGCACAATTCTTAAGTTTTAGTTAAAGCTCCTGTGGGGAATTTTTACAAGGTTATGAAACAGTCTTAAATTAATTCTGATGCCTCTTTATGACATACAAAAGAAAACTAGATCATCAGGGAGAAGATTGTTATTGTAGTTGTATATACCTCTATGCTGCCGGGGGGGTAGGTGTCAGATTTTATCAGCCCACTGAAGGCACAGACTTTTTTGTTCTACACCAAAGATTCACTGTGAGTTGCAAGTTAGACATTTACTCATAGAATGTTTAGATTTTAAACAAAACTTACACGTGAACAAGACAAGATAAGCCTTCTCCACTTTTCAGTGACTGTGTCCTCAAACAGGCTCTCTTGATATTTTCCCTTCATGACATCACAAAGGGCAGCACCCCTCCCCCAGGTGGGCGACACTCCCACAGCTAGGTGTTTGTTCTGCCCTGAGTCTGCCTTCTCACTGTAAACAATAGAGCAAGAAAGTCCTAGCCACATTACCCTCTCAGGGGCGTGGTCAGACACAGCTAATTTGCATTTTATATTTTTTTTATTTATCCTTTATTTTAGCAGGGAGAACCCACTGAGATCGAGGTCTCTTTTCCAGCAGCAATACAATAAATTATACAAGAAAAAAAAACAAATAAAACCCAGTTAAAATAAATACATTAATAAACACACAATGATTGTTGCAAACCCATGCCCTGGAAAAAAAGTCACATTTTTAAGCAGTTGCAATTATTTTCCGTAAGTAGTTCAGACACTAGCTCTGTAAAAACACGGTATGATGCAGGAGAAGGCCAATTAGTCGTCATTTGAAAGTTGTTCCACGTAATGGGTGCAGCAACTGAAAGCAGTATATCCCCATTCAGTCCTAACCCTTGGTATTTTTAAAGTGACCCAGTTCTGCTTGTATGGATAGAGGTGTTTGTGGACAGAAGAGAAGTCAGGTAAGGAGTGTGTTTACAATTCAGACCCCTGTAAATATACAGAATAATGTGCTGCTTTTCCCAGACCCAACGAGGGTCAGCCTAGAGTGATACAGGTCACAATGGTTCGTACGAAATCTGTCACCTGTGATAAAACAAAGAGCACTATTATTTAAAGCTACAGACATGGAAACAAAAGGGTTCTGGGCAGGGTTGAAAATGAGGGCTTTATAGGCATGCTATATATACAGGATCAGAGTGGATTCTCAGCAAGAAACTTCACAGACATGTTTATTTCATTGTATATTTATGGTTTATTCTAATTCTTATCTTGTTGTTGTGATTTATATTATTCAAACCAGGGACCTGCAGCAAAACTCGTTCTTGCATGTACCTACATGCTCAAGAACAACAACAAACCGCCTTGAATGTTTTGGATTTCTCTTACATCCTGTACAGACCTGTCCTCACCACTAGAGGTCCCCCTTATGACAGGAAAGGAAGGGACCATCAGGTAACAACACAACTAAGAGGCCAAATCTTCTCTGTGTGTTAATTTATCAATTCAGTATTGATTGAACTCAAAGTATTCTACCCAGAAGCTGGATAGTCCGTGCAAGATGGAAAATAATCTGCCAAAAACGTTTTCACTCATAAATTATTACCACCTTCCAAAATTACTTTCTAATTAGTTTCGATCACAAAAGATTAATGGACGAAATTATGCAATTAGTTTGCAACATTATGAAATTGTTCCAGCTGAAAGCCCTGAAAACACACGAATCATTATGGAGATCAATGTTACCTTCTTTCATTTCGTGCCAATGTTTTCATAAAAACAGCTGATTTATTGATGTCCACACGATTTCAAATTTGATTTATGAGCAGCCAACGTGTTGAGACGTTAAATGAAATATTGCTGACTGTGTTGTTTTAGTCATGTTTTGGGTGGACTGCTCCTTTCCTGGAGCCCACACAGCTCTACATGAGCTCCACATATGGACATGAAGTCTCCGCCCAGCTGACAGGAGGCTCCCGCTGTTTGTGTCCCCGCCCAGCGCGTGAGTGTGTACGGGGAGATAACATTGGAAACAGGGAAAGGTCTGTTTTCACATGAACGCAGCCTGGATGCGTGCGCACTCAGCTTTCTGTTTCGGTAGATGTCAACCAGTCGCTGCTCCGATACGAGGCTTAATCTGCGCTGCCAATTTGGACCTGCTACTGCCGTGTTGGTCGTGTTTCCTGTGGGCGTTTCTGCACTGCCACCGGCAGCGTTGCACAACTTCTTGGAAGTATGTGGATTTGTTGTGAGAGCTGACGAGGAATGCGCGGATTTGTTGGATTTTGTACTTGTGCTTTTTTTCTACGGATCAGTGTCGTGACTTCATCCAACTTCGGCGTTATCTTGTGTTCGTTAAAGCGTGCATCGTCAGTAAACATGCAGCATGGTGTGTAGTTGCAGCCCAACCTTTAACAGACTGTTTACCTTCATTGAGTCGGAGCGAGGTTGCACGTCGTGCCTGTGCAGAGGCTCCATGGGAAACCGCTGCGCGTAACGCTGGCTCTCCATGGAGGACTGGTGGAGGAGCCGCTCGTTAAACCCGACACTTTAAGATAGTGAGAGACACTCAAAAACAAAATGAGTCAATACCAGGATGGGATATCCTTACCGGTGCCTTGCTTCGGAGTTTGTCCCGGCAGAGAGAGCCTCGGTGTGGAGAGCAGTAGCAGTGTTGGAGGATGCACCCTCGGTATTCCCGCAGCTGGAACTTTCTGGCAGGACTCGGTGGTCCCTGGCGGAGGAGGGCTGAATCCAACAACCGTGGGGTGTCCCATGGACGGCGGAGGGCTGCTTTCCACCGGGAAGTCGACCAAAATCAGGCCGGTGACGGTGGCCTATGTGGTGAAAGGAGAGGCGAGCCAGCAGAGTAACGCGGAGAGCATGGCGCTGCAATGTTTAAAGGACGCCTGTGATACGGTGGGAAGCAAGCTGGAGACCGTCAACTTTGGGAAGCTGGACTTTGGGGAGACTGCAGTGCTGGACCGCTTCTACAATGCAGGTGAGTCAGGGGAAGAAAAGCGTCCACAGTCCTTTCAAATGCAACAGAAAAACTCCCCAAACTGTCCCCATCAAGTACAAATCAGAAGTAGGCTACAAATTAAAGATGCAAAATGTTTGTGATCCTAAAAGCAGCATGTTTACATGAATCCTTAAAAGCATTTTATAAGCATTAACTCAGTTGGCCCACATGTTGATCTATCAAATCAGATGTCCTCATCAGGAGTCTGTCACCCCTGACATAGGATTACTACACGATGGTGTTTCCCAGGAATTCTTGCCTCACTTTCAAGTGACGTGATCAGACACCAGAATTTTCAACTTCGATTTGATACTTAAAACTAAAACGATATATTGATACCTGTTTTGATAACATGGCAACAAAAAAATTAAGTCCAGGGCACCCAATAGTTGGGGGATTTCTTGTTTTTAATTGAAAGTTGCAAGAAAACTCCATCACTCTGTCTGAAGTGCACAAATACATATCTCGACTCCTCTTTTCCTCTGGCAGCTTGGGTTATAAATATGACAAGATTATTTTTCTTTTTTTTTAAAGCTTAGGTACCTTCGATTATTGAAATAATGGAGATTGTAATGTTTTACAACATGTGGTATCAAGAGGTATCAACCTTGATTTTAAACGTGTGTCCCATCTCACTGCCTCACCTCTCTCTTTGAAGCTGCTTATCTGATCACAGATTATTATCCTGCAATCAGTTCAAGTCTTATTGATCAGTTGTAGAATGAACAGGTTGATCAGGTTCCTCAGACATCCGTGAATGCTATGAAATGGCTTCATTGTGTTTTCAGAAGCCTGTCTGAAAGTCTCTAGAAATGTTCAGGAGTGCATACTGTACGTGCTGTGGTAACTGTTTGCCATGCGAAACAGGATGCTCAGAGGTCCTTGAACACATTACACAGCTCTGCATGTCAGGGCTTGAGGCTGCAGCATTCGTGTCCCACTTATTTCCACACTGTGCAGAGCTAAAGCGCATCATCACAGTTGTTTAATTTGCTCCACAAATATGTGAGTGGGATTGTTTTAGTTTTCCTCCACGCATAGTTTCCCTCTTCCATTGTGCGCCGTCTTTATTGTGCCGGAGTGTCATCATGGGTTAAGCCATGAGGCTGGACTTTCCACTGGAATCTACAAACCCACTTTCTCCTCCTATTCATACTGTGTAGTAGTTAGGTCCTAATCCTGCTGGAAATGTGCAGCTGTATAGTAAACATGACAAAAAAAACTCTGTGGAAAGAAGACTGTGGTGAAATAAGAAGCAGCAGTAATGTACAGAGCAAGTCTGTCAGAGTGTGGAGGAGACAAGAACAGCAGCCAGTGTTTGTTTTGACTCAGATATTTGGTATCAGGATTTGTTCAGCAGATCTCGCAGGAACAACATAACCCGGATGTCTATGACGGAGCATGAAGTCTTTCAAAGAACAATGTAAATAAAACCAGAATACAGGATATAACGAGGTTGGGGGTCTGTCTCCTGCCCAGGGACGACATATGTAAATTAGCTCATATAGCTAACTCTTGTACAGTTAAGTGGCTGTGCACTGTCCCTGTCAAAAATAAAAATAAAACATTCTGTGGAAAGTTAGAGATTTTTTGTTTTATTCTAAGTTATATGTGAAAGTATACTTATAATAAGTTTTATGAAAAGAAAAAGTCAAATCCAAAATGTCATATTGGTTATTTGTCAAACTATTCAATCGATCCACCCGTCCATTATCTATACCGCTTTTGCCCATTTGGGGTCTCAGGGTGCTGGAGATAAACCCAGCTGCCATTGGACGAGAGGCAGGGTAAACCATGGACTGTTCGCCAGTCAATCACACATATAGAGACAGACAACCAGTCACACTCATGGACAATTTTAGAGTAATCAACTAAGCTAACGGGCATGTCTTTGGACTGTGGGAGGAAGCCGGAGCACCCAGAGAAAATCCACGCATGCACGGGGGTAAACATGCAAACTCCACTCAGAGAGGCCCTGTTCGATGGGGATTCAAACCAGGAACCTCCTCGCTGTGAGGCGACATTGCTCCACCGTGCAGCCTCAAACGAATTAATGAATGATGAAATAAAATGGTAGACATAATGATGATGAATCTGCAGTATTTACCGACAGTCTCAATTACAGTGTCTCTGAAGTTCCAAGTCACTTATAAGTGCTGACTTGAATGCAAAACTAATTATTTTTTGTGTTTAGTGTCCTTTTAAAGACAAAAGCAACAAAGCAGAGTGTAAAAGGTAACTATGTCAGTAGAAAATATTGTCAGTAATTACCCAAAACAAGTTAAAAAAAACCCTCTAATTGTATTAATTTGATTCACTAATATTGAACAAGAATGTATCAACACTGTTTACTGTTAAACAATTCACAAAAACGTTTTTTGAACACGCATCAGACGTTTACAGTAAGTTGTTGTACAGTTTCTGTTCAACACCAGACCGGCTTGTTGCTTGTCATAACATCGCGTTATTAGTTGTACAAACATCAAATTCTCCTTTTTCCCTGTTTTGTCTTCCTCTTCAGTGGAATTTTCTCATAATTCACAAGGGAGGGTCGGGGTATTTTCCCAGAAACACTCTGCTGTATCTGTTCAAACACACACTGCTTTCATCCTCTTCCTGCACAAGTGTACACCAGAGACGAAGGCCAGACAACAAAAAACCTTTAAACAATGAGCTCAGAAAGGCAGACGGAAAGTTTGTGGGTCTCAGTTAAATTTGGAAAGAAGATTTTGCCAGATTGAAGTACATCATGTTCCCGAGTGTCCTAAAAAGGAGGGTTGGCAGAGAGATGACAGAGGCCGATTGTAAATCCTTCAACTACGGGACATTTTTAAGAAAAATGTGGAGGCAAACTTCAGCCAACAGTAATGACTAACCACATTTCATCGTTAGGGGTTTTGTCTAATGATGCACCGATGCAACCTTCTGAGATCTGATAATGATCTGATACCTGGGCTTTTGTAGCTGCCCATACTAAAAGCAATCCAACCCGATATCTGTGTTAAATGAATAACTCATGTTACTCACTGTTAGGATGAGACTGGGAATCATTAAGCGTAAGGCAGCATCAGGTTTTCCTATCTTTATAAAACAATGTTTAATAAATAACCGACTAGTTTTTATCACAATCTGCCGCACAATCTGTGTACCACTCACCCTCTGCTGTCACAGTGAACCATTGTCGAGCGGCATTGTATGCTAAACTGTGCATTCCTTTGTTGTCTGTGTCTGTATATATCATGGCTGACCTGATAAAGCATTTCCTTGATGACAGTTGAAATCAAGTCTCTGGTATGTGATACATGGAGTATGTAGCCTGTAGCGCTGCACTGTGTGGTTACATCACCGCTACAATTATTTGCGGTGAAGCTTATAGCTTTTTTACATCCATTTATTCGGCTGATAAATGTTCTCATGCGTTCTCCGTGAGGCCAGGCAGTGGGCTTTTAGAAACGATTTACATGATGGAAAACTGTATCCTGGTTCCAAGTGTTTTGTCACTTTCAAACAATCACTGGGAAGTGTCTTGTGTGTTTACGAAGTGAACTGCTTCGTTTCGCCTTCCTTCTTTGTTTGTTTAAACTTTTCGTTCTACCACCACCCTTTAAACATTTAGCTTTTGCATTAATTGCATGCAGTTGTAGAAGTTGTTGGCGTAACAAGCGTGTAATAAATCCCGACAACTTAGCCGTTGTTGTTAGAACCCTCAATGCAATGTTGGCTCCACCTAGCATAATGCACTGGTCTACCAGTGAACCGATCACAGTGATGTTGTACGCGCAGCCGCTTGCCTTAAACATTGAATTGTATAGAACTGAATTATATGGATCAGCCTCTTGAAATGGTCATTGTTACGAATACCCGAGCTAGCTAATTGACTTATTGTCTGACCAATTAACGATACCAGGATCGGAACGGCACATTTGTCCCCCACAGTCCAAGTATGTATGACAGATTCTTATCAATCAACATATCAATATAAAGCCTACCTTTAATTTACTACCTTCAAGTCCTTGTCGCCAATTTCCCCTACCTCCAAAATGTACGTATCCCATACGTGTTACTGATGGATGCCAGTCAACAGTGATTTTATGTTGGGATAAATATGGCTGAAATGAATTCTCCACTTTTGATTTAAAGAGAAATGTACCATCAGCAAAAATAAATGTATCACAGGAGATCTGCAGCTCACAAGTATTCGTATTATTAAGAGTCAGCCATGATGGATTAAGAAAACAGAAGAAAGGCTTAAATTTAGATCAGGGGAAAGTGGGACAGGAACAACCAGTGTGTAAGTAGACCCACCTCCTGTTCCTAAGAACCTGTGTATATTGTTTTGTTAATTGACCATACTTTAAGGAAGCACAAATCACTTCCACCTGTCTGCAATGAAGAGAGACACATTTGTTATTTACACACAAAACATTGTTTCGGCAGTGACAGAAACGTCCTTCAGCGTATTGAATGACTTTTGAGTTGTTCAACTTACACCATTATAAGGCAAAAGAGTTAAGTCTCTGTTGGCCAGAGTTATTTGCATGGAATGTATTTAGATATATTTAATAGTTTCAGTATAGAGCGGTCCAAATAAAAATACAAAAATAGCACGACTTCCACACAAACTGGTTCAACATAAAGGTAAATAGCTTTGACCAACACTGCAGGCGGTGAAACAAGAAAAAGAAGTGAAAACACTGTGGTGCCCATAGCCTAGCGGTTATGACGCGTGCCCCATGTATGGAGGCTCTGGTCCTCATTGGAGCGATCGTGGGTTTGAATCTGACCTCGGCCCTCTGCTGCTTGTCTTACCCCCTCTCTCTCCTGCCAATGTTTCCTGTCTTGTCCAATAAAGGCAAAAATCGCCCAAAAATCATAACTTTAAAATAAATGAATACACCAATACTCTCTCTGTCAACTTGTTTCAATCACAATAAAATTGAAAGATGCGTTTGTTTAAATGGCTTCTTTTTTACACTATAATGTGTAGTTATTAAGATTTTCTATTCAAGTTATTCTCGTCGAGGACTTAAACATCGAGTGTAGTTGCAGCAGTCTAATGGCAATAATCATTTTAGCAAAACCCCCCACTTAATCCACCTGCTGCTGATTCACTGTTGTTGGCTGTCCTCTGAGGTCTGACAGAGAAGTTTTATTCTAGATCACCAAAAAAAAAAGAAGCATCTGCAAAGGGCAATGCACTTCCAAAGCATCTGTCATAGCTGCTGGTTCACTCCTCCATTTCTCCTGACTCATTGTAAGTCATGGTGATCGTTTACCCAGGCCTGACTGTGGAATCCAAATCTCATATGACTGCACACATTCAGTGACTGAGAAAAAATGCATGATGGTTTCAGTGTTATTCTAAAGCGGTCCGACACATTCTGCTCAACAGGCCATTTGTTATTTTGAACTGAAGAGGGCTGTCAATCAGCTTAGTCTGACAAATGAATACTTTTTGCACTGGTCAAAAGTTTTGCTACACATTCGTAACGCTCTGGATTGTACTTTTTTTACTTCCTTTACCAATCAAAATTGTCAGGGATGGGACCAAGCCCAGGAAGCAGTGATAGCACAGTTTCAAAATAGAATCAGGATAGAACTTATGTAAATGTGAAACTTTTCCATAACCGGCTTGTACGGATGAATATCCCCATTAGGAGAGTAAATGTTGTCAACATATTCTTTGCAACCTTCAAGTGAACAGGCCGTTTTGCACAATCTAATCTTCTTCAAAAGAAGGCTGTCTTAAGTGTGAAAAGAAAGAAGCATGATGACGTGTTTTAGGTCATTTTTATGACATTGCTCATCCTGCAATGTGCGATTGCATTGGCGCACATCGACCTTGTGATTAAATGAGATATCCCCAATTTTAAGTATCAAAACTTAAAAGAGTAAGAGAGGTAGTCGCACGTATTTGAAGCTATTGGTCATGATCTTATTTAAATAACATCTCTGAATTCAGAACCACATTGTGTATTGGGTTCATAGATGTCTATTTTTCCTTATATACAAAGAAGTTATCATCTATCTGGTACATGAGACAGTAAGTCGGTAGAGATCAGTGATCCCAGTTGTTTTCCTATTGATCGTCTTGGTAGATGATTCAGTAACACGAGCCGAGAGGGTTCCACTGAGCACTGGGCTGTTTGCTTCATTTTGACTTCTACTTGGATCCAAATCGAAACTGTCTTGTTTACGGCTCCAAGCCACCAGCCATGCAACGTCCTTGTCATCCGAACACCATCTAGAAATGACAGCTTCATCAGTTCGGGATTTGTTAGGTCAAGATAACCTGGCTCCTGAACAGGAATCAACTCACAAGAAGTTAATGCGAGATTGAGTAAAGGAGCGATAACAAAAAGATACGTCATTTGGGTGCATTCTGGTACTGCTTGAAACCTTTCCAGCCAAAGCTAAAACAAATTACTTCTTCATCCTGAAATATGAAAAAGAAACCCACTTTGAGATGGTTGCTAATGCTTTGTTTTCATTTTCTTCTCTGATAGTATGTTTAAAGCAGCGAATGTGAAAAATGCAGACAATATTGGAATTCATCAGGGATCAATTCCACAGACTTGTGTTGCTCCCTCCTGTGTTAGTGGGAGGGTTGTTGGGTCAGAGCTGTGGTATGCAGAGCATTATCTCTCCAGTTGAACATTATGTTACATTACTGTGTGTTTTACAGAGAGCACAATGGCTTTTTGAACAATTCCTGAGCACTCTGAAAGCAGCTTTGCCTCGATCTGAGTGTTCGCTAACCCAGTGTTCTGTGATGAGAGCTCGGCCCCGACTCTCATCGCTCTGCGAGCATCACAGGTAAAACTCACAAATTGTTTTCAGGCTGTTCACCTTGTTGAGCTCTGAAGTGACAGTTTGAAGCGTTTTATCCACAACAACAACTTCACTGAAGACTAAGTAAACACATTAACTCACAGGGTACATTATATTTGTATTGCCAGCAGCAGCTCTCAACTGTTCAAACATTAAATTCAGAACATGATAGAAGTCGTTAAAACAGCCCTGAATCCCAGAACTGACTGAGAAATAATGAGTGGTCCTAATTTTACGCTGTATATTATTTAAGTGTCAAAATAAGTTAATTAATTGTTGGACTAGAACTAAAACAATATGAATCAGAATCCTAAGATTTTCAATTTACACCTGATAAAGTCAGGATGAATCGTCCAATGTTTGAGGCTGTCGTGTAAAATGTTCTGTAACTGTGTTGCTAAACACCGTGTCTGATCCGTTAATGGATTTCTACCAATGAGGTTAGAACTGTTAGATACTGTCAAACAAAAGAGTGGCACCACAAAATTAAAATTCAGCGGTACGTCCTAATAAAAAATTGCAAGTCATAGATGGGTAGAAAATTGTAGCTTGTATGCTAACCGCAAAAAAAGCTAACAAGCCAGAAATAGCTTAAGCTAATCGATTACAATAGCTTCCATAGCCTCTTTCTATTTATACTTAAATTTGCCTTCTCTTCTGGAGGTTGTATTTTTTTTTGTCCATAACAACTGCAAAAAAAAAAAGCGGGGGGGGTGGAGAAGCTACATCAAAGATAACAAACAAGCTAGCAAGCTGGGAAAGTGCTTGAGCCAGTCAGTCAGTAGCTTCATAGCCTCTTTATTTTGTTAGTGCTTTTCAAAATTTACTTCCATCGTCTCCCCATCTCAAAGTTGTATATTTTTTTCGTTTAATGGCGATTCTCATGTAAAGAAAACTAAGAAAGCTCAAAGGTAGTACACAAGCTAGCGAACAAAATGCTAAAGCAGGGCAGTCAAAGTAGCTTGCAGAGCGTCTTTTTTTTTGCTGAGAGTTCTGACAAAGAACTTTCTAAAGTATTCTCTTCACAAGACTGTACATCCTTTTCATAACATAAAGGGTTTACTAAAAATGTTGGTATGCTATGTTGCTCAATTAACAAAAGCTCAGAAAGTTTCGTCTAAACGTGTTTATACCACTGACTCCTGTGTTCAGTCTGAGCAGTTTATACTGGGAGTTGGAGCTAGCCTACAGCAGCTCTGGTTCCACCGACAACAACACCACTTAAAAGACTTTATGCAAGTGGTGGGAATTTGCACGTCAGGTTCACAAAAGCTAAAATGTACAAGACATAAATTCAGATTAAATTAGTTTACTATATTACCAGTGTTTGTTGTTTTAGTATCTTTCTCGATGCATTTTTGTTCTCATTTGGCAAAGACTCTGAGGATGGTGCCCCCCATCGGACATAGATTTGAGTGACTTAACCAGAAAATAATAATTTAATCTCAGTGCTTTTTAATCTTTTAATGGATAGTTCATAATATGAGTTTAGTTTGATGTACTTTGAGGGAGAAAAAAATACAAAAAACAGTAGCCCCTAACAGGGCACAGATGTAATTCTTGCACAGCAGGTGAGGTCCTTCTGTGTTCAGTGTCAACACGGCCGCTTGTCAGCTGACAGCCTCTTGTTGAGAGCGTCTCTTGCTTCACCAGCATGACACTGTACGCTCAGCTTCCCGACAGGGAGGCCTCACTGCTCAGAAATCCTATCAGCTGGCGCTGTCTTAAGTTGTTTATCCTCCCTCCTGTTTACTCTGCCTGCTTGGCTGCTCATTAAGGGTTAAAGAGCACAAGGTCAGAGGGAATTAGTCCACAGGTCACTCACTGGCGTCTGGAGAAAAGTGACTTACCCACGACTGAAGAGCTTACTGTAAACAAAACTACAATGTCATTTATTACAGATATTTCTCAACAGGAAGTTTATTAATGGCTAATGGCTAACTGTAAAAAAAAATTGTCTTTGAAGTTTTGCATGTTTATGACGATAATCCCCAACATAAGTATCTCAAAGGGCATTCCTCGTATATGCTGAACATGTTGTATGGGTCGTAAACTGTAAACCCTGAGGTAAAATTCTTAAGTGTTTCTAAGAGAAGTGACAGGAGGAGGAGAAGTGGAGTATCAAATCTGTCTCGCAGGTCTTATCAAGGCTCATGTGAAGTGAAAGGCAGCTGAAGGGGAAAGCTGGCGTCTTTCAGAACCTGTTTGGGTAAATTAAGTGACTAATTTATCAGCATAATGTTGGAATACCACTAAGCAGTCATTTGCATACCCATGAAAAGATCAGAGGGATAATTCTGATGTAGGGGCACCCAAGTGGGAAAAGTACATAATCAGAGCAGTAAAATAGCAGTGTAATACAAACAAGGAAGATTCATTTACATATATTTTAAACCAAAAGGGAAACGTCAAGCTTAAACACTTTAATGCATGTTGCATAAAAAGATTTGGAAGACAAATAGGGCTGCTGATTTCTCTTGCAGCTGGCCTCACCAAAGTGCACAGCTCTTTCTTATAAAACAACTCTTACTGTAAAGCCTATAAACCACATCCTTAAATGCAACAAGTTCTCAACCCTTCTTCACTCAAACATGCACACTACACTATCCAATTGCAAGATTGTTACCAGATAGCAGAGATGCAATACTTACCTGGCCATACAGTACTCTCACCTATGTCGTTTTTTTTGTATGTTTCAGTGTTTTGATGCTCCAAAAGCTCAACAAAGATCAAGGGATTAGAGATGACTGTATAGAAAAAGTCAATCTTGTCAGCAAAAGTTTTGTTTGCTTTTGAAAGTCATATGGAGGCATCACTATTAATTTCAGTCGGTTTCATAACAAGTGAAAAACTCCTAACGGGAAATTTAAGATGCTCTGTTTTCACATGTGCACTCCTCAAAATATCTAGATCATTTCAGGAGGACTGCTCCGGATATTCTCCTGACCTGGCTGTTCACATATTCTCCTGTCAGACAGGAGGGGGGGTGGGGGGTCTCCTGAGGTAAGACGTGACGTAAAAAAACAAGCTGAAGTAAAGATGCGGAACAGAGTCTGCTTTACGATGCTATAATAGAGAATATTTGCTTTTATATCAATGCAACGTGTAGTCCAACGGAATCACACTTTCAACAAAAGAGAACATCATACTGGCAAACAGAAAACATAATGCAGCCGTTTAATTACGTGCAAGGATATAGTAGTGGTCGCATGCAGACACTCTATGCACCGTGCAGCAGTCACAGGATATAAACGCCACTCCCCCCCTCCCATTGGCTCGAGGTGAATTCTCCGGAGAATATCCTGCTGCGTTCTCACATCAGCTCACTCCGACTTGCTGCGGAAAAATACTTGTGGTCTGGCAGGAGAAACTCCGGGTGAAGCCAGAGCGAAAATTTCAGCTGTTTGCCTTCACACATACAGCTCCTCCGGGAAATATCAGGAGTTTTCTGCAAAACTTTGAAACACCTCTTTGAACATAAAAAAAAGAGAGAGAGAAAAAACACTTCAACTCAAATGTTTTAGTGTTCTTAAACACAATAGTGCCTAAATGGTCACAATGGCAGTGCTAACGTAACAAAAGAGCCACATTATGCAACTTTGGTATTTACTGCTGCTTGGTTGAGTCGTTCCTCTGCCACAGCAACACTACATAATGTGAACGTTAAGTATGGGTCAGAAAGTAACGCTGAACTTACTTTCCCTAGTAACGCCTTACTTTTATAAAGCAGTAAATCAGTTTTGATAGTAGTAACTATTAACTGTAACTAGTCAGTAACGTGCCCATCAATGATAAAATCTAGATTTAAAATTCTGTTATTGTGACAACCGTAGTCGCTGCAGTATTTCCTCATACAATTCTCCTAAATCCAACCATGTGAGGTTTTCGAGATAAGGCTGACACACTGTTCACTCAGAAAGAAAACAAATACCTCGTGTTTCAGCGAAATTCTTCTTCCCTGAAACAGCAAGCAGGAAGTAAATTTAGACACCAAGTCAGGGCAACTTTCACGACAGCACGAGTTTCTCCCAGAGTGTTTCTCAGCTGTGGATGAATTCACATTCTGTTTAGCCTCTCTCCCCCTCAGGGGACGCACTGCACTGCAGTTTGTTGCCTTTTCACACAGTGAGAGATTTTGCAAAGTGGAGCAGGGTAAAAAAATAAAATTAAAAAAAGACGAGAGGGGGGGGGGGGGGTGGGGGGGTGGCAGGAGAGAGGTGCAACTTGACAGGTTGTTCTCATTTCCTGCATTGTTGTGTTTTCAGGACTCAGGGGAGTTGTTTTAGGACCAACCTAAAAATAAAGGTTGTATTAATCTCTGTGCTGGGCAGGGCATCTAAACTACAGAATAAGCATTGTCTCATATTTCCCCTAATATCCTCTGGGAATGCAGATTTGTTTGTGGTTAGAAGAGCTCAGTTGAAACTCTTGTTTGGTGCTTTCGTCCCTTCCCAGAGTGAGTTTTGTGGAAAATGAGGTTTAGACCTTGAGTGGCTTTTTGGCCTCATGTGTAGCTGAACCGGATTTTTAATCTATTATAAATATTTGACCACTACAGTAGACAATTTCCACTATGCCTCAAAACTTTTATGTTCCAGGCTTACCTGGATGCATATTAAGACTCTGATTTTTTGTTGGCCTTTCTTCTGTTTACACAGAGTGTAATAAAGGAACATTTAGTTAGGTAATAAGGCAAATTAAAAGAACAAAATAACCACAAAAATGTTTTTCTGCAGACTCCCTGAGGGACAAACATGCACCACCTTGTTTATACCTGTGACAGTTGCACTGCTTGTTTTGTGGTTTTGAAATTCTAAAAATCATCGTACTCATAACTTTGCAGGAAAGAAAATAATTCCCCTAAATTTAACTAAACTTAATAATTACCTTCCAAAGAGCTGTCGTCCAGAGTTGTCTGAAACCTTTGGATCGTTCCAAAAGTCACGTGACTATTTTAGTGCTAGATTTGGAGGCCAAGTCTTGTCCACTTTCTGTGGCCTTAATTCAGCTGGTGAACAAATAAGGCCACTTGTTTATAAGTATAGGGATATTTTTGAATCAGTATTTTCCGCTACAATTTTCTTCCTTGTCTACATAGATAGGGCCACTAAAAACAAGAAATATTGGATAAAAAGCCTTAAAGGGGAAGATTTGGGACAGCAGCAGTAGCTCAGTCTGTAGGGAATTGGGTTGGGAAATGTAGGGTCACTGGTTCAAGTTCAGTAAGGATCTAGTGTGGAATTTGGGACTGGTTGCTGGAGTAGTTCGCTTACTGAGTACTGCCGAGGTACCCTTGAGAAAGGAAGCCAGTCCCAAGCTTCTCGGGACGCCAGTCCCTGTGCAGCACCCTCATTCTGACATCTCTCCATTTGTGCATGTCTGTGGGTCCTGTTAGTGCTTTTGTGCCTATGAGTGTATGAAAACAGTCGGCCTAATTTCTTGTCTGTCATCTCAAGTTTGCACTTCTGTTATCCTTTGTGTCGCTTCATCGTGGTAGCAGTGAAACTTCATCTGTGGCATGAGTACAAGATGTAATCACTGAGCTGCCACGACACACAGCGACACCGTAACCATCCTCTCCTTCCTGGAAATTTGGCTCAGACTTTACAGATTTCTTGAGTGTGGGAAATGATTTCCAGTGGAGCCCAGAGACAGTAATTCCACTCTTTCCTCTCTTTCTGTCCTCTGTGTGGGAAAAGCTCCAGGGAAATCCTCCCATTGCACTCTGCTCCACCATCACCGGCCTCACTCCTTCTCCATTAGCGATACGGGAAAAAAAAAAAACTCCACAGCAAGCACGCAGGATTTCACTCACATCTTTCACAGCCGTGTCTATGGTTACAACGTCGTATGTGTGGTTGTTATGTAATTGATTGTGACGAGTATTGCATTTACCTACTGTACCTGTCCCATTCCTGCACACTCTAACACAATCATCTGTGGGCCTTTACAGCTGCAACCTGGGTGACCAATGTAAACAACATTTCCCTCTGTAATTGCTGTGACATTTTCACAAATATGAACTGTTATTGTGGCAAAGTAAAGGCACATACCTGCATGGAAACACTTTGTCCTTTACCGTAACTTGCTCGGGAAACCAGATAATTTGAAAAAATGCTGTAAGAACAGCGATAGAATCTTTATCAAATTATCAGCAATGCCACACGCTACGGCCGTGTCCATTATAATGCAACATGTTGATTGTTATGATTGTGTCAAATACACTGGTTTTTTTTTAATTTTAATTGTTGACTTTAATTTTTCTGATGCAGAGTATCACCTAGGTTGGAGGTGAATTGTCTGCATTGTTTTTTATCAGGAAATGGTAAAAAATGTTAGATGAAAGAGACAACAGAGACATGTTGGTTGAAAACCTTTCCCGGATAAAACAGTGAGTGTATGGAGAGCCGATAGCCTGGCGGTTTCAGTATGTTGCGCGCCCCATGTACAGAGGCTGGGGTCCTCATTGCAGCGGCTGTGGGTTTGTATCCGACCTCGGCCCTTAGTTGCATGCCGTCCCCCACTCTCTCCTCCAAACATTTCCTGTCTCTCTTCAGCTGTCCTATCCAATAAAGGCAAAAAGGCCCCAACAAAAACTTTTTAAAAAAACAGTGAGTGCATTATGAATCAAATTTTTGGAAATGTTGAATCTTTTGGGGGTCCTTTTCTTTCCCGTTTTTTCTTACATTTTATAGATTTAAAGACTGATCCAGAATTCATATATGTGTCTTGTAATCTTCTTGAGCTATAACTCTGTAAAACTCTAATACAAAGGATTTTTTTCTTTGAGATTTCTACTGACAACAGATGTGTTGGGAATGAAACTCAGTTCATAAATCTATTATTAATAATGAAAATGGTAGCCCTTCACAGACATTAACTATAGAAGATAATAACATCATCTGTGCATTATTTATTTGCTTGACCTATATGTAGTTTCAGAGATGTATAGAGTGGATGATGCAGACAGTCTGTTTGATGTTCATAGCTGAAGGCTGTTGGGAGCGAGAGTTTACATTTCTCAACAGCTCACATGCTTTAAAATAGATTTTCTTTGTGTGCAAACATATGCTCTCAGTTTGGCTCAGATCCCTGCACAGACACTTTGAGATGCTGAAATAATCCATAGCCGTCTGCACTGCCATTTAGATCCTATTGTTATTATTATATCGAGCAGATTCCCCGTCCCAAAAAGAGAGCATGTGGAACTTGTCCGGGCTGAGAAGAATCTGTAAAGAGGAGCTAGTAGACACCAGAGCAATTCACAGTAGATTCTTGCAGCTCTTCCTTCTCTTAGCTGCTCCCCCTCCTCCTTTGCCCCATCCTCCCACCCCTCAGAAACACCGCTGGGCCTGAGGAACCTGCAGCAGCAGGCCGAGTGCTGCTAAAAGCCTGATATTGTGCTAGAGTATTGAGTTATTTTCCCTCCTCTGCTTTGAGCTGTAGGCGAGGGAATCAATTGAGTTTTGCCTAACAGCAGCAGGTCCAGCCGTAGGAGGTGTAGCAGGATTATCAGGGCTTCTCTATGCATGTGTTGCTCTTGTTTTTTCCGAATTTGTCTCATTTGTCACTGGTTAAAGACAGGCCTGGGTTTACTTCTGATTTGAAGTGATTGTAATGAATGCAGTGACAGCAGAGGTGAGCACATGTAGTCAGGTGGAGGGGCTTGTGAACTTGGAGGCTGCATGTCTCAAGTTACTCCACTCTCAGCCTGCTGTCAACACTATGCTGGCAGGTCTGCTGCTATGTTGGCATGCGCTCAGCTGTGCTGTTGTGTTCGTAAGCTATCACGACATCTGAACGCTCTCCAGAAACATTCAGACGCTCTGGTGTTGAATCAAGCGAAAGAACCGTGCCTGTCTGTTTGATGTTTGGCATTTCTTAGCTGTTTGTCTCCAGCACTTTGACATATTTATCCTGAAGAAGCCTGTCATGACCCTACTATTATACAGAAACAGGTTAAGCTGTACCCTGTCCTTAGTTAAAAGTGTGATGTTTTTCTAGGAGTTATTCACAACATGTCAAGTCTGAAGGATTTCCTCCTATGGTTTCTTAATTTGTTTATCAAATTTGTAAATCCTTAGGGGGAGAAAGCAAACCTCTTAAACAAAATAGTATCATTATGGAATAATCAGTTGACTCAGTTTTGATTAGTCAATAAAAGATGCCATTTCTGTTTTCAACTACGATATCGATCTTCTGAATTGTTTCTTTTGACAGACAAACTATCCAAATTGTAAAACGAGAAATGCAGCAAGTCGTTTAAAATGGGATGACATAACCAAAGACGTCTGTTGGAAAAGACACAGTGAAGTACAGCCATGCTAGTGTGCACGATGGTGCTGTGCTAAATGCTAACATCAGCACGCAAAAAAGGCTTTCAACAGAACGTTTATATGCACAGTTAAGTTGAATTACGGTTGTAGCTCGATTAGGCCATTTAATTGGACTACCGTCTTTGTCCCAGTGTACAAGCACAGAGAAAGACTTGATTTATTGACAGAAGTTTGTCGCACTCCGCTACGCTAGTTGACAATATTTCCTATTTCAGCTAGTTACTATTGGACCTTCTTCCAATTGACCATGCTTAGCAAGGGACAAAGTGGTTGTATGTTGAACGGTGAAAACACAGACAACTTAAAAGCTCTGTACATTTCATACAAACTTCCAGCAAATGCTATGCACTCTAGCCCAATATCTAATGGTGATAGTTGAAGGTGGGCGACAATGTAGCTACTGCTTTGCTACGCATTTATGCTGTTGGCAGGGCTCGGGGTCAAAGCCAGGTTGGCAACTGTTAAGTATTTGCAGAACGTTTAGGCCAGTTTGGGTCTGGCTCAGAGGTCGAGGGGTTATATCACAACCGGAAGGTCGGGGGGTGGATCCCCAGCTCCTGCAGCCACATGTGGTAGTGTCCTTGGGCAAGAAAGGACCCCCTAAATTGCTGCTGCGTCAGCAACAGGTGAATGTGTATGAAGGTGAATGTGTATGAATGGATTAGTTAACACTTATGGACACTTTACATAGCAGCCTCTGCCATCAGTGTGTGTCCTGCGGTGTAAAAAGCCCTTCGAACTGTCAGAATACTAGAAAGCGCTATACAAGCTTAAGTCCTATGAAAGATTAAATCAATCCCAAACAGCATTATATACAGTACAGGTGTGGTAGTTGGACTTTGAGAAATTTGACTTGGGACGATTTCTGTCGAGCTTTTTGCATTTTACAAGTCCAGTTTTACCTAAACTAACACAACAAATCGACTTTTTTAACTGCATGCAAACAATCTGAGTGATGGGAAGATCATGGTGTAGATACACGGTGAGTCAAAATTGGAAGGGAATCTGTTTCGAGTGTAATTTTTCTAAATCAATACATCAATATTTGGCAACATCGCTTTGATAATTGTATCACACGAGTCAGGACGATATGTTGACTTATCCCTTCTTCAACTCCTACAGGGCTTAATCATCCATAAACCAAATTTACTCAAATGTTCTCGTGTTGTTCATGCCTGGTTTTGTTTTAATTCTCAGTATCTGTACATCAAACTGGAATACACACTCAGCAGTAATGACATCATACACAATCAGTCAAGTGTTGTCAGCTCTCTTGGGCTTTGTTGTGAGTAAAAAAAAGCACTTATGAGAACTGATTGCTCCTCTCAAACTCTCCCAGTAGAACGAGACTCCCTCATGTCATACAATTTTTTTTTTCTTTTTCATATTTGCACTGAATCGTGTGTGTTCTATTCATCTCCTATATTAGCCCTGCCCTGTGACAGCAAACATTTTCTTTGGCTCAGAGATATAGTCCTGTGAAGCAGGTGAGGTTTTCCAAGCACAACGTTGCAGAAACACCCCACCCAAGTCATCGCTGCTTTTTAAAACCACAACTACAGCCTTCTTTTTTTTGTCAGAAAATACAGCTCTCTGTTACAATGTTGCCTTTTTATGGGCTGTTTGTATTAAAATCTGGTTGACATGTAATATTGATGGTGTTTCTTACCAGCAGAGAAACAAGACAAGCTTATCTTTTATTCATCGGCAAACCTGTGCTGTCTGGATGTTGACATTCCAGAAGCAACTTGTATGCATAAAGAAAGAGCGATGAAGAAGCTAAACGTCCATTTATATGCTCTGGCTTGTAGAAGTAGAAAACAAAGAACAACAACAACAAAGCATGTTTCTGATTGATGCTCAGTAAACTCAAATGAAAGGCATATATCCACGTATCCTATTTCTGCCAGCACACGCTAGTTAAGCAGATGTTTTAACATTCAACAAGTCTGAGTGTTTTTCATGATTGTGATTATAGTTCTCCTGATACTGATGTCACTGTTGTTCTGACACTGATCGTGACAGTGCCGTAACGAAGCTCGGCCGTCTCTACGCCTTTGTACTTTACACTCAATCTGCACCCGGTGTCCAGGTGTGTGATTTTACATTGTGTTGCGTCGTTGCGGAAGCATGAAAGGCATTACATGTAGACAAACAGCAGAAGCCACACACACACACACTCACACACACACACACACACACACACACACACACACACACACACACACGCAGATGTACACTCACACACACACAGTGCTGTTCCACAACGCCAGATCTGAAGTTTTACTGTGACGCCCTTTTGCCCCGCTACACCTCAGTAACTACCTCTGATGCAGGCTCAGTGGTGGAGTTACTTTGCTCCACGGTTAAATGGATGGCGAGGCATCGCAGGAGCGTAAATGTCCTGCCTTGAACTGGCAAAGTAAAAGGGGTTAGTAGTAATAGACTGTCAGATTGATGGAAAAGGAAAGTTCAATGGCATTCCTCTGTTCCTCTGTAATTGTTTGTGTTTTAAAAAGGATTTTTCCAACAATGATAACATCAATACTTGGTGTATAGTTTGTCTACAAGCTCTCTAGACGATTTTACCGTACAATAATGACCAATTGCAAATTCAGGTATCAGGAAGGAATACATATTATCAGAACATCTTTCATTTTGACTAACCCCTAACCCTTCCACATATTGCATTGATGGAAATGCGTCATAGATGTGGAAGTTACAAATGTTTGTTAAGCTGAGGTCAGCCAGAGTGAGGATTAAGGTGTTCTTTCCCTCTACCTTTTACGTCAGAAACAGAAACCTAATGTGCACTCTATCAGGAAGAAAGCATCCTGATGTGAAGATGCCGACTGCTCATCCGTAAAACAAAACCCCTCTTGATATTTCATGTCACTGCAGAGAGCTGCTGAGCTTAAAATCCCTGATATCCTGTCCTCTGCCTGCTTGACTGTAATGAAATTGTGCACTGTTTTTTTTTTACGCTTTTGTGGAGGAACAGGTTGATGATGAGAACCTCTAAGGGCAGCAACAAGTACCTGCTTCCTGGTTGAATTTACATGTGCTGATGAAGAGTGCAACTATCTGCATGGCCTCTCATTATAGACAGAAGCTCTCCACCGCTGCAACCAGCCGGACTCTGATAGGCTTCTCTGTGCAGCGTTTTGTTGGCATGCAGACTCAGAAGCAAATGAATGAAAGTAACTGCTTGATGTCAATTCTGCATTCAAACTGTAAACATTCACATGGATGCTTTCGTCTCTGATGATCATGTTTTAAAAGCTTTTCGATTGCATGTTGCTTTCTTTTATAACACTGCGTTTACAGATTTGATCTCTTGTTGTGTTTATTGCAAATGTGTTTGCAAATTGATACTTATCTACACATCCAGCAGATGTAACATTATCCTACATTTGTTATCCTCTTTTTGTAAATCCATCATATTTAATTCCTCTACTTTTACCTCTGTTTTGGTCTCCACCACCTCTGGTACAATGTGTACATTGGGATTCTGAGAGTTTGTCTGTGACTGTCGATATCTGTCTTATGAGAGGGATGGGATGTTGTGCATATTTGTGGATGTATCACTACAGGCGACCCCATTTACATTTCACTTATTATTTTGATATACAAAATACTGATTACTGCTGCTTTCTTTTGGGACGAGTCAATATCAAGTCTCATGTCTTAAGGAGTGAAATGCAGGAGAAGATGCGTACGATTGTAAAAGAATTGACACAGGTTCATGAAATAGTATTTTTGCAAGTCTCATGTCTTAAGGAGTACGATTGTAAAATTGTAAAAGAATTGACACAGGTTCATGAAATAGTATTTTTGCAAGTCTCATGTCTTAAGGAGTGAAATGCAGGAGAAGATGCGTACGATTGTAAAAGAATTGACACAGGTTCATGAAATAGTATTTTTGCCTTGCTCAGACCAATTCTTCTCAGTGCATAGAACTTATAATTTAAGTTATACAGCTTTGTATGGAAGCGTATTGCATTCTCTCAGGAAAATTAAAGCCTGCTCTCTTTTTCTGAATTAACAAGATGATAACCTCACATTTACTAGTAACGTTTTATTACAAAATAGTGCTTTGTTTTACTGAATTAACGAGATACCAGAACCTCAAAATCCCAATGGAAGCACACATTTAGACCACCTTAAGTAGCAAACATTCCCCGACTTTTTACCTTAATCCAGTTTTATCTTACTTTGGATTTCAGACGTTGAGATACTCGTGTCTTCAGGTCACAGGTCATAAGACTTTGCACAGGCAACTTAGATCTTTGCAGGTGACACGCAAACCCCACTATGATCTGTCAGGATCAGCTGTGCCGGTAAGACATGCTCTCACTGATATAATGTGTTGCATCTCAAATGCATTCAGTCTGGCTATGTGGTGCCTCAAGAGACAATAAGGCTGCTGAAAACACTATATATACCAACGGAGTGCAAATGAAGCATCAGTGTTGCTACCTTCAATGTTGTTTCTTTCACTTCTCATTTCTCAGAAAGTTTCATTCAAGTAATTTTTCAAGATTTATGATTTATGACAGTCAGAAGTTTTGTCTCACTCACTTTCAATTCCTTTTCAAATCTTAATTTGTAGAATTTGGGGCAATGTTTTATAGTTTGTGATTTTATTGGTGGTGCTCAAACCTGTGAGTTTGGACTAAAATAATGATATTTACTTGACTTTACATCTACACATTAAGCTCATTATATGGTACTCATCTCAAGGAAACTTGGTAACCTTTAATCTGTTCTCGCTGGCTCTCTTTTCTCTCTTCTTAAGTGATGTTTCACAGTTTGTTCTGTCTGTCTAGTATAAAATGGAAAATGACCTGATAAGACCTCATAATAGACTAACATGAATCTCATTTTCAAAACAACACAAGTACAATACACAGAGGCCATCAGATATGCTTTTGCAGCAGTGTCAGTGTTCAGAGCAGAGTGACCTGTCACAGTGTGACCTGCCTGCAGTGAGAACTGCCCCATTAACTCCAAACAGATATGATGACCCAGAATCTCGGTGCTTTCCTCCAACCAGCTTGAATCAACCCATTATGTGTAAAATATTCTGTCGGCTGGATCAGAGACTCTCTGCCTCTCAAGCGTTGTCTAATATGTTTGTTGACACAGAGAGGAGGGTAGTTTGAAACAGATTAGAAACCAGGGTGCGGCGTTATCTCTGTGACTCTCTGAGCTCCTCTGTCATTACAGGAGAACAGTCCCTGGGCTGATTTGTTTTTGTTGTTATCAGTAGCGTGAGGCAGCCTCAGGGACAGTTTGTACCTCCCCACCTCTTGTGTGGGCCTCCTAAATACACACAGCTTTTACAGATGTTTAAATGCAATTGTTTTCCTTTGCAATACTGATACCCTCCTAGACTTGAGTATTGGCTAATACAGAGTACCCCTCAACTTGTGTGATGATAAATATCTTAGCGCAATGAAAAGGCTGAACTACTGTAATTTCAGCAGCTGACATCTTGTGTTCACCAAAGTGTGTTAAAGAAAATGTATTTAAACACAAAACTGTAATTTTGGTTCCCCCTATTTTTAATTATCTTAAATTTACTGTTAAAAATGGTCTTAAACTGTTAGCCAATAGTCCTCCTATCGCTAAATTTGCTAGTTTTAGCTTAAGTTTCACCCTCAACTTGCAGTCTGTTTTTTGCAGAAACCGCTGATAGCTTACATATTGCTAGCTTTAGCATAATGTGCATTTAGATACTACCAATTGCTATGCCTTTTGCTAGCTTCAGATTATTTTTCTCTCTGCTAGCAGTACACTGTTCTCTCTGAAAAACAAAGATTACACTTACTGTACGCTAACATTGCTTGCTTTAGCACATGATATGTGATTAGAACCACCAATTGCTAGCATTTTGTCAACTTCAGGTCTAGCGTAATTTTGCTCTGGCGTAAGCTCTCTACTAGCAGCACACTGTTCTTTTAACAGAAACCACTGGTTGCTAACATGTTGCTAGCTTTCATGTAAATGTAAAAACCTGATCGCTACTTTTAAGGTAAAATGTGTTAGAAACCACTGAGTGCCAAAGTGTTGCCATTTATAGTATAAATGTGTGATTGGAAACTACTTGCTGACTTTTTAGCAAGGCTTAGTTTCACTTCCTGCTAGATAGGGCACTGTATTTTTTTTTGCCTTTCTAAAACAGTATTGTGTCGGCCGTGATATGATTGATGGATAAGCTTCTGTTTTGAACACAATACAAGCAAGCTGGTTTTTTTAGAAGCCTGTTGACTGGTTTACTTGTAGGTACTCAATATTGCTTGTTAGTCTTTATCAGAGACATTTTCATCAACAACAAAACAATTTGATTGCCTACACCTTAATTAGCATGTTGATGCCAAAAGAAACCTTCATACTCTCCTTTATAATAGATCAATAATAGAGCTCTTTTAGGCTGCACACAGAGGAATTTGTATGTTATGGTTTAGCACACAATGAATGAGCTCTCTGCTAACAGCAGTTTGTTATTCTAGCAAAGACTCTCGGTTCAAGGCTGGGAACTCTCCACCTCACGACCACATGCTGTAGTCCCTGCTGGCTGGAGTGGCACACAGCAATATTTACTCCTAATGACCTATTGATCCAGAAGATAATATCCTTGAGTCCAGCTGGAGTAACTCTGGTATCGAGTGTTTTTGTATGCATTGAAGAGGTTGGAGAGGTGGGTCAAGTCACCGTCATCTTTGAAAAAGCTTCTGTTTTCCACAAGTGTTTTTCTGAATTAACTCCACTTGTCTCTCTGACACAATAATCTATATCTGACAGCAGCCTCATCGCACAGAGGCTGCAGAGAAAGAAGCTGTGAGTGAATATCACCTGTAACAAGCTGTTTGTAACACTGATAAACATACTGAGGTTTAGTGTTATCAATCAGTGTTTGACCTCGAAGATGTGTCTCTCTCACACAGAAGAAATAAAGAGAAGTCTGTATTTGCTTCATAAAAAGAAATTGAGCATTGATCAAATGCAAGGTTTCAGATTATTTACAGGAGAACTGATGCAGAGTATTAAAATATAGACTATCAACAACAACTTGATAGATATATGATTTGGTTTGAGCAGTTATTAAAAGAAAAAAATAATGACATTTATGAAGAATTTCACTTTTCATTTTACTCCTCTGTGATTGTACATTTCATATCGATGCGGTTTTGGGCAAAACAAAATATTTGATGACATCAGCATGGGCTAATTTTTCACAATTTTCTGACATTTCATTAGAACAACAATTGATCGATAAATCAGGAAAACAATCAACAATACAATACTGTTCATCTCCGCTCTAGAAACACTAGAAAGCAGTAAATCCTCACATTCAGGAAAATGAAACGTTTGAGATTTTTATTAAGTGGGTCCCTAAACGCCAAATATATTCAGTCAGCCATGTGTTAATGTAAGTGTGTGGGATTGAGATGAATTACTTTGTTGACAAATCAATTGGTTTCCAAATCATTTGAGCATCTCTACATTGGTTTTATTTGATTTAGCGCTTGAACAGCCCAGCTCTTAATTCACTTCACTTTCTGTCTGAAGTCACCTTTCCTTTTCCAAATTGGTTTAATGGACACTGAAAAACTTTCACGCTATTAATGAGTCTGCATTTCTAATGCTCTTTAAAGTGTATCGCAGTTCCCAATCCAAGCCAATCAAAACCAATTTATTTATAAAGAACATCTAAAAAACAGCAAAGTTTACCAAAGTGCTGCACAGTGAGTCAAAAAACAGACCTAAAAAAATACATAAAACCCATAAAAAGCACAATTGAAGACAGTTTAATTATGTCAAACATGTAAAGGCGCATGGGACAGTAAGTTGCATGAAAACACATAAAACGCACAAAATCCTATAAATGAATACTTTAAACCCATAACACACAGAGCCCATACAAGTCTCATGCTACAATAGGTGTAAAGCCAAATATAACTCTGTTCATACTCATAATGTGCAGTTATTATGAAACCAAAAGCTTCATTATTACATTACTTAAGAGTATTTTATTTTTTGGCTTCTCTTCTTAGCCTGGTAGGACACGGATTACTGACTTTGCTAAGCTGCTGTGTAATTTTTTTACTCAGAGGTTCGCACTGACACTGAACATGACATCTCTAATTCTCCCCCTCAGACATCGCTGTTGTGGAGATGACGGATGCTTTTCGCCAGCCTTCGCTCTTTTATCACCTGGGAGTGAGAGAGAGCTTCAGCATGGCCAACAACATCATCCTGTACTGCGACACAAATGCCGACTCCCTCCAGTCCCTGCAGGTAAGCTGTCATCATAAACATAAACCATGACATCCTGCCCTCATCATTTTTCAGGCATCAACCAAACTACCACTGAGGCTCCCAAGGGTGCTGATTAAAGCCTATATTTAGGAGGATAGACGGGGGATGGACGGAAATGCAATTTGGTTGCAGAGGCAGGGAAATGCATCAATAATTTGACGAGAGGAAATGCATTCATGAAGCCGTTTGATGGTGGCCTCGTCAAAAATATTCTCTTTTTGAAAAGATTTAATAGAAGGAAGACAATTTTGCTCGCTCCGTTATATCTGCAGAGGAGGTTGTGTTTCTGAAGCTGTTTGTTTGTCAACTGGATTACAGAAAATCCAGATTTTCATGAAACTTGGTGGATTCATTCTTAGTGTCTTTAAACGACCTAAAGAGCATTTAGATCTTGGATCAATTCAGGAGTGAAACTTTCCAGTTGAAAGATAGTGCAGCTATGAAAGTGTTCACCATTTTATCATCAATTTATTCTGTCATTTTGATCCAAATTTGGATGTAGGTGACAATTGAAAAAAAGCGCAGATAAAAAAACAAAACACCCCAGCTTTAATCAGTCAAATGATAAATGTAATTCCAACCATGTAGTTCCTCTGTTGTTACGTGGTGGGAACTAGCTTTATGTATTAAAGGGATAGTTTGGTATTTTTGAAGTGGCGTTGTATGAGGTACTTGTCAATAGTATTAGCCACAGAAGATGCCTGTCAGCAGGGCCCCTTTAAGGAGAGAGCTGCCAGTGTGCACGCACGAAAGCTACAGTAGGCTATACGGCTATGCAAACAGGGTTGTTGTTTTTTATAACTCATTCGTTTTGATTTCATGAAGGATTTGAGTTATTTATGCACACTTAGGGGCGTGTTTGATGTGACTGTAAATGTGCTCGTTGTGGCTGTTTGCAAGGAAGCTAAAGGCCCGCCTCAGCTCCACCTCTTTGTTTGAACGAGGTTGACTGAAAGTTTGGTTGAAAGAATTTTCAACACGGTGACCACCGTCTTTAGACTTCAAAACACCGCTTTACTGTAGTTACCAATGGGTGACGTCACTAAGACTATGTCCATGTTTTATACAGTCTGTGATTAGTACCAAAGTTTCTGAAAAACCAACACTATATTATTTAACCAAGGAATGAGCCTCCATACAGTATGATGAGTGTTTACAACACTAAAATTGACACCCTGCTGCATGGCATCACTCTGTAAAAAGAGCCACAATGCTGTGTTAAATAACAAAGTCAGACATTATGACTTTAATGGACTTGAATCCAAAACCGCTCCTACAAATTGTGAGTGAGTCAGCATGTGACAACAGTGGGAGTCTTATAGCTGCTGTGTAGGAGACCAGACGTGGTTCACACAGTCTGGGGCCCAAATGTAACACATTTTTAAACTCCTGCAGAGGAACACTGGGGCCTTTTTTGTAGGTTGTTTTTGTAGTGGGAGGATTTTGAATGGAGACAGAGCTCCTCAGCCAAAGACCACAATGTATATCCAACATATAGTTTAATGTAAACTGCCAGGAGAGTTTTTGTTTCTAGATTAAACATGACATTAAAAGATAGTTAGCATGCCGAGCTCCATTCCATCTGGGGTTTTTTTATGACAAGGTTATCTTTTATGCCAGTCTTTCCTGCTCTAATGCAAACTGATTATAATAGGGGTTCTCTCGTCCTGTGGTTCGCCGTGGTGCCCGCCCGCCTGGCTGGGCGGTCGACTCACTGCACCTCATCCTGCCTCACAGACCACTTTACTCTTGTGGTTTCTTATAATCTTCATCAGGCAGCTAAATTGTTTGGAAGCGGGCTGTTTTTAACGTTGGAGGTTTTTCTTAAAATGGTGTGGACCCTTTTTTTTTTTTTAAATACACCCTTAAGGTTCTAAAGAAGCCTTTGTGTGATCTGTGTACCCGTGCTGGTCATGCTTCTTTTATACATTAGTTATACGTAGAGTTTTTCCAGTGTTTAAATCAGGCTTGAAGTGAATCTAAATTTAAGGTTAATACATTTGTGTGGCTGCATGCTAAGATTTCTCACTAATCCATTTTAAAACGCAGTCAGCACGGGGAAAAGTCTCCTGATTGTAAAGGTCATCCCAGCATGATATGCCGAACTCAGGAGTCATGGGGTATTGATGTTGTGCAATCCATCATTGTTGCTTTGAATCCTGATAGTGCTGCAAACAGAAGTTAATGTAAAAAGGATACAAGCCCATCAATGTCTTACGTGGCGAGAAGAAAGTTGTCTTTGTTTACGGTTAAGAATGGCAAATTTCTATTTAAGTTTTTTTTTTTTAACCATTTCAAAAAGATGACTTGTTCACGAAATTGTCAGCCTGGCAGCAAATACAGTAGACCCAAGCAGCAACTTCTGGTGTTGAAGAATGGAAGTGCTAAAAACTGCAGCTCCTATAGTGTCCACTTGAGGCTGGCTCCAGAAGCAAAGAAATCCAGGTCAGAGCCCATTTAAAAAAATCATCAGACATTAATAGTTTTACTAAAGTATTTTGTTTGTGAAAAACTGAGGCCTGACGTTACTTTGTTTACCCAGGAAGGGAAGCGAGGACAGCCAAGTTCTTTGCTTTTTACTAACAATAAGGACGAAATAAATTGGGACATAAATCTACCAACCATTGTCATTTTTTGAACTAAATAATATCTTTGTGTACACACCCATGGAGCCTCAGGGTATACATTTATTTGTTGCACTGTCCTAATGTACATTTTGCTCTGGAGTGTTCTTGCAAACAAAGACAACGCCTAACAAACATGATAAATGCATTTCCTTCCTCATCAAATATTTGCTAAACTTCCTCCGAATATTTGGAAACCTACATTGCTTCTGTCACTTTGAGGTCATCTACATTTATTTTTCTTATGCATTTGTACGTTTTACAAATACTGGTCCCAGCCTTTTAAAGAGAAACACTTCAGGTATTGGACAAGCATCCAAAAAGGCCCTATATGGTTTATTGTTTCCTACTCAGGGAAGAGACAGGGTTTGAGTTTTCTGTCATTACTGTAAGTTTTAATCAGAAACACAGTGTCCCAAACAAAATTGCCCTCCTGATTAAATGTCCTTTTAAAATCTCTTAATGTGTTTTTCTCTTCCCATCTTTCAGGAGATAATTTGCCAGAAGAACACTGTAAGTACACAACAATCTTTTTTTTTCTCCTTCGCCTTTTGCCTCTCACACATTACTCACCCACTACTCACGCATCACACATATGTGCAAAAAAATATGCTTATTCACCGTCAAAGAGCAGAGTGTCTTAACACCTTATGCTTCTCCTCTCGGTGTTATTCAGGGTTTCTCTTATGCAGCACACTTTTACTGAGAAGCTGTGATGAATGTTTGACTTCCCAGTAAAATGAAAACATCTTATGAAGATGTTTTTATCTGGTCGCAGATGTTACGTGAGTTGCAGCGGCTGCATGTGCGTGATCGGCATAGGGAAGCACAGGCTTTTTGAAAATTTGACTTGCAAAAACTGCAGCATTCAAATAAGATGGTGCAGTAAAACTGAGGAAATCCTCTTCCTTCCTGACACGCAACACTGTGCTGTAGTTCCAAATGCAATCTGACTGTAACTTTATGTTTTTATTTATCCTCTGAAACGCATTAGATATCAGATATTACACACAGTTATGCGTGTTTTGGTTTGTAAATGTGCATCCTAATTTTGTTGCAGAGTACAATTTATGTAAATATAAGAGTTTTTACCAATTTGGCACCCTGTACCAGTACCAAATAGTGCAAAGGGATCCTATTATTGATATGAAGTGAAAGTATTTCTTTCATGAACAGCTATTTAATGATTACCACCTCAGGTTTTTGGCAGTTTAGTCAGTATAATACCTTAAAACCACAGATCGAATTGCTTGTTTGGTCCAACCAATGGTTAAATCTACAAACATAACATTTACAGAGATAAGACAGAGAAACAGAGAAAATCATAATTTAAAAAGCTGGAAGAAACAAGTGTTTGGCTTTTTAGTTGCTCTTCTTTTCGATCGGACTACACTGGCCAACCTTCCCCCCCACATGCATCAATGATCCATCACGGCCCATGACCCTGTTGCTGGTAGAAGTCCTTCCTTTGAACACTTTTGATAAAGGTACTGACTAATGCAGCCCCAGGAACACCATACAAGAACAGCAGTTTTGGAGATATTAGGACCCAGTTGTCGAGCCATCACAGTTTGGCCCTCGTCACATCCTTACCTTTGCACATTTTTTCTCCTTCCAACACGTCATCTCCATCATCAACATCAAGAACAAAATGTTTAATTGCTGACTAACATATCCCATCCACTGACAGATGCCATTGTAAAGAGATAACATCTATTCACTTCACTTGTCAGTGGTCATAATGTTATGGCTGATAGGTGTATGGATCCACACACAAGAAATAATGATCAGTTTTCTTATTTAACATCTGGTGAGTTGTGATTAAGGCAGGCTAGCAACAGTGGAGCCAGCTGATGATTCTCCAGCCGTCCACGTTCATGTGTGAGATGAAAGGCTTAGATCTCATAAGTGGCTTTTCAGTGATACGAGGTGGCCCCATCCGTATGAAACTTGCCACCCTCTGACACTGCACCGTGAGAGGAGAGCTGATTATCTCTCCCTGTGTTAGAGTGCACTGAACCCTGATCCCTCGTATGTGCACTCAATGTCTTTGTTCTCTTTCTTTCTTTTTTCTATTAAGGCACTTAACCGCCTCTGCTCTGGTGCATGAGCTCTTACACCAGCACTCTACATTGGTTATGCAAGTTTTTTTTCTCTGCAAGTGCCAAAATAAACAATGTTTATATGTCAGTTTTAAACATTTTAAATGGAAAATAAATTTGTATATACATTTTTTTTTTTAAACATGAACTTATTAAAATGTCTCAGGTGACTTTTAGATAGCAAACCTGCTTGCAAGCAAAAATCAAGTAAAGTAAACACACAATCAAAAGCATGACACTCAAGACTGCTGTATTTTATGAAATTAATCATTACAACTTAACATAACAATTAGCGCTTACTATCAGATCCCCCTTCTTCTCCCTGGGCGAGCTAGGGTCAAATATATCACTGTTAGCTTGTTGAAGGCAGGGTTGGTCATTTTCGTCCAGATCCACTTTTTAAGATTTTGGTTGAAATTGTCTTTAGGTCCTGACAGACATTAATAACTCATGTGCTCTGAAAAAGGAACGAAGAAAATCCATCATCTGTAGCAGTTGTTAGCCTGTAAAAACTTCGACCAATGTCTGCCACGAGGTACCAATCTGATGAACCAATCATGAACCTCCCTGTCTCCCTGCCCGTTCTCTACCCCATGCATGCACGAGACCAAACTCAAAGCATGAGCTGAGGTCCACTTCTGGACCAATGGCGCTTGTGCATGTAACTGAGGGGCGTGGCTTTTGAGGGAGCACAGAGGGGAGGGGGTGGGTGCAGACGGAGCACTGAGGGAATGCTACTTTCAAAATCATGCTAGTTTTAGAAAATTACCGACCCTGCCTTTAATTACAGATTAAGTAATGACAGACAGGAAACAATAAAAAATGCCAGTCATGCTAACAATTCCCCCGCTAAGTTAGCTAACTGTTGCTACACCTGTCAAGCTTTTGGTTCCAAGTATTGACAAACAATGGCAAATTCACTGTGTCCGATTTGTAGTACATAACAAAACAATAGGTATTTAGGTCAAAAGCAGCCGACTTCTATTTCGACTTCTAAATGACAGCATGTAGCTAGTAGGCTGACATATTATAGCATAGTATTAAAAATATAAATGTACTTAAAGGTACAGACATAGCTATTTTCGCTTTACCTTTCATTTAAAATAGCATACTAACAATATGACTAAAAACCTACTGTGATACAGTATAATCTAGGTATACACCAAATCTTTAATTTCAAAACAGATAGTCTTAGGTCCTATGCTTGCTAAGTGATGCTAGGCTACAACTGTAGCTAAACCAGGCAGGCTAACAGTAAATTTGTAGCTTTCTATGGAGAACCCTAAAAAATGTGCGTTCCTTAAAAATCCTACTCCAGTGTTTTCAGGACAAAAAAGGACACAATTCTGCAACATATGATACTCCTGACGCCGAGCTGCAGTCCGGGTCGTGCTGATACTGATACTGATACTGATCTGATACTTACCCAACATCAACTTGATATGTGGAGAAAAGTCTGACAGGTGTATGATACCAATCTATGGTTGCTAAACTATGATTTCATGGTTGTTTTGAAAGCCAACATTAAGTTGCCCCGAGCTACCCTCTGTGATGCAAATGCATGTATATTTTGTTATTCGAAGAGATGCTTATACAATCTGTAGCTCCAAATGTATCTGATTCTCAAATGTACTGTTAATGGTATTTAGCTGTTTGGATTAAACCACCCACCATGATAGAAGAAATCCAGGTAATTAGACGTTGTTGGTGTGTACACAATCAGGGTAATTGCATGCATGTGTTAGAGTTATTCACTGACTGTACCTGTTACTGAATACATCTGCATTCAGCTTACAGATTCAGTTCTTGCTTTAGGCATGGGTGGAGGAGAGCATGGGTGGCTGTTAGTGATGACTACTTCCTCAATTGGTTAATGACTGCTGTCACAGTATAATAGAAATTAAGTGCTCACATCAAGCCGCGTGCTTATCTGTGTTAAGGTGAGTGTGTGGGCATGCAGCTCCAATAGTATCCTGCTATATCTGCAAATGGACAGATGGACCATCAGACCAGATGACTCACTCACTGAATAACTGACCCGCACCATGTCACATTCAACAAAATCCCTGTGAGCTATAACAGTCACATGTGTTTCACTCAGAGCTGAGGAGCTTGTTACCTATTAGCAACTGGCAGAGGTTAGCTTTCCAGTGACCTGCAGCCGCTCTGAAATATGCATCAGCCTGTGCAAACAACCCCGTCATGTGATCCCTGTGCATGACGGTGTGAATCACGTCTACACACAAAAGAGCTTAAAATAGTGCCAGGATTCACTGAATTAGGGGTCACAGGTCTATTTTTAAAGGCATGCATTAACTCTGCAGCAACAGGTGATGTCATGAAACCACTGTTGCACAAAAGGAAGTCAGCGGATGGCTTTCATTTCTTCAATGCCGCACCTTCCTATCACTTCCTTTTTTTTTTTCCTGGCAGTCGAGTGGTTTTCTCGAAGAGGCAGCTGAAAAGCTGAAACCATGATAGAATATTAAAGCAGTCAGGAAGCAGCTTGGTTGCAGCTCAACCGCCTTCAGATGCTCTTGTGTTTTTGTTTCACCACACATCTGACATTCTGGGAATAGCTCAGCTTGAAATCATCTTTGCTGTTTCTCGAGGGTGGCAGTAGTGGATTTGCTTGCCTCTCACTATCTCTATCTCTGTTTCTTTCTCTTTATCTCTCTGTAAACACCACATGCACTTGTTTCCTCTGTGTTTATTCAGCAGTGGTGGGCCACCGCAACAGGCGCATCACGGCCGCTGCTTGAGAATAACATGAACTTAAAACAAATGCAGATACAGAATACAGAGATCTTCCTCCAGACAAAACACATATGTCTAGCATTAGAGCTAAGTAAATAAAGTGGGACACTTTTAGTGCTACATCTGCAGCTTAAACTGAAACAGACCTGAAACAAAATAACTTCTGAGTGCCGCAGCTGGAGGAAATAACAGGGTAAGAGCTGTGCAGTAGGTAAGCAGCTAGACTTCTGTTTCTGCACAGTTTTCACAAGGCTGCACAAACAAGAGGAATCTGAAAGTGTATGTGGTTATAAGACAGCAGCTGCTAATGGTGCGGTCACCACTGATGCACATCTGCCACCAAGTCTGCTGACTGTTTAGACTGGTTCAGTGAAGACAAGGCAACATATAAACACTATTGTCAGGGCAGACGGATCAGAGCAAGAGTCGCATGGCATTACCTGAAACCATCTCAAACAGGGGAAACAGCTTAGACTTCCTCCAGGCAATCTGCTTCCTCCATAAACAATGCAATGTTTGCTCTACATGTGTCTATAAAAGTGGCTGTAAAATGTGTTTGGTATATGATTTGGATACAGTGATTGTTTAATGATCATTTGTATTTAACTGTTACTGCCCACCTTGTACTGTTAGGATAATTGTGCATGCTTATGATAAGTTATACCCTGTTTTTTGTGGTTTATACCTTTGAGAGCTCAATATGTCTAGTAAATAGGCAACCTCAACAAAGCTGCTTCTTCATTTATTTAAAATAAAAGTCCAAGAGGGCAGACCTCTCCAAAGGTCAGTGGTCTTGACTTTCCAGATATGCAATTCTGTAAGTGCAGCCACTAAATAAAACTCATAGATGCTGAAAAATGTAATGTTTTCTGATCACTTTATTTTTAATGTTTGGCATCAGAGTTGAGTTGAGGGAAAATTTGAAAATGATGCTTGAACTTGGACACAGTTGGAAATGGACACAAACATCAAGGCCCATTTACCAGCCATTCTATTGATGGTCTTACACAATCTTCAATCTTCTTACACAACAACTTCAGCAGGTGTTCAAGAGTGACTTTTCAGATGGAAATGTAAAGCCAGCATGGTCGAGAGGCATAAAGCTCCTTGACAATTGAACAACTCCAGTCACTGAACAGGTTGTTGAGATATGATCGAGAGACCAACAAGAGTTACTGAATGGCCCTTCTCCTGAGACTTTTTAATATTTTAAGATTAAGGCCTACGCCTTTGAGAAGGTTCATATCATGGGTCATAATTAACGTAACCTGTAAGTCTTTTAGACTTCCCTAATTATACACTAATATTTAGCTGTTGCCCTTTAAAAATAGGTCTTAAAAAATAGTCCTCCTGGGGGTCACTGATGGCTTGGCGGTATGCTATAGTCCTCCAAGCAGGCGGCCCAAGTTCAAGTCCGATCTGTTGCTCCTTTCCTGCATGACATTCCCCACTCTCTCTCCCGGTTTCCTACTCTGTCCACTGTCCTATGTAAATAAAGGCAAACGCCCCACAACAAATCAGAGTCATCGGAGGCTTCATTATACTGAATAGCTTTATTTCCTGTCTCAACAGACATGCTCAGCAAACTACAGCTTCATCCCGTACATGGTGACGCCACACAACAAGGTGTACTGCTGTGAGAGCAGCCTGATGAAGGGCCTGACCGAGCTGATGCAGCCCGGCTTCGAGATGCTGCTGGGACCAATCTGCATGCCTCTGCTCGACCGCTTTGCCCAGCTACTCAAAGTGTCGCAGGCAAACTCCCAGTAAGTACAGTGAGGGAATGGAAGTGGTTGCACTGAAACCGGGATGTATTGCCAAACTACTCTAATCTTATTACTGTTGTAATGTAACAAATCACATACATTTGAAAATTTAGGTTAACGTTCCCGCTTCTCCACGAGGCTGACGTTTGTTACCGTTAGCTAAGTATAGCTAATGCTAGCTAGGTTTTTCTATAGTCCTTCAAGTAGGTGGCCGGGTTCAAGTCCAGCCTGTGGCTCCTTTCCCGCTGATATTTCCCTATGATATGTTAATTTCTCCCTTTTTAAAGTTGTACAGAAGGTCTTAACTTTGTGTTAACCCACATTTGACCAAATTTGAAAGCTAGTTTTTACATTTTTGCTTTTTTTTAGCTGAACAGGGCTAGAATGGTATTTCACTGCAGTCATGGATTTTCCGGTACTGCAACTTTTGAAGGAAGTTATTTAAAAACTAACAACAAGTCAGTGAGTTTTAGGATGAGGAAGCAAATGTGAAATTCTTAAAAGCTAAACCTGCTATAGAAGTTCCAGTAAATGCAATGTAAATGATCCCTGGGCCTTGTTGTCAGCTACAAGTGAAATACCTTCTTAAAATGCAAGATTAAAATGAAAAACTTTGATCGAGACGTTCTTTAAAATTCCAGCTGAGGTGTATGATTTTAGTAGATGATACACAACATATACAGAGGAACCTTTTATGATGATACTTCCTTCACAGAATTATTTAGCTCGCAGGTGTTCATGTTTTGGCAGAGCTGTGTTTCTCTGCAGGTCAGGCTTTTGTTTTACTGTCCCACTCTTCCTATTTTTGCTTGCTGTGATCATTTTCTTGTAGTGCATCCCTCATCTTTGACATGCGTGGTGCCCCACATTTCCAAAGAGAGAAAAACATTTATCAACGCCTCAGCTGTTAGAGAAATATTTTCAGCTGTTCTGCCAACAGGCGACGCAGCATCCAGTTAGCTGTAGTGACTCAGGGTTTTTTTTTTTTTTTGCAGAACAGGAGAATGTGATCTTTGATAAAGATTTTGTCTCCTGGAGAACATTTATAACCAGTGAGCACAGCCAAGATTTCACTTCATGCCATCTCTGGCATCTTACAGCAATGCATTCAGTACATTGTGTGAAGCAGCGTGACTTCTATTTATGACGGCTATTTGTAACAAGATCCAATTTATTGTACTATGGAGCATGAGACCAGTGCTATTAATTGAGTGACAGCATTCATTTTCAAATAATTGTTTCTTGAGACAGACTATAAACTAGTGTCAGTGTGGCCAAACTCCAGTATGATTGAATTTGATTTAATGTAAGTCAGCCAGCTCACATGGAACAGATTTGTTATGTGAATAGAGAGAATATAGTGAGTCATTATTTAGTACTCAGGCCTTAACCTTACGACTCCTCGCATAGAGGAGAGCGTGGGAGTGACGACAACATGCAGCAGATGATCCTTGGCTACTGTGTGGTTTTTGGTTCTGAAACAAAAACTGTACACGCTAAATAACCTTATTTAATAAAATGAACAAGCAAATTTGATTTCACAAAGCAATTTCACATGGAAGCAGTTTATTATGCGATTAGAGTATCTCCTAAGCAGTTATTCAGTATTTTGGCTTTAACCTCCCTCAAGGGAAGAATGTGTGACATTTCACACACAAACAGCAGAAATCAAGTATAACCCATGTACATGTCTCCTTGAGTCATGGCTGTCTACAATGAGTGAGAAGCGCGAGTCTCGCCAGCTGTACAGTGTTTACATCATGTTTACATGGACGGGACGGCAGACTCCTCCCTTCGCGTATATGCTGTTTTAGTCACACTCACTGCTTATTTGAATGTCACATAAGTGTTTTTAGATCACGGTCATTCTTTGTCAATTTATGTGCAATATGAAGCCACAAGCTAATTAAAGTTTGCTAACATTAGCCCGCTAACACAACAATGTAGGACACAGGCAATTGCAGCTCGAGCCAAGGACAATTTTGTCTGCCGCTTGTGCTTGACTCATCCGTGCTAACTTGGGGGGGAAGGGGGTTGGAGGTGTGTCGATAGAGGAGAGCGAAGGCTTCAGTATGGCGGAGGTGTGGCCAAACAGTTTGTTTTGGTTTCATGACTTCAGGTTAGAGAGAAGGGATTAAAAATAACCTGTGGCAGAGGGTCATCAGCAACTACTGGATGTTTTACAAGTTTATGACTGAATTTTGTGATTTGTGAATAGTTCTTCTATACTGTTAAAAATAAGTAAAATGTTGGGGCGCCGGTAGCCTAATGGTAAGTGTGCCCGCCCCATATACGGAGGCTTCAGTCCTCCAAGCCTCCGGACCTGTGGCTCCTTTCCCGCATGTCATCTCTCTCCCCTATTTCTGACTCTATCCCCTGTCCCATCTCTAAAGAAAGGTATAATAAAGCCCAAAAATTAAACTTCTTTTTTTTTAAATTAAAATAGGCAAAATGTTTAGAGAAAATAATCTAATACAGAAAGCAAACTAAGCAACCTTATGATAGAAACTACGACCAAAATAAAGCAGTAGACAGCAAAAAAGTTTCAGAAGTTGATATGTTTCATATTTAATGCAGTAGACTTAATTGTAAGTTCTCTATCTACCACTAATTGGCAGTGAGTGTTACAGCAATTTAAACCCTTATGAAAGACCTCAGAAACGAAGGCGTAAATAAACATATGTGACATTTAAAGCTGTTTGGAGTGAGTGAAGATAAAACTAATGGTATTCAGCATAGGCTGGAAAAAGTCTGCTTATATTTACTTGACATCCAAACTTTCAGAGTGATATCTGTTCCGTTTTGGAGTCTTTATTGTTGTCTGTCCTCCGTCAAAACTTTTAAATATAATTTTTAAAATGAGGGAAACTAGGCCTTTACCTCTTTAATTTATAATGATAAAAACTAATTCAAGCAGAAAACAGCTCCTTTCACTCGGGGGATTATCTGAAGTGATGCAAAACTGTATGAGTGCAGTAAATTAATTTAAAATCCATTGATTTTAGAATTGCCCCTCAAGGAATAACCAAGCTTCCTCAAACAATTTGATCTGTACAAAAATAATTAGACGTGACAGGAAACATCATCTCCTGCCAATTTGATTCAAAAAAGAAACCGCTTTTTTATGATGGAAAGTTTGGTTGTTTTTAGATTTAATGCTTCATTATAGAGACAATAAACTCTCAATTATTATTTTCTTCTGTAACAGCCAGTATTTCCATGAGACGATCCTGAACGAGATCCGTAAGGCCCGGGAGTTGTACACCGGCATGGAGCTAGCTGCGGAGCTGAGCCGCATCCAGCAGAGGCTCGACAACGTGGAGTGCCTTTCAGTCGACATCGTCATCAACCTGCTGCTGACGTACAGGGACATCCAGGTACACCTGCTCTGTGTAGCTCTCTGAACATCAACATGTTGTCATGTGTGTCATTATGTGGGGTTACCCACTTACTTATACCTATAGCTCCTTTATGGAGCATTATGTGGGGTGCCTGAAGTAAATCACACATCTTTGGTAATTGGATGATGTTGGTGCTGTTGTGTCAGTCTGTGAACAGTGTTTCCTCCTGTGGTTTAAGGAGAACAGGCTCTTCTGAGAGGGGTTTTCTTTAGGGGCGGGGCTCGCAAGGTTGCTTACATAACGCTATGATACGAAACCAAATGATACGATATGTTATGTCGCCGACACTAACAATAATGTGCAAATTCTGCAATTCAACATTCAATGAAACATCACAACATCTGATAAACTGAGGAAGACAACATGTCTCTTAAAAGATAAAGTGCAGCTCTTATAATGCTTTTCACATCTTTTAACCTCTTTTCATCACTGTCCATCATCTCACTGCCTTCTTCTTATTTGGTAAATTAAGGTGTGTTCAAGTTACCCTCATTCATGTCATGAGCACCACTGTGCAGAGTCATGAAATAGTGACGCAAAAAGTCAAATCGGCAGGGAGGATCTGTTATGAGCGCCATAAAAAAAAGAAAAAAGAAGAAGTTAATGTTCGATATTTGGCCCCGGATATTTGATCGGTACTGTATCACACGAGTCAGGGCGGGGATATATTTTCATATCAATATTATTTTCCATCCCTGGTGTTCATCATTTGCCAGGAACTAAACAGTTTAAATCCTTTTACACTGATATAGCAACTTTCTCCTATTGTTGAAAACGAGTCAACGCTCTGCCATTCAGTTACTACTGCAAGATCTGTGTACAGAGATGAAGCTGAAAAAAAATAAAAAAATGAAGTTTTTAAACATGAGTTGACTGGCTGTCTTTTCACCTGATGTTTCAAATCATCCACTTGAAAGCAGGAGAGGTGTAAACGTTTGGGTGTTTTCTTGGAAACATTTGTAAGTCTTTTAAAAGATGTTAGAAAAAGTTTCTAATAAATCAGCTTGAAAAAATACTGAGGCAATCAAGATGCACCTTTAGTCGTTAGGTCCAAACCCCAACCTGTTTTTGAATGCTGCGCACAAACATTTTGGACAAGGTCATCAAAAAACTATCCTCACAAAACTTTAAAAGCATCAACTATCTGTGTGTATCAGACAGTCAGCTAACCACACATGCCCCTCTTTAGTTCAAACAAATTGTCAACTAAGTACAGATAATCTGCGTGTGCTTCTGACCTTGACCGAGAAAGTTCCTGTACAAACCTTACTGTACACGCTTTGAGAGAGGTCACTGCCTCAGCATCAGTCTGTCAGCTTTATCCCTCTTTTTTTTCAAACAGAGACTGTGGCAGACCGCCTGTAGAGAGCTCTAGGCGAAGCTTTTGGTCTGCCCATCTCAAATCTGCCGCTCTTTCTCCTCTCTTTAGTCTCCGCATTGCGATGGCACTCACCGTCCAGCTCATCATCCACCACAGGCAGCGCTCAGCCTCATGAATCATTCATTAGAACAACAAGCATTGAGGACGTGCTGAATTATTCAACATGCTTTGGGTATAGTAACGACGTAGGGGCAACAAAATGTGATGAAGGGGCCACTCAATTATTGAAGTGCTTTTGGTGTTACGCAGAGAGTTGAGTCTCAGACGGAATGAATAAAAGGACATCAGAAACCCACCACCTTGAACTTTAAAAGCCGCTCGATACCTTCATGATTAGAAATGACCAGGGTAAAGTGCAACAGCAGCTCATCAGCGTGCTCTTCTCTTGTCGTCTAGGATTATGAGTCCATCGTGAAGCTGGTGGAGACCCTGGAGAAGCTCCCCACCTTTGACCCTGTGGCGCATCCTCATGTGAAGTTCCACTATGCCTTTGCACTGAACCGGTAAGTTGGCGGGCATGACACAAAAATATGCACCTGTTACCACTTTTCCACCTCACCTGTACCCGGAGACATGCGAGTAACCCACTGACATATACGAGAATATAATAAAAATGCCAAAAAAACTGCAGTTCCTTGAATGACCACTTGAGACTGATTCCAAAATTGAGGCAAGCCCCATAGATGTCAATATTAAAATGCCCAACTAATTGACCCAAAATAAACATGTTGGGCTTCTGGCATCAAACATAGTTTAGTCTGCATGTCTTATTGTGAATATATTCCAACTTCTGGGCTTGTATCTATCAGCTGTTGGGAGGCGTCTCCTCTATACCTCCTCCACTGAGCTTAACCGCTTGTGTATTGAGCAAATCGTCCAATAATGGTCACTTCTGGCTCCAAGAAATCAAGATTTGCTCTGCTAAAATGTTGGGTTATTGGCTTCAAAACATTTATCCAAGAAACCAATGGCTTTCTAGTTGGTTTGCAGATGTCTGTTAAAGTGATACAATTTAAATGGTAAATGGACTTGAGCTTGTTAAGCGCTTTCCTTTTCTTCTGACTTAAATGTCTGTCACACCTACCCATTGTTCGTAACATGTGTGCAGATCTGCTCATGAAAAAGACTGATGCACAGTAAGGTTTTTCACTGTTTTCACACCAGCTGCTTTTCTTGTAAACATCCTGCGGTTTTCATGGTGCGACAGCCTCAAACAGTAATGTAGCGTGCTGTTCTGTAATACGGCAGCGATTGGAAAAATGTTTCTGCAGGGAGCCAGGAAGCCTGTGTGTGTTCGCTGTTACTGTCTGGCCCATAACCAACACATGATATTATATTAGTGAGCTCAAGGCAGCGCACTGAGACATCATGTGAGACAAATTTATACAATAAGCACTAATGAGATGAGACTGAGAGTTTGAAATGCTTCCCTCAGGTTCCAATCAGGACGTCTTGAGTAGAGACGGGCAGCTGTAGGAGGTCTATTCAACAAAGTCGTTCAGGTCACTTTCACTCCAAAGGCTGTTACATGTGGTACTGCTGTGATGTGCTGTTTTGATCAGATGGTGTTAGGCTGATCCTTTTGAAATCAGTGTTTTATGCAGAAGATGGTTTGAAGAATGAATACTGATTTAGTAACTGGTGCAGTTTTTGTACAACTGAAATCATTGATTTGATAGTTAGTGGTGCCGCAAGATGTTTTATAGGGCTCAGTATCTCAGGCTCTAAGGACTTTGGTTGAGAACCGGAGGGTCGCCAGTTAAAATCCCAGTATGGACCAAGTTATGGAAGTTGCTGCCTTCTCAACGTAAACAATTACGCATGGTGCGAGAAAGCTCACGCCGCATACCCTTCCAGAGGGGCGTGGTCATGCACAGCTCACTTGCATTTAAAGCTACAGACACAAAAACAGCCTTTTGCCTTTATTGGATAGGACAACTGAAGAGAGACAGGAAATGTTAGGAGAAGAGAGTTGGGGATGACATGCAGCAAAGGGCCATGGTTGGATTCAAACCCAGTCAACATTACTGATATTCCATTTTAAAATCAAATCAGAGCGGCCCCGGTGTCAGGAATTGTCACGAAAACCTGGTATGCTCATTAGTCAATTTTTGTCACTTTCAGTTTCGCATCATGGAATTATTTTGTAACATTGTAAGCGTTAAACATAGAGCCTCTCTTTATCTCCAGCCCAATTAGACGTCCTAATATAACCTCTGTTGCCGTGGTAATGGCTAATTGCATTATTCAAGAGAATCTACCGCTATCCATTTACAGGAACTGCATTGAAGAATAAATACCATATTACTGATATTACACAGTAACACAATGGTTGTAGGTTATTCATATATTTCATTCATTTCTATTCTTTGTCATTACCCAGCAGCCCTCTGAGCCCCGATATTATTTCATTCAGCCTTTACAAACATGTGATGAGTATTTGGAGGTGACTCTTCCAGGTTGAAGTGTGAGTGGACTAATTGGCTTCAGCCTCATGTCAGCAGCAGGCATGTGAGTGTTGAAAGCTGCACGGGGTGTCGGGGGGGCTCTGGAGCAGGTTTCTCTCAGCTGGGAGCCTGACAGGTGTGAGGAGTGAAGAATCTCGTTCGTCTAAATACCAATCAGCTGCCCTCTGGGGAAAAGAGAGAAAAAGATGCATGAGAAGAGAGCAGGACTTGTCTTTGTCAGTGTTTTTCCCTCTGCATGGTAAAAGCTGTCAGCTCATATGTTTTATTTAACCTTCACGCTCTGCAGAGGAGCAGAGCTATGTCACACATTTTGCTTTTTCAAGACTTTTCTGTAAATAAAAACACGTGTGGCGTTTGGGATTTGCCCTAAACCAAAGAATTGACGGAAACAAAATGTGTCCTCTTCATCAGGTAAAGGTTATGAGCATGAATTACCATATTAATGAGGGATCTTTAATTCCCTAAAGATATTAGGGACTTTGGCTGATATTAATAGCCTATGTGTTATGTGAGTGAAAAGATCATCTTAATTAATGAAAGGGACTCTATCCTCACTCCTACATATATCATGGCAATCATTTACTAACATATAGTGACCATAGTTAAGGCCACACTGGACCCTTAAATGACTGTTGATTTATTTTACATCTTTTTTGGTCACTTTCAGTAATTGAAGCTCCTGTGACCCACCGGTGGACAAAGGGTTAACTTTTTATCACTTGACCTTGTGCATAGTTAGTGCAGAGAAAAAAACTCATCCTGATTTCTTTTAACAGTTAAATGTATCACCCATTGGGACTTTTCTGACCTTTTCCCACACCAGCAAATGTAGGCACTCAAAATAACTATCACCTTTATGAACTTAATAACTTAAAAATGACCCATCGGCTACTATCAGATGACGATAAAACCAATATCTGAAGTTGGCTAGCTTTAAAGGCTTCTGGTCGAACCATAGGGATTTTGCCAGTGACTCGTTTTCTCACAATACACCAGAATAAGAATAAAGGGGTTGGTGTCTTGCTCAAGGGCACCTCGACAGTGCTCAGGAAGTGAACTGGCACGTTTCTAGCTACCAGACTTGGTCCGTACCAGGATTTGAACCCGTGACCCTCTGGTTCCCAATCCAAGTCCCTACAGACTGAGCTACTTATTATATCAAAATTCATTTTCTTTAAAGTAGAACTTATTGCAAGGCAGTTTTACAAGACTGATAAAATGTGTGAAAATGGAAAATGAAGTTAATATTAAGTCCATTAGATAGTCACACAATTTGTGAATTGAGAGTTGCCATGGGAATAAGATTGTGAGTAAACCAACCTTGATAATTAGATTTTTCTTTATTGTTCAACACTGAGTGCTTCTGCTAAAAAAACAGCTAAACCTCTGGGGGGGGGGGGGGTTCTGTAAAAGCTTTTATAAAGTGACATTCATTAAATCAATTAATTAACTCCTGATGGCCTCTTCAGGTAATTTTCTATTGTGAGAAATCGCTTGTATTTTTGAATGGGTGGTTCATTTTACAGCCTCACTTGTTTTCTTCAGGATTCCTGATGAATTATCAGCAGCCCGACGCTTTCAAGCTCGCAGAATAAAATAAAAGTGCAGAGTCTTCACATGAACTCAGTGAACTTGGTTATTTAAGAGTCCTCCTCTGTGCCAGGTATCACTACCCCACAACAAAAGCTGTGCAACCGTTCCCTAGCTACACACACAAACACACACATACACATAATTATCATCACACACACACACACACACACACACACACACACACACACACACACACACACACACACACACAAAGCTGGTGCGTGTGAATTTTATTCACTCAGTCCAAACCATTCAACATAAGAGTATCCAGGGTTATATGCATGTTAATTAATACAGATTTTCAATATGAAAAGTTATCATTTCACTCATTATGATTAGGGGTGGGGATTGAAATAACCCAGTTCCAGAAAGACCCGATTAAGATTTTTAAAAACTCGAAAACCAATAATGTTTTAGCTTAACAACACTACATAGAGTTTTGTAAGATAACATTTTATCTTGAGTCAAGTCACGTCTTTTAAAGATGAATTTTCTATGTACTTTTAGCCTTTATTTGATAGGAAAGTGGAGAGAGTAGGAAATTGGAGGGCGAGTGGGGAAGACATGTTGGACTTGAACTCTGGCCGCCCACTTGGAGGACTTAATTCTCAATTCATGGGACACGACCTAACCGCAATAGGGAATCAGCGCCCCAAGCCTTTCAAATCACATCACTTTTTGAGTGAACACATTGATTAGTTACGTTTTTGAATAATATTGAATTGCCAGTCAACAAGCACATCTTCATTGGGCTTTAAACTCTACCAGTCTACAACACCTTCGACTGAACAAACACGGCTGCAGCTGTGAGTAGCATGCAGACACATGACATTGGCTGCTGCTGCTCAATCATTCTCTTCCTCCTCCACTTACCCAAACTTTTTAGCAAGTCCCATAAGTTAAAAATTGTATCCCAATGTAGAAATCTGTGTTCAAATCAGAAGGATAAAAACTAGTCAGCTAACTAAACGTTACATCATGATGTGTTCAAGCTTGGATCAGTAAAAGGACTTTAAGGTGAAGGTAATTAAACGTCCTCATGATGCTTTCAAACATCACGTCAATAAAAAGTAATTAGTCAAAGTCAGGGCATCACATTGACAGTAGTGTTGGCAAACATGTCTGACTTTGCATGTTTGCGTAAGTTTGACGTCATTGTTTTTTCTAATGAACATTTAGGAGGAACGAGCCGGGTGACAGACAGAAGGCTCTGGGCATCATGCTGCCCCTGGTGGAGGGAGAGGAGCAGGTGGCCTCGGACATCTACTGCCTGGTGGGACGGATCTATAAGGACATGTTCCTGGAGTCTCACTTCACTGACACATCGAGCAGAGACAGCGGCACACAATGGTGAGGATGTCAACGTCAACGTGTGTAACAAAAGTCTATTCCATAACTCTGTTATAGAAAGTTTAACATCCATTGCATTCCTTATCGTTACACTGCTGCCTTAGTGTGTGTTTGGGTCTGTGTACGTAAAGAGCATTTTTCAAATTCCTTGCTTACATATGTAACTGTTGACTGTTTCAGCGCAACAAATGCACACCGCTACAGCAACTCTGAGTTTAGTGTCTTCAATCTCACACACACACACACACACACACACACACACACACACACACACACACACACACACTCAAACAACATCAACACATCTTCATCTAACTTTCCCGGTTTTTTCCAGAGATCTTTCAGTTCTCTTTTATCAAAAGTCCCAACAGAATATGCTCCTTGCAGCGAGGAGTACAGCCTGCCGCACAGGCTCGTGTGTGCATGTGTGCGTGTGTGCGTATGTGCGTGCGTTTGAGGCTCCAGCATGAGAAGAAGGAGAGCAATCAGCCAGCAGATCTCACCTGTGCCAATCAACTCTGGCACTGCTCCCCCAAGCCACTCTCATGCTGCATTCATGTGCTGCTCGGGTGGTCCAATTTTCCGAGTTGGGAAGTCGTTCTTCCGACTTCAGTGTGTTCACGTGATTTCAGTTTGGAAAATTCGGAATGTTGTAACAACAGCAAAAAACAGCGTTCATGCTACGAAGATCGGTGAAATGTAACTGTTAAAAGTTATATTCGAGCAAAAAGTTGATGTGCAATACGTGAATTAAAAAAAGTATGACATTAACAAAACATATTTTGCCCCCCTTGTGATGACGAACGATTATGATGTCAAGTCGGGAAGTCGGGCACCTAATTCCTTTCAGCGTTCCCGAGTTGTTGTTCCGACTTGAGCAGGTGTTCATGTGCATTGTACAACTCGGAAACCTGTTTTTACGATGTGTCAGACAACACATGAATGCACCAAGACACATCTCTCCCCTACAACAGATGAGCCTTACAAACACCCCACTACCACAACAGCGCTGGCTTCTGAGCCTGCATGTGCAGCATGAACAGAATCTGTTTGTAAATAGAGAATACCTTAAAGGTGACTCATACCATCGTGGCGCCACTGTATGAAGAGTTAATCCCTGAATCAATGCCTTTTTAATTGCTGTTATTGTGTAGGTGAAATCCTTTTGTCAGTGAGGAGAATTATAAGTCTCATTGAAGTTTAAAGGAGGGCCACAATGCTGCAAATGACAGCTCATTACAGCAGTGACGCGCAACACGGCAAACACTGCACAACATGTTACTCCAAAATACTATTATGCCAATCATAAGAACAAAATGCAGAAGCTCCTGTTCTGTGAGATCAAAATAAGACGATGCTAGAGACAAAAATGTCATATTAAAAGGAATTTAAGGAGTTATACGATAATTTAAAGGATTGTTTCAGGAGTTCTGGTAATATTTGTGAGCCTTGTGTATCAATCAGGCCTCCACAGAAGAATGAAAGTATATCTGTACACATTTAGACTCATCAGAGACTGCTTAACATTTGATGCAGCTAAAACATTTATGCACACCATGATTTTCTCACACCTCAGCTACTGTGTCGCCTCATGGTCACAGGCAAGTCTATCTGTGACAAAACCCCTAGAGAGGTTATACAATCGTTCACTAAAAATATTGCTTAAACAGCCCATTAGGTCTCACCATTGTTACGTCTTGAAAAACCTAGACATGCTAAGTTTCAACAATTACATTACATTTGCAAACGCCAACCTTATTCACAAATGTCTGTATGGTCAGGCCCCTCCGGTTCTCTGTGATATGGTGAAACCCTTAAAGGCCCTTGGATCCTCAACAAGAAATACGACAGCAGGGAACTGTAAAGTACCGTACCGAAGTACCTCCTTTGGCCAGACGGCCTTTGCTATAAAGGGAGCCAACTTGTGGAATACACTTCCTACCGAACTTAAGTTAAACCACCAGAGTTGCCAACATTTTAAAATGAAATTGAAAGAATTCCTTAAAAAAAACCAATCATGTAGTCATGTGCAGGTGTTGTGTTAGTGGGAGGGGGTGGGGGTGGAAGGTATGTGTATAAATGCATTCACTGTATATGTATTTAGGTGTGTAGATAAGCTCATCCTGTAAACATGTTCTCCATATATTTTTATCATTATGTATTTTATACTGAAGGCCTTTTCAGGGACGAGCATTGGAAATTAGCATTAGCTATAAATGCTGTGGTGCAGTGCATTGTAAAATTGTTGTTCAGTTCTACATGTATACTGCATCTGTCCCTGCCAAATAAACTAAAGAAAAAAGAAAAAAAAAGAATTAGGAAAGCTGCATATTTTAGGAAATCTTTCAAGGAAAACAGAATCATCTACCTTCATCACTTCCCCTGCACCACAGAAGAAGAGCTTAGTTACTTTTTCAGTTGAGCAAAAGACTTTCTTGACGCTGGGGTTGTTGTCAGTTTCTTGTAATTTCAGTAAATTCTGTCAATTTTAGAAACTCAGCGCAGGAAAATATATCTGAGCTTTGAATCTAAGGGATGAGGAAGAAAAAAATGTTTCTTTCTTGATTCAAATCTCGTCTTTCTGATTCTGAAACAACTCAAAGGAAACAAAGTCATGTCTCAAGATTCAATATGAGGACCAAAAATGAATACAAATTCAGATTAGAACAAGAACAAATGTTTGTGTAGATTGATAACTATCATTCTCATCTTCACAACTTATATTGACTTTCACTTCAAATATTTAAGTTTTAGAAATTGAAGTTTTGTTGCCAAATACCAAGAAAAAGTTAAGTGTTAAGAGGTACAGCGAAAAATAGAATATATACCATTTCTAAAAATGTCTTTATTACGAGCATCACTCGTGATGATAGAATCTAACATGCTGGTTTTAGTTTAGGATACTCAGTTGTTACACATCATTTTAATTTGGAAAAACAGGCACTGAGTTGTCTCGTGTTATATGTTAAGGCTCCTCAGAGATCACGTAAGTTGCTCAGGACATCTTTGTAGGATATATCAGAACTTTTTTCTTTTTTTGTCAGAGGGGGATTTTTGTTTCAATCCTAATCCAAACCTCGTACAGACGATGTGGCGTGATATACTCAGTAGGGTTGTCAGAATATTAGAATTTTCTGGTTAAAGTCAAATAACATCGATACCTGTTTAAATACAACAGCAACAAAATGGACGTCGTAGGCACCAAAAACGAGGTCATTTCTTTATTTTCATTACCAAAAATTGTCAGCACACTCCTGTACACTTTCAAAATTTCACAAAGGCACGGACAACTTTTCATACAATTTCGACAGTGTTATCACTCATTATCCAGTTGAACCGACCTTTGAATTTGAACTGACCCCCGCTGCTCTCTCTCTTTCCCTCGTGGCAGCTCTGATAAAAAACGTGACCACGGATCAGTAGCTTCTTTTTAACGCTTCTGTACTCTTCCATCCTATCAAACATTAAGACAACAGATATTGTATCATTTTAAACACGTGGTAAGGAAAGGTGTTAAAGTTTATTCACTGCATGATAACTCTATATCTGCATTTTCTGCTTGATGCTGATGACTCAGCACAGAATGAGACACACGTGGAGGGTTTCCAGCACCTTCTTCAATCCAGGACTTGAGGCTGTTCTGACGCAAATCACTCGGCTGTAGCTAGTTTGCGATCTGTGTTTGAGTCTGGCTGTGATTTCAGCACTCCGAGTCTAACAATAGTAGACAGAGGTTGAATTAATAACACGCGGCTGATTGCCTTCTTCTGCAAATTGCTCTTTAGTTCTTGCATCTCTCTATTAAATAAGCTGCTTACGTTATCTTGTTCCCATCTGGCGATTATTTTCGGATCCGTGTTGCATCTTGGCAAAGGGAACCCTAATAACATTCACAGCCCTCTCAACAGATTGTTCATTAAATAAATGAAATTTCTTGTTTGGCGAGGGGAACTCGCAGTTGCCGTTTGTCGTTCTGGGGTCCCCACTCAATATGGCTCTTAATGTGTTTTTCTAACGTGAAGTGTCTCAGGAAGCGGCAGAGCCCCGAGAAAGCCATTCGTTACCTCTGAGGTGCTTGGGATTTGATATGACGCATATCTTGCAGGAGAATGTTTATTCGAGTGATTTTCTCTCTTCCTCTCAGGTTTAAAAAGGGGTTTGAGTCAGAGCCGACACTACACTCTGGTATCAACTACGCTGTTCTGCTCCTGGCTGCCGGACAACAATTTGAGTCGTCCTTCGAGCTCCGCAAAGTGGGTGAGTGGACGCCAGACTGGATGTCTGTCCTTTATAATAACTACTTCATAAAGAGGAAAATATGAAAGGAAAGCTGGGATTTGTTCATTAGCATCCATGCATGTTAATCTGCAGGTTAAAGCTACCCTCGTCAATATTTTCATGTCGTATATATGTTGAAAACTGGTTGTATGTGATGTGTTAGGACGAGTAACAGGCCTACAGAGAATTATCACCAGACTTTGCTGTTCCTGTAAAGTCTTAGGAGCATTTTATTGTCTTGTAGCTCGTTGTTTTGGTTTTATGACACGTAACTATGCTAGTTTAAGTCCACCTCCCTCGACAGCGACAGGCAGCTGTTTGAGAGAAATAAAAAGCTCCTAATAACCTTCTGTTTGGGATCTGTTTAGCACCACACAGCAGGCAAAGTTAGCAGCTAGCGGCTGTAACATTTAGCTGCTAGGTTTTGAGATATTAGAGACAAAAATGACCTCAAAGGAGAATAATTATTAGGCTCAGTATAAATCTGTTAAGTGCCTAGTAAATGTGTAAAAAAAGAAAAGCTTACTGATCCGCTATCACATTATCAATAGGCGTTAATAATCCAATGTTTACTCAAACTCATGAGGTAAATGTCTGGCTGGTAAGCTAATAGCTTCGCTGTGTTCACTATGTTATCGCTAATTCCACTGTTGGTTCTGAGGAAGACCTTTTTTTCTGCTAAAAACAGAAAAAAACAATATTGGTGCTTTCACACTTACAGTACACAAAACTCCTGACAATATGCAGCAGGAAATGTTCTGGAAAATTCACCGTTGGTGGGTGGGAGGGGGTGATGATGTTTATAACCTGCGACAGGTGCTCGACAATAGACTGTATGCAATGCTTTCTGTGCGATCTCTGTACACGTAATGAAACATAATGTAATAAAACTGCTTCATTATGTTTTCCGTCCGCCAGCATGTTCCTTTTGTTGATACTGTGAAAATGTCAAACTTGAATATGAAAGCAAAAAATCTCATTATAGTGTCAGACTCTGTTGCTTCGTTTGCCACCTCTGCATCGTTCTTTTTACGTCATGTTTTCCCTCCTGAGACCCCTCCCCCCTCCCGTCTGACAGGGATAGACTCCCGCTGTCAGGTGTATGTGTGACCAAGCAAGGCAAGAAGATTTCAGGGGCAGGCTGCCTGATTTTTTTTTAGAAACTGTCACGAGTGCATAAGTGGAAAAAGCTCCAAACAACGGAGGGGGCCTTCAGAGTTTTAATGCACATCTCGTAATTTATTTTAATTTCAATGTAGTTGCTTTAGAATGATCTGATAATATAAAGTAAGATTTCCTCCTGTTTTGCATTGAACATGCTGTTAAGCTCTTTTTCCAAATCGTCCAATAAAATCTGAGGCTCGGAGGGGCTCAGGAATGTGAGAAACAGAGCGAGCAGTCCTGGGAATCAGCCTGCAGCTCCTTAAATTTAGCCCAACCCTCTCTCCCTTCAGACCCTGATTACCCCTATGTTTATCCCATCCCTAGACCCCCTCCTGCCTCTTTAAATGGCTTGTTACTACAGCAGGACATGTAGAAGCAGCTTCCCTTTGCAGGAGTCAATAACAGTATCTCAGTTAGCTGTAAAAATACAGTATTTAGAGCAGAAAGAGCGTAATGCAACAAGTACAGTGCAAACATATTTTGAGTACATACAAACTCCCCCCACCTTTAGCTATCTTGTCTAAATGATATCACCAATTGTCATAGCCTGAGAGAAAATACAGTCTTAAAACTTCTTCACAAGCCGATAGAAGTGTTGAAAAACGGCCTAGAATACAGTATCAGGTTTAATCGAGTACGTCAATCAATTCAACCATCTGATACAATAATTCTTAAGTCACCGGAAGCGTTCACATCATTTTTATTACGGCTGCTACGAACACAACGGTCGCTGCTCGCAGAAAGTGCAGCGTTAGCCAAAGCTAGCTTAATGCCAGTGATCTGTGTTTTACCATGACATGTTTTAAAGTTATGTTTGTGTTTACAAGTTACATTAAAGATACTAGAAACCAGTGAAAAGATAGTATTTATCTGAGACTCTTTAGCAGGCACAGCATGGCAGGAGGGGCTGCAAGCTGAGCTGCTAGCTGCTGAATCTGAACAACTTTTTTAGTTCATGATTCCGTTACTGTGATAAACCAGGCTTTACATCAATCAATGATAATATTCCATCCTAGTAGATCCATACACAGCTAGTAATGAAGCTTACAGCTGACAATAATTACATCAATACACCTGGGAATGGCCAACCCTCAAGTTTAGCTATTCAAATTGCTATACGGGAAAAATAAATGGTATTAGGACATCTCCAGTTTTGATGTTATTGTCACAGTGATATTAGTCCAATTACATTTTAGCAGCACTACCATTACAGATCATGTTAAAATTACTGTAATGTGGAAGTGGAAATAAGGAAGAACAAACAATTGAAACATTTCTATCAGCACCACATTTAACAATACGTGTTATGATTCAATGTGCTGTAAATATACATGTTTTTAAAAATGTCACTTACAATGTACATTGTGAGGACTCTGTATCCAAAAGCAAAAAAGGAATCTGAACATTTTGAAAATATGATCTTCCAGTTGTATTCAATACTGTTACCTTTTCCTTTATTCTCAGGGGTGAAGCTGAGCAGCCTGCTGGGGAAGAAAGGCAGCCTGGACAAGCTGCAGAGCTACTGGGATGTGGGCTTCTTCCTAGGCGCCAGCATCCTGGCCTGTGACAACACCCGGGTCATCCAGGCCTCAGAGAAACTCTTCAAACTCAAGGCCCCCATCTGGTGAGAACACGGTCAAGTAGTCCTCATATTAGCCTGCCAAAGAAAAAAAAAATTAAGACAGCATCTGTCACTATCTGTGTGCTCTGGTTTGCCTTGAAACCTCAGGGCACATCTGTGGTAAATGTTGCGAGCATTTTGTATATCCTGCAAGGATGGAGTTGTGACATTTTGAGAGGAGTTTTATATGTGTGAGAATTCAAAAAATCTGCTCCTGAAACAAAGACTTTCCCTCAGCAGGAGGCACAAACAGCCGAATGACTTAAAAATAATGCAGAGATTAGACCCATTTTTTTCACTCTCTGCTATAATAAAAGCTATTTTTTTTCGCGTTGGTCAAATTGTGTTCTCATTTAGTAAATGATATCCATTCCTCCAGATTTTATGAGACTGTATCAGATGTACATCATGTGGAGGAGTTCAGTAATCAGTGTACAGCTGCTTTTTCTGCAGTGCTTAAGACCCTGCTGTTCCCTGTTTGTTTGTTTGCTGTGAAAACTCTTTAACTTTTCATTAATGTCTCAAAGACAAATGAGCCCCAGTATCAAAACACAAGCAGATGATATTGTTGTTTTCTGTAATATATCTGAATCCATGCAAATGATTATTTTGTTTTCAGATGTTTTTTTCTGTTGAGATGCAAATACAGTTTTTAGTAAAGCCTGGCTCAGACTGCGGGATAATCAGGGCGATTTCACGTCCAATTCCTCCTTCCTGACAATCTCAGTGGTGTGCCCGACTCACGTCTGCTCCAATTATCTTCCCAGATTATCTTGTAGTGTGAGTGGTATAAAGACCCAATCTTAACGTCCCTGATCTGTTCGGAGATCGTCCGGGACGCCTCGATTTATTTCAAACATGTTTGATGTTTAGGATTTAAAATCTTGACCATTACATCATGAAAGGTTCTGGCAGAAGTCGCGTGACCAAAGTAACCGCATGAGACAAAGGAGGGCAGTAATAAGTGGACAGTAGTGGCGACCGGCGGCAAGATGCAGCCCGCACAAGTGTGCTGAACATCTGTAATGCATCTGACTGTTACAATCTTACCCCCAGCTCTTGCTGAAGAATAGACATCCATGTTGTCCGCGTCTCCCCAGACATTTCTGTACCCAAACTCTCTTTATAAAATGTATTGAACTCTCTGCACAAAGCAGCCGGCTCCATTGTTTACGTGAGGTCAAGTGAGGCAGTGCGTTCCTCCGCCGGGCACAATAGTCTTAGTAAAATCCTGTAGTCTGTGATTTGCCACGTTTTTCATATCTTGTAGTGTGTGCATGCTTCAGGTTATGGAGAGGAATATCTGTTAAAGTTCTCCTTATGTGTGTGATGCTACCTGATTTCAAAATCGGGTGGGATTTTAAGACTCCTGTAGTCTGAGCCAGGATTAAGTTTGACATCTGTGTTGACAAGTGTTTGGATTCTGATTTATTTTCATGGATCATTATTGTTTTCTTGTGTTTCTCTCTGGTTCAGGTATCTTCGCTCGCTGGTGGAGACCATCTTAATCTACCAACAGTTCAAGAAACCTGGCGTGGAGCAGCCGGCCCCCAAACAGGAGCTGGTGGACTTCTGGATGGATTTTCTGGTGGAGGCCACAAAGAAAGATGTCTCCTCTGTCCGATTTCCTGTAAGCCATTAGACAAAGTTTCCAGTAACCTCAAACTGTAGCTGTGGCTAAAAATAGAAAAATGTCTTTAACACAGTCATCTCTTCACCAGGTGTTGATATTGGAACCAACCAAAGTGTACCAGCCGTCATATTTGTCCATAAACAAAGACGTGGATGACAACACAGTGTCAATCTGGCATGTTGCTCCAGATGACAAGGTGGGTGTCTGTTATTCATATCTTCAAACAACTTTGACTCACCAGTTCTGCTTCTTCACAGCTTCAAGACCTCACAGTTAGAGATTTGAGTGAGAAATATTATTAGTATATTTGGATTTTATTTTTTAGATATTTATATTTTATTAATCCCTCAGGGGAAATTCGGTTTACACTCTGTTATTGGTAGTTATTGCTACTCACACACAAAACATCTCTTAGAAGTTTCTTGCTGAAAAATCCACTCCCATCCTGTATTTGATCATGCCTATAAACCCCTCTATTTCAGCCCTGCTTAGAACAGGCTGTTTCCGTGTCTGTAGCTTTAAATGTAAATGCGCTGTGTCTGAATACGCCCTTCTCTGGAAGATGAAGTGGCTACGACTTTCTCGCACCATTTTTTACGGTGGAAAAAGGCAGACTCAGAGGGCAGAACAAACACCTAGCTGTGGGAGTGTCACCCACCTGGGGGCGGGGTTACTGCCCTTTGTGATGTCACAAAGGGAAAATCTCCAAACAGCCTGTTTGAGCACACATTTTCTGAAAAGTGGAGCAGGCATAAGACGGAGAGGATGGACTTTTCTTATAATTGGGGGGTTATTAGACAAGTTAGGGACACATATTAGTGTTAGAAAACCATGGTAAAGGTGTATAATATCTGACCTTAGAGTGGGGCTTCTACACAGGGATTACGCCAGAGATGTTGAGGGTTTAGTTGGGACCTTAGTTTTAATCTGGTGGGGTGGATAATGGATATTTAACGTGTTTTTTAACAAACAGGACACAACGGGTGAAAGTGAATAGCATACTATCAGACTCTTGTTGTTCTTCCACTGGCTCACCTCAGGGCTGTGTTCTCTCACCCCTGCTTTATATTTTGTATACAAACGTACAGAAGTAAACAGGAGAGCAGGACCATTTTGAAATTTGCTGAAGATTCAGCCATCGTGAGTTTGTTACATGAGGATGAGTCCAGCCATGGCCCGGTTGTTAATGAGTTTGTCTCTTGGTGTGAAGAGTCTTTCTTGGAGCTTAACATCTCTAAGACAAAGGAGATGATCATAGACTTTAGAGCCCATACTCCAAAACATCAGACCACAATTATCAAAAACCAGGCGGTTGAATTGGTGGAAACCTACAAATATCTCAGGACGATAATTGATTCAAAACTGACCTTTGAGAAAAATTGTGAGCCAGTCTGCAAAATGGGGAATTAACGTGCGTTTTGTCTGAGGAAACTTTCCCTGATTTTACGTTGACAAAACCCTGATGGTTTTGTTCTACAGAGCTTTTATTGAATCAATCCTGGCTTTTCTCTTCTTTCATGGTTTGGTAACCTGACTCTTAAAAACAAAAATGCTCTCAATCAAATTGTCAAGTGGGCGAGCAAACTTATAGGAGAGTCTCAATCCAACCTGATGGATCTCTATTCTTTACAGCTGCAGCGTGTGGCGAGCACTATTCTTAACGACCGCACTCATCCCAGCTTCTCCACTCTGGCTGTCGATTTGCTATAACGAAAGGGAGAACAAAACGCTACAGGACCTCAGTTATACCTGCAGCTATATATCACTGCTGAACAAAACTAGCACAAGATGATGCACTTTAACCATGGCGGGATATTTTCAGCTTCTTCACAGGTGTCTCCATGACCAGATGTAATCAATGATGTTTGTTTTAATGTATGTTGTCTTTAATGTTTCCTCTGAATTGCTTTTATGTGACGTGTTGTATATATGTCTGGAACGCTGAAATCCTGTCTGCACAACAATTTTACCTTTGGCCTGGCACACCTCCAGCAACCAGACAAACATCTATACTTTGGTCCACACCAGGACTTTAACTGGCGACCCTCCAGTTCCCAACTCAAGTCCTTAGAGCCTGAGCTACTGAGCACTATAAAACATTTTGGGGAAATGTCATGTTAGTTCACACACACTGATGTTTTACCTCCTTTAATGAGAAATGTTGCTGATGTGTTGAAGAAGCTCACCATAGCCACAGAAAACACTTGTTTCTGATTGGCCGGCAGGTAATTAGTCTATGAGTTATACAAAGTCATACACTGCTTAACCCTCAGGAGTACTCTGTGTACTACTGACTGTTACCATAGCAACACCACTGATGCTTTACATTATGTAACTTTAAGTAAACACACTGATGATTGAATGAGAGGTACTCATCGTGTTTGTCAGCTGGAGATGATGGCTGGATTATGATGATCAGTTTTCCTGTTTCGTTATCTTTTGTGAGATTCTTTGACGTGATAATGTTTGCTTGTGTCCTGTCATGAACTACCATGCATCTCCCATATTGATGATTTCACATGTTGTTCTACATTTGTCTCTCTGGCTCAGCAGCTTATTAATAAAATTGGCTGCCTATTTGAAATAGATCCTTGTAAATCTGCTTCATATTTTCATTTCATTCAAGTGCGACAGCCAACGTAATAAAACCACTAATGTGTTCTTATTGCTGTGGATTCAATCAACTCATGCTACAGCTGTGATACTATTATCAGTCTGCTATTATCAATCAGTGCCGTGTCTTCCACGGGGGGACACTTTGATTGAGGCTCTCCCTGCAGCCGTAATGATATTTGTTTCTTTCTGCTCCGCAGCACAAGGGGATCCATGAGTGGAACTTCAGCGCCACATCAGTGCGAGGTGTCAGGTCAGTGTCTGCAGTCTTTAATGACACACTCGTATTACAGATGAGTGATGAGACGGAGACCTCACACCTGTCTCCAGAGGGTGATTGGTTTGAATATATCTCCAGACGGTGGGTTAGGAGAAAATTGTCATGCTCCACAACGTCCCTAAAAGTTACAAGAGCCGTACATCAGAATATTTCTGCCATGGAGAGGGATGTCACGACTCTTTTAAAGAGACCCCAACTGTATAATTTCATACTTCTCACCTCGTTCAGTTGTGCCATCAATAAATGGATTCATTTTAGCATGTACAGTTAGCATGCTAATATGCAATAACAGCAATACAGCAGACATAAACGAATGATCAGAAAAGGAATCATCAAGATTATAATCTCTTTTTCAACATGACAGACTATGATGAACAAGTGAAATACCATGACAGACAAACTGATAGATTTCAATACATTTATAATAAATCATGATAGTCACACCCGCAGCTTCTTGACGCTGTACTCGGGCAAACCTGTGCTTGGAGTTAACACTTGTGTTAAGAGTGTGTAATCTTTACTCTGAAAAATGAAAACATAGATGTGTACAAAATCTAGCTAGACTGATTAGGCAGAGGTAAGCAGAGGTATCTAAGCATTCCCATTGACTTTATTGAATGCATATAATCAAAAAGGCATGCAGACATGTACATCACTACGACTTCTCCTCTCACAGACCCTATCAGACTGCTCCATTAATACCACAGACAGTCTGCCACAGTCAGTTTTCATCACGTCTTCAATGAGCGTCTTTTCTTTTTTTTCCACGGCCCTCAAAGGAATTCAGAGTCAGATGAGGGAGAAGTGGAGGGCCGTGCTCACATGTTGCTAGGGAACTACTCATTCTCTATGCCCACTCAGCCTGCAGACAGTCAGCAGGACACAAAAGCAGCTCTACGAGCAACAAAACGGCCACACATACAGTCGCTCCGTTGTCTGGTTAGCAAGCTCCGGCCTTGGCACAAAGGCTTAGAACTGGACAAGTGCTCATTTGGGCGTATAAAGATGTTCCCATTTAGTTATTGAACTGAAGCTCTCCATGTGTTGTGCCAAAATTCACAGATTTTAATTAGCAAAAAAAGTCCTGTCTTTTGCCTAGAACAGAACTATTCTTACCCATAATACAGCAAACTTCACTTTTATGAAATCTAATTCACTGGGTTTTTATATTTTGATGCAGTGTCCATCCACATGCAGGAACAAAAACTCCTTTATTTCCTACCACAGACTTGATGGCTGATGTCATAAGTCCACTGAAAGGCTTCATTTATTCCCCTTGAGTCATGTCTGTTCTCGTGATGATTGTTCAACTAACCGTGAGCCGTTTCTCTTCAGCATCTCCAAGTTTGACGAGCGGAGTGCGTTCCTCTACGTCCTTCACAATGCCGAGGACTTCCAGATTTATTTCTGCACAGAGATGCACTGTAAAAGGTTGGTCTGTCTGTTCTCTGTCTGTCTGTCTGTCTGTCTGTCTGTCTGTCTGTCTGTCTGTCTGTCTGTGTTTGTTTGACATCATTAGGCACAGATAGTACACCTTCAATGTTAGAAACATTATAAAACTTTCCTTAAAGTGACACATCATTTCCTAACTATAACATTTTGTTGATTTCACACATGCACAAAACTCCTGAAAATGTCCTGAAATGTTCATGATGGGCTGCATGTGTGAACGCTAACGGCCACATTTTTCACCTCAACTTTCCCTGGACTTTTTCCTGCCAGCCCCCTAATGAAATTTCTGTGTGATGTGAGCTGATGAATGCATGCAGCTGGAAAATATTCAGGAAAATTCCCCACAAGCAGGTGCAAAGAGGTGATGACGTTCACCTCACCCGACTGGTGAGAGACTAGCGCGATCGCTGTGCACGTAACAAAGCAGCTTCATACTCTTTATAGCTCACCAGTATATTCTTCTCCGTTCTCTCGTTAAAACTGTGAATACGTCAAGTTACACATAGCATCGAAATAAAGACAAAAACCTTGATAATAGTGTTGGACTCTGTCGCTTTGTCGGCCATCTTGGATTTGTGCAGCGTCTTTTTACGTCATGTCTTGCCTCCTGACACAAAGTCAATAATAACTTTACAGATTAAGAACATAAAACTCAGAACTGGCGCTAACAAATGTTTTCATCCTAAATATTTATTTCAGTCTAGAGTGATTTCAAACTTTCTCCCTCAGGTGTGAGTTTACTTCTTCTCTGTTCTTACCAAACCCTAGACACTGTTGTCAGCTCAGTTCTCAGGTGGCAACATTCACACTTTCTTTCACCACCAGCACACCTTGTCTCCTCTCTGCACCGCCGTGTCTTCACTAGCTGCTCAGCGAAGCACAGAGTGTTCAGACTTGTGACTCTCACATCAGACGCTCCCGAGCACTTCCAGTTCCATTATGTGCCGTGTGAGAGTCAGTGAGTCATGCCTGCTGTTGTCATGATGCCGCTCTCCTTTAATACAAAGCCAAAGGAGTGACAGCAGGGGAGGGGAGGGGTGAGAAAAGGTGAGGAGGAAAAAGGTGAAAGGGGGATAGAAAGAGGAAGAGATGCAGCCTGATTGTGTTTGTGCATATGCATGATCGGTATGTGTGCACGCAGAGTAGAAGCACACGTGTATGAACACCTGCAGGCATACAGTGTGTGACAGCATGGCAAGGCGACGTGCTAATTCACAGCTTGTGTTCGGAGACAGTGATGAAGGTCATTATGTGTGTGTGTATGTGTGGGCGGTGTGCATGTAAACACATTGAAACCTCGTCTTGATAAGACCATCAGCTAAATACCAACACTTACTATCACAATATGTCCTGAATGGAGCTCAGACTGCATGTGAAAAACTGCTCTCAGACAACATGTGCAGAAATGCTCTCAGACAACATGTGCAACATTGCTCTCAAACATGTGCAACTCTGCTCTCTGACAACATGTGCAGCTATGCTCTCAGACAACATGTGCAACTCTGCTCTCAGACAACATGTGCAACTCTGCTCTCAAACAACATGTGCAACTCTGCTCTCAGACAACATGTGCAACTCTGCTCTCAGACAACATGTGCAACTCTGCTCTCAAACAACATGTGCAACTCTGCTCTCAAACAACATGTGCAACTCTGCTCTCACACAACATGTGCAACTCTGCTCTCAAACAACATGTGCAACTCTGCTCTCAAACAACATGTGCAACTCTGTTCTAAGACAACATGTGCAACACTGCTCTCTGACAACATGTGCAACTCTGTTCTAAGACAACATGTGCAACACTGCTCTCTGACAACATGTGCAACTCTGCTCTCAGACAACATGTGCAACACTGCTCTCAAACAACATGTGCAACTCTGCTCTCAGACAACATGTGCAACTCTGCTCTCAAACAACATGTGCAACTCTGCTCCCAGACAACATGTGGAACTCTGCTCTCAAACAACATGTGGAACTCTGCTCCCAGACAACATGTGGAACTCTGCTCCCAGACAACATGTGGAACTCTGCTCCCAGACAACATGTGCAAAACTGCAATATAAATGCATATTTGAATTTACGTCAGAATCAATAATATATCCGTCTTTCTGTTTGGACTGATCGGATATTTTCTTTTTTTCTTCAGGTTTTGTGATCTGGTCAACAGCATAACAGAGGAGGCTTGGAAAGGTCCGGAGGAGGGAGACTGTGACAACGACACCTTAGAGGTGAGATGACTGAGGAACGGGTTAACTCCAGTATCTGCTCAGAAAGTTTTCAAGCCCTACAAACTTTGTTTTTTTTCCAACTTATGATTTCAAAGTTTTTTCATTTAAACCAAAGTTAAGTCAACTGAAAACAGTAAGGGAGCTTATCAACACAGGTGATAATTAAACAGAAATTTTCAAGGCTTTTATTGACTTCAATATATGAAATGACTTTGGTATTATTTGGGACAGGCGTGAATACATGACAGGCTTTTAATTATTTTTCAAACAAAACTCATGCACAGCAAAGATGGGAAAGATAAAACTGTAAACTTACACCAGCAAGAATATTTAACTGTGTACAAAAATGAGGATATCAATAAACAAATTAAATACATCACTTTTTTGATTTAGCTTTGTAAAGCAGTGCGCCAACCTACTTCCTGAACTGTACACATACAAGCATTATTCTGTCTTCCTGGACAGATGTTGAAGTTCATCTTTCATTTTTATATCTTGCTGCTTTTTCTCCACACAAACTATTTCAACACTAAAAGCATCGTGGCCTCTGATTAAGACCTGCTTTTATTTATCAAAACATGCAGCAACCCCAGGCTAGTCAAAGGGACTGGGCCTTAAATCAGGGTGGGCTTTTATATTTGGAGTTTTACGGTAGGTGCACATTGAAACTTTATCAGAGACATCTTAACCACAAATACCATTTAAACCTAGTGATTAACTATTAACTTAACTATTGATTGAATATAGCTTTATTACATAAAGTGGTCAAAGTCACGTTCCATGGATCGGATCTTAAACATTTCTGTAGTGAGGATTTAGCAAAATACAAAAAATCCTGATTCTGCTGTTATGCAGCTCTTTTTCACACACAAACAATGAACCTGTTTATGTCTCTACATTTTTATTACATAATAGCAATGTTTTCTCCTTTTTTAGATTCATTTTTGGGCTTTTTCCTTTATATATATGGGACTCTGGATAGAGTAGGAAATCGGGGGGAGAGAGAGAGAGTGGGGATTTACACGCTGAGAAGGAACCACAGGTCGAGTAGAAACAGAGCCGACTGTTGGTGGACTATATAGCCTCTGTTCATGTAGTGCAACCTAACCACTAAGCCATCAGCGCCCCAGCTTAATGTCAGTTGACAAAAAGCTGTCCTAGTCATTATATCGGTCAAGCTTTTTTAAAATTCAGTTTGTCCTGTTCGGATTCCAAAGAAGTAGATCAAAACTCAGCTGCACACTTTGGCTAAATGCAGAGTGTCCTGCTGTGATCAGACCTGGATTTAGCTTGTTTGCTTTGTAAGCTCTGATAGTACAGAACAGACACCTGCTGCTGTGTTCACCTGTCGTTCCAGTGGAGCCTCGGGAAAAGAAAGGATAATTATCCCAAAATGCTGCCGCACCCTCTTTGACTCAGCTGAGAGGCAGGGATTAAATGTCAAACAGGTTTTTATGTATTTCAATGTTTGATGTAACATAAGAATCAACATCTGAGCTACGGCTCTGCCCCGGTTGTACTCTCCCTTGTCAACAAAACATGTCCTTAAACCAGGGTCTTACCTTGTTTCCTGTCAACATTTATCGCATGATTTCAAAGAAATAGTCCATTAATTGATCCTCTTTAACTGAGGTTTGAACATGATAGAGAAAGAAGAGAGAGCTTGTGTTATACTAAACAAAAACAGTGCTGCAGTGTAATAACTGGAATCAACGGTGCCAAAGACATAAAGCTGTAAAAGAGGAAAGCAAAAAAATTTCCGATTTGCAGGCAGAAGACGGCTTTAAAACAGGTTTTTTTCGGGGTGTAAACAAACAGTGCCAGTGCTTCATTTGCATATATACTTAATGCTAAAAATGTTGTACTTAACGATTAGAAAGACGCAAAGATGTATCCTTCATTGCAACCTGGGCATGAAATGATCTCATGATAGTGTTACCATAGAAGCATCTTTAAGGTGTTTACAAACTGCTCTGAAGGAAACATGATGCTGTTCAACATAATCCTTGAGTTTAGTGGAAATGTGTTGTGAGTGTTGCTGGTGTGACCTTCATGCCTCCCTTTCTTTAACATTCATTTACATGTTGTAAGAGCTCTAAATGTTTAATCTGTGTGTGAAATCACTTGACTTGTAGTCTATTAAATCACTTAGTTTGTGTTATTGATGACAATGGTTGCATGCTTTTGTCTCCACAGTACGACTACGAGTACGACGAGCATGGAGATAGGGTGGTTCTGGGAAAAGGCACATTTGGAGTGGTGTACGCAGGCCGAGACCTCAGCAACCAGGTCCGACTGGCGATCAAAGAAATACCCGAGAGAGACAGCAGGTGAGAGTCTTCACAGGAAAGTTTGTCACCGTGTTCTCTTTATTTCTCAGCAGGGTGAAGTGCTGCTGTAAAGTCTCAGTGAAATGTAGCTGCATCCTTTGAATCTGCAGTATGTTTAGTCCTGTGATGATTTTTACAGCTACATCTATTTCCAGTTTGGAGGCTTACACACATTGTTTGATGAAGTAGAATGCTGTGGAGGTATTTTCCAAACAACCAAGATGGCTGCTGCAGAGTTCTGACTCTGATTTTGCTATCATGTTTGCTATCAAGTGCTTCACAAAGTACTAAAGTTTTGAATTGTCCAGTTCTCAATCAAGTCATGCAAAATGTCGCTGTGCTGTCTTGAACTATAGGCCTTAGGACTGGGTGTAGTAGTTAGCTATGTAGTCTAGCAACCTGATTGGTTGAACATAGAGGCTTGAAGTCATCTCGTGAAACTCTTGGCTTCATATCGGGGAACTATCGTGTGTTTAGTAGGACAAGCGTTTTGGTCTGAAACTTTGCCCATGTTTACAGTAGTATGGGCATCCAGCATTGTAACACTATAGGTGGGTTTTAAAATGGGGATCACTTTTAAATACTTTTGAACTACTTTCAACACTTTCTAGATAACTTGTTTCCATCAAGGAGTGGATTGTGTGCAAAACAAATGCTTGCAATGGATCGAGAATCCTGAAAAACCCCTAGTTTGACCCCTCACAAGCTACCTAAGTCAGAGGTTAACAGTTTCAAATTTTTACCAATAAGGTTCTGGGTACCCCAACTTTCAGCAGCTCTCGTGGATTTTCCTACAGGAGCTGGATTTAAATGGTTTTATATGTGTTATAAGACGCCTCTGTGAACACATTGGTGAAGACATTTCTTGGTAAGGAATTTAAAATTCCTCGTCTATATTGGTAAATGAGATGAACCTCTATTGCATGCTCAGTAAGAACAAAACTGAGCACACTGCAATTTCCCTGGATAATCATGCTCCCCAGAGGATGAATCATAACATTTTATGGCAGCTTACTGAACTTTATGAAGGTGCAAACATCAGACTAAAATATGATAATTGCACACAGGTTATTTTATAATCTCATTTGAAGATTGCTTTGGATTAAGTTTAGCACATTCATGATCTGAGGAAGATGAACAGGTTTAATTTAAAGCCACCCTCAGGACACACTTTGCTACATTTTTAGCAATCTTTGCAAATCTCCCAATTGTTTTCCTGTGCAAAGCTGAAATTACAACCCGAGTGTTAACAGGTGTTTGAGCTGTTAATGCCTCATCATGTTCAGCACTAACGTCGAGCATCATTAAGAAAAGTGCTGCTTCAAGCACAGAGCAGTAGAGTCTCTGAGGGTTTCTGGATTCCAGTGAAAGGATTCCCACCTCTGTCTCCGCTCAACGCGCCGTCTCCTGCTTCTTCTTCTTTTCTGATTTCATGACTTTCTCACAGATGAGCCGATTTCACTGGCAAACTTTTTTCCAGTAAACACATCAGAATCGATTTTTTTTTTTTTTAAATCAGCACAAAAAAGAGGGACCTTGGGATGTTCAAAGGATGAATGATGTTGACTGATGCAAAGGAAGCTTTAATTTAAATTCTCCAAAAATCTCACTGAAGAGGAGATAAAGAACGATACGACTCTCTACAGAGAACCACGACTACTTCTCTCTCGACCACATGCAGGATTTGACCTTTTGTTCTATGATTTAAAGTACAGCCCTTTAGTTATTCTTTTTGAGCGTAGACTGTAACATGTTTCTTTGTCACAGGTATTCTCAGCCGCTGCACGAGGAGATCGCTCTTCACAAGCACTTAAAGCACAAAAACATCGTCCAGTACCTCGGATCCATCAGCGAGAACGGATTCATTAAGATCTTCATGGAGCAGGTCCCTGGAGGTGAGACCCAGTTATGGTCTTAAAAAGAGGAGATGACAGATAAGAAAACAAAGTTTGATTCACACAAAGGAGAATAATTTGAAATCCAAAGGGTGTGATGTTACATATAACAAGTCTTCAGAATCGGTATCTTCTTAAAAAATCTTCAAGTGATTGTTGTTGCTTAGCATCATGTGTGTTTTCTTCATCTTTGTTTTACTTATTTCCGTGGTCTTTAGGGAGTCTGTCTGCACTGCTGAGGTCCAAGTGGGGTCCTCTTAAAAACAACGAGTCCACCATCGGCTTCTACACCCGACAGATCCTGGAGGGACTCAAATACCTGCACGACAACCAGATCGCTCACAGAGACATCAAGGTGAGCGAACGTTATCTGACTATTCATTTCCCTTTTTACGGCTGCACTGGCTTCTTGCAGACTCATTTCCATGAGGGCATCATTTAAATAGTTCACCTGAAGCAACAATATATTATAATTATTTATGATAGTATAAGGATGCTCAACCAGGCTGCATTTAGGTGCATTTGTGAGTTACCGTTGATTTCTATGATACAGGGATTATCCTTTAATGCAAAGGAGATGTATTTGCTGTAATGGATAGCAAATGCAGGCGTTTTGCTTGTGAAATGAGAGCTCTTTGTGGTCAAACCTGCGAAGAATAGGACACCACCTGCAAAATCCTCCACTTTTTAAACAGAGGTCCAGCCTGTAAAAAAATTCAGAAGAGATCAGTGGCCTCACGGGGTGATTGACAGGCGATTGGTGAGAGGGAAACTTCCAAAACATGATGCAAAGTAGCAAAAGAGAAGATAAGATCCAATAGATACAACATGCTAAGAAAATAAGAAGAAGAAAGTCAAAGGATAGGACAGGACAGGATACAATACAACACTACACAATACAAAACACGAAGTGATGCAATGTGATGGCTCAGAAAAACATTGATTGCAGCATTTCAGTTTTAAAGGTCTGCACTGAATTCCTCAGTTTGAAAACTCTTTGTGCAATAAATGAGATTTGGTGTGATTGCATTCAAACTGAATCTGAGCTGCTCACTGCTGTTTAACATTTTCTTTTCAGCTCTTAGGCTAAAACAGTAATCCTGTCTCTCGCCCTGTAATTTATTATGTAAAATCACCTCTCTTTTTTTTCCTCTCTGTTATGACAGACACTGATAACACCTCCACCACACACAGTGATTAGGGTCAGCAGCCCCCTCCTCTTGTATCCACATGCACTAACAACAGGGTCATATAAGCATCATCAGTAAATGTTAATCACCTTGTTTTGGCGGGTATGTCGCCCTCCTCCTCCCACTCACTGTGTTGTAACCTGCTGTGTGTTTATCGCTTACACAAGGATTGGCTAGCATGTCATATAATCTCTAAACCATCACAGAGTCAGATTCTCGTTGAGCATGTTCTCACTGATGTCTTTGTGATCCACAGGGTGATAACGTTCTCATCAACACCTACAGCGGCGTGCTGAAGATTTCAGATTTCGGCACATCCAAGAGGTTGGCTGGGATCAACCCCTGCACTGAGACATTCACAGGTACGCTCTGATGCCACAGACTGAGGGACTCAATAAATCAATGCTTCCTGTTCATACTAAGTTCAGAAACAGTTATCTTAAAATAGTGGTTCCAAAACATTTTCCTTGTACCCCGCATCACACCCCCCACGTATGTGGAAATGGGCTAAAGCCTGATTTATTCTTCTGCGTCGAATCTAGGCCGTAGTATATGGCGTAGGTTGCCGTAGCTCGGTACTGACGCAGAAGCCTGACGGGCTCCTCTTCAAAAATGTCACTATGAGTCGAAAGAACACAGACTGCAAGCCCTGTGATTGGACTGCATTTTCCTCTCCTGGATTGCATCACATAAAGGCACCTTCAGATAAGAAGCAGTGGGCGCTGTGTAACGCTCTCAAACCCATTCATTGTATATGCGTTGCGCAGCGTGAGAACAAATGTGTGCCTAGCTGAGCATAGCGCTGAGCTTGCTGTCTGTGAACCCTGCGCAGATGTAAGATCAAAAGGTTTACCTTGGGCACAGCTCTCCACAAGGACACCTGTGCACCTCCAATAGGAGTGAAGATCAGATCGCAACAAATGGTGTCCCACTTTCCTGAGCTCTAGTTTAAAGGCCTACCAGGACATCGGTGAGAGGCCTCTTGTTTGGAAAGACATTTCCAACAGTTTGGACAGATACATTCATACTGTGCATCCAAAAAGTAGCTATTTTCCTGACTAGCGATTTGGTCACTTAGCAACTTGCACTGATGATTTGTGCGTGAGATGTAAAATACAACTTTAAAAAAATCCAAACTCTCCCTTACAGTTCTTCAAAATCCCCTTTTTATGAAACAATGGACTAAACTTTGCCTGAGCTGAGCGGTGAGGTAACCAAACTCAGACACTACTTCATCTCCTGTTGTCATTCTTTCAGCCAACCGTTTTCCACTCCTCAGCCACTGAATGACTTCACTGATAATAGCTGACTGTTTCTATACAGAGGCGCTTGTTTTGGCACGAGTCTGCGGCCACTTCAGGGCGGTTTTGCACCCGTGTGAAGTAGAGAGGTTTCGGCAGATAACACCCTCCGTCAGCTGACATGCAGGGACTTACCCTGAAAGGTGGAGCTCTTTCAGAAAACTGGGCTACTCCTTTTTATAGACCAGGCCTGCTATAAATGCTCCCCTGCCCTGCTTTTAGCTCAGTACACAAGCTTCTAAAAGCAGAGACTACCGCCCAGCTGGCTATTATTAGTACAAAAGAGTCTTTTCAATGGGGAGCTGTGATTATAAGAACATGCACAACAACAGAGGCTCTTTGCTGCTGCTCACTGAGGCCCTGAGAAAGCTCTCTTAACCTGATTGGTCATTAGTTAGAATTGTGTCTCTGCCTCAGAACAGAGGCTTGATTTGAGCTATTTTTGGCTTTTACATCTGCTCCATTCATCCGGCGTTCATGTCACTTTTACCTTCAGTCTCTCTGGAGCACTTTGTGGCCTTGAAAGTGTTTGCAGTTCTTTTGCACTCTCTCTCTCTGCAGTGCTTTTCATACACCTGAGCACATTTTATTACTAATGTCAGGCACTGAGATATCAAATGCAAAAAGGGCCAAAGTGCATAAATGTCTCTTAAAGCAGGAAGCTGGTTTGACTTCCTTTTTTTCTGCTATTTCCACGTTTAGGCCGCATATAATGAAGTCAGAGTTTGCTTCCCCTGCACGTTATTAAGTTAATAAATGACAAAGCAATTTTCTTAGAGCTCCTGTGAGGAGTTTTTATCTGGTTAAAATAAAACTGAAATGTGATGCGTATATATTAATTAAGTGTTTAAGATTTAACTTCATCTCTCCTTAAATGTATGTGTGTGAAAGAAATGTGCGACTTATGAGGTCAGAGCAGAGACGCTAAACTAAACTATGTTTGGCTGCTGCATTAAACATTTCACAGTAACTAACTCTCTACATTCACTAAATACTAAATACCCGCTGTCTGTCTGTGTGGTAATCGTCCAGGCACATTACAGTACATGGCTCCTGAAATCATAGACAAGGGTCCTCGTGGATACGGCAAACCAGCGGACATCTGGTCTCTGGGCTGCACCATCATAGAGATGGCGACTGGGAAACCGCCTTTCTATGAACTGGGAGAACCGCAGGCTGCTATGTTCAAGGTGAGAGACACCAGCAGACACTTCATCCCACTGGGTGATGTGCTTAATTTGAGCAAACAGGGGTCCTACAAGGCAAGTGAACATCTGTTTCTGTGGTGAAATCTTCCATAAAGTGTTAAACAACAGTGAACAGCTGCAGCTGGGAATGTGGTTAATTTTTAGGTCGCAGTGCTGATAATTGCTTCCCTGATGTTTTATTTATAATCTGATTTATTTATCCAGTTTGTTGTATTGTTTTAGTGTACCATCTGCTTGCTGTTGCTTTCACTAATTTGCACATTAGCATCAAAAGTCAGCCATGTTTTCACACACTGGTCTCGGCTCTAATGAAGATCGTTCTGTTAAAGAAACATCGTCACAGTAAAAGTGACCACAGTCAGGTCACCATCACTAACGATCACACACGCAACAATCCAACCTGTCGTGCTTCTTAGGGCCAAAACTAACTAACTGAGTGTTTACAGCAATAATAAGGTTTTTATTTGTGATCAAATGTTTTTATTTTCAATAATGACGGTTAAATTACATATCATGTATATGAGTTTGATTTTCACAGCCATTGTTTCCCACTTGCTCTCTGGGCTTCTGTACAAATCTTTTTACACACTATGCTAGTAATGCGTTACTGCTCAACACTGACGCCGGTGGTGTGCATGTGTGTTTGTTTTTTGCGAATCAAATCCCTGTTTAATGTTTCTTTTGTCTTGACACATCCGTCATTGTGATTGTATCTGACCAAACCACCATCCATAAAAACATCAAATGAATGAATTATCCTCACGAATAGACTAGAAAAGCTTTATATTTCGAGGACACTTCTGAGTTTACTACCTAAGTTACAGATACAGGAACATGGGAACTTGTTTCTCCTGCTAGATTATAATTTAGATTTTACATTACAAACCCTCACACTAACTGCTTGACTAGAATAAACCAATGTTGGACATAAAACAGGCTAACTTTAAGCTGATGTAGTGTGTTGTTTAAATCGTCTTTATCTGTCAAATCCACTGTGTTTACTTCATTTATTATTTAATGCTCACTCTGTGTTTTAAATAGACGCTTTTTTTTCCCAACGCCAACAGAAGAATTAATAGGCAGGTCTAGTAGCATCTGCACGTATCAGTTCCCTTCTTATGTAAACAAAACCAGTGAATCCACCTGTGTGCTGTAACGTGATCGAGCCCAGCAGAAACTCGATGTCGATGCACGAACATTTGTTTGAACACAAACATGCGTAGCTCACCGAGACTCCCTCATGTCTTTCATCCCAGTTTCTGTGTGTGTGTGTCTTTGTGTGAAATACTCATTGTGTATTTGCTCTGGTTGGAAATGTAAAGGGCTCCAATGAAGTATTGTTCTAAGCCATGTGCAGCCCATTAAAGACAGTAAAGATGTTTAAGAGCTGCCTGGAAAGCATTATAGCGCTCCTGTCGGAGCTTCAATCATGGAACTTTCCATAAGATGTAATTTAATTAAAGGGCTGTGAATTTAAACGAGGAGGGAGTTTGTTACTGTGCTGAAAAGATCCTGTAGTAAACAGAACATAAAACAGAAACCAACACAGATCACAGAAGTCATGCAACTGCAAATACTGTCACGTTATCTTCCACTCCAGCATGCTGTGTCGGCACTTTGTGAGGAGGGCCGAGTATTCCCAAATAGTGAAATAGTCCTCAAAGATTCTTCACTCATCCTCGAGGAATGTCTCAAGGGAGGGGCATCTCCAAGCTGATCTTAAGGCAACATTCCTCAACAGCAACGACAGGAATTTCTAGCCTTCTTATTGTCAGGGGAGTCTTGAACTTTGAGTGTTATTGCTCGCAAGTGCTGCCTCGAGCTACAGCCGGGCCTTGTGCACATCTCTCAGAGCACTGAGTTAAGTTTCCTCCTACCCCTCCATAAAGGGAGAGGCATGCACTCCCGTTTTTTTTTAAATATTGATTTCAGAGCTCCCCCTTCTCTTGTCTGTCTCTCTGCAGGTTGGTATGTTTAAGATCCACCCAGAGATCCCAGATTCCATGTCTCTGGAGGCCAAAGCCTTCATCCTGCGCTGTTTCGAGCCAGACCCGGACCGGCGTGCCACCGCCTTCGACCTGCTCACAGACGAGTTCCTCACCGTCACAAGCCGCAAGAAGAAGGGCAAGAATAGCTTCACAGGTGGCTTCAGTTCATTTTATGCCAGCTTGACAGTCTTGTTGTTCCATAAATGATTTGCTGGGTTGCCTGGGGTCCTTATAATGTCGTTCTGACAATCTGCAATTTAAAATCACTCAGTGTTGTTGGAATAAACATCCAAAGCGACATACATCAGAGAGTAAGACAACACAAGCAAGGATCTAGAAAGAAGGAAACTACGTCAGTAAGTGCAAAGCAAACACCTGTAAGTTTGATCAGGCACACAGGTGCTGACAGGCAGTGCATCTGAAAAATCCCAAAGTGCCCGTCCCTAGATCAACCTTTGAAATGCATAATACTGAAGAGACAGAATAAACCAAAGTCAACCACAAAACAGACGTTAAAACAGTGTTAAACAAGAAGCACACATGGATGACTACGTGACTGATTCATTTATTAAAATAACTAAAAACGGTTGTGGTGATTTGTTGTTTCAAGAACTGAGTGTGACGGGTTCCCTGATAGCGTTGCAAGCTATGCAGATCATGTTCACATTGAAACTCAGGTCGAGTTCCCTTTAGTCATTAAGAGTCAATATTTGTTTTGGCTCGTGTTTGAAGTGTCCTTACATGTTCCTGAACAGTGTCACCGGCTGTACCTGCTCACTGTGTTCATCATCACGCAGCATTAACACACCCTGTAATGTCATTGTCGGGATTTCATCATTAGACCAATTCTCCTCGGGTTTTCAGCCTGCAGTACTTACGCTATCATGTGCCCTGGCACCAGAACAGAAGATCAGAGAAAAATCCTAAAAGCTTGCCTTCTTGGAAATATTTTTCTGCATCTCTCACAGGGAATCATGTTCTGTTTTGTTCTTGGTTAAATACTGACACATGTTTCATGCTTTTCCATCCACAGCTCTGTCACCAGGATCAGGTGAGTTACCTCACTTCTTCTTCTCTTCTTCTCCTTCTTCTTCTTCCTCTTCGTCCTCTTCTTCATCTTCTTCTTCTTCTTCCTCCTCCTTTTTCTTCCTCTTCCTCTTCTTCTCCTTCTCCTCTTCTTCATCTTCTTTTTCCTGACACATCTACTACTATGTTGACTGCTGTATAATCTGTATATCAGAGCGATGAACATCAGCTGGAGAGTATCTAGGTTACACTTTTCATTTCTTTCCTGCGTGGCCTCGCTTGCACGACTCTGCCCTTTAAAAGAACTCAAAATAGACATTGCACAACAGGACTTCTTTCTGAATGCTTCAATGTCTTCATAACCCCTCTTTCATAATTTATAAACAATGGATGTCATTTACTGGCTGATACATCAGATAAAGCTCCTCTCTGTTTAAACATGATTATGGAGAATTATCTGATTTTTCCTTCTGAAAAGGACGACAATTTTCCATCAGCACTTTCACTAATTTCCTCCTACTGAAAGCTTCAGTCCTCTTTGTAAATGAAGAACAGCTCCTACGTCCTGATTGGTCTTCCTCTGTGCTACAAATTAAACATGAGGCCTGTTAGCGCTTAATTGAAGCAGCAGGCGGGAGTAAAGGCTTTAATTTGTGTCCTTCAGAGTATCTGCGGAGTATCTCTCTGCCCGTGCCGGTGGTGGTGGAGGACACGAGCAGCAGCAGCGAGTACGGCTCTGTCTCCCCTGACAATGACCTCAACACCAACCCCTTCATCTTTAAGCCCAGCGCCAAGTGCTACAGCGAGAGGGATGTCAAGGGGCCCCGGTCGCTCTTCCTCAGGTAGGGGATTCAGACGGGTTTGTTTGTCATTGAGTCAAACTGGTGTTTTAAATACGATCTGTCATTGTTCCTCACATTAAGTGTAACATAATGCCAGTTTATGTTCATTGTTTATATTCAAGATTCAAGGTTTGTATATGTCTCCTGCTCGCACAGATGGACAGTGAAATGCAATGATTGTTTTCGTAAGGCCACGCAATAAAAACTAAAGCAGTACTGTAAAAACACTTTTATACAGTAAAGTGTAGAAATGTTAAAATGAGATCAAATATATCATATAATATATGAAGCCCTTAGTCTGATTGATTCTAATGCAAACACTGCACTTTATTGTAACACAATGATTCCGATCTTTTTCAGCGTTTGAGCCTTGAAATCAAACCAATGTTTTTTTGTCTACTCAGCATCCCGGTGGAGAACTTCGAGGACCACAGCGCTCCTCCGTCTCCCGATGAGAAGGATTCAGGTTTCTTCATGCTGCGGAAGGACAGCGAGAGGCGAGCTACGCTGCACCACATCCTGACAGAGGACCGAGACAAGGTGGTGACCAACCTGATGGAGGCGCTCACACAGGTGGGTAAATATCAGAAGATCACCGATCAGATAGATACACCCAAAATGAATAGTTAAGGGTTCTATCCTCATCTTATTTTAACCCTCCCACCTCCAGGGCTCCGAGGGGATGAAGCTGAAGCCTCAGCACATCTCCACCCTTGTGGTCAGTCTGGCAGACTTTGTTCGCATGGCGGACAGGAAAATCATCGCAAACACGCTGTCTCAACTCAAGCTGGAGCTGGACTTCGACAGCACAGCCATCAGCCAGCTGCAGGTTGTGCTGTTTGGCTTCCAGGATGCTGTACGTATCAAACACAGAAACACAGACACTGACATTACAGAAACAGTTAGATAAAGGGAAGAAGGAAGAAGAAAATGAGGAAATCTCAAATTGCAGCACTAACAAAAGCCATGCAGTTACTTTGAGGTTTCATCTGCAAATGCTTCTTATTTCCGCCTGTGACTGCAATATGCATGTACTGCAGAACACTTGTTGTCATCTTAAATGAGCTGCAGGACACAGAAGGCTGCCATGATGCTGTCTCTCCTGCACAAAGAACAGACATATAATTATGAAATATGTTTAACCTTTGCAACAGATGAACAAAAGGAAGACGTCAGGGTGTTAATGCATAATATGTAAAAAATAAACTGCTCTCTTGTCCATCCTCAGAAATGAAGTTTTGCAGATGAAATGAAGTGTTTGTGTTCATGTTTGTTGGAGCTGTTACATAATCCTGCAAGAAGATGAAGCTCTGATGCCCCCTGTTGGTCATCCATGAAATAATAATATAGAGTAAAAAAAGGAGAGTTATGCAACTTGGATTATTCATTGATGGATTTGTGCATGAATTAAAAGAATAACAATAATACAGACTGACATATCTGCAAGCTAAATGTGTTGCTGTAAAGGGTCCAGATTTGTTCATTGCAGCAGATACAAAGGCGAAGAAAAAACTGTGGCATAAAATCGAGGCAGGATGCAGGAAATAAGGGAGTTTAAACTACTTAAATGTTACAGAAAACATGGGTAAAATAAACTAAATGAATATACCAAATTATATTAATTAAAATGTCATTAATTTGTCATTAAAATGAAGTAAGAGGTGTGTTTTACTCATTTGTGTCATGTCTGCAGGTGAACAAAGTGCTGCGAAACCACAACATCAAGCCTCACTGGATGTTTGCTCTGGACAACATCATCCGCAAAGCTGTGCAGACGGCCATCACCATCCTGGTGCCAGGTAACGTCAATACAGTCTGGAGCCAAACTTCTCTAAATAAGTTATCACGTGTCCCTCGGGGCGGCGCTGGCTGATAAATATAGAGGTTTACCCTGGAAGCAGGTTTGGGGAACAGTATTCGAGAGGTTGGAGATGAAGACCAGAGCGCCATAGATGTTCACATAGATAACTAATGTAGTGTAGGTAATTTGATTTGGCTCTTCAACACAGGAGCATTACTGTTCAAAAAAAGGGTTAAAAAGAAGTAGCAGAAGCAGTAGCAGCTCTCCAGCACATCTGAGGAACTGCTGAGTCTGTCATAAAAAACAAACGGCATCAAATCCATCCTGTAAATTATTAAATCAGTGAAATAACGTGTGTGTGTGTCTGTGTGTGTCTGTGTGTCTGTGTTTAGAGCTGAGGCCTCACTTCAGTCTGGCGTCTGAAAGTGACCCAGCAGACCAGGAGGACGTGGACGACGACGGCGAGCCCGAGAGAAGCTCCACACACCAGAGCCGGCCGCCTCCCGTCGCCGCTCACGATGACACAGTGGCAACGTCCGGAGTCAGCACGCTCAGCTCCACCGTCTCACACGAATCCCACAATGCACAGCGGTCTGTGAGCATGGAGCTTGGCAGGATGAAGCTGGAGACCAACAGGTAGCCACTAAAACTTACTGTGATTTCATCAAGTAGAGGGGCATGGGGATTTTATTTTGTCAGTTTTGATAATTGAATCCTTCTGTGGTATGTTGTTTTAACCTCAGGCTGCTGGAGCAGCTTCTGGAGAGAGAGAGAGAGTATCAGGCCATCCTGCAACAAGTGCTGGAAGAGAGAGAGCAGGAGATCAGACTACTGAAGCTGCGATCTGAGCCCGCAGGTCGAGACACAAATCTACCTTTTTACACTTACTGTTTGCAACACTCTAGTGCCACTTCTGCTCCCTCTGCTGCCAGTCTGTCTTTACGTTTTCCTAACCAGCTGCAGCTCATCTAACAACAAGTCATTAGGAGTGCAAAACTACATATAACAAATTCAGAAATGTTTACTCTGTCTCACATAAAGTCATCATGGATGGTATTCTTAACGATTCATACGAGTTAAAAACCTGTCCTGTACATTTTGTGACATTAAATTCTCCCTTGCCAATTTGATCTCAGATATGAGAGTAAGAAAATGCTGATAACACCATGATTTCTTTGCTTAAACATTCTCAATATTTCTTGATCTTTATTCTTCACTGTAAATGAACATAATCCTGTATCTTTAAACTTTAAAAGCAACTTATATGCAACACTTTTGTACCGCTTGTGTTGCAACTGTTCAAATCAGAAACAAGATGCTTATTAGAAAGTCTATTTTAATAGGACATTTTCCCTGTAAGAATATTCCATGGTTCCAGCTTCACATAAGAGGATCTCTGATAGTAAGCTGCACCCTAAAAAATATAAAAATAAGCTGCACCTGCTTCCATGCAAATACATTACAATCCTGTATTTACATGAAAGCAGAGACAGCAATAATCCATTCATCGTGAATATAACCTTTGACTGTCACCGGGCCGTTTTTCAGCATAGTTTTTTATCCTTTAAGGACATCTTTTTTATTTTATATCTACATACGTTTACTTAAGTTCTATTTTCAAATGCAGGCCTTTTATTTTAAGAAGCTCCTGTGAGAAACTTTTGGTATGTGTTGATTTTGGCGCTCCCTGTGGACAAAGCAGTACCTCTCTGATCTTGTCATGTACATGTGTAGAAAGACCTCATCCTGCTTTCTTTAAACAGCCAAATGTAACACTAATTGTTAACATTTGCTGTGGAAAAAAAAAATGTGTTTGTGCTGTTGTTAATCTGTCTGACATCTACCCCATGGCAGAGGTTTTAGACATTAAAAACCTAATAAAGCTTTATAGAGATTGTTTGATTTAAAGAGGCATCAATATTGTTTCATAACCAGCTAAAAACTCCTCACATCAGCTTTAAGTAAAGGTACTGAACGCTGCAGCACACTTCCTGCACAAATGTTTTGGGAGTGGATCCAGCGTGTCTAAAAATGAGCCTTTCACCATGTTCCCCAACAGATGTCGCTGCATCGTCAGGTGGTCCAGAGGGAGAGACGAGCCAACCAGCAGAGAGACACGAGGACCCAGATCTGACGAGCTGGCTGAGGCTTTCTGGTGCCGACCAGGACTCCATAGACAGAGTGAGAGACTGGTTTAATAAAGAGTGTTTTATAAATGTCTTTGAGAGAGGTTTCTACAGTCCCACAACAAGAGGAAGCAGGGTTTTTTAAACAATGTTACAAGGTGTGAAATCGAAATCAAATGAAAGACAGTTTTAAGCATTTTACAGTTCCAACTAAGAATAAATGTTTTTTAAAAGTCTTATAAATGTATAGCTTTTGGAAGTCAAACAGTGTGTTTTCAGCCCTCATTTATATTCATGTTGTGTCTTTAGATACTGAACGAGCAGTACACACTGAACAACATCCTCCACGATGTAACGAGAGACGATCTGAAGAGTTTAAGACTGAGGTACCAACGTTTTTCTTTTTTCTTTCTACAAGCTTTCTTTACTCCCTCAGTATTCTTGGATTGACTTTGGATGGTGAATGTAATATGTGTGTGTGGTTTGTTTTTGTTCTTTGCTATCATTCATGTAAACTGTATACACACTGATGTGTTTGACACATCTGAAGGTCTTGACGGATAAATACAGTCATTTGAAGTTGAAGTAACAGTTTCACTTCTGTAACCAATATTTTAAATATATATTTAAACATGCAGATGCATTTTGTATCAGTCTATTTCCCTTTTATTGCATTTTGTTGGCATGGGCAACTCAGCACTTGAGTGGCTCTTAGTGGAAGCGAGAGCTAAAATGTGATAAGATTTCTCAGAAAGCTGTATGAAAGAAAAAAGAGTGAAACTCTGTACAGACTCTGACTTGTTAGACTTTGGTTCTTAGATTCAGCTCTGGAAACCTCAACGCCCAGCTCGGGATTTATCTCTTAATCTTAAACATACTGCTACTACATTCTCTCATTTGTGTCATGTTGGACTAGTCCATATGTGCATGAGAGTAATTATTGATACAGACTGCTGTACAGTAGGTGTAGGATATGTTTATTTTGTCTTTAGTGCCCCCAAGTGTTAGCATCAAAAAATACATTATACCATTGCCGCCCGCTTGGAGGACCATAAACTCTTTACATGGAGCTCTCAAGCTAACCACTAGATTATTTTGAGTCAGATACAGCGAGAACACTCCGGGATTTCTCCATAACGAAGGCTGTCATTATTGTGTACCCGCTTGCTCGTGCTCATGCTCGTGCTCGTGCTCGTGCATAATAATAATAATAATAATAATAATAATAATAATCTTTATTTATAGAGCACTTTTCAAAAACAAGTTACAAAGTGCTTTACAAAGACAGCAAAACAAATATAAAAACAGGCAACAAATATAAAAACAGGCAGGTCAGAATAATAAACAAGGTAAGATGAAGAATAAACAGCCACTTTAAAATATAGAATCCATTTAAAAGAACTGTAAAAGACAAACAATTCTTTTAAAGGAAATCTAAACAGTGAAATTCAGGTAATCAACTAAAATCAACTAAAATCAGGAAAGGCTCGTCGGTAAAAGTGTGTTTTAAGAAGGGACTTAAAAGAGATGACTGAATCAGCTGACCTGATCTCCTCGGGCAGGTCGTTCGACAGTCTTGGAGCCTTCACGGCAAACGCTCTATCCCCTTTAGTTGTTCGTTTTGTGTTGGGAACTACCAGGAGACCTCTGCCCGAGGATCTCAATGTGCGAGTGGGTTCATATGGTACTAAAAGGTCAGTTAAATAGCTTGGCGAAAGGCCATGGAGAGCTTTAAAAGTGATCAGTAAAATCTTAAAATCAATTCTAAAACACACAGGGAGCCAGTGTAGAGATGCTAAAACAGGAGTGATGTGGTCATGTTTTCTGGTTCTGGTTAAAAGCCTGGCTGCTGAGTTCTGTACCAACTGGAGTCGACCGACAGTTTTTTGGTTCAGACAAGTGAAAAGGCTGTTACAGTAGTCAAGACGTGATGAGATAAAAGCATGTAAAATTGTCTCTGTGTCTTTAACAGTTAAAATTGATCGAATTTTTGAGATATTTCTGAGCTGATAAAAACAAGACTGTACAAGCTTTGTTGTGTGCTGCTCAAAATTTAGGTTGCTGTCAAACCAGACACCCAGATTTTTGGCTGCAGGTTTGATGTGATTTACTAGGGGACCAGCAGATGGCAGTATTTGCTTAGTCAGGTGCTGTGGTCCAATTAAAATGATCTCAGTCTTGCTTGAATTCAATTGCAGAAAGTTATTTGACATCCAACTCTTAATCTCAGACAGGCAGTTTTTAACAGAACTCAACATACCTTGGTCTACTGTTTTAATGGGCAGGTACAACTGCGTGTCATCAGCATAACAATGAAATGACACACCGTGTTTGTTTATGATATGCCCTAAGGGGAGCATGTATAAACAAAATAAAATGGGCCCCAAGAATGAACTGTACCATGCCGAAGCACACCTCTTCGAAGCCTGCCAGGGCCAAGGAAGAGTACCGTGCTTGAGCACAGATCGGAGCACTTACACTAGTCAAACGAAATGAACTTTAGGGGTGAAGCGTGCTTAGGCCCGTACAAATTGCCTAGTGTGAGTGCGCCCTAAAAGCACGCTGCCAAAAAGCACTTTTAAAAGTCTCCCACGCAAAACATCCACTGGGAGTTGCAAGTGAGACTTTTTTTTTTTTAAAGGATGAGATTTTTTGTTTAAAAACACTGCTTACACAGGTACATGAAGAGATCAGCAAAGAGCTCAAACTTTCACTTTGTCCAAAGAGGGCTCCAAAAGCAACGTAACCCAGGAGTTCCTCACAGGAGTTTTGACAAAACATTACTACTAAAGCTGCATTATAGGGCATTTAGTGTGAATTCTTTTGATCTTATACAAGACGTTGTATACTGTACATTGCCTTTATGTAACCTAACATCTTTTCTCTGTGTCCCATCAGAGGTGGGGTCCTGTGTAAACTATGGAAGGCCATCACAGACTACAGACAGAAGCCAACCTGAGGCCTTATGTGGTGATAACCACTCAGAGAAGTCCCGACCTTTGTCCCGACAGCTCATTATTCTCCTCGTTACCTCAGTATTTACAAGAGCCAGACTTGATGGAGAAGAAACTTTGTGTTTGCGGAGCGCCCGGAGCTTAATTCAACCCACACGAAAAACAAACTCTTTGATTGCTCTTGTCGGAGTATTTTGATATTTTTGGAGTAAAAGATTTTGGGAGAAAAAGATCATTTTGAAAACAACTATTCCTGAGAAGTGCCACTAGTTTTGCTATATCCAATGGACATTACCGAGCCTTTTTGTTACAGGTGTGTTACTAAAAATGACAATTAGGATAAAAACATTTATTGATGAAATCTTGAAAACAGTCAAACTTCTTCGCCTGTTCTTACAAGACGTACCGTTTACAAAACTAGAGACTGACTGTTTTCTATTACCAGCCTGAGATACAAAAGACTACATTCACCATCATCTGTACTTTTTTTTTTTTTTTAAATCATGAGCGTCTTATCACTACTTTATTTAAATATGTTTTAATTTAATTGTTTTGGTAATCTGAAGGACGTGCATGCCCTGTTTTTTTTTATCCATACTGAGACTTATTTAAATCATTTTTTGAATTTTTCTTTTATAATCCTTTTTTTTTATTTTGTCATGTAAATATTGTGTTATACAGACCTGTATATGAAAGACATTTATGTACTGAATACAATGTTAAACATAAATACGTTTCCATGTGAATTGGACCGAGACTATAATGAACACATTCGAGAAATGAATTGTATAATATTGTTTTTGTAATGTCACAAATCAGATCATATCAGATGAGATCATATTGAGTTAGTAATTAACCATCTGTTTTTATTGTTGTACACTGACAAAATCGTGCTTGCTGGTTTGTGTAGATACGTATGATCAATCCGATGTATTATGTTGTGATACAAATTTAAAATGCAAAAAAATGCCATACAGAAGAGCCTTTACCCTGTTTCTTTCTTTCTTTTTAAACGTGATGTCAGAAATGGGGAAAACAGTCCTGAGTAGTGTGTCCATTTAGTTTCATATCTGAAATTATTCAACATTTTTGTGTCAAATTGTTCAAATAAAACTTTTCATCTTGGAATTGTGAAAGAACTTTGTTAGAGGTATTATGTTATAAATAAGTAGAGTGGGTTCATGTAATTGTATTTATGAAATCTACTTCTGGAGAGACATTAAAAAGTTTGTTTGCTGTATGACATAATATTTGGCTCATATGAGTTTTGTTGCTGACATTAATGTGACATTACGTGAAGATTTTTGAGAAATATTGTCATTTTTTTATCAGCAATGCATTACAGTTAATGTCACTCTAATCGACTGTATTTGTAGAACAGAATAGATCTTTGAGATATATTTCAGCCGACTTAATACACTGAAAAAGTACATTTTATAATTGCCCTGTAAAAAGCAGAATGCCCTGACCCAGTTGGTAAAAGGACATTGAATGGTTTTTACTTTATGTAGGCCTATTGCAGAGCTTAATATATGCTATGTTACTGTAACTGCTGCTGATATTTTTTATGAATAATCTGAATCTGCAATTCTTATCCTAAATAAAATAAAATACATTTTCTATTGAATTTTAGAACAAAGTAGGTCTAACATAAGACGAAATTCGTCAGGTAGTCAAGTACAAGTAGGCTACTATTTCCAAAATACACTCGTTTTGCACTCAACTTTGTAAACACCCGTATGCAAGAGAGATGGAGAGATACGACTGCTACAGGTGTATTAGCTTTTTTCTCGCCATATTTGCTCATCACTGTGACGTCAGTGATTCCTGCTGAGCGCCCGACGTTCTGGTCTCGCGGCCGCCTCCCCCTCACCATGACAACGACAGATTTCTAGCATCGTCAGAGGAGCGTTATAGCTTCTTCGCTGATGATTCAGACACGGTTTAAATGGAAAATAGCGTGTTTAATGTAAGTGTCAATGAGATTTATTTCATGTAGAAGCGATATTATTTTATGCGTGGACCCCTCATGTGTCGGAGGACAGCCGGAGGCAGAGAGAGACGCTGTTTAACTGCGTGAACAACATGGCTCTTCCTCAGCATCCCCGGCTGTTGTTGCTCGCTTGTGTTGTTGTTTTGGGCGCAGTTCAACGTATCCACGCCACTCGGTCTTTGCCGATATCGGACCTGAAATCCAAAATATCCGGGGTGGAGGAGCTCTTGGAGCAATTCCGCCAGCAGCTGCAGCAGGACCAAGCGCACACCAGGGGAGGCGAGGTGAGTGACTCCTGTGTGGGCGACTTTAACGCCGAAGGGGACCGCATCATCAAGACCAGGGCCTCCATCGAGCAGGGGGCCACCTTCCTGCTGGCCCCGGACAGGGTGTACACCTGGAAGGACTGCCTGCACGCCTGCTGCTCCCAGCCGCACTGCACCGTGGCTGTGGTCCAGGAAGACCAGAGCCAGCCCGGGGACAGTCTCAGCTGCTACCTGTTTAACTGCACCTACAGGAACAAAAATGTCTGCTCCTTCGCTCCGCAGCAAGGCTTCTCCACATACAGCCGGACTGCTAACACGACGCTGGGACAACTCCCTGTTTCATCCAGCGGCTCATCCAGGAGCCCCGGGGAGGGACACCCTGATGGGGATGATACACAAGGTGGGAGAGGCTGGCACACACAACTATCTGAATAAAATAACATGTATTGATCCATATGATTAATCATGATGTAGCCTAACATGCATTGGTGGCTTTGTTGACATCTCGGAAAACCTGCAGGTTCCTTTATAGCAGGTAGTCATCAAAACAGATATGAATATGCTGAATGATATATTATCAATTAATATGATCAAGCAAACAGAAGGGAAATGAAGATAATACATGTAATTAGTCATGTTGATTCTTCTAATGCAGTCAACAAAAATCATTAAGTGATGATTGCTGTATTGTTTGGTGTAAAACTAATTTACTGATTTTATGCTATTTGACAGGCTTAAACATAGTTAACTCGTATTTTGTTTATTGAACACAATATAAGGAGTCATTAGGTATAACATGAGACCGCAAAATTGATAGCTGCTTTCTTTGCCCTAAGATTTTGATAATGGTAACTAACTTTATCAAGTCAAAGAAAGCTTTGTCAAGATCCAGCATCGTCTTAGGAGGATACAGAGGATCAGTTATTTTGACAAAGGTATCAGTGTTTCCACAGCCCGGCTGTAATCCCAAACTAATTTGTTTAGTAAAAAGGGTGTAGTTTCTGAAAGCAGATAATCAAAGAGAAAGTACAAAGTTTAACAACCGCTTTCTTTCACAGCATGTTCACGGTAACATCTAAAGCAACCGCTACACACTGTAGGGTGATAAAGCTAGGAGGAAAGGTTAATCGTTCACTTTTTAGAGTGTTAGCCGTGCACATTCAGACCCAGGACTCTGAGACCAGCAGCAGGTGTTGTTATGATTATCTCCTCTGTTTATTTTAAAGTGACGTATCACTGTGTGTTGTTTGCAGAAGTAGATGAGCCTCCTCGCAGTGATGCTGGACAGGATGTGGTGATCCAGCTGCCCACGGACTGGGCTGTGCTGGATGGACGGGACAGTGTGGATGACCACGGGATCAGCCACTATGAATGGACCCTCGTCAGGGGTGAAACAACCATCAATATGAAGGTCAGTGTTTACTGCATGTAGACTATTGAGTGAAGGCTAACAGCAAGGACGCCTTGCAGTAAAATGACTGGGTACATCTGAGAGTGAAAGTCTGGTAGCAAACAGTGGAGGAAACACAGACTGAATAAAGAGAATAGAACGGGAGAGCTCTTTTGTTCTCTCCTGTCACGGGTCAGAAGCTTCCAACATTTGAATTCTCTGTATGAATAGTCACTAATGGTCCTCACTAAGACCAGCATCAAATTACTTGTTAGGTCTTCAGGGTGGCTTGAGGCCACAGCTCTGTAATACTGTTATCTACGACAAAGATGAAATTTAAATAAAAAAGCATGCATTCAAACCTGCCACAAGGACAGCAGCAAAACTTAGCCAGCCTTCTGTAAACAGCTTTAGTTACAACATGTGGAAAATCTTTTCAATATGTCCTTAATTCAAAAGAACTCTTCAACACCGTTTATTTCTGTTAAACGACTATTTTACTTTTTTTATACACCAAGAAATAAACACAAGGCGTAGACTCGCAATAACTGTCAGTACACAAGACATTTAATTTAAAAAAAGATGTGCTGCTAGTAATGAACGATTTCAGGATATGTCAGTATAAAATATTAAGATTTGTCTAAGAGATTTTGCCGTTTACTGTTTACAAAGACTGTTTACCTATAGTTCAGCAGAAAAAAGGATATGTTCATGATTGCATGCAAGTAGAGGCTGGTAGGTATAATAATATTGATGAACTGCCCAAAGCTGTGTTATATATGCTCAAGTAAAAAAATAACAAAGCTCGCCAGAATTAGAGTCTTTGTAGAACATATTTGTTCAAGAGAAAACTAATTTGGACGTCTCAGTTTTTGCACATGTAATAATGAAAATCAAGCAATAAATGTGTTGCTTTTCTTTGACTTTATTTGTTATTTATATGTTATAGGCGACTCATCCGGGCCTGCTGAAGGTCAGTGGTCTGCAGGAGGGCGTTTACTCCTTCCAGATGACGGTCACTGACACAGCGGGACAGAAGAGCTCCGACAACGTATCTGTTACTGTGCTGGCACCAAAACACCAAGCAGAAGGTGATGGATTCACAAAATACACACATCTTTAATATGATTTTGTTTATTGTTTAAAGGTTGATGTTTCAGAGGCGTATGATTAAGATTCTGCCAATTCTTCTCACTAGTCTTTGATAAATGTGACCTTTTCCTTATTTTCAAATGTTTAAAGCTGTGTTTTTGTGGTAACTGTTTCATGATGTTTACGTTTGTGTGCCCACAGTTTGTACAGGTCACTGTTCAAACTATCAGTTCAAGTGTGATGATGGCTGCTGTATTGACATCACCTTCGCCTGTGATGGGAAGCAACACTGTCCAGACCGCTCTGATGAAGACTTCTGCCCAAACTGTGAGAGACACTTGTTTCCCATAGTCTGTTATTATCTCTTGTATTGTAATCAGTCAAAGACAAACACAATCAGAAACATGGTTCATTTACTTTCTTTGATTTCTTTAGTTGACAGCAGCAGGAAGACAGTAACCCACACTGCTGAACCATCAAACCCTCATCGACCTGTAGCGCAGACAGAGGAGTCAGAGGACCTCTCCATGATCCAGACTGGATCCAGAAAGACCGTAGAGAGCATTGTACCACCTCAGGACAGAAGCAAGGCCACTCCTCCACAGAGTCCCAGTAAACCAGAGGCTGCAGCCAGTCAAGGTAAGGATGTGTTTATGTTTGAAGCAGTATTTGCACTGTTTCATCATCTGTTTGACCTGAGAAGAAAGCAATTTTAACTCAAAGTACCTCTCATAGCTGCAGCGGGGTGATAAAGAATAGAGTGATTTTTCTGAATACACAGGTTGATGGAAATCTAAAAGCATTTATTCTACTAGCTCTACTTGTTCAAATGTTTGTTTAACAATATGATCCTCCATCCCGCTGTCATTAGTGCAGTTTCTCTTTGTAAAGAGGCAGAGAGGGTTTTTGAGTGTGATTCTGGCCATAGAAGCAGATGGAGCCCTTGTAGGCGGCCACTGAGTCACAGCATACTGAGCTGAAAATGCTGCCAGAGCCACAGGGCCACTCTGCAGTCCCTGGGAAAGCAGCTCTGTGCCTGCTGGAACAAAGCGCCTCTGTCCCCTCTGCCATCGGATCCCTGAATCAGGCTGAGAGCGACCAAAAGGGCCTCTTCCCCCCCCCATCAGTGTTTTACCACAGGTATTACACGGGTGAGGAGCATTCTCAGGAGTCTTTTCTTCATGTCACTAATGCTGAGGTCCATGTCTAAATGCTTAGAAGGCTAAGATAAAACTTTAAGTTTAGGAAAGAGAGAGAGGGAGAATTGCGGATAAATGATACTCTGACCTTCTCTGTTGATTGAGAGTATTGTTGTCAAAGACAATCCTTCAACTCTCTTCTGGCTGAGCATTCACTTTCAGGATCGATCAAGTGTTTCCTCTGTAATCTGCACTGAGTGAATATCTTGGCCACTTGTAAAAAGATTTAAACAGAATGTTGCAAATCCTGCAGGTTAATCAGTCATACTGCAAGTCATCTCTGCTGTTTAAAATGATGATTACATTTTAGTATTTTTTTAAAGTAAACTATTTTTCATCAAGAATCTTGGGGATCAACTTTAAAAGTCTTCATTTGTAAAGTGACAAAAAACTGAGGGCAGGAAGCCCCGAGGCTATCTTCAGACACTCAAGACGAGGAACATTTTAATGAACCAGGGCATATGTCGTAAAAAAAAAATACAAACAGGAAAAATGCACACCCGTTTCGACCACACAGGGTCTTCAGGCTCTAGAGTCACTCTTCCCAAACACATCCTGAAGAAGACCCTGTGTGTCTAAGACAGTCCTGTGACTTATATCCTCAATAGTAATTTTTTTTGTCTACAAGAACACCTGGTGTTCACCTGCAGTCTACCACCCTGTCACAGTGAGCACCCAGTATCCCTCTTTTCTTAGTTAAAGAAGAAGCTGATTGAATAACTTGCTCTCTCTCTCTGTAGATCCGTGTGCTGCAGCTCCCGTCGTTGGACCCTGTACAGGAAACTTCCCTCGCTGGTACTACGACCGAATTGCAGGAGAATGCAAACACTTCTTGTACGGTGGCTGTCAGGGCAACCATAACAACTTCCTCCAGGAGTCAGACTGTGTCAGTGAATGTATACAAAAGAGTGAGCATCTCCTTTTTGTCCATTCCTTTTTCAGTAATTGTGAAATCATCATACCAAACTACTTTTAATTTTCATTTTTGATGGATTCATTTGTCAGGTCCAGCTTTCAAACCAGCGACAGTGGCTCCTCCCATCACCAAACAGACTGACATAGGTAATGTTGGAGTACACTTCAGTAAAACATAATAGGTGGGGTGCTGATAGCCTAGCTGTTGTGTCGCGTGCCCCATGTTCAGAGGCTATAGTCCTCATCTGAGCTGCCGTGGGTTCGAATTCGACCCCCTGCCCTTTGCTGCATGTCATCCCTCACTCTCTCCTCCCAACATTTCCTGTCTAACTTCAGCTGTCCTATCCAATAAAGGCAAAAGTCCCAAAACAACATGATTGGCATACCTGTAAAATGACGTTACTGTTGAATATTTCATATCAATTTTTTTTGTTTTTGTTTTTTCAAGCTGCCCCTAAAGTCTCACAGAAGCAACCGGAGAGTGACGCCCCCATCTCCAAACCATTCCCAGTAATGGGAGGGCATCCAGTACCAGAGTCAGGTAAGTGTCGACATGAAATGTCTGTTGACTATCATTGTACTGCATGTGTTTTTGTCACAGACTGTTTCAAATATGGACGTAGTCTCAGTGATATCACCCATTGGTTTCTGTAGAGGTGGAACAATGACGGTCGCCATTTGGTAAAATGCTGACTCCAACAGATTTCCGGCTAATAAAGAAGCAGGCAGAGACTTGGAGTTGAGGCAGGCCGAATGAATGTCTTTGTTGTTGAAACATGCTCATCTAGCTGTTCTAGCTCATCATCTAGCTATCATATTCCAAACAATAACAACACAAAGAAAGCGGGGATGAGATGAAGCCAGAGAACTCTAACCTCCTGGCAAACAGCTACAAGACATCCTCCAAAACTGTTTACAAGGCTGTAAATGTGTTTATTTTTTCTGTTAAACTGGGCATTTCAACATGGGCTTTAGTTGGGATTCCTTGGATTCCACTCGAGGATCGACAGTTTTTCCCAGTTGGTGCATTGTCTTAGTTTTTCAACACTGGCTGCCTGGTCTTAGCTCTTCTGTTTACCTTGTGTCCCTTTTCTTCCCAAAGGTGCAATCCTTCCTCTGGCTCTCGGCATAATCATCACCGCTCTCCTTCTTCTCATGATTGGCTGTCGTCTCAGACTTGTTCGTCACAAGCTTAAGAAAGCCCGACCGTTGACCACAGAGGAGTCAGATTACCTCATCAACGGCATGTACCTGTAGCCAATCAGGCTGCTGGTACATACAACAGGCAGCAAATACAAGAGGAACATGGATCATGTCACCAGAGCCTGAGACAGGAGCTTTTGAATTTGCACTCTGAATTTCTCACAGCCTGTTTCTCTTATTTGTCCTCACTGTGGAAATATCTCAACTCTCTGCTGTCATGAACAATTCTGAAAATCCTAACATGGAACCCCCTTTGCTGCTGATAGACGCTGCCTTCAAAGCCAATAACACATATTCAGATCCTTGTACATTCATATTGTTGACTTAAGAAAATCCGATTGTAAATCTATGATGTAAAAGTCATAAGACTTTTGGACAGCTGTCAAACTCCCTTATTAACTTCTTGGATGCAGTTAAGACTCCCTTCTGTCTCCTGTACTTAAAACGGGTTACTATGATGTTATTTTATTCTCAATAAACATTTGTTTTTATGAATAAGGCTGCACAAAGATGTGACATTTGTGCTGTACATCTCACCCAAGAGAAATCTATTTAACACAATCTGAGTACCTGCTGTAGTGCACTGTTTTGAGTTAATAGGAATCAACTTACAGTTTTTTTGCAGTACTTTAAAGCCATAACAAATGACATTAATGTCTACATTTTGTTGCGTTCCTCTAAAAAGCAAACTTATGTAGAGTATGTATTATATTGCACACATGTATTCCCTCAAAGTGCTGTCTTTTATGTGACATATTAAAGTTTATTATATATCATTAAACCCTCGTGTGGTCTGTTGAGACAGCAGTTTTCAAAAATGTGCATCACTTACCGTCAAACCAAAAATGATAACAAAAAGCAGACAAAAAAAACATAAGCATCTCTTTATTTTCACGAGTTGAAGAAACTGTAAAAGCCAAATATCATCCTTCACCCCAAAAATAAAATGTGCTTTTTTTTTGACTGCAAGAAAACAGACATTCATTTTGCTTTGTTCTGTTGGAGTTTATTTTGGCAAAGCAGTGACGATCTCATTGGGCATCAGTCACCAGAAGAGCCTGCGCAAAATTGTTAATGGAAAACCAATCAGCTGCAGAAAGCAACACATCACCAGGTGAAAAGCACAGCTCTGTTTATGTGCATATGTGTGTCGGTGCTCTCTTTGGAGTATGTTCAGTATGATCCACCTCTTACTCTATGTGTAGAATGATGCGAGTGCTGCACATCAAACAGGGTTTGTGGGTTAGATCAGCCCGCGTGTTGCTTGTGGGTAATTTCAATCCAGCAGCTGAAAATAAAACAAGACCAAAAAGATGCAGGCCTGGAAAGAAAAACAAAAACAAAAATCTGTGCTGAGCTTCAAGCAGTCTTTCTCCCCAGCCCCTCTGGGCCGTCATCAATGTGATACTCTAGTCCGTCGTTAGAATCAAATCATAAAGCGCATGTTTTGTTTGAATGCCATGGGCTGTCCCCCATCCGAGTTTTTCCAGGTTCAAACTTAAAGGTGGATTATGCACTGTCTTCCTCTTCAGAGTTCATCCCTGTGAGGAAACAGAGGCAAAATGTCAGGAGAGATAAAAGAAGAGAACAGAATCCATCTTTCTGTCGTGCAAAGAAAATGTATAGAGTTAAGAGAATAACGTGCAAAAAGTATGCAAAGAGATGCGTTCTCACAGTCAAATGCAAACAGGTGTTGGTTTTTTTCTACGTCTCACAGATTAGGTGACCAATCAGAATACTGCAGGTTTGTACAGAAGCCCTGAGAGGCAAGTGGGAAACAATGGCTGTGCAAATCAAACTCATTCCCTACTTCCTATTCCCCAGCTACGACTTCTCAGTGGAGGACTAATGGTGCGTTCCATTTACCGGATGTCGGAGCTGGGAATTGACCACATTCGATTAACGAGGTGGCAACAAGTCGGACTACTCCAGGAGTAGCTTGGTTTAGTTAGCTAATACCTAACGATAACAACACGCTACGTGATAGTTTGCATGCAAAAGTAACATGTCACCCGTCCGGAGGTAGATATTGCACGATAATGTTGGTGGGATAAAAATAATTACACAAAAACAAGTTGCAAATAAACACTCAAATGTCCAGTTTAACTTTACTGTTACGGCACGTAGCAGCCATGTTGGATTTTAGCTCAGGCTACTGAAGTTCCTCTGAAATTTGCGAGTTGGAGTTCGGACTTCAGGGGGAGTTTCTGATGATGTATCCGACTGGAAACTCGGGATGTCCGCCTTCTGAGATCAAATGAAACCCACCATACATAGTGAGTTCATTGGTGCAATTCAGAAATAAATAACTGCATGAAATTCATTAGTAACTAATATATTGAGCATATTTTATAAAATAATTATTTTTTTTGCTTGTAATGAAGCCATAAAATGTATCACCAGATTAGTTTTTTCCTCACTTGCCTCACAGAGCTTCTGCATGGTTTTAATATATTAAGAAAATCCAAACTGACGAAGTAGTCATGCTCTCAAAAAAAGGAAAGCTGCTATCTCGGCCTCTTTTTGTTTTTAGGTTCAACAATGAATACAAATGTCATTAGTCAGGCAGGTTGAATTGAACCAAATTAGAACTATGGAGTTAAAAAAAAAGATAATGGAAACGTGCAGCTTTTTGGTATGGTATGGAAGAAGCAACAAAAGTCAACAAGCAGCAAAATGCAGCCCCTTGTGATCCATTGCCTGCTCCAAGCCAAAACCATTTCACCTTTGCCACTGTGAGAAGGAGAGAGGGGGAGGAAGGGGGGAGAAGGAAGTCACTTCCACCTGGACCACTGCTTGTCTTTGTCTGTTAAAGGCACATAAATCACCCCCATCAAGGGCTTCATTTTGGTGCTGCCGTCCTCCATCTTGTCGTACTGCTCGAGCATTTGGTTCCCCCCCCGCCGGGCCGACGGGCAGAATGAGCCGGCCGCCAGGCTTCAACTGGTCCAGCAACTGGGGGAGCGAGAGGGTACAAAATGTAGTGAGTCATGGTGACACAAAGAATGAGCATTCAGCAGGGCGGTTATAAAAAGACATTCCAGCACTGCTATTTTAATCGAGTTGGAAACATTAAATTGTATTAGATAGTTTCTTTTTTTAAGCATTGGTATTCAAACCTTTTTTTAAGTGAGTGGGCTCAATGTGACCTCAATCATCAGCTCTGAAAGTGTTTAAAGACTCACAGCTTGTGGGACAGTGGGTGCTGCTGCGCCAACATGGATGGCATCATATGGTGCTTCCTCAGGGATGCCCATTCGCCCATCTCCCACTGAAACACACACACACACACATTTCTTGTCAGTATTGTAATAGGCAGTAGTAGGACTTTTTTTCAGTCATTTATAGGGCTTTCACACTTGCAGAAATCTCCTGAAAAACTCCTAATATTATATACAGGAGCTGTATATGTGAATGCAAACAGCAGAATTTTTCACTCTGACTTCACCCGGAGTTTCTCCTGCCAGACCCCTAATATTTTTTCCGCAGCAAGCCCGAGTGAGCTGATGTGAGAACGCAGCAGGATATTATCCGGAGAATTCACCTCGAGCCAATAGGAGGGGGTGGTGACCTTTATGTCCTGTGACTGCTGCACAGTTTATACATGTGACCGCTACGATCTTTGTGCACGTAATTAAACTGCTGCATTATGTGTTCTGTTTGTCAGTATCATGTTCTCCGCTCTCTTGTTGATATTGTGATTCTGTTAAACTACACGTAGCATTGATATAAAGGCAAATATTCTTATAATAGCATCTTATAGCGGACTATGTTGCTTCGTCCGCTACTTCCCTGCATCCCGTGCATATGTGAAAACGGCTTTTGTGTTATATTGTTTACATCTTTAGTAGTTACTGCCTTGTGTAATTACAGGTGTACCTAAACCGAACAGACGTCACGTAAAATATAACTTGTTCAGCAGTATCTGGCAAAAGCTTGGAATTTTTACACGATGAGTTCCTGAAGCAGTTGGCTGGAAAGTATTTTCTGTTGGCTGACATGAGAGATCCGGGAGAGAAAAACTGAACCTGATAGAAACAGCTTCGTTTTCCCACTCACTCTAACAGTCTGTCAAAACGGTATACATGCCATTTTTTAAATAAGCTGTGATTAAACAAAGACAGAATGTTTGTTGACTGCCTTTTTTGATTCATCACTATGTGGTATCAACTCTAGAAACCTCCTGCAGAGAGGGTGAAAGTAGGGACTTGCTACTCAATTATTTAGCGGCGCATTACCCAGTCCACTGAGCTTCTTCTGGTATGTTTGGTTCTCTGCTAAATATAAACCCAAAAGACTAAAGACTGAGCTCCACACTGTCATGTTTTTAAAGGAAAGGGTCAACTAAAAATGTCTGCTATTTAAAATATTTCAAAAGTATTTGATTTATAAGCAGGCAGCAGATAATGAATGACGTCTTACCTATTAGCTTGACTCTGCCCGATGTTATCAAACTGGGGTCATCTTTCTTTACATTGGTTACAGAATCATCTACCAGCTCTTTGATGTGATCAATGCCTATAACTTTCCCTTTAGGTCCTACCTGTAAGACACCGAGGGAGGAGAAGGAGGAGGATTAATGCTCAGTTCAAACAAAAATATCACAACATTGTCATTTTGTGCTGATTGGTTGAGGAACAAATCTATCAAATCAATCTAATGGATCAGAATGCCACCAGAGAGAAATCGTATGTGTTTACCCGTCATGAGTGGCTCACCATTCGTGCGAAGCAAACAGACAGGATTCCACTGCCCGAGCCGACGTCCAGAGCTTTGGCTCCCTCGTACAGCTGGTCATGTAGAAGCTCCAGGGCGTAGGCGTGCTGCGTGGAGTGGACATCGACAAGGAAACTGCATTATAACTCATCTGTTTGCATTGGTACCGCATTTAACACTAACTACGACGTAGTGCATCCAGCTAAGGAATCTAAATCCCTGATTTCATTCTAAAATGATATCATATCAATAATTTCCAAATGGAGACAAGTTTGCTGATATCACAAAGTATACCAAGATACAGTCTTGATTAGATTTATGATGCATTTATGAGATAATATAAACTAAAGACAAAGAGTTGCACTGTATAGTTTGTATTGAACCAGTATTGATCCCCATCAGTGGTTTGATACACCCATACTTACTAGCTAACCATCTTCACTATGTGTCTCTTTCTGTGTCTGTAAGCGTGACGGGGGAATTTTCAGTTTCTTGAAACCAATAAGATTTAAGGGAGCTTACATGCAAAATATCAACACATGTATATTAAACTGCTTAGTGCTTACGTTTGGTTAGCTGCAGTTGTAATCCCATATAACACTGGATGAGATTCGATTAAGATTTAAAAAGTAAATCTAATTAGTATTTTTCTGGCTGCTTCTCTTTGATATCTGTTACATGACAGTGCGGAAATGAGTGTGAGAAAGTCCTACCATGTGTGGAGCGCTGATGGTAGCTTGGTATCCTTTTGGATAAAAAGAAAAAAAGCACATATTTGGTCAGTTCCCCCCTCTGATAACAGACTGTGTTTCAGAATGTGCAGTGATGCATGAGTGAAAACACGAGCAGACGTTACCTATTGACTGAGGAGAGTCCATGTAGGGATTACACCTAGAGAAATTAGCTCGGTCTGTGGCCAGCATGACTTCGTAGACCTTGTCGGATTTAATAATGCCATTTTCTGAGGAGGTAAAAGAGTCTATGTCACTGCATATTATGAAAACATGAACAACTACAAACACTGAGCAGCGATGTGTTACATAATGCTTCAACAAAAGCATAAAGGGATATATAAAAGAAGAGGAAAAGGACGGAGTTAACTGAGGGTTTTATGCATTACAAAGCCAAAATACAGACGCTGTGGTGCATGATTTGACTACATTCACCTACATTTGACTACAGCAACCTGAGCTGTTCTCACTCCCTTTATAAATATGAGTGTATTACAACATTGTGGGCAATTTTCCAAATCAATGAGCCTGACTTCCTTGTTGCAACAAATGTAATTTGTTTGTGATATTTGTCCATGTGATACAGTACATTTCATTTGAATAAATTAGCTTTTTATTGCTTAAGCCTTTCTTATCTTTAGTTAATTAATCTACATCATGAGACATTTCTTATTACAATACAAAATCACAGGCATAAAGAAAGAAAGAAAGAAAGAAAGAAAGAAAGAAAGAAAGAAAGAAAGAAAGAAAGAAAGAAAGAAAGAAAGAAAGAAAGAAAGAAAGAAGTTGATGAACTAAAAACGAGTATTCTAGTGTCTATTCCTAACAAAATGTTAATATTTTTCTAGAAAATGTCAACATTATAATACATATTGACTATCAGGGGAAAAGTTACTTCATGAATACAACAATAATATTGGTTTTGCAGGGAGCTTGTGGAAATTATTGTGACAAGACTGATTTTTTTTTTTTGAAACCTGCAAGATGAAAGTTTCAAATCTTCAGTATGAAAATCAGACTGTCAGAGAAACAGCCGCACAAGATGAAATGAGGAGAAAACAGACAAGAGGTGCTATATGTGTTTCACTGACATGGACACACGTCAGTGAAACACATGGAGTACAATCTGTCAATGTTTATAGGCATGTAGAGGATGACACTGAAAAGGCTGTCCACATAAGTGTTAGTGTCTTCAAAATAATCCCTCACAACAGGTTCCTGTAGCAGCTGGTGCCAAAAGGCAGGAAGAGCCAACGACAGCCGGCGCTGCTCTCCTTACCGACTCCGCTCACCCTCAGAGCTATGTGCTGCTTTAGGATGCATTACAAATAACTAGGGATGTAACGATTCACTCAACTCACGATACGATACGATTCACGATACTGGGTTCACGATCCGATTCTCTCACGATTTATTTTGAGAGAATCGGGAGGTGATTGGAGCCTCTCATTGTAGTGTCGATTAAATACTGTATCATGTTGGTTGTGCTCTTTGTGTAGTGTTCTGTCTTCTTGCAATATTTGCACAGTTTTTGTCTCGTCTGTTATCTTCTCACCTCTTTCATCTTCTCTTCTGTCTTGGGGAAGCAAAAATGTTTTCACTGCCATTATAACGCCTGCTTATTAAACCTACCGTCTCTGCTCTACAGCTGCTGACACTCACGATATTACTGCGATTCATTTTTCAGAGCACCGATTCAAACCTTGACACCTTTGAATCGATTTTTAACTGCCTCACGATTAATCTTTACATCCCTACAAATAACCCATACAAGCTGCCAGATGGACACCTACTACTAATTTCTGAAATGGAATTACAGGCTGATTTTAAGCTTTCTTTTTTTCCAATCCATAATTATTCCCAGAATTCAAAATTGTCTCTGCATGCTCCAGGATAAGCAAACCAACTTAGTTAGGTCTCCAGACTTTAACATTCATTTTGGAGGCACATTTACGTTTTCTACAACCCATATATGATCATTCAAAAATTCAGGTTTAGAACAAATGCAATTGGTTGAGCTATTCCTTCAGGCCTGAACAATCCTGGGAACTCATCACGAGGACACAAACTATACAAAAAAGCCATGAATTAGCATGCATCTTGAGTGTGACCTGCTTAAATCCAGCTTAAGCAGACTGAGGGTTACATATAAGCTTTTTGTGTGTCTCAACGGGCCATTATCAAAGAAAATCAAATGAATGACCACTTCAAAGACAAATAGAACATTTGACATTTATAGTGACCAAATAAATATTGCATTTGCACAACTGGCACAGTTAAAAACGGGATGCTCTGAATTAGATCAAACAGCCTTTTGATGAAAAACTGGTAACTTTTTGTAGATTTTCAGCGTTTCATCCTCCTGCATTTCAGAGCTTTGCAAACATTGACACAGGTTTTAATGTCTCTAGGAATTTAATTTCACTATACACAATTGCAAAAACTCTTTCGATAATAAATGTAATTTAACATCCACATCCCAGCCAAGAGAGGAGATTAATATGCAATTTGTGCTTTTGAGTAATACAAATTATGCACGTCTGGACACAGTCCCCACACCTTTTAGCGTTTGACAAAAGCTTGCAGCTTAACTATCAGTTTGCAATGACATTGCACAGAATAAAAATAACCCTGGTAGATACTTTATATCTTGAACTCTAGTCTGCAGGTATCATAACATTTGATATCGTGCAAGTCTGGAAACATTGCATGTCAAATCATAGCTTCTATGGCCTAAGTTTGACTCTTAACCTTGAAATGCACTACCATCTGATTGCAGAATAAACCATGAGGCATTGATGGCATTGATCATTGATCATTGTGGACTGTGCACCTGATAACAGCCGTCTAGGTAGGTACACTGAGTCATTGCCCTTTTTGGAGCAGACACCCCCCAACAGCCACTGTGACACAACATACTGTCATTTCAATCACCCATTAACAAAGGCACTGCAGAAACCAGCCTCACACTCACAGCTGTCAGAGTCATTCACGTAAAAGTAACGAGAATGGTTTAGAGATACTACCATCAATGAATGTGGGCAGGGCTCCTAGCAGCGATGCTAAAGCTAGCTACAACGTCCCCAAATGACGCACATAGAGCTAGCAGGCTAAGTAAACGTAACACAAAACTGAAGCAGCACATATTATCTGAGTTTCAACACAAGTATGGTGTAATTAAGGTCGTTTGTGTATTTTATTGTTTGCAACAAATGAAGCCTACATCTGCTCCAACAGCGTAAACGTGCTGTGGGAAAGGGGTGGAGAGGTAACGCTGGGTCAACAACAACATACCTCATAGCTTAGCAACCAGCTAGCTTAGCAACCGCTTCTGTGCTAACCCCCAGCCTTCAGTGCAGACTTAACCGTAATCGGGCGACCTGTCCGTGAAGGCGTCGGTGCTGTCGTCTTGTGTTAAACATTAAACATTCGTACTCACTGCGGAGGTTGTTGACAAGCTCTGCGTGGCTGGCTCCTCCAGATTTCCAGGCCATTATTAAGCAGACTTTACGGAGTAAGTAGACAGCAGCTGTCAGTGCCGCGCCTGCGCCAACTGTTCTGCCGAGAAAGCTGACAACCTCCAGAACAGACGGCGGAGCGGCAGATACGTCACCGGGCATCCAAAATGCTTTTACTGCAGCAGGGAGGCCATCACATAAAACGCTGTCTTTTAAAAAACAAATAATAAATCTATATGAGTAAAAGCATCAGCCAATGTTAATTGCATTGACAATAAGCCACATTACTTTGTAAGTGGATTATCAGATTTGCCGCAGTAACGTTGGCCGCTAAGTGGAGTGCGACACTTATTTAGTAGTAAATGTGAGGGAAAAAAGTCGGCTGATTTGGGAGTGTGACTTCACTGGGCCACCGTAGTTACGTATGAAGTGGCAGGCGCGTACACTTCGGTTTTTCTCATGAATGCTAAGCTAATATCCATTCTTCTTTTAGTGATTTAAAGTCGGTTTGAACGCTTTCTGTTGCAATGGAAAACGTAAATGCTAAATACGTGTCCCAGAAAATCAGTAAGACTAGATGGCGTCCAGTATCTTATTCGTCTTTACAGCAAGCGGATATCTTTGCGACTGGCTCGTGGGATAACGAGGTTGGCAAAGTTGTGTGTTAATGATATTAATGATTATATTTATGATGTATCCGATGACCAACTTAAAAGAAACAATTTTGAATTGTTTGTGATTGTGCTTATTGGCAGATCTACACTCATTGTAATTGTCAAAACATGACACGACGTTTTGTAAATCTTGAGGTGTTTATTTCGAGATTCAACCAGTGTGTGAACAAATGTGACATTTGCTGATTGGATTTTTACAATAAACAGAAGAATGCTATACCATTAAGACATAAAGACGCCCCTACCTGTGTCAGACCTCCTTTAAATTAAAGAGACTGACGGAAATGTATAATGAATGAAGACTTTGATAGATATGGCACTCGGTTAGAGATGTCGTCGTGTCTCTTGTATGTCTTTTCTTTTTTACCCACATTATGGTGTAGCCTACAACAAGTTTAACTGGACTCAAATAACCCCAATATATGTCTCCTACAGGACAATAAGATTTCTCTTTGGTCCATTGGGAGTCATGGAAGTTCTGGCATGGATGATGGATTTGAAGGAGACCCACAGCTTTTATGTGAACACAAGCACGATGGAGATGTTTTGGACCTGCAAGTAAGACTCTATCCAAGATTATGCACCAGCATGTAATTCATGGAAATGTATTATTATAGTGTGTCCTCAGCTTTCGATCTGAAATAGGCCATTCTGACATTTATTTAAGGAACATACCTATCTATTTTCTTGATACCTGACCTGAACTCAGGTTATCTGACGATACTGAGTATCAGTTCAACATACAGTAAAGGCATTTTTAATGATTGGTCTAATTTCACCTCTGACCTTGTACTTTTCGTTTGTATTATTATAGTTTTTGGACCAAGACAGGATTGTCACAGCTTCATCAACTGGAGCAGTCACCATCTTCCGCCACCACCAAAACAGTCAGGTACACACCTTCACTGTGATGTTTTTTAGTTTGAAAAAAAGTTTCACCACATTTGACTGATGTATGGGGGAAACCAGTGATGAAATTGTCATTTAGGGATGAATCTATTTGTGGTGAATTAAAATGCTTTTTTTCTCTTGGCTGCAGACAATGTCAGTTTCTCAGCGCTGGGAAAGAGCTCATCATTATCCCTGTGATAACGCTCCCTGTACTGGCGTCGTGTGCAGCAGTCCTGAGATTGTTTCAGTCGGTGAAGACGGCAGGATCATCGTCTTTAGAAGTGACCACGAGGGAGTGATCCGAGTCATAGGTGAGTTTAAGGCTCAACTACAAACAAAAGCATCTTCAGGTCGGGTGGAAACAGTGTAATGTCACTCGTAAGTTGTTTATTTAGTTGTTTGTTTTTTGACTATTTGCAGAGAATGCGGACAGCAGCACGATTCATGCTGTGACTTACCTGAGGACGACGGAGATTCTGACAGTGAACTCTATCGGCCAGCTGAAGCTGTGGGACTTGAGACAACAGGGCAACTCACCGTCCCAGATTCTCTCACTGTAAGATCTCATCAGGTTTATTTTAATGTTTTATTTTCTTTTTCACATTGATATGTTTTAAATCCTCTATTCATGCATCCATCTATTGTATTTGATTAGTATTTTAATATCACTATATTGTGTTCAAAATACAAAACCCTCCTTCATTTTCCCAATCCTTTGGGGTCTACTACTCATCTTTCCAATCTGTTACACTTGTAGGATAAAACTGTCCACAGCTGACTAGAATAAAAATAGCATTGGTTAAATAATGAAAATAACAAAGAAAGTTATATAAAGAACCTAACAAAGGAAAACACATACACAAAATAAAAACATGAAATGAGCAGTGAGTAATCCAATTTGTTCTCCCACTTATATTAGTGAAAATGGCGAGCTAGCAGACACCAAAAAAGATGACTGTGTTGAAAATTCAAAATCACTCTATATTGTCGTAGTCTTTGCACATGGAATCATGCAGTGAAAGGCCTGACTAAATCATGATTTTGTATTTTTATAATCGATGCAATAAATTGTTTCCTTTTCAGGTCAGGGGATAGAGTCCCTCTCCACTGTGTGGACAGACATCCAAACCAACAGCACATTGTGGCCACAGGAGGGCAGGACGGCATGCTCTGTGTCTGGGATGTGAGACAAGGCAACACACCCTTCTCACTCATGGAGGCCCACTCTGCTGAAAGTAAGACCTTATTGCAGGCAGATTATTTAATTTACCGGCTTTAAACTAAGAAGTACATTTTGTGGTTATAGAAGATTATGAGATTCATTTCTTTTTTTTCTTTAATAAAAAACTTTTTCCTGTGCTTTTCTTTAATTTTCTGCAGTGTGGGAAGTCCACTTCCACCCGACCAACCCAGATCATCTGTTCACATGCTCAGAGGACGGTTCTCTGTTGCACTGGGAGGCATCGTCACAGTCAGACATGCCCTCATTCTTACAAGGCAAGTTCTGTCTGCGATTATTCTATTTAGCCACAGGGAGGAGGCTAGAACTATTTTCCAAAGGAGAAACTGCTGATGCTGCTAAAAAAACAAAACAGCAATTTGAATCTGAAAAAGGCTGTTATGTAAGTTAGGTATCCCTTTGCAGATTTTTACCAACAAAGCTCATTCCAAATGTAATAAAAAATCAGAGGCAGCCTGCCTGAAAATCTCTAGAAATGTACCAGAGTGCTTATGTGAAAACAGCTCGAGTTAGTTAACATTATACAGATACCAACATGCTAAGACAGCAACATGAATAATTTACAGCAATAATAATACTCCTCTTAAAGTGTTAATAGGAATTGTTTAATCATTGTTTTCCAGGTGGCAGGAACAACAGTATGATATCTCGCAGTGCAATGGCCCCGGCAGGAGGAAACCAGTCCCTGATCAGCGCCTGGCTCAGCGGAGACTCCAGTAAAGGTCGCTTGGAGACCACTCACATGCTGCCCAGCCAGACGCTGTCTGTCAACAGTTTGGATGTACTTGGACAATGTCTTGTCTGTGGGACTGATGGAGAGGCTATTTTTGTCAACAGACAGGTCTCAGTTTAAAAGAGCTGCTAGTGCAGCGGACAAGAAGTGCACATAGATGTTTAGTGTCATTTTCCGACACATCAGAGGATTCATTGTCATCTTTGATCATTCAGGAAGCCACAAATAAAAGTTTGCTTTTGAAGTTTCGGCTCAACTTGTGTATTTGTCAGTCATCGGTTGTGGCATACACACCAATCTTGTTCTGTTGAAGTGATGGATTGTCATGATTTAAAGCTCCTGTGAGGAGTACTTAGCTTGTTATTAAATAGATTGAAATAAATACTTTTGCCTCTTTATGAGCTACTAAAGCAAAAAGGACCATCAGGATAAAGACTGACTTTTTTGCATTTAGTTATTTTTAAAGACTGGTATACCTGTAGCAGAGTAAGTGCAAGGTAAAATGTTTTACTGCACGCTATAGAAACAACCTTTTATTAAATTTTCTACAGCAAAGATTCACAGTGAGTGGCACATTTGAAGAGCAGGACGAGATTTGATTCAAAAAATGTTACATAAGCAGAGGGATAAAAGGTACCGCTTTGTCCATAGGGGGCACATGCAGAATGTTCCTCACAGGAGCTTTAAGATTTTACTAAGTCATTTCAAACAAAGTATTTCAACACAGTAGTACTTTTGTATGAATTTCATTTCAATCGCTCTTAAATAAATACATTTTAAAAACCCTTGCTCAAATGTTTTTTGTCTGTTTTTTACCATTATTAACCTGCCAAACTCTTGTCAGCTCTTACTTCATAATCAAAACATACAAATTGAAACAACTAAACATTTACACCACCAGTTCAGTCCAGTAACTTTCATGATTTGCAGGTCAATAGCATAGACTGTAAATATTAAGGTTTAACCCTGTAAGTATTATGGTATTAATATTTAGGCTAGTTGACAGTTCAGACTCAGAGGTGAAGTGAAGGAGGTTGGAGAAAGTTAAAAAAAAAAAATCTAACTTCATCCGGGTAATTTGAGTAAAATTAAAAAAAAAAAATCCAACTTTATGGAGTTTCTTCTGTTCCTTTTATTGTTGTAGTGACCGGATGTGTGTTTCCTGGTTTCCGGTCTTCGTTGACTATTTGTTGCTGTTGTACTTGTCATTCAGACATCCCAGGAATTCAACGCGACTCGGAACAAGCCACTTCGGCACAACAAGGACATTTTCTAGCTCAAACCCGCGTCCTTGTCGCCGGCAGAGGTCGAGGAAATATCGTCTCTTGTCAAAATAGAGAGAGTGGCGAGAAACGCGACGGCTACGGACTCCGGTAAGTTGTCAGAAACTGATGCCTGTTTGGCTCCGAGCTAGCAGCTAGCTGCCTAGCAACCTGTTGTTGAATTAGCCTTAGCAGCAAATGGATGCCTTTAACTCGAAAGGCCGCGGAGGAGCTGCTACGCTGTTTTATTTTGTTCTCGATGAAAACCACAGCTTGCTGATCATGTGTCGCTCTGTGTTGGAGATATTTGGGCGGACGTGACAAACTACTCGAGCTATACACTTTCCCGTAGTTAAAGCAAAAAAAGTCAGCATTGAAGTAGCGCTATATTAGCTGTAGCTGCTAACGACGCTTTTAAGTGTACGGGTTCTTGTTTTGTGAAGGAATACTTTCCTTTAATGGTATGTTTCTATACCTTAAGCGGATTTAACCTCAAAGTAAAAGGTTAAAACTCTGAAATCCAACTTTCTCTTACCTATGAGTTTATATCAACTCCTGTAATTAACAGGCTGACTCAGAATAATCATAATGTTTATCTGTTAGTATCTGGTAATTTGTCCTTAAACATATTATTTACTCAACCTGGTTGGTAGAACAACATGTACTCTATATGTTGTCTTATTTTACACCATATGTTTTGTATATTTGTGTCAACAGCATGCAGATGTGAAGTCAGACAGAATCAGCCATCCTCTGCTGCTACCCTGGACTGAGTGCCACCCTCTTCATCCCCTTCATTGTCATCATACATGCTCTTACATGAAGAGAGGGGAGAAACCCGAAGGATACAGGCAGATGAGACCCAAAACGTTTCCCACCAGCAACTACAGCGGCAACAGCCAACAAATGCTGCAGGAAATAAGGAATAGTCTTCGCAACTTGTCCAAGCCTTCTGACCCACCTAAAGTGGAAATAAGTGGACCTGTAAAAATGCCTCCGGAGGACTCAAGGCAACAGGGGCGCTGCAACAACCCCAAAAACCCCCACCATAAGGCCTTACAGGAGATCCGTAAATCCCTGTTGCCTTTTGCAAACGAGCCGACTTCAGGCCCTGTGGTGAACAAACACATGATGGAACCCAGTCCTGGATTTGAGGAGGTGAGATGATTGGTTTTTGTGTTTTTGTCACTGAGACAGGTTGTTGTGAAGGATTGTGGAATAATTTCATTCTCAACATAACTCTGTAAGAGAGAATAATCACTAGGAGCACTTTGTATATGGGAGAATCATTTGAAAAATGAAAAGTATGCAAAGTGGAAAGACCAGGTTGTGATGATGACAATACTTAGGTAGTTTCCCAATTGGTAGTTGCCACTTGTTTTGATCCAGGGCCTGAAATTCAGGTATGTAAGGCACAGTCTGCAGGGCAGTTAAATTGATCAACATGAAACTGTTCTACAAATGATTTTCTAATGATTACTTGTGTTATTTTGTAAGTAAAACATCCACATGGTCTGTGGTTATCACTTCTCTAATGTGAGGATTTTCACATTTTCTGTGTTTTATATCATCTTAACCAAATACCTTTTGGTTTTAAGGTCCAAAGAAGTCTCAGGACATATTAATGTGCAGAGTTGATGCCTTTATAAATGAGATTATCTTGGTGAAGTAGAGCAACAAGGGCAGTGCGGTCCTGACTGCAGTCTCTCAATTCTGGAAACAATAATGCCTCCATGTTTCTTTGACTTATTTTAAACTGTTTTATTTGATTTTTCAGACTAAATTATTCATGAAGTTATCAAGAAAGGAATGTACAGATTAATTGATGAATGAAAGGATTTTAAATTGCAACTGTAGTAAATGTATTTGACTTTGTAGACTGAAGGATGTATAAACCGTTTGGATTATTAAATAATCCTATACAACACTTATTTAAAGAATCACATCAGGCTTTGATAACAAAAACCCTGAATGTTAACTATTTTATTATTATTTTTAGCAGAGCAACAATCGCAGTATGGGGGCAGTTATAGACTACATGGGTAAAGTGACCTACCAGGAATCGAGGGAACAGATGTCCGGGGCCAACTCCAACACCACAGGTCTGAAAGGCCCAGGTACGTGACTCTCCTCTGGGACTAGATGCTGCATTTTTTTCTTTTATTGCCATCTAGGCGTGTTCATTAAGCCTTTATATTGTATGCTGTATTTGGGACATTTGCTGAAAGAAATGACAATGCACGCTCATAAAAGAGAATGAGTCACTACATCATGTGAAGTCAGATGTTGACTTGAAATGAGGTATTTGGTTCTCATCATAATGGCAGTATTAGTACATTTAGGGGAAGACACTGAGGCAGTTTCCACATGTATTTCTTGAGTGTTGTTGTTTTTTTACAGCTATCTAGTAAAAGTTTAACAGAAATAAAAAAGCTAAACACAGTGTCAGGAAATATTAATGTTGAAGGTTTCTTGTTACAACTATATTTAACATCTTTGTTCTTTTTTTATTTACTATAAGGGGTGCTTTGCTGGAAGTATAACTATATTTTCATCACTTTATGTGACCACAGGAGCTCCTCATATCCAGCAGGCTGTGCTGAGGAGACCAAGCTGGAAAGGGTCTAAGGAGTCTTTGGCCCCTCGACATGGTCCTCTCATGGTGGATGGAATGATGTACCGCTCAGACAGCCCCGGACCACCTCCTGCCTTTCCACAGGGTCACCCTGCTAATGGCCAGAGGGTTAATCCTCCTCTGCCGCCACAGGTGCGCAGTGTCACACCCCCACCAAACCGAGGAGCAATGCCTCCTCCACCATCTTGGGACAGCAACCCATCAACCAAGCGTTACTCTGGCAACATGGATTACCACGTGCCCCGCATATCTCCTGTACCGCAGGGGGCATGGCCTGATAGGATCAGCCCAGTACCTGTTGGCCACCAGCCCATCATAATGCAAAGTTCTGGGGGGAATAAGTTTACATTTCCCTCCAGTTGGTCTCAGAACGGCTCCCCTCAGCAGGACTATATGTCGGGGGGCAGCAGACAGCCTCCTCCACCTTACCCAGTCAACCAGAGCAGCCGGCACAGTCCCACTGACCAGCAGATGCAGGCAGGAGGACCTTCTTCCTCCCCCTCCTATGTCAATGGGGGAAACATCCCTCAATCCATGTTGGTTCCAAACCGAAACAGTCACAACCTTGACATGTACAACATAGGTCCACCTCAGTCCTGGTCCCAGGCTCCCATGGCCTCCAGTCATTCCCAGTCTTCCCCTGGCAACAGTAGCAACCAGGATCTCTCCCCGTCATGGCAGCACAACATCCCAGTACGCTCAAATTCCTTCAATAACCACCAACTGAATGGCAGACAGACCCATCCAGCTAGCTCCCAACCCTCAGCTACTACAGTCACCGCCATCACTCAGGCTCCCATCCTACAGCCTGTTAAAAGCATGCGAGTTCAGAAACCCGAGTTACACACCGCTGTCGCTCCCACACACCCCCCATGGCTGCAGCAGGCTCAACAGCCTCCAGCTGCACCTGCTTACCAAGAACCTCCAGCTCCTGTGCCTCAGATCCCTGTTGTAGCAGAGGTCCCAAGCTATCAGGGCCCCCCTCCTCCGTATCCTAAGCATCTTCTCCAGCAGCAGGCCACACCAAGCCCCCCTGCCTACGACCCAGGGGCCAACAAGCTCAATACAGGCAGAGATGAGCCAGCTGAGGAAGAGAGCGGAGGCGGTGAAAGCTCCAGAGACAAGACGCCAGAAAACCCTGAAAGCCTCTCAGCGACGGAGAAGGAGAATAAGCAAATTACGACATCCCCCGTGCCTGTCCGCCGTAACAAGAAAGACGAAGAACGGAGAGGGGAATCGGGAAGAATCGCACTGTACTCCCCACAGGCCTTCAAGTTCTTTATGGAGCAGCATGTGGAGAACATCCTAAAGAACCATCAGCAGAGGATTCGGAGGAGAAAGCAGCTGGAAAGTGAGATGCAAAGGGTGAGGATATTAGCAACTATTTTCACTATGTTTCCTCTTTGAACTTACTGTAGATCACATTTTGCTTTTTAAAGAATACCTTTCAAATTTTCTTCACTTTTTTTTCCTGCTATCCCGTCAGTATCGTAGCATCTGTCTTAGAGATTGTCTTTTTCATGCTGTTCTCTTGTTTCTTAGCTCTTCTTTCTCTTCCTTCCCTCCTTGCTGTCACTAACAGCTGATCTGAAAAGGTAAAGGTATCTCCGCTGTGCTGTTATACAAAATAGTCTAAACACGTCCTGTAAGCTTGTGTTTGCAGCCTAGTGTTGGTATTTGAATACGATACATTCAGCATGTTGCCATGAAGTGAGTGAAGAAAAACGCTTGCCACTCCATGACCTTCATCTCACTGATCATGTCACCGCTTGTGCATCTTTGTTTTTTACTAAAGTTACCATGTGAGAAAAGTATAGTGTATTTGCATTGACAGATAATTATAAATGTGCTCACACTCTCTGGCAATGATTTGGGTTTATTTTCCTGATCAAGGATTTTAGTCCTTGATGTGGACCCCTCCTCACATGAGGGCCCCCCCCCCCCCCCCAGTCCTAATCCTCTAACCTTGATCTCTGCTTATGTGTAACAAGAAGCTACATGTGCATTTTTATATAACTTTTTTTGAACAGTTTTAAATTCTAAATAGCCAATAACTCCCTCTTAACTCAATCCTTCGTTCAGGTGGGTTTGTCTTCAGAAGCTCAGGAGCAGATGCGTATGATGCTCTGCCAGAAAGAGTCCAACTACATCCGGCTAAAGCGTGCCAAGATGGACAAATCCATGTTCAAACGAATCAAGACCCTCGGCATCGGAGCCTTCGGTGAGGTTTGCCTGGCCAGAAAAGAGGACACGGGAGCTCTGTATGCCATGAAAACACTGCGAAAGAAAGACGTGCTGCTCAGGAATCAAGTGGCCCACGTGAAGGCAGAGAGGGACATCCTGGCTGAGGCAGACAACGAGTGGGTGGTACGTCTCTACTACTCCTTCCAAAACAAGGACAACCTGTACTTTGTCATGGAGTACATACCTGGAGGGGACATGATGAGCCTTCTCATCCGGCTCGGTATCTTCAAAGAAGAGCTGGCTCAGTTCTACATCGCAGAGCTCACCTGTGCCGTGGAGAGCGTCCACAAGATGGGCTTCATCCACAGAGACATCAAGCCTGATAACATCCTCATAGACAGAGACGGACACATAAAGCTGACCGACTTCGGTCTGTGCACGGGCTTCCGCTGGACGCATGACTCCAAGTATTACCAGAGTGGTGAGTATCACATCTAACTTACATGACCCCCCTTCAGTACTGAAATGTTTTGAACATGTGAGTGCAATTTAGGCAGTGTTATCAGCGTAGTCCAGTTGAACCTACCTGTGAATTTGAGAAGACCATCACTCTCTCTCGCTGCAGCTTTTATATAAAAAAAAATAGAAGATCTTTGGGGGTTTTTAAAGCTTCAATACTTTTTGATACTGTCAAACATTAAAATCACAGAGTTTGTATCGCTTTAAAACACGTGGTATCAAGAAGTACTGAAGTATCAAAAAGCTCTACAACCTAGGAACATTGTACTTTCTTCCTCAGGTGACCATGTGAGGCAGGACAGCATGGACTTCAGTAAGGAATGGGAAGATCCCACAAACTGCCGCTGTACAGATCGTCTAAAGCCGCTGGAGAGGAGGAAAGCTCGGCAGCACCAGCGCTGTTTAGCACATTCACTGGTGGGAACGCCTAACTATATCGCACCAGAAGTGCTGCTCCGAACAGGTACAGTAAAAGGTTTATGTTGTCTTTTTTACAAACCATATATAAAAGAGCTTCCTAAAACCATAAGAAATGCACTTTAATTTTATGATAAAGATAAAAAATTCAGCAAGCTTCACAGCATGAATGTGTTGTTTCATCTCTTTTAAGGTGATAAGCTACACTTGACACACTTAACTGATCACAAAGCGAACTTTTAAACCCTCCTGAGTAATGTTGTTGTAGTGATATTGATGTTATTTATCTCCTGCAGGATACACCCAGCTCTGTGATTGGTGGAGCGTCGGTGTGATCCTGTATGAAATGGTTGTCGGACAGCCTCCCTTCTTAGCGACCACACCCCTGGAGACACAACTGAAGGTATGTGAAGCACCTGCAGTCAAATGTTTTGCATCCTTAGACTTCTTTGTGTCTTAATGTCGTCTCTGTGCTGTTGAACTAGGTGATAAACTGGAAAAGCATGCTGCACATTCCCCCGCCGGCAAAGCTCAGCCCCGAGGCGTCAGATCTCATAGTCAAGTTGTGCCACGGCCCTGAAGACCGCCTCGGCAAGAACGGCGCAGATGAAATCAAAGCTCATCCTTTCTTCAGGAGCATCGACTTCTCAAGCGATTTGAGGCAGCAGGTGGCCCCGTACATCCCCACCATCGCTCACTCCACAGACACCTCCAATTTCGACCCCGTGGACCCGGACAAACTGTGGAGCAGCGACAGTGACAACGAGGACAGCCTCAACGACACCCTCAACTGCTGGTTCCGCAATGGAAAACACCCCGAACACGCCTTCTATGAGTTCACCTTCCGCCGCTTCTTTGACGACAACGGACACCCGTACAGCTGTCCTAAACCCATCGAGGACGAGGACTTTAACGAGGACGAGGCAGACTCAGAGGGCGTGGTGCAGGAAGCAGCTGGCAGCTCGGCGAATCAGAGCCGAGATCTGGTCTACGTGTAGCGTCTGAGGCCTACTTAGCTGCTTGTACATAGCGAGTTTTTTTGAGGGTGTTTGTGTGAGTGAAGGGGGTTTCAACTGTACAGCAATTAAATCCTTTAACATAGGGGAGCTTGTTTTTAGGAACAGTCACACAAAAAAACTCTGCAGTACATTGTTACATTAACAGACTTTACAGTTTAAAATCACAAGTACACAACAAGAGTGAACGGACCCATTCCCCGCTGGCCTGCACGGCCTGCGCTCACACGGCTCCAGGACTAACCGGGCCTGAGCACGGTTACCTCTTGTACATAAAGTCGTAATACTACACATGCATGGCTTTACGTAATCATGAAGCGTGCTTAGTTTACAAAAGGAGGAATCGAGAGAGAAAAAAACACGCGCTGTCGGGTCCGCATCCATACATCAGAGAAAAAGACGGAGAACATGACAGCTACTTTACTGACTTTGTGTCTTATTTTGAGTCATGTTTAGTCAGATACAGCCAGAACACTCTCGGATTTCTCCATAATGAAGGCTGTCCACGTTGTGTACCCGCTTGCTCGTGCATGAAGTGTACCGTGCTGAAGCACACCTACGAAGGGTGCCAGGGCCAAGAAAGTGTACCTTGCTTGAGCACGGTACGGAGCGATCACACTGGCAAAACGAACTGGACTTTAGGGGTGAAGCGTGCTTGAGGACGGTACGGATTGCCAGTGTCATGGCGCCCTACGTAGATTTAGCCCGACAGTGGTCTTATATTAGATTTAATGAGCCTCTTGGATACATGTAAGAGGCGTTTAATGCCCTCGTTTGTCATCTGTGATGCAACATCAGATTTCCAGTCTGTTAGAGAAAGAAGAATCCTCTTCATACACAGTTAGAAATCTCCGTACAGTACAGTACAGAGATTGGTTTTGATCTGCTCTTCTAATTCTGTCAAGGAAAGCAAATGTGTTCACTCAAAATGTTGGAGTATTACCGGTACAATAGGAAATGTGCTGCAGAGGAATGGAGTGGAATAAAATCTGAATGCTCTCTTTTACGACTTGTTGCAAACCCCCTTAAAGCCTTAATTTATTGAAGAGAACGGTACCTGATGATGCTGGTAGTATAGACACTGTAGAAAGTGTGGGAATTTCTGTCATGGGAATTACATTTATCGGTTAAAAAAAATCTTAATTTATATTTGAATGTCTGCTGCGATGGGGGATATTTAGTGTTGTGACTCTTAGAAAATGTGCAGGGATGAAAAAAAGCTCTAATGATTCAATGCTGTGCCTTTATCTGATCTTTTTGTTTCGTTCATCTTTCACCAAATATCAAGAGGGTTAATAATAATAAGAGTAGCATTAGCTGATTGAACTACAGTAGGCTTTTAGTTGTTTTATTTTTCTAATTTATACCTTCAAATGTATTTATAAATTAAGTTGTAAACACTTGATGTAAATATTTTTCTCCTCCCTGTCTGCTGATTTTTTTTTTTCTTAGGGCAGGCCCTCGTCGGTGTCCTCTGTTGCTGCCTAATGTTGATGTGTTGTGTCTCAAGCATGCAATACACACACACACACTAATTTACACATCTGGGTAGATATTATTCTTTTTTTATATAACTCAACCAAAGCACTAAATAGTTGTTTTTCATTTTATTGTGAAAATCCACATATAGGAAACACTTTTTTTTACACACATGTTTTGAACTATCACTTAATAAATCAGTGATGCCTGTCTTAAGGTGCCTAACCACTTCATCCTTCACTTTAAGCTCATTTGTTGACTTTAAGAAACACAGCTGCCTGTTGATTCGTGAGTTTTCTCATGTCTCTGTACTGATTTAAAATAAAACATAAAAGCTGGAGGTTTGACTGACAGTGGAGAGGAAACCGCTCTCTATCACATATCATGAGGATTTTACGACAGCTGTACTTTAGTTTGTGTTTGTAGGAAAAGATCTCTGAATGTAGTAACGGACTTTATAACGGCGACCACTGGCATCCTGCACTGGTTTTTGTGTTTTCATTGTAAGAGAGAGAATTTTTATTTTTGTGTACGTTGTTGGGAACAGGGAAGAGGGTGAGAAATAAAGAATGTAAGAAATGAATCACGTCTTGTTTCCTCACCAACCGGCCTGTTTTTATTATAAGTAGTATCATTAAGTGGACGGCAGTAGCTCGGTCTGTCGGGACTCGGGTTGGGAACCGGAGGGTTGCCAGTTCAAATCCCGGAGCTGACCAAGTCTGGACATTGGTCTGGTAGCTGGAGAGTTCACTTCCTGAGCACTGCTGAGGTGCCAATGAGAAAGGCACAAAATATAAAGTGGAAAAGAAATAACTAGCAGTTTTATTACAGTACATGTTCATTTACGGGAACGCACTTATCATTAATGGTCAAGATTTCTATCACACTTTAAAGTCACATTGTGTTCTGATGATTCCCATATATGATGGTCTACGGCTGTGTCTCTGACTACATACATCAGCTGATGGATTTAATATTCCCTCAGCTGTAACACTATACAGTATTTATTATCCCCATGTAAATAAAAAAAGAGCCTGAAGTATATAATATATGTGTCCCATGGGCTGCTGTCACTTTAAATATATGTGTTTTTCTTTTGGGTGGGTCTGTCCTCCCAAAGAAAAGTGTGAGGGTTTTTTTTTAAGCCTGTAAATCTCCAACATCTGGACATGGACTGATTAAAAATTATACGACCCCATGGGACGCTTAGAAAGTGCAGATTTGGGTTAAAAGGTCCAAGTGAGCCATATGTTAGCCTTAATAATAAAACATACTGCAGAGGTGATAAGTGTGTGCAAGATTTGCTTTTTCTTGTAAGAAAATAGGGTTGTTTTTTTTAGGCTGAATGTCCGCAGCAGCAACTGAACTGTGTGATGACATACAGCTGGTGTTACGTCTCCTGGCCACCAGGGAGCGCCACACAGACATAGTGATACAGCTCCTTTCCAACAGAAGAGACAACACTTCTCTCTCCAGTTTGCCAGATTTAAAAGGTGCAAAGTACATCAACTATAAAAACAGTAAATTACATGCTATTTACAGAGCAAGGAAGAAATGTACGTTTGTGTTTCAAAAGAGAAATTTGGTCATACAGCTAAATGCAACTAAAAGCATTTTTAAACTAAATATCAACTTGACATCCTCACATATGTAAAACCCTTTTCTCTGAGTAGCTGCCTCACCTGTTCACAGCTGCCTTTATTTAATGAAGTTACCGTAACATACTTTTAAACGTCAGAACACTGCACTATAACTTTTATTATTTTCCTATCTAGCAGTCTGTCTTTACTATGATGCTCAATCTGGACTTCTGTTTGTGCTGTTTTTATTTGATCTTCTCGATTTTATTTTTAATTGCCCGCAGCCAATTTATTTATCTTAAATGGATTTTGAATTATGTGTTTTGTTAATGAATGTCTTGTGAAAATATTTCTCTTCTTTCTGCTCCTTTTCATTCAATATTAGAGAGTTTATGTTTGTATTTGTCATGTAACAGACTGTTGCGTGTTTGTCATATGTACTCGCTTTTAGAGTGGGATGTCCCTAGAGAGTTACCGTAGCTGCCGTAAAGCGGTTGTTGTTGTTGTTGTTATTGGGCTCGCTGTACACAGGTGTGTTGAATAAAGTGGAAGCCGTGGATGACGAAGCTCCCCTCCTATTGTTTTGTTATTAAGAAGTAAATAAGAAGTTAAGTGTATCAGGTGCGACGAACCCAGAAAGCTCGGTTACAGTATTGTTTGGTCGATGAATGAAATAAATTTACAAATAAATAAATACATTTTTTGTTAAAATAAAATAAAAGCACTCTTTTTAATGTTTCTCTGTGTCATGACGCTTTTGATGCCTTGTGTGAAGCTCTTGTTACTATAGAAATACATTCGCCTTGCCTTGACTTTAATTCAGCTTGTTCTCAACCAACCACAAAGTGAAGCGCAGCTGCATGTTTGTTTAAATACAGCTTCTATGTAAATAGTGTGTGCTATAACTTGAATATTTACTTGCAATAAGCTCGGTGTGGAAAAAGGTTCATTTTGCATCCTGAGCTGAACTAAAGTTTCTAATTCCACAATCATGCCTCTTCTGGTTTTAGTCTACATGTTGGCTTGTTGTGTTACTATTCCGAAGAGTAAGTGTGACATAAAATGATGACCTGGGTGAAATGTGGATCAGAAAATGGATCATTTATGAGATATTGGGTTTCCAGTTGATTATGTGTCCTCAATGTCACGGGACAGTGAAAGGCCTCTTTTTAATCACTCAGTATTTTTTTTAATAGATGAACTGTTTTCTGAGTTTTCCTCACACCAGGGTTTAGTCAGACCCCGGAGCCAATGAAAAGTCGGGACTGCAAAACATTTGAGATCTCTCGTGTGCATTAATTATCGCTTTTTGAAGCTTATTGGTCATGGGTCTTAAATCAATCTTCACCATTTTAATCGATTGCGTTTTCTCACATTCTGCAAACTTTGCTGACTTTGGTTTTAGTTTATTTTTATTGACACTTTATTTATTGTTAAATGTTTAGCATACCTGCACTGTCGTTCATTTCCTGCTCTGTGTGACCTTGAATTGCCCCCCGGGGATAAATAAAGTTTTTTGAATTGAATTGAATTGAATTGAATTGGAGTCTTAACTCAAAAACGAGTGAGACGTTTTCTCACATTATTAATGAGCAATAATGTCGTCAGTAATAGAAGCAGTAGCTGCAGATGTTGACCATTTCATTCATATCTACCTTTTTGGACCCTTTTCTTGCTGAGATACTCATTATAAATAACTGGTCGTTAAAGAAGCAATGTGTAGGATTGAGTGCCCTCTAGTGGTGAAGTTAGAGAATACCACCACCTAAGAACTGCTCCTCTAACTCTGTTTTCTCCAAGCTTGAACGACCTAGTGTGACCTTAAGTCAAGTTTATTATCTTAAGATGAGATAAGATAATCCTTTATCGACTTAGCATGAAAACAAAAAGGATGATCATATTTTTAAGGTGTTCGCACATCCAAATATCTCATGAAGTAGGTGTGTAGCAGGACATCAACCTGTCACATTGAAAGAAAGAATCCTGCACACTACTGTTGCTAAGCAGCACCAATTTATTAGAAAAAATGTTGGCGATTCCAGATTCGGCAATGTTCATGTGTAACTTAGTTGTAACTATGATGTGTTTTTCGATAAGGGGGAATTTGTGAATACAAACCAAAATAAACTACAACTTCTTTTAATTCTACTGAATAATAATCTGAATAGTTCTTAAAAGATAATTGAGCACTAAGGCTTGCAGACTGAATGTAGAAAAACGTCCTGAATCTTGTTCGCTATGAATCTCTGCGATGTAAAGCTAAAGGGAACAGAGACATGAAACTCCACACTGAACATCACTGAGGACAAAACAAGTTAACTTAAACAAGCTTATTTTTAATGGATCTGCAAAACTGTTTGAATTTCCAAAGAGAACTTCTGTACCTCCCGCCCACAGTTACCCAGTGGCAAACGTTACACAACGTTACAGAAACGCTTCCAACCCACAGAAATCTGCATGCAGGAAAAAAAAAACCCAAAGAGGGAAAAAAATCAAATCAAATAAAAAAAAAAAAATTAAAGTCAAATAAATCATACAGATAAAAATAAAACATCAATAAACAGGACATACTGTATAATGCCATTCTCTTGGCTGGAGGAGAAATTCAAACGCTTCTGCTTCGGCTCAGCTTCCTCGACATCGGGAGCCTGAGCCGACAGAATATTAAACTGTAATTTCATTGGGTGGATGTGGCTCCGCCCACCACACAGCCCCGCCCCTGTCTTCCATATAAGGCACAGGACAAAATAAACCCCCACATACAAAAGGAGCTAGCCACGCCTCTGTCACTTGGTAACAAATTGTAAATGACCAAATACGGTTAGACAACAGAAACCCCACTAAAGTGTACAAAATGTTAATCCTACGTTTGTCTTTTTTCTTTGATTTTCTTTGAGTTTGATTTCCTCCCACTGAAGGTGAGTGCTGTGGCTGGGTGGGGGTGGGGGTGGGGATGGGAGGGGGGGTTTAAGGGTTTGGTGAGGCTGTCCAACAAGGTGAGCTCAGGCAAAGGAAATATTAAAAATATGAGCTTGTCTTTTCTTTTTTTTTCTTTTTTTCTTTTTTTTTTTACAACCTTTAAAACAAATGACAAGAAACGTGACTGGATTTCTCTTTTTATCAGAAATAAAAATGATCATCAGATGGAAGGATTGGAAGAATATGGGTGGGTGTGTGGGAGGAGAAAAAGGAAGGAAGGGAGGGGGGGGATTAGACGAGTGAAGTGGTTTATTGTTTTTATTCTGATAAAGAGACAGACAGAGAGTGTCAGTGTGCAAGAAAACTCATGAGACAGGTTAGAGAGCGAGAGAGAGAGAGTTAGAGTTAGCAGTTAGAGAGAGAGAGAGAGAGAGAGAGTATGTGTCAGAGTGTGTGTGCATGTGTGTGTCTGTGTGTGTGTTTGTGTGTGTGTGTGCATTAGTGTGAGTGAAACAGAGGAGTAGTTCAACTGCAGCACTTGCTCTTCCAGCCTGTGACTCCACTTCCACCGCTGATGTCGACGTTTTCACTGTTGGGCTCTTTTACAGGCGTCTGGCAGAGAAAACACACAAAATACAACTTAGTAAAAAACACATGAAACTTAACCAAATGATCCTCTGTTAAACACAAAGGCAGGAAACTGTGTTTAATACTGGCGATATTTAGAGCATGTATAGAATAGAGATTTTTATCATTTTATGTGTCCTTTATTGTAGCAGGGAGGACCCACTGAGAACGAGGTGTCTGTTCCAGGGGTGCCCCGCAGCAATACAAATATAAACAGTTTAAAATAATGTCATGGACACTGTGAATTCACATCTTAAAACAGTTGCATGTTCCTTTCCTCAGTAGTTCGGATACTAGCTCTTTAAAAACGCTGTATGAGAGGGCGGCTCCTTGTATAGCACTTTTCTAGTCTTCTAACTACTTAAAGCACTTTTACACCGCATGTCTCACCTACCCATTCACACACTGATGGCAGAGGCTGCTATCAGAAGTAACTCATCCCATTCATGCCCATTCATACACCGCCGACGAAGCAGTGAGGGAGCAATTCAGGGTTAAGTGTCTTGCCCAAGGACACAGCAGAGTAGTTGCTGCAGGAGCTGGGGATCAAACCCCCAACCTTCCAGTTGAGAGATGACGACTCTACTCATTGAGCCACAGCCGCCCCATCAATGATGGGTGTAGCAACTCTTAAAAAGCAGTCCTTCCCTATTCAGTCCTAAACCTCGGTATTTTTCAAAGTGGTCCAGTTTTTAGATCTGGTTGAATGGCTTGAATTGTTTATAGACGGGAGAGTAGTCAGGTGAGGAGGGAGCTTTCCAATGAGTGACCTGTAAATAAAACACTGTGCTGCCCAACGAGGGCCAGCCTACAGATCGATACAGGTCACAATGATGCGTTCGAAATCTCAGTTGGACTCATTTCTTAAAATACATTTTGAAAGTCCAGTTTTAGTCGGACTTACACAATCAATTGACTTTTCTTTTTTTTTACATCACGTAAACTGACTGTTGGGTAGATTTCATCTTAACAGAGTGAGCGAAGCAAAAAGTCAGATACGTTAACTGTACATCTTTTAACAGTTACGGATGTAACACAACCAAAACAGAAAGGTTTGCAGATTTTTTTTAAAGACTTAGTAGAATAGACAGTAACGTTATCTCTGCCAGTTGTCCAGCTTGAAATGAGTGTTGTTGTTTTGTGACATCAAAGTGATTGGGACGTACTTTTCAAAAAGTGTTTAAACACTCAGAGAATCATGATGCTATGACAAAGTCAACATATCCTGAGTTTCAAACTGCATCCTTTATTGAACGCACACAATAAAGTTCAGTCTACAACATGGATAGTGTACACACCTTTCTCAGGATGTCTTCTGCTAACGTGAGGAAAGCCTTCTCGATGCTGACGTTGGCCTTAGCACTCGTCTCAAAAAACCTAATGCCGTGCTCTCTTGCGATCTGTGGAGGAGAAATCATAGAAGAGTCAGAACGAAGAGTTCAGCTGAAGAAGCTCCGGTCCAAAAATAAAGTGACTGATCCTCAACGCAGGACACAGATCAGGTATCCCAAACACACACACACACACACACACACACTTCCATTCTAGTGAGGGAGGTGTGTGTTTGTATGAGTACGCAGATCTGGATCTGATGTTGCTAAATCTGCAGACAGACTTGTCAGTGCTGGCTCCCTCTGGTAAAATGAGACACAGATCTTAAAGGCACTGCACACACACAAAGAGGTTTTCACTTGTACTGGAGAGGTAGATTTACCCCCAGGGCCCAATGGGAGCAGCTTTTCTCAAGATTTGATTGTACAGTGACAGAATCCAAGGTTTAAAAAAAGGTCATGAAGAGGAAGTGACATCACTGAGGAGTCCCCGCAGTCACTCATACCAGAGGGGGATAAGTACTTGTCCACATCTGGACATGGTGCATCCACATGGAGAAAAAATAAAAATCCTTCTTAAAGACTTATAAATGTTGAACTCTTGACTTTATTTCAGCCCCATTTTAAAAGTGACAGTTTGCAGGGTCATCTTTCATCAAACTCAGTGATGTGAAATACGCCTGCAGATGTTTCCCGCTAGCCACAAAACTACACCAAGAAAAATAAAGAGAAATGTGGTCACGGTAAATCGAGATATGTTGCATTATGGGTAAACTCAAACCTTTAATCTGCTATGATCTCTTTTTTTTTTACTCTATTTAGTGAGACAGATTGTTTTTTTTATCATTTTAATTTGAATCAAAATTCAATATTTTAACACAGCTCCACTTCTCTAGTTTCTGGCCCATCTTCTGGATCTGTTTAGTGTTTCTGAAATGTGTTTTCAGTCCATTCCAGTAAAAAGACAGGACTGAAATGTAACTGAAGGTGGCTTAGAGGTTTTTCTAGGAATTAAGGGCGTACTCACCCTAGCAAAGTTGTCCCGTACCGTGCTAAAGGAAGTGTACCATGCTGGAGCACTCACTCTGGTCAAATGAACTGGACCTTAGAGGTTAAGCGTGTTTAGGCACGGTACGGATTGCCAGTGTGATCGCGCCCTGTAAGTCTACAACTCAGCCAATCAGCAACAACGGCGTTCGGTTTACACTGTGGCAGACTGCATCATCTCACCTGCTCTCCCTTGGCTTTTGGTACAACCCTCTTGTCCTCCATGTCACACTTGTTGCCTAGCAGCATCCTCTCCACGTCTTCATTTGCATGCTGAAAAAGATTCAGATAAAAGATTATTAGTTTACATTTGTTCACGAGTTACATCACACTCGGCTGCATCTCTAGATATCGTCACCTCCACAACATCTCTCTGTAGGGGTCTTACATATTCAACCCACTTGATCCACAGTTTAATGAACACATCTTTCTGAAGACAATAGTGATTCTTTCTGTTACATAAATATCAATATCATCCCTCCTGTACTGCAGAGAGTGACACACATGTCGGATGACGTCCTGCTGTTGGTTAATGCTGTGGCTACATATACGGACCATTTATGGCGTGGATGTGCAGCAGATTATTCACTGTTAACAGCTACACCTGCAGCACACGCAGTGAAGTGTTGAGTGAAACACAGGCAGCTGAAGACGGTGAGCTTTCTTTTAAGAAGAAGGTACAATCACAGGGCTGGAGGTGTCGACTAAACATACGGTAACCAGCCACAAGTTCATTCGTAAAGTCTATAAAGAAACATGTCGCTCCCCCGGCTCCCTCTTCACCTGTTGTCTCTTTACTTCTCCGTGTGAGTGTATCAGCTGCTGTCAGAGAGCTGGAGACAGTATGTGATAAAAGGAGGGTGTTTTTTGTTTTGTTTTTAAAGTTATTTTTTGGGTCTTTTTGACGTTATTAGATAGAACAGCTGAAGAGAGACAGGCACTGTTTGGAAGAGAGAGTGGGGGACGATATCAGTAAAGGATGGAGGTCAGATTCGAACCGACGGCCGCTGTGATGAGGACTATAGCTTCTGTACATCGGGCCCACAGCATAACTGCTAGGCTATCCGGCACCCCTAAGTAGCTTTTGATTTAAAGGCAGAAAATGACCCAAATAATATAAAGTATGATTGTTTGAGTAACTCTCTTCCAGGACTCCCGGAGAGAAACGATTTGGTCTCGATGGAGTTTTTGAGAACCTGAACAAGGGAATGTTTTCCAATGTTGTATTAAACCATGACTATTTGATTGCGAAAGTATTTGCTTATTGGTTTTCTTGTTTGACAAACTTAACAAAAGGTCAGTAAACAACACTGATCATACTACAAGCATGCCACTCTCCAAGGAACAGAATTCCCTGTATCCTATTAGCCCTCTGTGAAATCAACAACACACTTCAACATTAGCGGGGGGAGAGTTCTTAGTTTGCAGGAAATTCATTGTGTTTCCTTTCCTCGACCGGACTCAAAGGTCTTTAACACCGAGGGTGAGAAAAATTACAAGAAAGCGTTCCAGACTAAACCCAGAGCCAGGCAGTCTCGCCTAATCGGCTTCATTTAATGTGCAACACCTTCAAACTGATCAGGTGACAGAATATTACACTGGACTGTGCAGCCAGAGACAGACAGATCATGAGGGTTATTTATGTGATGCGTTTGATGCTTGGCACAGATCCAGGAGATTACACACATAAAAGAATAATAATTACTGAGACCACGAGTAGCTCGATGGAAGAATAAAACACAGAAGTTCAATACAAAGAAACAACAACATAGAACACAGTGGAGAGGTAGAGAGCAACAACTCTTCACAAAGATGTTTCTACTTCACACGAAGGTGAGCTCAGCAGCAGGACAAACAGACGACATGTGACCGGCAGCTCGTCTGATTTATCTCATGATCACCTCACTACTATATGAAGTATCTGCCCTTTACAAAAATGGAAATTGGGGGCAGTGGGTGGAGCTCCTATCCAGCAGACTGTAGGTCAGGGCTTAGAGAAAACGTTGCATTGAAAACTTAGTTCAGGTCTGTGTTGTGTTATCTCGTGCATTGTAACAGTAACATTGACTGATTTGTTTTCAAACAATAGGTATCAGGGGCGCCAGATAGCCTCGGGGTTATGTTGCGGGCCCCATGTACAGAGGCTATAGTCGTCATCGCAGCGGCTGTGGGTTCTAATCCGACCTCTGCCCTTTGTTGCACGTCATCCCCCACTCTCTCCTCCAAAACACTTCCTGTCTCTCTTCAGCTGTCCCCTCTGATAAAGGCCAACAACTTTAACAAAGTGGTGAAAACAACCAATTATTGATGTTTTTGACAATCTTACTTTGTATTATGTGAAAGTATTACAGACAGAAAACGTGGAGAGCAGCTGTGGGAAGGAATACACTACTGTAAGACTCATGCTATAAGACGTGAGGCAACTAGGGCTGGTCCCGAATTATTCGTTTTTTGTTTTTTTTTGGGTACCTGATATTCCTATCTTCACAGCGGTCAGCAAACGTCACACTTCAGTTCACCGCGGCCGTTAAAGGGAAGACAAAATGCCGAGAACTCAGGTTTGAAACTGGCCTACCATGGTGGCACAACAAGCACGAAAAGTCACCTGAATGCTGTAAGTAGTAACGTTATAGAGACTTACGGCTGTATCTGACTAAAATGACTCAATATAAGCCACACAGTAACTGTCATGCTGTCTGTGTTGTTCTCCGATGTGCACACGCGGACTCGACTGCGCGTCCCTTTTTAAAAAAAAAAAATTCTGGAGTCCGTCTGTAAACTGAGCACACTTCATAATAACATAAAGCATGCATTTGTTGTATTACAACGTTATGTACAAGAGGGCACAGTTAGTCCCGGTGCAGTGTGACCGCGGGACGTGCCAGCAAGTGTGACCGCGCCCTTATTGAGCCGAGCCGCGCACCCCCCCGCCCCCACCGGATATTCGACTATTCGCTGTTTATAACTACCGAATATCCTGATCCCAAAAAATGTGTATTCGGGACAGCCCTAGAGGCAACCCAGGAAGAATCAGACACCTATGGAGACCTGACACTCAGTCATTTGGTCAAAATATAACAAACACTTTTAAACATTTACCACACATGACAACATTCTGGGACAAAACAAGCGCAACGGGAAGCCAAAATTGTAAGTGAAACTCGAAACTTGTGGGGATCCCCTGATGTGATATCTGAATATCGAGTGAAACTTTTCTAAGTGTAGGCAACGTTAATTGAGCTTCTTAATGAGCTGAGTCAAAAGAGCTGAAACGCACAAAAAAACAAAAGCTACGGAACGAGGCGGTCGCTGTGTGTATCAACAGAGGAGAAGTTTAAGTATGTGTGTGTGTGTTTAGCTACAGTAAGAGTGTAAGATGAGCAGATTAATGTTGTTTGTTACACACACTAAAATGAAAATGTGATCAGATTATGACACCCTGCACGGCCTCATATCCAAGATGTGACTCACTGTCTCATCAGTCCTCTTAAAGCCTCTGTTTAAGCTACCCATAATGCACATGGGATCCCATACAGTACACTGGTATACTTTATTTTTTAACATGACCACATAGGTTGTTTCTCTAATAAACAGCCTGTAACTTGAGAGTAAATGAAAGGCTGGTTTTTGCATGATTTTGAATAGAAAGCTTCCCAAGGGGTTTGACAACAGGTGTACACAAAATCAAATAATATCTCATTCAACAACATTAATAAATAATGTTACTGGGCAGGTTGAGTTTATCAGCTGCTGTTGTTGACTGGAGATAAACACAACACAACCTCCTGTTCTCCTGCAACAAGCCAGATGCACACAGACATCTGGTTCATCTGTTGTAGTTTAGTCACACACGCCTGCTGCACAGCTCACTGCGCACTCATCATCCAGCTAGTTAGCAAAGCTGGCTGCATTCCCTCACACTATTGATGTCACTCTGTCAATATGCCAACAATAAGCAGTGGATGAATAAAGGGAGTGCCGACACTCGACATTCACGCACACATCCTCATAACATCAGACCCAGGAAACATAAGTCAGAGTGTGTGAGTGTGTGTCATTCACCTCGTCGATGTTGCGCAGCCATTTGCTGATGTTTTCGAAGCTCTTGGCGTTGGTGATGTCGTAGACCAACATGATGCCCATGGCTCCTCTGTAGTAGGAGGTGGTGATGGTGTGGAACCGCTCCTGGCCCGCTGTGTCCCTAAAAGCAAACAACAACAAACAGATTCTTCTTATTTTTTTCTTGTTTTGATTCCAGCCCGATTCTACCGGCGAAGAACTTCAGATAAGTCTGATTTTAACTTCATCAATACATTAATTGAACTGAGTATCAGCAGGGTTTCACAGAGATGTTTGTCTACAGCAGTGACTCGATGATTACTTCACAACATGCTGGGATTCCTCACTTTCATCGACAAATCACAAAACATATCAGCAACAAAAGTTCACCATTTTAAGTGCTTTCTTGGCTCAACAGAGTCTGTTGCATTGTTAATATTTAGCTTATAAATAAATACGTTCTTGAAAATGTCGTATCTGTGCGAGGTGTGCTTACTCCTCTAACAGTAAAAAGGAATTATTCGTGTCCGCTTCAGGCCAGTTTTGGTTTAGAAATCACTCAATGTCATTGTGATGATATTCCTGTGCTCGTCAAAAAAGGGCTGAGAGAAATTATTGAAATATTTAAAGTGCCATGAGCACATTTCTTACTCTGAGCAGGATGAATATCTCCTTTTTTGGCAAATTTATTTGGAGAAAGATTGTTGTTGTGAGCATTAGAAGTTGAACCTGGTAACAGTTAAATTCCTCTTCAGGCAAACAGTGTCAGCCGTGACTTTTGCCTATCAGGGGAAAAACTGCAAACATGCATTCATCAGTGTTAAAAAGAGGAAGAGAGGAAGCCCAGGAGCACGAGCACCTACATTTAGAATAGTTGTTTCACTATGACGTTGAAATAATAGCTTGGTTGAAAAGTACAATTTTATTGATCTGGTGAACATGAAAACATCTCTGGGTGCTCGGGCTGAACAGTGAAGATTAAGCCCAGACATTTAATGTGCTTGGACAGGAAGAGGAGAAAATGTGAAGTGGAGTGAAGCCGAGATACATCCAGACACAGAGGAGGTTTAATGGACAGTATCAGGATGAATGTGATCGAGTTTCAGATCCGGTCAAAATCATGGCCGAGGGCCAAAACACATATTCTGAAACTAAATGATGTGAGACATATCCTGGATAGAATTGCATGTGTGCAGTCTTGAGAACAGGCTTTAATAAAACTTGCATAAACACTAAACAGGTGAATTATGGGTATATAGAGTAAAGGAAAAGTGGGTGAAAAATTGAGGTTGAGCACGAATTTTGGACAGACAAAATCAGAGACAAACACTAAGTCATTACTTTTTAAAACTCAACAGAATGGCTAACGATCTTTGACAATTAATCAAAGACTGCTACCATAACTATTGATCATTTATTTGTTAATTCAAGTAAAACATGCCCACTACAAACACACAGTGCCCAGGTTTACAGAAACTATATTTGTTTTCTGTAAACCAGCTGATGTTGTCTAGAGCCTCTCTCAGAACTGTAAGACCCTCACATTAAACACGATATGATTCCTAATTGGCCTTGAAGGAATAATCTCCTTTCTGCTGAAGAGCTGCTCTCTTTATCTTAGAAATGCTGCTTTATCAATAACAGTTTTGTGTTCAGACTTTGGGAATTTCTTCTACCACAACAACACTAGTGATCTCATTCTTTAAACCTTAGTTTTCTTTTGAATGAACAAACTTTAATTTCAGCATGTAGTATGAATATTTGCCACTTTGGCCTGTCTTTTATAAAAGTTCATTGAACGTCTTTGTTTTGAGGATTGCCATGTTGGGGCGCCGGATAGCCTAGCGGTTATTTCACGCGCCCCATGAACAGAGGCTATAGTCCTCTCTGCAGGCAGCAGGTTCGAATCCAACCTTTGCTGCATGTCATCGCCCACTCTCTCCTCCCAACATTTCCTGTCTCTCGTCAGCTGTCCTTTCCAATAAAGGCAAAAAAGTCCCCAAGAAAAAAGGATTGCTTTGATGTTGACAAAGCCATTAGATCATTTCTGGTCGTACCAAATAATGAATCAATAAATCAGCTTCAGTCCTATATGCAATCTCCTAAACTCTCACCTTTAAACCTAAACCATGTTTTGTTTTTTTGCAGAAAATATGTTACAAATTAAGACTTTCGTTTGAGAAAGTCAGCTGTTGTGGACTACAACGATAAGCCTGCAGCAGAGCTCCTGATGGACTGATGACCATTTCCTGTTCTAACATTTTTCTGGGCTTGAGGGAGGCATGTCAAACAGATGTTTCCCTATGATGTAACAACCCATCAACGGAGGAGAAATGAAAGGAAAGACATTTTTTTAAAGCGTTAGTGTATTTTACAGCCCTTCTTAAAAGTTGGGAAACAAACTAAAAAGTACATTTTTTAAAGAGTTCATTCACTCACCAGATCTGTAGTTTGATCTTCTTTCCTTGTAATTCAACAGTTTTGATCTTGAAGTCTATTCCTGTAACAAAAAAAGAAGATAATAATCAACAATAGCTCATAAAGTACAGATAATTAAAGGTGCAGATGAGCAGAAAAAAACAGCTGATGTAGGGGAAATGAAGAGGAGGGGAAAAAAAGGAGATATCCCCAAAACACACAAGACAGACATTTATAAGTGAGTTTTCTCGTCACACAGACAATAACAGTGTCTCTTCCTGATTCTGCAGTGTCATGCCCAGACCTTCAGCCTATCAGCACACGACTGCTGGATGAGCAGCCGTGTAACAATGGGCACAGACGCACAAAAGAACCAGGTCACAGAGAGAATTCAGGTTCAGACATGAAAGCTGAGAACGAGTTGAAATGTACTGAAATGACCTTGTCACTGTAAAAACATGTGCATACACGCGGTTGGTTGGAAACATGATATTGCACATATTAAAAGTGTATTAGTCATATCGAATGTTGATGCCTTTAGGGTTTGATTTGTGGTTGGAAAAGTTGGATTTACGGTGCAGGGAGAGGCTAAACTGCGGTCAGAGAGATGTTTCTCAAAGTGGAAACAAACTTATTTAGACTTTTAGAAGTTTCCATTTTAGTTTTTTAAATTACTTTAAATATAAGGACACTGTGCTATGAAATATAAACTGAATTTCTTTGTGTATTAGAGGGAAAGTGAAATCACAACAAAAGCTTTACATGACACTTTTTTTAAAGCAGGATTATGCTAGAAGTGGGATTCACGCTTCATCCTTTAACTTCCTTTCACCGCTGTCCGACATTATCCTGTCGTCTTCTTCTTTGGTCGATTAACGTCTGTTCATGTTGTAATTTGTTATAATTATTTAAGTCTTTAACGTCACTGTGAAGAGCTGCAGTGGGGAAATCGATTTAGAGAGCATTCTTTGTTATTAAAATATCAATAATTTGCACCAGCATTTTGATAATTGTACCACAGGAGTCAGGACGACAATATATTGCTGTTTCGACACTTTGTCCCCCCCCAAGTCTGTGAAGTACTTTTATTCAAATATGTACTGAAACTGGACAAATTCCACGACTAGGAAAATTCACACTTATGCTAAGCTAATTATGTTTAATATTTCTTTGTAGAATCAGTTCTTCTTTTTGCCCAAAACATTTTGAATAAAAAGGAAAAATGATGATTAACATTTTCCAGTGTATTCAATTTCCTTGTCCCTGACTTTCAGTCCTAAAGTCAAAGATATTCCACTCATGGAAAAGCAGCAAATCCTCCAAGTTGTGAAGAAGATTGACCCAAAAAGTTTTTTTTGCAATTACCATAAAACTCGATCACCTAAAGAATGCAAATCCCTTTTCTGTTGATTGTTCAAAACAGAACTGAAACTTGATATTGAAAATAATCATTTTCAAACCCACAAAGACAAACGAGGTACAAAAGTGAAACTACAACAAATAATCATAATAAATCATTTGTTCTCAATATCAGTCAGGTTTATAATCCCCATCGTCAAGCTAGGGAAGCCCCAGAGGAGGCCACGTTGAAAAGGGGTGACTCATACTGAAACTTTTTGGCCAGTGTTTTCCTCTTAAATCGTGAGCTGTCGGTTCAGCTCTGGTCAGAAACTGTGGATGGTTAAAAAGTCAAAGAAACAGCTGTGCTCTCTAGGTGGGGCAGTCATGTAATAATGAAACACAGGCTGCCAAGGTGTGACTCACTGGATAATATGCACTCCCCAGAGGGAGGGAGGAACAGAAAGATATATAGTTAGCTAACAAAAAGAGACGAGGGGGATTGTGAAGTAGAGACGGCTTACTACGTTTACAAACTCCTCAAAAGCAACAACAGATTTACCTTTTTAATATTGTTGATGAAACAAAGATATGAAGGGGTTGAGGTTTCCTGACAGTTAAAAAAAAAGACATCTCTCAAAGATCGGACTTGGGGCGCTGGTGGCTTAGTAGTTAGTTTGCCCGCCACATGTAGATTACAGAGGCTACAGTCCTCAAATGGGAGCGACCCCAGTTCCAATCCGACATGTGGCTCCTTTGCCGCATGTCATTCCCCACTCTCTCTCTCTCTCTTTCCATGATTTCCACTGTCCTCTCCAATAAAAGGCACAAAAAGCTCCAAAAAGTTAATCTTGAAATAAAAAAAAGATCAGACTCCACAGGGATGACATAATATTTGTGTGTTCCAAGTGATGAGTAAAACAGTTTTTTCCTGATGAGGTTCTCTGGCAAGTTGTCAAGAAAATATGTGCATTGTGTAATCACACACGAAGCCAATCACTGGAAAAATGGGGCCACTTATCCGAAGGAGAATGACACTTTCTATAACAGTCAAAAGTTGAATTGGACGTCTTAAAAAAACAGCGAGTACATGGTTTATGGCCGGCCCCCGATCTGTTTTCAATCCCAGAGGAACCATTCCTTCCACAAGTATGAATTCCACTGTAGCCAGTCGCCAGTTTCCATGCAAAATTCATGGTGTTTTGTTGGGGAAGGGATTTCAGATCACAACATCATGCATATTCAGCACTTCATTTATGCATAACCTCTAATTTACAAGGAGGAAGGACAGAGAGAGAGTGACTGGGAATGAGGATGAGAGGCTGATGAGAGAGAGAGAGAGAGGGGGGTTTTCCGGTGGGGGTATTTTGAGGAGCAGCTGTGCATGTGTGTCTCTAAAGGTATGAGTGCTGTGTCAGAGGAAGAACACACTCTTGTTTCACACGTCCTGGTTCTGCTGGTTCTTCACAAACCTCTGGTACTCTCTTGGACTTTCCGGCTCAGACTTTGAAGGCTGTAACTGTTTACGTCTCAGGCTTCTAATAAAGTGAAGTGTTGGATTTATGCAAGCTTTGATTTTGGATTATAGTTATCCTGTACGTTCTGTACTTGCTGCACGTCATCAGCACTATGATAAATCTACTTCAGTGGTTTGTTACTTTGACTAAACAGACTGAAACAAGAAGTCGAAGCAATAAGTTGATCTCAAAATAAACTGGAAAGCAATGAATCTGACAGGTGATTGACCATGAAGGCAATCTTTAAGAACAAAGCCAAAAGAATTTAACTTATTTGAGCCCCTCAACATTTTCAGCCACTGATACGATACACGTCATTGTCCCCTTAGGGAAATTTGTCTTGGACTCAATTGGTCAGAAAAAACAAGTTATCCGAACGTACAGAAAATTGTGATGTGTACGTTTTCCCGTTTTCATTATTTTATACCCCCAAAGAGAAATTGTCGACCTGTCTATACGGCGAATACGCACGTATAATAAACATATCACTGTGTGGGAATAAAGCAGAATATAAACGGGGTCTTAAAGGGCTCCGGCATTTGTCCAGAAATCCTGCCAAACATACATTATCTACAATTCAATACCACAATAGTTGGCCGTGTTGCTAACAGTCAGAGCTCCCTGAAATTAAAAGTTGGACTTACATGATTGTGCTGGCAGATTGCGTTCATTGTAATCTGAAGTTTTTACAGTCTACCACACCGTGTGCTGCTTTGTTTTGAATAAGGATGGAGAACAAAGGCTGAAGTGTTGATCGTGTTGTAGTGTTTTTTTGGGACAGCTCTGTTGAAAAGCTTTAAACTAAAACCTCAACATGAGTCAAAGTATACTGGTTTTGTGACTTCTTATTTATGTAATGTACCAGACAGTTTCTCTCAAAGCCACCACAGGTGTTGCCATGATTTCAGGCCAACTGAGGTAAGTAAACACCGCAAGGAAGCACTTCCTCAACTGGATGACATTAATTACCAAAGCGGACAGTTTCAGTTCAAACACTATTATCATCTTGGTCCCTTGTCATCGTGAAACTTTAAAATCAGTGTTTTTTAAAACGAGGTACTAGTAGCCTTTGAGGTATATCTGAGAATACAGAGAGGGTATTACGATCCGCATGGAGTGTTATTCTTTTAGATGAATATTAGATGTAAATGTAGGTTTGAGAAGCACAATTTAAATCTAATAATCCTACTGTAATGCATTTTTTTTACTGTATTAACTACCATAAGCTACTGAAACAAATGCAAATATTTATGTTTCCGTTTGTCTGTTAAGTATTTTACATTTGCATAAAGACAGATTCAATATTAAACAATAGACAGAAATAAAGAAATGGATTTGTGGTTGAAACGTGGCATCAATAAAGCTGAAAACATCAATAAAGAAGAGAAAACAATGCAGAAAAGAGAGACGTAACAGAGCTGTATTCTTCAGGATAGTGTCAGCATCAGGAGTTCCCAAAAAGTGTTTCAATATCTAGATTGTTGCTCAGTAACTCTGAAACTGATGGTGGAGCTGTATGAAGAATATCACATCTACATTAAAAAAGTTTGAGAACCACAAGTGCAGTATTTGGATACTAATTTAGATCAAACCCAGCATGTTGATTTGAATACCCAAACAGTAGTGTTAGACAGCTGGAGCTCATTATCTCTGATATGAAACAGGTTCTTTTGCAGCTTATTGAAATGTACTTGAGGGTTGACTTATAACTTGTTAAATGTACTTCAAATAAGTATACTGCAGTTGCTATAAAAGCTAACAAGCAATGAAACACTTTACTCGTCTTGGCCGGGAAAGTACCTCTGCAGAGGAGCAAAGGTCACTGTCGGGCTTTGACTGCTGAAGAACCTGTCACGCTGCATTCGACCATCATCACACAGCCTTCCCTTGAACTGATGAGCGCTGTCATCATCATGCCTTTAACTTTAACGTAATCACCAACATTTTGTTAATCATTTGGCAACACAAGCGCTTACTAGGAAACAGAGTGTAATACAACACAAACATCAGCTAATTCCAAGATTCAGCATCAGCCAAACCATAAACACAAAAACATTTACATGTGACAGGGAGCTTTGCTACACAGCGATTGTTCAGCAGTGCTGTACCTCAACAAATCTAATCTGGCCTGGATGTCTGTGGGAACAAAGTTGCCCTTTATGGTTGTGTGTTCTTAGGCACACAGTCAAGAGGAGTCGACACTTAAAGCTGGGCTTCAACTAAAGTTCAATCAACAGATCAAGGATGTAATGCCAGTGTTCTGCAAACATTTAACTTTGCATCTTATGTTACATTATTACTCAGCACTGATCTTAAGCAACAGGAGTAAACAGATCCGTCACTTGGGCTGTGAAAGGACTCAAGATAGTTTGACACCTGACTCATGAGAGCGTGATGCTGGACGCATGCGTAGAGGTCAGAGGGAGGAAAAAAGGCTGATGATGCCACCATGATGGATTGTTTATGTTTTCTTTGAAGAAGTCAGTGAGGGCAACTTTCTACCTGTAGAAATCACAGGTACAGGTACTTCCATACCTTCCCAGTGCAGTTTCTTTTACTTTTATTCAACTTTATTCCATGTTACTTTTGTTCAAATAGCATCAAATTCACCAGCTATAATCACACATCTGGATGTTGCTAACACTTTAATCTAGCAGCAATTTTACACCTACAGAAATATAAACAGCACAAAGACTTGAATTTAATCATTTGGTTAATTAGTCTTGTGATTTATATTTTAATTATATTGCTCATGAATTCATGTTAAAGAGTTTAACTCAATAATTATTACAGTACTGCTAGTTGTACTTCAGTAAAGTCTCTGAATGTTTTTCTATCACTGCTTTCTGGGAGCTTTCACTGTCATTTTGTACAAAGATCAAGATATTTGTTACCTTTAAAGTGTAATTCACAACAAGGACTGTTTACATTTATGTAATATAGTTAGTTATATATGTTTGTATTGAAATGCCTGTCACCTATACGGAGAGTTAGTGCTTTTGTAACAGCAGTACGGCCCTGTATATTAATGCTACTCCAGCTAGCTTAGTAGCCACTGGGTCAAGTGACATGACAGCAATTCCCCTACTACCTAAACCGGTTATACTAGCCAGTTTTGGCAAGTTTATCTGAAACAATAGTGACGTTTTGTTATTAAAGTCACAGTCATTTGCAACCCTTGTTTATGAGGTTTAGATAATAGATAATAAAGCTGCACAACTAGCTTTCCAGCTAACCTGTGTAGGCCTGCAGAGGGGCTAAACGTCAGTGCATGCTGTTAGCACGCAGGCTAACCAAATATGTCCTGCCTACCATTTCCAGCTGCAGGAGAGAGAGGCGAGTGTGCCCCCCCCCCCACCCAGCTGTCAAACTGTCCACAGATAGGGGGGTTCAACTAAAATCAGACACACCTGTAACAACATATGATCCAGTATGTGAGGCTTCTTCTTACCTATGGTGGAGATGAAGGTTGTGTTGAAGGCGTCGTCTGAGAAGCGGAACAGCACACAGGTCTTCCCCACGCCCGAGTCTCCGATCAGAAGCAGCTTGAACAGCAAGTCGTACGTCTTCTTCGCCATTGAAAAAGCAGCTTGTGACCAACCAGACAAAGATACAAAAACAAAAAAATTGTAACCTAACACGCCTATGTGAAGCCTAAAGCCAGCTCCTGAGCCAACCTGACCAACGCTTCTCTTGACTGTTAGCGGTTTACAATCTGGGATTTGTTGATTAGCTTGGCAAGCTAGTTAGCTAAATACCACCCGATTAACGTAGACGTGTCCGAGAAATTATAATATTCCCAAAGCCGGACTGTTTCCCCCCTCTCACAGCATGAGAACAGAAAGCAAAAAATAGGATCTCCTCCCCGTGTGATTCCTCTTTTCCACTCTTTCTTTTCTCCCACACAGTCGGCACAAAATGGCTCCTCTCTCTCTCTCTCTTCTCTCTACCCCGACTCACTCTTTCTTCAAACTAACGGTGAGCTAATTCAAATTCTCGGCACACCCCGTCATACCCAGAGCCCTGCCGCTAGCTCGACCGAGAAGAACTTTGAAAAAATCTTGATGTTAAATTGCGTCAAATTCCCTGTCTCTTCGGAGTTATTTCGCTTTTTCTTCAGGAGAGATTAGACACCGAAATATAGACGACCGCCGTCGCCTTCGAATGGGAGCCACCACCGCGGCGACACCCTAGGCCCACAGACACGCCTTTGCCCCGCCCCTTCTGTCTAACTCCTCGCCTCTGATTGGTCATAACTGCTGTCAATTCACTAGGCACTCTAGTGTGATTGGCTGTCTCCACAACACAATCTGAGAGGATAAAAGGGCGTTTCTTAGATTGACAGAAAGGGCAAACGTTACTGCGTAAGTTACTCGGACATTTAGGCTCAAACCTCCCATTCCTTCATTGATTGAAATGTATCTAATGAGCCAATATGGCGGCCGGTTTCATGCGGATTCCCTGTACGTTCCAGTTTTCATGGCAAACTGGCATTAGACGCGGTGAGTTTCCCAGTTGTGAGTCAGGCAAAGTGATGTCATTTATAAAAAAGCACTTCTGTGCTTGTTACGGGCGTTTCCCACATCCTCTGCCCTGAGAACAACAAGGACATTTATCCTCTTAAGTCTTATAATAACTGTAAACACTATCTAGCTTTAGACTTAGTCTTTTGTGTGTGTGTGTGTGTGTGTGTGTGTGTGTGTGTGTGTGTGTGTGTGTGTGTGTGTGTGTGTGTCTTTCCTTCTTCCGCCTGTCAGAGTAGTTTGACTTTCAGACACTCCTTTAGGAATGCCGAGTATGCCCTGCTTTCTACTGCCGAGTACAGACTTGCCACAAACGGAGACAGAAAGAAAAAGAGACAGAAAGGAAAATGAAAAAATTCGGAATTATTGCACTAAGTGTAATGTTGACCTCCTGGAGGCACTAAATTAAAAGTCAGGAGTTGAAAGTTTTGTACAAAATGACATGGTAATCAAACGGGGCTGAATCATAGCTCGTAAAAATCAGGCATCAAACATGAGTAGCCCAGTCCATCAGCATCATAATCCTCTTACCCCAAAATATTCCTTAGTGTTTGTGCTTCTTAGGGTCCCAATTTTGTTAAATTATATATTTATAATTGGATGTATAAATATATAAATATTGATGGTTTCATGTTTAACCAGAACTCTAATATTGAAGCTGGTAACATGGAGCTTATTTCAATCGTGAAACCAATGATACCATAGCATCTTTCTGCCGGACGCCTCTTTGGCAGATGAAAATATTTTCAAGACCCAACACCCCTCATCATACCCCTCAACATATACTGTATATAGACATACACTATACACACCGTCAGCCACTGCTTTGCCAACAACTTCCTATATTTATAAAAATTTACCTAAAACACAAAACGTACAGAAAAGCAGGTCAGTGTGTGACAACAAACTGGAAAGAAAATAACACGGCACTTTGAAAGAGGAAGCAATTAAAAGCGATACTGTAACATGAAACCTCCAGATTTGTGACATCTGGTGTAGATTCATTTTCAGTCTTACACTTACCTGGAAGTCCCAAGTAAAAAATAGTGTGCCTTTTTTTTGTTAAGCCTTGCCAGGACCGCCTGTCAACTTAGAAAAAAAGTGAATCCTACTAAACTAGAATGTTAAATATATAAAGTTAGATTTTCATGCCACGTGTACAGAGAGGGGGGTTAATCAAATAACTTATTATAGTCTCTGGGGTCCATTAATGTCTCACTTTATGACTTCCCATGGAATTGTTGGTGAGTCCTTTACACAAAAGTGGAAATTTCACACTAACTAACAAAAACCAGACCACGCAAAGAAGTCCAAAACAGATGCTACAGAGGTCAAAAAGGTGAAACAGAGCAGAAGCTTTCATGAAGCTCACAGATTCTTTAAACCCAGCTTTTAGAGCCACCTTGATTTCTATTTCAGCCCACATTTTTATTGTGTCCTCGCTCTGTCTCTTCACCAGTTTAGCAATCTTTGTTCAGCCAGTAAATCATGTCTTAACACAAGAAGTCCTCCCCAGAGCGGATTGCATTCCTGTATCTCTCTGCATGGAGGCCCCGGGGTTTGTCTCTCTCTCTCTCTCTCTCTCTCTCTCTCTCTCTCTCTCTCTCTCTCTCTCTCTCTCTCTCTCTCTCTCTCTCTCCCTCTCTCTCCCTCACAAACAGCAAGCAGTGAACACTCGAACCTCTACAGTGATAGGTAGACACATTTAAAGAGGATGTCTGTCTTCACATGGGCTGTTTGAAAGGTATACCAGATGACATGATGGGTTTATTTCACTGTTTTACCTTTCATCCACTGTGGGATCAAGGGAAGAAAGAGAGGGGGGGATAACATGCAACGGAGTACAGACGCTGGTATGCATGTTTATCACTCGGAGGCCGGATATCCCATCTGTATGTTTCCAATAAATGGTGCTTTTCTTAATATTTTATAACATACTGCTTCTGAAATTAATTTGTAGTTTAAACATTTAGATGATGAATTAAATGTGTATATCTAAAAATGTCAAGCATTCCTTTCGTGGTATAGCGTCCAAGTTGTGAGAAATGTCTTCTTTTTTTGTCTTTGTGAGGGTAAAATATGAACCCTCTTTAGACTTTGTGCTTGTTTTGATCCTTTTGTGGTGTTTTACTCATAGTTTGAAAGGTTAACAAGAGATGAATGCTGCAAAGCTGCAGCTCGTATCAGTCTTAAGAATTACATCTTTTTCATTGAATATCTGTATGGCCCCTGTTTAATACACAACACATTTAAGATTCAACTATATCTTATATTCAACAGGAGACATCCTCCAGGTTCTCAAAAAAAGAGAAAATTATTATATCTGGCCTAAGTGACACCTTACACAAGTACCTGAGCAGAAGGGTTTTTCAGTTCAAATGTGAGTCATCTCAAGGAAACTTTACCAAACAACTCACAATACAGCAGAGTAATTCAGGCAGTTTTTTGTGGCTTTTGCAGCCTTTTCCAACACGACTTCAAAAGGTGACATATTCAAGGTTGTCTGAAGTGTGAGAGGAATTAAAGGCTGCTGAATTCCCCATGTGGCTGGGCCTTTCCCTTTTGTGGTCGGTCAATCCTACACCATCGTAAATAAAGAACAGACAGAATCAGACATTTTATAAAGAAGCTGTGTGTGAACGTTTGTAGTTTTGATAGAAATCCCCAAGTAAACCATCAAGTGTCAACTCCCACATTTCACCTGAAGAAAATGTACTCACCCTTTTTGTTGACATTGACCAGGTGCGGTCATAATGTAATTCCCACTTGTGCCACTAGGTGATGCCGTTGTGTTGTTGAAGTGTCATCATTTTATCCTGCTTTGAGAGCTTTTTAAGCAATGGTAGGGAAAAAGGCTGGGAACCACTGGTTTAGAGACTTACAAAACGTTTGAAGTATTTTCTACTTAACCTGGAAGAAATGCCACAGTGAGATTTCACCATATGCTTTTATAAAAGCATGTCCTGAAACTGATCCTGCCCTTAAAATGAAGAGGTGAAACAATATTTTGCTAAATGTACAATTATATAAATGAAACTGTAAGTTTGTTTAGACTTATGTTATAGGATATGTTTCCAGACTTTAGCAAACAAGAAGGCAACTTTAAGTAAACAAATCTACCTACGGGTAAATATTATATATATATATATATATATATATATATATATATATATTGTACGAGTATGTACGTATACAAGTTATTCTACTCCAATTTGCTCTCAATTTATTGTAAGAAAATGTACAGATGAATGAAAATTAAATAAAGGAACCAAAAATATACTAAAAATTAAACAAAGTAATATTTATAATCATCAAGTAGGTAAGGTCGTAGCCTATAGCATATTCATTTTTATTGGCTTTAAATAGTTCAAACGATAACAAAATATATTTCTCTAACTAATCAAGTGTTTTATACCATTAAGATTATTGTTCAGATCTGGATTGGGCAACAACAGGGTGAATTTCTAACCATAAAATCACACAAATATTCCAGTGTGACCAGTTGAAGTTGGTGGCAGCCTTGCACAAGAATTCGCTCCACAATGAGATAAAACTCAATTTCCCATGGTCCTTTGTTCCGCTCCGCAGTGATGTGGGGTGTGGTGGTTGAATGATTGTGTGTGCATGAGTGTGTGTGTGTGCGCGTGTGTGTGTCTGTGTGTGTTTCTGTGTGTGTTGCGTACCGGAGGGGAGCCCTGTCTCTCCGCACAGACCGAGAGACGAAAACCCAGCTCAGAGCATCAATGAGCGGCGGACAGGAGGATGCGGACGGCGGTCTGTAAGGAACTACCGGGCGTGTGAAAACGAGGACGACATGATTGTGAAGGCTGTATTCATTGATTTAATTGTCGGTATTGCTGGATTTTTTCCCCTTGCCGAATGAATCTGAATGTGAAGAGGGACCTGCAATGGAGCGTCGATCCAGCGCGTGAGATTTGCTGACCGTCTGTCTGGTTGTAAGCTGATATCACAGACAATACGAAATGGAAATTAGCCATTAGATGTATTGGCATCTCATTATTTGTGTTGGCTTAAATAGGAATCCGTGTTTTTAGACCCTGTAGCTATTTTTCTTTTTGTTATGATCAAGAAGCCATACTGAATTTATTATTAATGATTAAGGAATCCATGGTTACACAATTCACAGGCAGACAGGAGGCCAATTAAAGGCACCATTAAGGTTTTCTATTTTTTATAGTTGTACTGAATGATCCTTTGGTTGTTTTCATAAAGAATCAAAAGCCAGTCATGTCTAAAAATAAGAGCAGTGAGTCGGTGAAGGTGGTAGTTCGATGCCGCCCTCTGAACCGGAAAGAGGAGTCCAACGGGCCCGCGGGGAGCATCATACAGATGGACCTTCGGCTCGGGCAGGTGATCCTCAGAAACCCTCGAGCACCAGCCAGCGAGCCCCAGAAAACATTCACATTTGATGCAGTTTATGATGCAAACTCCAAACAGCGAGATCTCTATGACGAGAGTGTTCGACCGTTGATAGATTCTGTTCTCGATGGGTTCAATGGCACCATATTTGCGTATGGGCAAACCGGAACTGGGAAGACGTACACAATGCAGGGGGCTTGGTTGGACCCGGAGAAACGAGGTGTGATCCCAAATGCGTTCGATCACATCTTCACACACATCTCCCGTTCGCAGTCTGATAAGCAGTACCTGGTGCGGGCGTCCTACCTCGAGATCTACCTGGAGGAGGTTCGGGATCTCTTGGATCCCAACCATGGCAGTGCCAGAGCCTTGGAGCTCAGGGAGAGTCCAGATTCAGGGGTGTATGTGCGTGACCTCACATCGTGTGTATGCAAAAGCATCAAGGAGATCGAGGAGGTGATGAATGTGGGGAACCAGGCGAGGGCGGTTGGGGCGACTGACATGAACGAACATTCCTCTCGATCCCACGCCCTGTTCCTGATTACAGTAGAGTGCAGCCAGCCAGGTCCAGATGGGAGGAAACACATCCGGGTTGGACGACTCAATTTGGTGGATCTGGCTGGAAGTGAGCGCCAAGCAAAGACTGGCGTCCAGGGTGAACGCCTGAAAGAAGCAGCCAAGATCAACCTTTCCTTGTCAGCACTGGGGAATGTGATCTCAGCTTTGGCTGATGGGCGAAGCGGCCATGTGCCGTACCGGGACTCCAAGCTGACCCGGCTTTTGCAGGACTCTTTAGGTGGGAATGCAAAGACTGTCATGGTCGCCACCTTAGGCCCTTCCTCGCAGCACTACGACGAAACCCTGACAACCCTCCGCTATGCCAACCGTGCCAAAAACATCCAGAACCAACCAAGAGTCAACGAGGATCCCAAAGATGCTCTGCTGCGCGAGTTCCAAATGGAGATCGCTCGGCTCCGTGCGCAGCTGAACCACAGAAAGTGGAGGAGCAAGCAGAAGAAGGATGGGCAGGTGGACGACGAGAGCTGGGAAAGAGATGGGGACGATGGTACGGAGGGTGAGGACGAAGGCGAGGAGGTGGAGAAGGAAGCGGAGGAGTACGTGAAGCTGGAGGAGCAAAGGTTGGAGATGGAGAAGGAGGCCATCAGAGGGGATCAGTTCCTGTTGGCTGAGGAAAAGCAGAGGCTCCTGGGAGAGAAGGAAAGGATGATGGGAGATCTGAGGAAAGAGCAGGAGGCCACCGAGCAGCTGACGGCCAAGTACAAGGTGAGAACTCAAAGTCAGTTACATCATTCATCATCTGCATGTCTATTAATTCTGCACAAGAATTTTGATAGAGGTCACAAAAAAACATAAATAAGGACACAAAAAAACCCGTTATACTCTATACCACTGAAAGTAAACTAACAGGAAACACACAAACCTCAGATCTATATTCTCAATGAAACAGACCCTCGTGGTTCCGTATTTCTCTCTCTTTTTCACACCCACAGACACACACAATCCAGGAAGTAAGATTAAGGACAAGTAGTCTATGGGATTATAATGTGTGATAATCCTGTCAGCTGTTATTAAGTGACATTATAGAAGTAACATGAGGGGTTTCCCATCTAATTACATCTCAGTGTGTGTGTATGTGTGTCAGTGAATTAAAAAAATCTAACATTACAAATGTGCCTGCTCAGCTGACATACCAGGAACAGATTTTAGATATTGGTGAAAAGGAGTCTCTGCATTAAAGGGACCTCCAGTTATTGTGTGATGTTCTTCCATAAAGTTGGGTAACTTGTTGGACTCAGACCAAGACAACTAATAGTCAAAATCAATGCAAAACAGGCTGAAATATCCAGACAGTAATCCTTAGTTTGAGTCTAGTACGTTAACAAAACACTGGATCCTACATTTCCCATAATGCCATTCAATAGTGTACGCGTAGCAGCCCTCCCCTGATGAAAACATCAATTTAACCTCTCCAAGTCTCCAAGCCCCCTCGCCTCTATAACCCTGATGATATCATCATGACTGCACCCAATGACAACATTATGACATCATGATGTTTAATTTCTGTGAAAAACTTCTCATCAGCGAAAAACACTTAATAAAAACTGCTGTGCAGGAAAATTAGGATGAGTATTCTCCAGTTTATATAACACTTGGTTCAATATCTGAAAAGAAAAATAAATTCTAGCACTCAAGGCACATATATTTTATATAACATTGCAGACTTATTTCTAGACAAAAGCAGCATGCGTTATCTCTTTGATTAGTCTAACCTGTGTTAGCAGTGTTTTTTTTAACAGAATTCTCATCCTGCTTTCTTTGAACCGTCAAATACATCACTCACTGTGAGTCTTTGGAGAATGTAAAAAAAGCTGTTTCGGCAGGTTGTAGCTAAACACTTCATTTGACAACAACCTCCTTGTCAGCCGTTTTAGGCATTAAAAATTGCTCTGTAGAAAAAATGCGTTTTGTGGCTGACAGTTTCTTATTAATTTGTAGGTGATAAATATTTTAGGTGTTTCATAACCACCTTAAAACTCCTCAAAGTAGCTTTAAGAACTATTCTGATTGGTCTGCAAGCTCTGATTTCATTTAGAGATGCTGAATCTGTTTTCTTCAAACAAACTTAAAGGTGGCACAACTGACCGAGCATGAATGGTTCTGTTGACAGGTATGTGTGTTTTAGTATACCTGCTCCCCTGTCCATTGCCTGGTCAGGTGTCTCGTGTGTCTGGACAGGAACTGGTGACCACTGTAGCTTAAAAATGTCAGCTCTCTCTCTCCTTCACACCGAGAGTCAGAAATCAAAGACTGAGCGCTGAGGGCAGAGCTGCATTAATTTGCTCTGATTCATGCATATCCAGTCAATAAGTCATCCGTGCAGAATGACTGAGCGACTACAGTCCATAATACCGCGGCTACAGCTCGGATCATCAAGCCAGACATTGCTGGATCAGCTTACTGAGCTGCAGCAAACTGCCAGAGGCTCTAACAGGAGGAAATGAGAGGAGGAAAGAGACATTGTCATTATAAACAATAGGAGGTTTAGATGAGGTTGAAAAGAAAAATCCATGCTAGTATGCTCTTTTTGTTGTTGATATCATTTTGGAGATGATCTGTTAAAACAACTCAGGTTGGAGGTGTGAGGTTGCTGCATACAGCTGTGAGTAATTGAATGTACAGTCTGGGTAAGTGCAGAGAGCCTCAGCAAACAGAGAGGTGTTATAACAGAGAGAGAGGGAGATTCCTTCTCTTTAAAAATATTATAGTCATGCTTATATCTAAAACACAGCATCAACTGAGGCTGCATTACATACTGTGCTACTGTGCTGCTTTCTCACTGAGCATCTGTACGTTTTACCTATTTGATGGAGGCCTGAGTATAACGGTTAGATCGACTGGATTATTAGATCAACTGGTGCAATTTTAGAAAGAAAGAAAAGCAGGGGCGCCGGTGGCCTGCTGGTTGGTGCGCGCGCCCCATGTGCAGAGGCTGTGTTCCTTCGGGCGGGCGGTCTGGGTTCGGGTTCCAGCCTGTGGCTCCTTTCCAACGTGTCGTTCCCTGCTCTTTCTCTCCCTGGTTGAGTTATTAACTCATGCTAAGCCTTCATTTTTTTGCACTGAATAACAGGATAAATGAAATGTCTGTCCTAGAAGAAGATGTTGACGGTGTATTTTATGTAAAGCTGTTATTCCAATGCACATGGAATCAAATAATCCAAAGAAAAAGAACTGAAAATACTTCTTAATACACTGAAATATTTTAATCAAGGGCAGTCTCTCCGTATTCATTCTAGCACTTCTTCCCTCTCAGTGAAGTTATGAGGTCTGTGAAAGTCCCAGGAGACGGAGCTAATGTACGTCCTGATTCTGTGTCCTTCAGACCGAGTGCTTTCATCTACATTTCTGCGTGAGGCTGGCTGCTCGTATTTCTTACCATCACGTTGTCCTCCAAAGCACCAAGGGGGCTAATAGTGTTTTCTGCTAAACCGTATAAAATTCTTTGTGAACACACAGCACAATTCAGAGGGTGTTTGCGGCTGTGTGTGTGTGACCGTGTTTGATGCTGACTGGGTGGCTGCTGAGTGATGTCAGTGTAGAGAATCAGCAAAAATCCTCCTCCTCTCCCACCCTCGAGTAGGAAGATGATTGAGAAGTGTTTCTTGTATGCATCAGTCTGCCGCCGTTTGTTCCTGACTTCAAAACAGGTTTTGTTTTTGAGTGATCCAGGATCATTTTCTAAGTTGTGACATTTTCATGTCATCTCTTAAGGCCTGACAAAAAAAGGGGAAACGTACAGTTTAACTAGACGGTACATAGGAATATTACAAAAGATTTTAAAAAATAATAACAATTTACTTAGGAAGTAAGGGGTGTTTGTCAGCGAATCTGTGTGTCTGCTGTTGGGTGAGTGTGTGGCGTGTGCAACATGTGTAAAGCTAAACTAACCAAGCAAACTGCAACACAGCATGTGTGACGAGGAGCTGCAAGGTAACGCAGAGAGGATGAGAGAGAGGGTGCATGGGTTGATCTAAAGTAGGCTACATCTGAGGGACTGATCAGGTCCACCCAGGTGTGGGGGAACACCGTCCACCTGCGACCTGCAGGAATACAAACACACAGACAGAAGGGGCAACACAAAACAGTAAGCCCTGCTGGTAGGAGGGCCGTCACAAGATGTATATTACAGTTTAGGTCTACCATTTTTTGGAAATATTCAAATTTGTTTACCTATTATTTTAGCTCATTAAACCTTTTTTACAACAACATTTCCATGTTTAATTAGTATTTATTGTGCCAAATTTGTAATTAAAATTGAAAAAATCTCAATAATAAAGATTTTAATTTGTTGCCTTTTGATTGCTATGATCCTAGAACAGTTACAATCGGATCAATGAGCCAGTCCTAACAGACCATGGCCCAGCTTTCCTCTGATTGGCTGATTCTGATGACAGCCAGCCAATCACAGAGTGTACCCTGAAGGTTCTATTTTGCTCTCTGCTCCAGCCACCAATTAGAAAGAGGTTGCCAGGCAGAAACACAGACAGGAAGAGGGAGGCTGAAGACATGCAGGAAAAGAGCTCAGACATAGCCAATTATAGATAAAAATCAAATTGAAAGGAAATAGAGTCCCCTCTCCTTTTCCTCTCACTCTCCCGCCTCCTCTGATACATCCACACAGACTCACTCAGCAGATGTAAGTAGGTCAGAAACCAGCCTTGTGAAGCTATGTTGGGTTCAGATGGTGTTTCTGCAGGGTGCTGTTAGCCTGCTGGCCTCCAAGGTACGGCGCTCCATCTGTGGACTGCTGTGTTGTAATGTTGGTACAACTGTTGTGTAAAGTTGTCTGCTCTGCCCGAAGTGAAACCCGCTTGAATTTACATTGGTTAATGTAACAGTGGCAGAAGTATTCAGAGCCTTTACCCTCAAGCATGTGTAAAAGATTAGAAAAAAACTTACAGGAAAGAAGGCAACCTTCCCTACCATTACAACATCTACCCTAACCCTATAAAAGTTCCTCAAAGTACCTCAATTTCGTACTCACAGTGTGTACAGTATACTGAAAGGAAATACACTTAGTCACATCTCACCACAGGGAAAATGTAATGTGGCACATCCGGTCGTCTCTGATATGCAGCCTTGTTATGGAACAGTCAGGTATGAGTACAGTCACGGTTTCGAGCTTCATGCTGAGCAGCAGTTTCTCATAACGAGGCTGCCGCGTGTCACACCGGACTATTCTTAGATCCCCTTTTCTGGGTCATAACTGCAACATCTCCTTTCTCCTAAATGTCGCTCTCTTCTCGATATTCCCTTCTTTCTGCCTCTTGACATGAGTATCTGTAGGTCCTGTGAGAAGACGTATGATTTCTGTAAGCTTTATCATTCTTTTATTACGTTAAATATCTGAACGAGTGTCGTCTGATTGGCTTTAAAAATGAATCTGAGCCTGGAGAAACACCTTTATTCTCAACTGTCTTTCTGTCGCTCGTTTGACATATTCATTACTCTCATTCTCTTTGAGATGTTCTAAAGATGTTTATTATTTTTACCAAAAAAGATCCTTTCCTTCCCTTCTTTCCCTCATGTTGCTTTTTCCTAGTACTTTGTTTTCTTAGCAGTTTTCCGCACATCTGAGGATGAGGATCTCTTCCCACAGAATAAAACCAGCACAGTAAATAGGCCAGTTTCATGAATCTTTATTAAAAGTCTGAAGTTACCGTTTAAAAATATGGATAGAAATACTTGCAAATGTGTGTCAAGTAGCAGAATTATAAGTGCAGTTTATGTTAACAAGAAAGTTATATTGGCTCAGACAGCTCCTAAGAATGTGAATCTAATAATATAAAGCTGAAAATGAAAACTCTGCCTATACAAAGAGTTGGTGTCGGGAACTCTGAGCTATTTCTCTCCAGGTCTTTCTAGGGTGATAAAATGGCAGAAAAAAGTTAGCACACTACATGTATCTAAGTTCTTTCCTACATCCTTACAGCTGAAAACCTAACCAATCAGATCAGAGACAAAAACAATGCCCATTGCCTCATGGGAAATATCGTCAGCATAACACACAAAGCAAAACGGACAGGCAGTACATACACACACAGGTACCAGCTTTCTACATGCACGTATACGCTCTCACATACATACACAGGGACATGGATAGTATGACTCTGTTCCTGTTTATGTAGCTGCCTTCCTGCCTAATTAGAGGAGGAAAAGTCTGGATAGAAAGATGGAGTCGTGTGTGTGTGTGGGTGTGTGTGTGTGTGTGTGTGTGTGTGTGTGCGTGTGTGTGTGTCTAATGAGAGAGAGCTCATTGCTGCTCCCCATCTTTCAGCATGAGAGGCTGCACCACTAAAATATTGATGAATCGACTCTGTGTGGGTCCATGTGTGTTTGTATGTCTCTGTGTGTGTCTACATGGATGTGTTTGTGTGTCTACATGATTCTTTGTGTGTGCGTGTGTGTGTGTGTGTGTGTGTGTGCGTGTGTCTGTGTTTATGTGTGTTTGTGAACTAAGCTTCCAGTCATGTGATCAGCGAAGAGCGCTGAGGCATTTCTTGAACAATACACCCTCCTCTCCTCTCAGTAGATACACAAACACTCAGAGAAAAGTCCTTTCCTAAATAAATAAAGCACTTAATGTGAAAAGGGAGATTTTGGATGGATGACAGCGGTAATGTAAATCAATAAAACATGGACGCTGTCTCTGTGACGTCACACACTGGTTTCTGAAGCAGACTTTGGAAGCTCATTGATGGCGGTCGCCATATTGCAAAGACTGTCTCAACCTAACTTTCAGTCAAATAGTAAGAGACAAAGAGCTGGAGCTGAGGCGGGCCTTAAGCCCCCTGACAAACATCCACAACACAAACGCCCTTCAGTCAGATCAGCCACGCCCCTTTTCATGAATAACTCTTTGACTTAATATCATCAAAACGGATGAGTTATTAACCCGCCGTATATTATTTGTACGCTAAGAAATTAGCTATTGTTAATTTCAGCTGTAAAAACAGGCATTTGAGAAAGTGTTTTCATGTGTGACTTCCAATCTTTTGCAGCCAGCTTCAGGTGGACTCTGCAGGTTTTTGGACATCCTCGTTGGCTTCATTTTTCAACACCATAGGTTGCAGCTCAGTCTAAACCTATTTTGAGCGTTGTAGGAAACATAAATCTAACATCGGCCTTTCATGTCAAAATCCCATTTTTTAGTAATCCATCCAACAACACAGACCTCCTTTGTTTAAAGACGTTGCAGTTCTAAAAAGAGGTCTTTATTTCCTTCTTTGCTTTTCACAGAGAAGGGTCTGTCTCTTAACATTTAACACACTGTATTTATTTGGTGGTATTTGCTAAAATTGGGTTGTCTCGTATCAAAACAAATGTGACCTTTTCAGAAAATTCATAAAGTTCACTTTAAATCTTAAATTTTTCAGAATATGTTTCCATTACAAATGAAGCCACGGTAATAGAAAAAGAACATATGCTTTGAGAAGAACATGCGTGTATGTTGCATTGACATGTTAGCCCATATGAAAAAAAGACAAAATAATTCATCTTACAAAAGAGTCTCTGCTGTTTGTTTCACGTGGGCTTCTGCTCTTATGTTATGTATGTCACTTCCTGGATCTCCCTCCTGTGTTTGATAGAAGCAGGGGATGACTGACAGTGAGTGGATGCTAATAAGATTTTAGCCTTAACGTTGTGGCTCTTAAGTGCTTTTTGCATCGACCAAGACTGATGTGAAACAGATTCTCAGAGATGCCCTTTGCCTTCATCTTTTACACTCAGTGTCTCTTATCTTTTTCTCCCCCCCTCTTCTTCTTCTTCTACTTCTCCGTGTCTCTGTCTGTTCCCAGCAAGCTTTCTGTCTCTCCGATGCACACACTCGAGATGTTGTCGTCACTTTGTATTTATAACCCGGTCGCTCCCAGCAGGCCAGGGCCTCGCTGTGATTGGATGGCTGATGCGGATGAGCCGTCTCAATATGCAACACTTCCTGCTCTCTTCATTTTCCCATCAGGAAATGGATCAGTCACAGCCAGAAGAATTTCAGAACGCACTAACGGGCAGATTATTCATTCAGACACAAATATGTAGAGTGGCAAACGTGTGCACTGACAAGCTCCAGGGAAAGGGTGAAGCATTAAAGAACTCTTCAGCTTTTTCTTTTTAGCTTTACAGTGGCCATCATGCTGCTCAGAAAATGGGAAATTAGAAATATTTGTCAGCAAACAAGAAGTCATATTTTACTTATACCCGTGTGTTATTATTATATATAAACAAATGTGAGCATTGACAGCCTAAATACACTTAAATCTATGTGAAGCACAAATTGTAAGATGTAAAATCTGCTTCAATGATCCAGCAAACAGAACGAGAGAGAGTGAGAGAGAGAGAGAGCGAGAGAGAGAGACCCAGGTAAAGGAGAGTTTAATATGACATGACAAACTGAAGCCCTACTGTGACCTTTAGAGAACAGCAGACATTCTGACTGCATCTGGGTTTGTGTATTTGTGTGTATCACTGTGTATATGTGTGTGTGTGTGTGTGTGTGTGTGTGTGTGTGTGTGTGTGTGTGTGTGTGTGTGTGTGTGTGTGTGTCTAAAACCACAGTCGCCAGGGATGCCAGGAAACCGAGTAATGAATCAAATGACCAGTGAGTCGTATTTCATGAGATTGAAGGTCATTTGGCCTTCGCACGGAGTCATCACTCCCTCTTCTTGTCCTCCTCCTCTCATGTCTTCTTTTCATCTTTGTGCCTTTGATGTCAGCTCAGATTTTAATTTACTTGATCTGACCGTTATAAACATGACACAAGTGTTGTACTGGCAACATGTCAATAAAGTGTCTTCATATGCAGATGATACCTTTCCCTACATATCTAATTAAAAATGATCTCTGCTTATTCATGAAGAAGTCAAACTCTTGGCAATTAATTGAGAAGTATAGAAGGGGATTAAAATGTTTGTAACAATAACTTCAAAGTAAAAAAAACTGTGTCAGGTACAATTTAAGGGAGACAAAATGAGGAAAGTAACAGAAGAAAAGTGTTAATTCCTGTAAAGTATGGGGATGCTGTGATCATAAATCATTACGATATGCAGACGATTCCTTTCCGTACATATCTAATAAATCTTCTCTCTGCTTATTCACGATGAAGTCGAACTATTCACTAATCATTGACAGGATGTTTGTGTACAATTACTTCGAGGTAGAAAACCACTAGGTAGCATACATACAACTTCAGACTTTGAAAAACAGGGGCAAAAGGAATGGCTAAAGTCTTGTAGTGAAAAGTTAGTAAAAACTCCTTTTGCTTAATTACTTACAGAGCATAGGCCGTTGACCACAGTCCGCGAGAGTAACTCCAAAACCCACAAGAAGCCAGATATGGTTTTGGTGGTTTGGCTTGGGTTAGGATTAGCCTATGAAAAAACCAGCTACAGAAACGTTGACAACAGAAACTTTTAGGTTAGTTTAACTGAATCACAATAGTTTATAGACTCTACAGATTGTGGAAAATACACTCTTTTGGAAATATAGCATCATCCTCCTGAACCACATGATCTCAACAAGAACCAAAGCAAACAATGATAGCAAAGTGTTTTAGAAAAAACAAGTTCAGGAGAAGGGCTCCAGGGAATACTCCAGTTTCCTTTACAACTTATGAAACCAAAAACCTGCTGATCTTAAACTTTCTTCAGACAAGGATGCATAGCTCTTCCTCGACCTGTTTCAAGAGGAATTAAATAACGCTGCAGATTTTGCTTTGCTGACATGTAATTCAGGAGGAGTGAATTCGTTTCCTCCTTTGACCTCGATACTAAAAAGCTGTTTTACCAGGCGCCATGAACACTTCAACAAACATTACTCCATTTAATTGGATGTTGCTGCCTTTGTGAATGGGTGTAATTGGAGAATTTGACACAGTATTATGAACACAGAGATACTCGCAGTAGATCTTCTTATTCTTTCCTGAAGTTAAAACATTAAAATGCAATTTAAGTGCTAGATTACGCCACGACTGAATTGAATACATTGTAACAGCCTTCATTACCAAAACCTGAATGTAAGGGGTTTGTGTCTGTACAGTGTAATTGGATGAAGAGACATGGGATGCATTAGAGAGAAACCCCCTGACATGAATCAGCCCTTTAATGAAGCTGAAAGAATATGACAACACACACACAGAGCACAAAGACACAGCTCGAAACAAAGAGGCTTTCTGTAAAGACCTGATGCATCCCCTCTGAAGGACTCCACTGTACTGTGCATGAGTCTGAGTCTATGTATGACAGTGTGGTATGTGTGAGTTATAAAGAATGTATAGGCTGCTCTCAGTCTTTTTGTATAAAGTCCTGAGACTGGAATGTAGATCAGACAAAATAGCCATGGCCCCTGCTTGCCCTTCTTGGGCCCCCTTTTCTCTCTACCCTCCTCCTCTTTACATTTACTTCTCTCTTCCCTTTTCTCTCAATTTTCTGTTTCTTTTCCCACCCTCTTTATATCCTTCATGTTAGATTTCTGCCCTCAGGAAGCAGAAGTAAGTGTGTGAATGAGAGGTACTGACTTTCCACACAGATTGCATCACTACCATCCCGAGGCTATACATTTCACAGTAACCAAAGACGCTATAACCAGAGGCATGAAATGATAATGATTCTTCATTAAACATATTTTTTTTATCAGAGGTGAAATTGGAAAGCACTCAGAGAGCGCAAGCCCCAAAGGCTGAGGATATACACAAACTTAATACATGTTGTTTTTATCTTGGAAAACCGGTAGTAGAAAAAGTATCCAGATCATTTGACTGTGTCACTACAAATATAAGAGTCAATTCAAACCATGCACTGTATAAAACATGGACATAGTCTCAGTGACGTCACCCACTGGTGTCTGTGTGATGGTCGCCATATTGGAAATGCTGACTCCAGCTACCTTCAGGCTAATTTAGATGCTAGCAAAGAGGTGGGGTTGAGGCAGGCTGAACGAATATCTTTGTTTCTGAAACACACCCATCTAGCTCGTCATCCAGCTAGCCTATGCTGAGCGATGAAAACAAAACTAACAAAGCTGACAGTTCAAGGTCAGTAAGGGTATTTAGATAATGTTTCAAATGATGTTTAGACATTTCAATAAAACCAGGAGGAACTTTCAACAGAGGAAAAGTCAAGACTTAATGTCTGGCTGTGAAAAATGTCTACCATATTTTATTGCAATCCATCCAGTTTTTGTCGAGGTGGTTATCATACGTAAGCTAAGAAGAAGGTTGATCCCATGTTTTATTTATTATAACACCTTATGTAACTTTGTGCTGGTCTTCTTTTGAATTCATGTCTGAAGTCTGAACCACTGCAGTGTTTCAGCCGAGCTCAGCTTGTTGTGGCACGGTGTCATCATGGGGACGATAAGCTGCCCACTTCCAGCTCCATCTGCCTCATCAGCACAAAGTGTTCACTGACTTCAGCTCCAACACACACAAAGGTTGACTGTTAGATGTCCAGCTGAACTTAGTTTGACCCCATGAAAGTCAATCTATTCCTTTTCTTTTGCATGAATGTGTAGAAACATTTATGCTTTTATTTGTGTGTAATTATTCAGTCGCGCTATACAGAACATTTTGTAACTGGGTATCAGAAAAAAGTGGTGGAAATACACTTTATAAAAACTATTTAAATCATGTTCAACACACTGCAGGGAACATGTTGACCTTTTCTTGTCAAATTAAAACTGCTTACTTAAGAACTCCATTTTCTAAAAGTTTCTCTACCTTGGTATTGTCAAAAAGATTCTTTCACAACTGCACAATAACCTACTGAAGTCCCAAAAAGTAAAACAAGTTCTTAAATTTTAAAGACACAACAGAATCAGATTTTTTACCAAGCAGGTTTACACATCCATGGACTGCGTTTTGAAATGTCTTTTTTTGTGTGTAAAAACGTAGAATAAAATCTAGAACGCTTGTAAGCAAGAGTTCTCACACTGCCAAGGAACTCAATAAGGAAATAAATATATACTGCTATGTTATGTGTAATATATGCATTAGGTGTGATGTATGAGCTGTACATTTGTGCAGGACTTTGCATGATGATCGAGTCGAGTGCAAATGTTAACAGTATAAGTGAAAGGTTCGTTCATTTTTGTTGTTCTCAGGCGATGGAGAGTAAGCTGCTGGTTGGTGGAAAGAACATCATCGATCACACAAACGAGCAGCAGAAGATGCTGGAGATGAAAAGGCAGGAGATCGCTGACCAGGTAAACCTATTTGTGCTTGTTGTTTTGTTATATAATGAGATTATGGTATCTATTTACCAATGCAAATGTTTTCCTTTTTTACTTATTTTTAAGTTTAATTTCCCCCTGATACTACAACTGAACAATGTTTACTTCTGTGACTGTAATCCTGCTTTAAAATCAATTTAAAGCAAGTCCTCTTGAAGATTACATTTTTATATTGTGTGAATCTGCAGCAGCGAGAAACAGAGTGTCACATCAGCTGTTTTAATCAGCAACAGAAATATTCAGAATAAACTCCTTAAAACTGAGCGCAGGCTGCAGAGAATTGATATTTTTGATGAATGTTTGCAGTCTCGTAGCGAGAGGGAGATTCAGCAGCAGGTGTTGGTCCAGGATGAAGAGACGGTGGAGCTAAGGGAGACGTTCACTTCTCTGCAACAGGAGGTGGAGGCCAAGACAAAGAAACTCAAGAAGGTAATGATGCTCAGAAAGTTTATCTACACACAGAAGTCAGACTTCATTTTTAATATGCTATTTAATTTAAACTTGTGCACCAAATGCAAACCATTTTACAAACAGAGAAATAATGACATACTGGTATTTTTTACATGCTCAGACACAAATACACCGTCCTTTTCGTCCCTAATCAGTATATCCCTCTTTACCCCCGACCTGGATGCTAATGACCCCCTGCCACGGACGCACGCTCCGTCCGGACACACACACTTAAATTCCAGTACCTCAAGGTTTGTCCTGCCGTCCCCTCCTCTCTTCTGGATCTTTACTTCACTCCGTCACACTTTCTATCCTGGGCCTTTTCACGCTTTCCATACTAACCTGCTCAATCTGTTTCCCCTTCCTCGCCAACATCACCAGAATCCCAGTAACTCACTCATGAATCCCTCAGTTCAAGCCCACCCAAAAAAAAACCTCTGAAACCTATCCAACCCTTCCCTGCTCCTCTCACTTCCCAACTCGTTGCACGGCCAGCAGGACTAACGCCAAACCGGCCATTGTGTGAGTGCAGATGACAATGTGACTAATGATCCTGTGCTGATCTTTGCTCCCATGATGCCCTCTCACGCGGCACGTGTGACATCCGCCTGTCACTCACTGCATGGTGCCTACACTCTGAGGAAAGGAAGAGGATTGAGTGAAGAAGATTTCATACTGATTTTAAGAGTTGCAGAAACAAGCTAGGAGACCATAGAAGGTTTTTACAGACAGAAAACAAGCTTGTTGCCTGTGAAAAAATGCTTCCATCTTTTTGCGCTTTGAAAGGAGTGGTTAACATTAGTCAGGGGGTATATCATATTGCAGAATTAAAGTTGTGTGTTAGGCATTAACTGTGAAGCAATGGAGCTAAAGTGCACAGCTGCTGCAAGTGTTGCTACAACTTGGAGCTGCAGACTCAAAGGGAAGGATTTGGATGCTGGATTGTTGGCAATAAAAACAACATTAAAGGTTCCCTCTGGAGTTGTTTGACCTCCAGTAGTGCAATGGAGCTGTTAATGTGAGTGGTTTCTATTTTTGTGTGGGCACTATTTCACAGATGCTGTGGTGGAGTTAATGCACAAGCAAAGGCAGTGAATAAAAAGTCTGCTACCTGGTTAAATCTCCTTTAGGGCACTTTGGTGTTTTGTCTTTGTTGGCGCCCCCTGTGATCAAAGCAGGACAATTGATCTCCTTGCTGATCTTATCCTGTACATGTGTAAGTAGTGTTTTATGACAAAATATCTTATCCCTCTTTTTTACGTCAGCTCAAGTCCAGGTTTCAAGAAACAAAAAACTTTAACTGCAGATTCATCGTGAAGGCTAAAGTCAGTTGTTTAAAGCTCATTCAGTCTGCCCTGGAAAAAAAATGATAATAGTGTGAAATCTGGAGAGCACAGGAGGAAGAGAGGAGGAAAGAGCTGTCGAGAGAGAGAGCTGCTGTGCTCTGATTGGTTACCCTTTCCTTCAGACACCAGTGCCTTCATTGCTGTTGCTACTGGCAACCAAGCTGCAGCGAGTTGGAGACCAGTTCACCAGCGACTGCACTGCACTGGGCGACATCTCCCCTCCTCACCCTCTCTCTGTTTGTTTCTTTCTCTCTCTCTCTCTCTCTCTCTTTCTCTGCTTGTAGCTTTACGCCAAGCTGCAGTGCATCAAAGCGGAGATCCAGGACGTGAACGACGAGCACGTGAAGAGCCGACAGGAGCTGGAGCAAACTCAGAACGAGCTCACGAGAGAGCTCAAGTTCAAGTGAGTCAAAAAAACATGAAGAAGAGTCGGCAAAATCAGCAAATACGACAGGACGAATCAGAAAACACACTGTACTCTCCCATCAGAAACATATATGCTTTGAAGGGATTTCATAACTCCAATCATTTCATGTATTTGTAACCTGGAAAAACCAGAGGGAGGATTAAAAGGTTAAAAATGTTGCTTCAGGACGCTGAGGTTCTTATTCATTCCTGTATGTCGTCTCGGTTAGATTATTGTAATGTCTGTCAGGTTTGCCAGAGACGAGTTTTCGAGGCAGCAGCTCGTCTTCTGACCAGAGCGGGCAAATATGAGCATATCGACCTCTCTTCATTGGCTTCCTGTTCAGGTTAGAGCAGAATTGAAGGTGCTGCTGCTTACTTATATAATAGTTAATGGCAGTGCACCATCGTATTTGACCGACCTGGTGAACCCATATGTGCCTGCATGTGCTCTGCGTTCCCAGGAGACTGGTCTTTTGAGTGTCCACAAGGTGAGAGAGAAGACACATCCGCGCACCAACATTATGGAACAGTTTACGTCTCGACATTATAGGCAGGCATGTTCTGTTGAGGTATTCAAAGCAAAGCTAAAGACCCACTCCTTTACTAAATTAATTGTTAGTTGTTTGCACATTTCCCTGATGTCAGATGTCATAGAGAGTCTTAGTGTGTTTTGAATTGTTTTAGGTTTTTAAACGTTTTTAATTATCTTTTTTCCCCGTTTCTTTTTGGGTGTTTTTATGAGCCATGTACTTATCTTTATAGTATTATTATTCAATGTTAAGACAGTAACATAATGGAGGACATAAATAAGAATAAAACACAGAAAATTTACAAATTCAAACATACATACTGTAGTGACTTTCTGGAACAATGAAGCCGCTGAGATGCTGAGGTTGGGCACAGTAGCTTGTCTGACGCACTTTCCAAAAGAAAACTGTGATACGAAAAACAAGTTTGACTTCTTATTTAACGAGAAATGATAATCAACTTAAGATAGAAGTGCATTAACTCATAATCAGAGTAATCACAGTGAGCCAGAAACAAAAGCGCTCAACAAAAAATACGGCGACCCAGCTCACCCTCTCTCTTCCACCAAGAACAAAAGGTGAACAAGTGAACATCTCCACCCATACCCATGTGACCTGCTATCCCCCTACTCAATATCATCCCACAATAAATGATATCATAATCAATAACCCAAAACACCTAAATAAAGCTCACTACATACCTTAACCTTAAAAAAGGCTTCAAATATACTTAGATTTATCCATGGCAACACATACATACAGACATACATACATAAAATATATATTATATACATAAAAAAATATAAAGGACTTCTTAATCACGATAAGCAGTAACATGACTTCCTATAAAAAAAAAACGGTCTTATCTGTGTGTGGCTATTATGAGCTCAAATCAAACCTCTGCATGGCTGTGTGTTGTGTTCATGCAGGTATCTGATCATTGAGAACTTCATCCCTCCTGAGGAGAAGAATAAGATCATGAACCGGCTCACATTTGACCCCGAGGAGGATCAGTGGAAGTTTCAGCCTCTTGTTCCTGCTGAAAGGTCAGTGTTTAGAAATTCCCATTAGGTCACTATAATGGATTTAAAATGTGTTTTTGATTGGAGCCAAGGGTCTCGACCATTTGACCTCCATGACCTCTGATCCATTAGCTCTTCTTCTCTTGTCCCGTTCCTGTTTCCTGCTTTTTTAGTCATGTGTTTGTCAGATGGATGAATGGAATATTTATACATTTAGCTTTCATCTAAAATAAATAATAATAATTTATTGATCCTGCGAGGGGAAATTCAGTTTTACACTCTGTTTAATGAACATGAACACACACATAGGCCGAAATACACAAGCAGGATCCTATGGACATGCATTAGTGGAGAGGTCTCAGAGTGAGGGGGCTGCTCACAGCAAGCGCTCCAGAGCAGTTTTGGGGTTCGGTGCCTTGCTCAAGGGCACCTCGGCAGTGCTCAGGAAGTGGATCGGCACCTCTCCAGCTACCAGGCCAATTTCCAGACTTGGTTCATGCCGGGGACCCTCCGGTTCCCAACCCAAGTCCCTACAGACTGAGCTACTGCCGCCCTAATGATTCAGATGTATTTTTTCAAAGCTCGCTACAGAACAAAACTTATCAGTAACATCTTTGGCGTTTTGCAAAGAGTAGCTATGGGCTCACAACAGCTTCACAACAACAACAACAACAACAACAACAACAACAACAACAAAAAGTCAGGACTCAGAAATATGGGAATAAATGACATGCCAATGTCTCTACTAATTTTGTTCTTCTTTTTCTGCAGTGTTTGTTTTTACACCATCTCTATTAAATGATTAGTGCAGAGATGAGAGAAGTCCATATTTGTACATGCAGTTAGAAAAAGTCAATGTATTGTGTCAGTGTGACTTAAACTGGACTTTTAAAATTCAAATGACTCGATATGATTAGACACGGTACGATACAATCCAACAGGATACGATTCAATTCGATACAGTCTGACTTCCTCCTTTCCTGCACTTCCAGACCTGAAAAAATGAAATCTTAAAATCGAACAGGCAAAAAAAGCTGACTACGCAGCTTATTGCTTATTGCTGTTTATGCTGCACACAATTTTAAAGTGTTGGTCATGAAGAGACCAGGTCGCAATACCATAATAACAGAACATGATGAATTAAAAAACAACAACACATACATTAAATTCTTACAAAACAAAAGCAAGAGGCATCACTGATTAAAACAAAGGTGAAGCACAGGGGATATTGATTTGTTTATTGACAATAAGTTGAGCAGTATGTTTGCACACCTTAGGGTTCTGCAGGGACTGATCAGCTTGAAGCACTTTTGAATAACCACGGGGCATCATTCACCGCGTGGCATCATTCACCACGTGGCATCATTCACCACGTGGCATCATTCACCACCGGAGTGAAAAGCTAGATCTTGTTTCTTTCAGCTGGAGCTTCCTGCAGATGCCTTTCGGCCTTTTATGACATTGATTTATAATTGATCGCCCTCTTCTTCCATCTCCCTCTTTAGTAAATCCTCTCAGATGAAGAAAAGGCCGGCATCTGCAGTCGGATACAAACGACCCATCAGCCAGTACGCCAGGGTTGCAATAGCGATGGGAGCTAACTCCAGATACAGGGTAAGTGTGTGTGTGTTTTGTAAGGTTACTGTTAAACAGGAAGATAAAGAGTTAGGTTAAACTTAAAATGAAGGTGTTATCAAACTTATACATTGTTATTTACCAAAAACTAACACCGAGCATGTGTTTGTGTGTGCAGGCTGAGAACATCATGTTTCTGGAGCTCGACATGACACCTCCAAACACCGCCTCTCTGGATCGCTCAGCGGAGGCGGAGTCAAACCAAAGTCACTCTGTGGACAGCTCGCCCACCAAGGACAGAGGAGTCCGCAAGTCTCGCTCCTGGTGAGTCTGAACCCGACGAACCAGAACTTCCGATGAGACAGGAGGCTGATATTATCTTCTTGTCCTGTGCTTATCACACGTAGACTACAGCAGCATTTACTCATAGATATGCATGATGATGCTTGACCCTTTTTTTTATTTGTTTCATTTCAACTGTGAAACGTCCTGATAGGACAGTGGATAGAGGCGGAAATCAGGGACAGAGAGAGTGGGGAATGACATGCGGGAAAGAGGCCACAGGTCGGATTTGAAACTGGGCCACCCGCTTCAGGACTACAGCCTCTGTACATTCGGCAGGCACCCTAACCCCTCGGACACCAGCGCCCCTCTAAAATGACATTTTAAACATTAAAAATGAGCATTAACATCTGTATAAACCTGTTTTTTAAATAACTTTATTATGATTTATGTTCTCCATTGGGCTGCTGTTTTCCTCAGTGCTGCTTTAGAAATAAGACATTTAGTACATTTTGTTAATAGAGAAACCTGCTGTCTCTGTATCTGACTGTTACAGGTTTAGAGTCAATGCGTCTCTGAATGAGATTATTCAGGATTAGCCACTCCCTCTGTAGGCGGTCCTAATCTGATGGTATATTTTACATTTGCACAGCAAATCTGTTACCAGATAATCTTGTTAACCTGTCAGTAAATATAAAGGCAACATGCTCATTTATCTTTATTTTTTTTGCAGGTGTCAGACTCCAAAATCCATCGCCTCCTCTTCTTCTAATGTTTCCTTGTCGGCATGTCAGACTACTGCAGCCATGGCAGCTCAGTAGAGCTTTAGTGGAGACTTTTTTTTATTGATATTTATTTAATTCCTTCCCATCCTCTCCTTTTATTTTCCTTCTGGAGGACTTCTCAATAAGGCCTACAGCTGGGAACACTCACCATCATCTCTTCTGCTGAATCCTGACAGATTATAAGAAGTAAAACAGGAAATATTCTTCTGACAGGAAACTAACATTATGGACCTCAGAAACTCTGGAAAACAGCATTTCATCCTGTTGTACGGATGTCAAGACCCACCAGGACCCCTTCTTCCCTGCATGAGCCTTAGATCATCCTCTTTAACAACTGGTTTCAACCAGACTGTCCTATGTGTGTGTGTGTGCGTGTGAGTGTGCGTGTGCGTGTGTTTGTTGTGTATATACAGGGCTGTATGATTGCCTGTTTGTGTTTCTAAATGTGACCAATACAGCTTGAATCGCCTGTAAGATAACCGTGTAGATATTTCATGTATTAGGGGGGTAGACTCTGGGCAGGATTTGTCTGTTTTCTGTGTAAAAATGGAGACAAATAATTTCACAAAGATGAGAGTTTACGTCTGTGTCAGCTGAAATTGTCTACGTTGGTCAGATGAGGTGCTCAGAAACCTGAATGATGACCTTTATCACACATTTGATTCACAATATTCAACATTTTTTCATGCTACCTTCTCAAAAAAATGCATTGTATGTAAAAAGTGTCTGTCTGCCACCTATTTGTTTGGAGACTGTTGTATTGAAGCCTTGAATTTGCATTGTTTACTGTCTCCATGTTGTTGTTTTGGAGCAAGAATTGGCCACATTTAGACGTAAGGGCCGACCTAGGAATGAGCTATGGTATCAGCTAACATTAGCACTAGCGGGATTAGCAGTTGTATCTTATATGGTATTTGCTGGGTTGCTAAATTTGGTAAGCAAAAAAAAAGCATTAAAATGTTCTTGCTGGAAAAAAACAGTCCCCTACATTTAAAGCTCCTGTGAGGAGTTTCAGGAGGTTATGAAAGAGACTGAAATGAATATTGATTCCTCTTCATGAGCTACAAAAACAAACCAGACATTCAGCATAAAGATTGTTTTCTTTCTATACAGTTATGTTAAATTCTTTAACCCATTGCCGCAGGGTAGGTGTCAAAGGAGATCATAAACAACACGCCAACATACTGCAGAAACTTTTTGTCTCTTTTTGCACAGGAATAATTATTTCTAAATGTGACTGTTTAAGAAAATCGAGAGATGAGAAATGAAACAAGAGATGAGTTACCATTTTGTCCACAGGGGGTGCCAAAAACAACACAAACTAAATTCCCTCTCTGGAGCTTTAAAGTTGTTATTGAGACATCAGAATCCCCACAGTCCCATGTTATCAGGGTGTACAGTTCTGTCTGTATCGGATAAACTAAAGGTAAATCAACTTTATTTAAGTGCACATGGTCAGAGCTGGACTCCTTAGTTGGAGTTGACCTCATTGGCCTGTTGTTTGGACAGCAGTCTGCACTCAGGTGTGTTCATGTTAGAGTCACTGGGTTCTTTACCTGCAGGAGGTTAAGAGGAGCAGACAGGGGTCAGGCTGTCTAATTATCTTTGCATTATTGATGATAAAGATCCAGTTACAGATACAGATACACCCCCTGCAGGCTGTAAGAGAGCAGTCCTTTAATGCTGTGTAGCAATGTGTTGCATTTACATTAAGTTTTCCCCTTCGTGTACGAAATGATACCCAAACATTAAACCATATCTTTGATCATATCCTATTAAAGTGACTGAAATTTATGTCTGGAAATGTTGTTTCCCAAAATGTAATGAAGAGATCAGTCCTGGTCCCACTTTAAATTGAAGTGTTACGCTGTTTAGACCAAATTCAAATATCCTAAAATGTGACTATTTTCTTCTCTTTTTGCTATGTCTCTGCAGGGACTGATAATGTCTGTGCAGCAATTTTCCTAGTATCCGAGACAAATTTCTCCCCACGGAGACGAATAAAGAAACCTTGACCTTTACCTTGATATCTATGATGTTGAATCAAAGAGATTCAAGGGCCCACAGACAATAAAAATACTCCTCCACTTCTGATTCTCCGTTACATCAGGAGCATCTCACCCCTGATTGGTCTTTGCAAAAACAGTTTCATGCACAGATTTGTTTCCAAATGAAAAATGTATAATAGTACCGTCTAATATTTTCATGCATTCATGCCTTCTTGTGTCTCTTTTGCACCTCGTAAAACGTTTGCTTTGATCACAACATCCTTTACCTTTCTCCTTCTAGGGACGCATAAAATGGTTGTTTTCATTATGAGCAAATAACTATTCTACTGATGAGAATATTGTCTTTGGAATTTGTAGAATGTTTAATGTCACACAAGTTCCCAATGCACAAACATTTTTGTCCAACTTACAACCTATATCCTAAAAAACTCAATTTCACAAGGATATAAAAAAAGAGAAAACATCAAAAAATCCTCACATTTTGACGAGCTTCAGCAAGAACTTTGGCCAAACCAGTTCTTGTTACGAATTACAGTCACGTGTTTTCAGTGAATTTCAAATCCATGTTAACCTACTTCCTTTACTGTGTCAGACATTTACAGAAGCGCACCGAGGATTTTATGTGTTTAGTCAACAGTAAACGGGTACATAATTGACCCAATTTGTCATGGAGAAACAAATGTAGCTTTGAATACTTTGAGGCTCCATGAAAATGTTGATTTTTCGTGTTGATGAGGGTAAAAATTAGGGTTCAAATAAATGCAAACATACCTTTAATGAAGCAACAGAAAAACAAGTGTATTACTGAGTAGATTGTGCTTTTTTTTCCGGAGTGTTTTAAAGCGAGAGTTCGTCTTTCGGGCCACATCTTTTTCAATATTCAGACATCAGTGTCTTCAAATGTTCATTACAGTATGCTGATTATTTTGCTGTGTTAAATGCAGCGTCAGTCATCTGTACTGCCTGAAGATATCGTGAATTATGGTCTAAAAATAGGGCAGACAGTGATGCAAAGATGGACGTGGTCGGATTTAATTGATTTGAAACGAAAGTAAAATAAAAAATAAGACATTTTGTTGCATCTCACATCGCCCATGTTTTTTTTGTCATATAAGGTTGTAAAAAAATCTTCAAGGTTTGTACAATATTGTAAAAATGTGTGTGCGTGTGTGTGTGTGTGTGTGTGTGTTTGTGTGTGTGTGTGTGTGTGTGTGTGTGTGTGTGTGTGTGTGTGTGTGCATGTGTGTGTGTGTAAGGGCTGTGGGGGTGGTGAGGAGGAAGAGGAAGGATGCCAATAGATGAGGTTTGGAGGGGGGATGGATGTGGAATCAGGAAGTGGAGGAGGTGAAAATCAAGCCTGTTTCTATGGTAACCTGTGAGTAAAGGGAGTTGAAATGGGCATGGAGGGGGGGGTTGTGTATCTATATGTATGTATGTAACATGGTATGCCAGACTGGCAGAGCCTGGCTGACAAAAAAAAAATCTAATAAAGACACTGTCACAGGCTTCTGCTGCTCAACGAGTCGTTTTTAAATACTTTCAATGAATAGCTAATAACCAAAGATGTGTGTTAGATTATTTTGTATTTGGGTTTGTGCATGTGTTGTGAAGTGTGTGTGTGTGTGTGTGTGTGTGTGTGTGTGTGTGTGTGTGTGTGTGTGTGTGTGAGAGAGAGAGAGAGAGAGAGAGAGAGAGAGAGAGAGAGAGAGAGAGAGAGAGAGAAGGATCTTCCTCAAAGGGAATCGCTTTTTAATTTGCTTCAATGTACGAGCCCCATGAGGATCATCATTGGAGCAGAAATATTTCTCCTGTGGTCCATACTGCATGCAGACTTCATGATGCAAAATCAAAGTATAACCGCTCCTCAGATCAACAAACAGTCATGGAAATTAAAATGGTAACAGATTTAAAACAGAAGCCAACAAAAAATGTACCTCAGCATCTAACGCAGAAAGTTAAGGATTAAAAACGAGTATTTGTGCCACTTTGGTGTACCACATGTTTTAAGGAGAAATTGAAATATGCCAGTAAAGATCTCCTGTTTGGATGCTTTGTGGGGGAGGGGTTCAAAGCATTCAGAGTCAATATAAATATACTGCATGTTAACCTTTTGTATTAAGTCATTCAATCAGCACACACACAGACAAAATCTGCCATCGTAGAGATTTTAGAGTTGTGATTTATGAAGTACACACACACATCAATCACGTAATCAGTTCTGCTGATGAGTCACAGGTAACACACACATGCACGTCTATAAACTCACTGTTACAATCTAAGCATGTTAGCAGCTGCCTTAAAGCTATCACAGCTATCGCAAGCTATCACTCGTCCTCAACCTCCTCCTCCTGTCACTGTTTAATATTTAATGAGCAGAGAGCAGATTTATCAGGACAGAACAAGGCCATTTTTAATTTAGCTGCACTCTTGTTCAACATCAGACTATTAACCTTATTCAAATTAGATAGAGCCCTGGTATATCAGCAGCATACCAGCATCAATACACTGTATACCTGTGAAGGCAGCACAGCAGTGCCATGATATCTTCTCATTTAATATGATGTGAAGCTGTTTGGGCCAGGTCCACCAAACAACAGTTACTCCCTCATTCAGGTCATTATATGGTACCTATAGCCCCGTGTCCATCAAGCAGTCCGGTTCGGTTCAGTACAGTTTGGTTCAGTTCTGTACGTTAAACCCTGAACTTGCTTGTGTTTCCACAGTCAACCGTTCCCCAGTTTGGTAAGCGGAGTGTAAGCCAGATGGAGATAGCCGCGTCAGCTATGTAATAGTTTGACATCATAGCAGCCCAACACATTGTAGCCCGATATTAATTAAGTTAAACCTTCAAGAAGAAGAGCAGGGACACAGTAAACAAAAGGGACCCTTTAGGGTTGGATCGGTACCCTTAGCACCCTAACAGAAGGGTACCAAAAAAGTAGAATGGTACAGATCCCTTATTTTGGTACCATTCCCAACTTTTGACGGTGGAAACGCCAATAAATGGGTACAGAAACGAGCTGAACCGGACCGCTTGGTGTAAACGGGGCTATTGTCATCATTGCCAGTAATACGATATACTTAGTTTTGCAGATTTGCTGCATCAGGTGGAAACTGTAGTGCACCAAAACGAAGAACTACATGTGGTCAGTCATCCTTTTTCAATAAGAGGAACACACCTCTGGAACATATTACTATCTGAAATGAATAAACTGACATGTTCAAGGTTTTTAAGACAGGAGTACAGCAGTGGCTGAAACAGAAGCAAGTCTGGGAGCACTGACTGTGCTTCCTCTTTTAATCCTTCTTTTACTGTGTTTCCTTCTCTTAATCTTTTATTTGTTTTGTATTGTAAAGTCTGCATTTGTGTTTTTATAATGCTTCTGTTTCATTCCTTAAAGCCTATAAAAGCCAGGGACAAGGGTTTACAAATTAGAATAGACTAGAATCCTGGCTGTATGCATGCATAGCATCTACTTTGTATTTAACATATGAAGCAATGCTTAATGCATGTGTCCCTATCACATCAAGTAATACATTAAAAACACAAGAATTGATCACAATCAGGTGTCCCGTGTTAGCCATGGTAATAAGATGACAATGTGGTGTGATATCACATCCTTGCCTCAGCTCTGATCAGACCCAGTTCACCCAGTTAACCATCACGTCTATTATTGTGTCTTCCAATGTTTTCATGGGCCACTAGCTTCAATATGTCCCATGTTTTTTGCTTTGCATTTATTGCATTGCTATTAGCTTATTCCAGCAGAGAAACGTCTGTTTGGTTTGGGTGTAAGGTAACCTTATACTGTACAAAAGCAGCATGAAGGCCAAAGTGAGTGGATCCTGAGTGAACTGGTGCTGCCCTCTGCTGGTAGAGAAGGGAAATATCCACATGCCTTATTATGTACTGGCTTTTAAAGCGGCTGTGGCTCAGTTGGTAGAGTCTCAACCGGAAGGTCAAGGGTTGATCCCCAGCTCCTGCAGCAACATGTCTGATGTGTCCTTGGGCAAGACACTTAACCCCGAGTTACTCCCGCTGCTTCTTTGGCGGTGTATGAATAGGTATGAATGGGATAAGCTACTTCTGATGGTCTCACAGGTGTGACATGCGGTGTAAAAGCGCTTTGAGTAGTCAGAAGACTAGAAAAGCGCTCTAGAAGCTCAAGTCCTTTTATCATTTACCAAAAGATTATGCTGCTGATTTTTAGCTGTTACAGAGTGTAACTCAAGAGAGTGAAGTGTTATAGGATGAACACGGTCAAGTCCAGCAGTGTGGCGAGTTTTAAAGGCCTCATCATTAAGGAGGTGAAAGAAACTTTTGAGTCTTACTTTTGTATCCCTTCACAATTTTCTTTGATTTTGTCGTATATCCTGTCCCATTCTAACTCCTTCAAGAAAAGGTTAAACTCTATCTCTCAAATAGTCCTTCAAGCTGTTGGAAGTGTTGTTGCCAGGCAAAAGAAAGTTACACTTGTATTGAGCTGCTTCATGATTCAGTAAAGCTGTTAAATTGTTAAAGTTTGCCCTCTTTTACCCCCTCATATCATGTACGTGTTAAACATAATTCAGGCTGACGTTTATTGGAGCAGAAGAAATTGATTTGGGTCACATGGAGTGAAAACATCATTGTGTGTGCGTGTCAGACACAGATGTAATGTGACTAAACTACTCTCCCTGTAAATTTAATGTAGACTTTATGAGATGAATTATGAATGAATGAACGTCTGCTGATACAATGTAGGTTAACAAAGTAGGTTGGGAGAAAACTCTGAATAGATCAGTGAAATCTGGATGTTTTGGTAAAAGCACATCTAAAAGACAATGAATGATTTGTACATTTAAATAAAAGTATCATGTCTGAACTTTGGAAGATTTTAGAGTTATGTGAATTCTGCAGCATCAAATGAGGGATAAACCGGGGGCACCGGCATCCAAGCAGTTATGTCACGCGCCCCAAGTACAGAGGCTATAGTCCCCGTAACGGCTGTGGGCTGGAATCCAAACTCGGTGCCAGAGGTGCTGCTTGTCCACAGGCAAGGCAGGCAACTGCTTGGCATCCCAGGCCACCTAGGGGCAGATTTGCAAATTTTGCAATGACAGTAGGAAACCTCCCTAATGGGGCCCCATCTGAGGGCACTCACTCTCATTGCCCGGCTTAGCATGTCATGTATTCCTCCTGTGAAAACCAAAGTTCGTCAATGAAAATCGCTAGAAGACGAAGAGCATCTTGACACTGCTAGATGTAATAGTGGTTGGAGGGGCCCTGATTAATTTTTGCCTAGAGCCCCAGCAGACTCTAGAATCGCCACTGGTCATCACCCACACTCTCCTCCCATCATTTCCTGTTTCTCTTCAGCTGTCCTATCAAAAAAAGGAAAAAAGGCTCAAAAAACATACTTAAGAAAATGAGGGGATAACTTCACTCCAGATCTTCAAGGGGTCATTTATTCATCCCTTAAAGACCTTATGTCAAACTTTCAAAGTACACAGTAAAAACAGTGAGGCAGATCATTTAAACAAAGCCCTATGAAAACAAAACGAAGAGCCGCTTTAGACAAAGACAAATATCAAAAAGCCAGATGAGATAAATTTAGCGTGCACTGGAAAAGAGGTCACTCTTTTACAGCCAATAGTTCAAAGACTTTTAGAGTTATACTGCAGCGCCCTCTCCTGGTAAAATGACACACAGACACTTCTCATACTGTTTCCTTTTTTTAAATTAGTTTAATCGGTTTCTTGAAGCACCCAAAATCATCCATTGTGCAAAATACACTTCAGGACTTAAACTAAAGTATCTTTTTTATTTTTCCACTATACGTTTAGACCAAAGACTGTAAATATTTAGACTCAGTTTGTCAATAAAATAAGTGGTCAACAGAGAGTGATATATTATAGTAATGATGATGATGATTGTGGCCAAGATTCATATAGAGGTGATTTTTAGATGACCATTCAGACAAAATTGGTCTTCTGTTACTCTGGATAAAATGTGCATAAAGAGTGTTTAGTGTGTCATATTTCAGGGTTTTTTTCCCAACTTTATTGAAAATGAATACATGTACAAAACAATCATGGCAACATTGAAATTGTACATGTTTCAACAGAAAGGCTTACAAAAAAACTGACAAACATGACAAACAAGAGCAGTCAACAAAAGAAGACAACAACATACAGTACACGTCAAACAGTGACAGGCCAGATATAAACATAAACCAGTTTCAGCACTTGTTAAGCGCCCACTATAACTTCAAGAATCAAACTCATAGTCTCCTCCTGCGCCATTCAAAGGCATTAACCACAAAGTGAGCGAGCTGAAGCAAGTACTGTGGTCTCTTAAATTACATTCTTGAATTGCGTGTTTCATATTTTTGTACAAAATCTTTTCATGTTTTTATTGTTTATTTTTTCTAAATGTCTTTACTTTTTGAAGTTCACTACCGTTTACTGTATTTTAAATGTAAAACCTATTGCACAATACCAACACAACTTTCTTTGACTTGGCAATAAACCTTTTTCTTTTTCAGATTTTTCTTAATTTGACTCTTTTTGTGGCCTCTGCCTTCAAACAGCTGAAGAGAGACAGGAAGTGTGGGGAAGACATGAACCACATGATCTCAGGTCAGAGGCCAACCAGGAACCAGTGAGTCGCTGGCTTTGCTTCTATATGTGGGACACCTGTTGTATCAACAGCCTGCACTGATTTTTACTGCTGCACGACTTGGACAGAATACTCTAACAGAGGAACTTTATAGAAACCAGAGGGGGATTCACACCTGAGCTCCTGAACTGGACTTAGGAAGGTGATGTTTGTTGTCCTCAGCCAGGTCAGGAAGTTCTTCAGGTTTTGATCGCAGTGAAAGCGGTTTGTTTCAAGGTTGAGGTATCTGAGGAAACGGAAAGCATCTGGGTCTGGGGAGGCTATGAAGTTGTTGGACAGGTGAAGAACTTTGAGACTTTTGGGTAACACATCAGATTGGAGGTAAGTCAAGGAATTGGATGAGAGATCCAGCTCCACCATTGAGGTAAGACCCTTGAAAACGCCTTGAGGAAGAGACTGCAGGGCGTTGAAGCTTAAATTAAGACCAAGCACATGTTGGAGATCGTCAAACAGATTCAAGCATCTCCCCTGAGACCAGATAGACTGCAAAGAGCTGCTGTGAAGATCCAGGACTGTGACATTACTCAAACGAATCTCTGAAACTCTACTGAGCATGCAGAACCTGATTCTGTTTCCTCCATAGTAGAGTTTCTTGAGGCGTCTCAGCCCACTTAGAAAGGTGAAAACATCCCCCAGATTTGTCAATCTGTTGTCCTGAATGTCCAGATGTATAATGTTACTGGCGAAGCGCGTGATACTGCTCACAGATGAGGGCTCCAACTTATTATCATTCAACAGAAGGAAATCTAAGCGTGGGAGAGATGCAGGGAAGCCGAGATTTCGCAAAGAGTTTCCTGTTAGAAGTAACGTTTTCAAATTGGGAAGTCCTCCAAATGAGTCATAACCAAGAGCGCCAATGTGATTGTAAGATAAATCCAACACTTGCAGGTTTGTCAGAGAAGAAAAAGTGTGAGAGTAGATTTCCCCAAGCAAGTTGTGAGACAGGTTGAGCATCGTTAAATGTCCCTGAAGACCTTCAAAGGCGTTTTTGTGGATCTGATTCACCTTGTTTTGGGAAACATCAATGATTGCGACCTCTTTCAGCGGACTGAAAACCCCCTGTTGCAATGCAAATATCCTATTTTCTGACATATCCAAAATGTGGATTGAACTGTTTGTCAGGCCTTTAAATGTGTTTCTGTCGGGATCAGGGAGATTGTTGAAGGACAGTCCTCTACCCATTGGTCCAGAAAGTTTGAGATGACTGATCTTAGTCCCTTCTATGGCTCTGAAAAACTGCTTTGTTTTTGAAATGCTAAACCCATTGTGGGACAAGTCAAGTATCTTGAAGGACACTTCTCTGAAAGGATTCCCACATTTCTGCCAGTCGAAACCTTTACTGGACATTGCCTTCAGATGAACTGAGTTCAAATTCAGATCATTTAAGTGCTTACCCCTAAAAGCAAACAGATCAGACTCGCATATTTGGTCAATTTGGTTCAACTTAAGATTCAAAACTTTCAAATTCTTCATGTTTGCGAATATCATTGAAGGCTTGAGTCTTTTTATCTGGTTTCCAAAGAGGTCAAGAGTCTCTAAGGAGGACAGTGGCTCCAAAAAGTTCCCCTCAAGTATTGACTCTTTAAGAGAGCAGTAATACAGATGGAGATCCTTCAAACCGGACAGTCCAGCGAAAGCAAGCGGCTCCAGTCGAAGGCCCAGATTGAAACCGAGCTCCAGCTTCCTCAGATGTCGTTGTTCGATGAAGGAGTTGTTCCTGATCACAAGAGGAACAAACTGTTTTCCAAGGTCTAGCTCCTGCAGTTCCTCCAGGCCGGACAGGGAGGTGGAGTTGATCTCAGCGATGTGGTTCATCTCCAGGTACAGGTGGGTGATGTGTGGAGGGAGGGGAGGAACTGAGTGGAGGTTCTTTGAGGCACAGTTTGCTACAGAGCCCATAATGAGGCATGATGGGAAACATCCCGGCACCTGCAAGTAAGGAGATTTATTTTATTTGGAAGTAGATACAAGTTGCTCAGTAATGTACTTCCTGATAAAAATTAAGCATTGTATTGTTGTGTGTGTGTTTGATCATTAAAAGACCTTTTGAATACAAGTTTGCACCAGAAACCCAAATCACAGTTTGATTTCAGGTACTCTCTAGTTAACAAAGCAGAAACCAATATTTTGATATCAAAGGAGGTAAATGTATACAGAAACATAACTAGATAAGACAGATTGACAGTCATTGTATCGTTATCGTGAGCCATGTATCGCGTATCGTATCTTGAGGTACCCTTAGATTCCCAGCCCTAGTTAAAGTTATATCTGTAAAGAAAAAAAGGTTACCGTAAATGTGTTGATTTTTTTCCAGACATAAACTCCAAACTTTTATTTTCTTGTTCCTTTGATAGGTCACTTTTGCCTTTTGAAAATTATGTATCTATTTATAATCTTCAATCGCACAAAAATATACAAAATATTCATAATTTCTCGTCCTTTGCATACAAAAAAGCTAACCAATTTAACTCTTTTTCCATTTTTACCAAGAAAAATCACAGAACTCAATGATCAAGCTGTTAAATGGATTTTTTTTTTTGTACCTGATAAAATTAATTTTTGCATAAAAAATCAATGGTTTGCATTAATTGAATTTGATTTTTTTTTCAGATTTCAAATCGTCTGCTAAATGTTTACAAGACAGATCATGCATGTGTCTACTTCTTGGCACTCATTAATGCTCCCCATGCTTTGGCTTATAAAAAAAAAGAGTTTATCATCAGTCTTGTTTGATGTTGTTTCATTTTTGATTAAACCCTGACTTAAAGAACCTGGATTGGCACACATTTTTAGTTTTTCTGCTGTACCAATCAATGTCAATAACTTTAAATTCACTCTGTAGTTGCTTTGTCTGAGATTTCAGGCTAATTTCTATATCCAAAGCTGCAATATAAACACAGAATCTTTCCATTTTCTTTTCCTAATTTTGAATTTGACTTACCTGCAGCAAAACACAGATGATGACCAACTGATGACCCCGCAGCCACATTTCCACCCAGAAATCAAACTCTTAATATTAGTTAAAATATTGGTCCAGCTGTTGTAGTGGTAAAATCTGAGCTCCTGTCTGCAGAGATTTCAGCTGGAGCTCTATTTATCTCAAAATATTTGCGTCACTTGTGCTGAGCATTGCATTGACCCTGCAGTAAACATGACACAGTGGGCCTTCCCCCTTTTTTTCCAGGCTTACATGAGAATGGGAAGTACAGCTGCATGTTTGCGAACCTACGTCGATAACTTCTGTATGTTTAGATGTTGTGTTTTGGAGTAAGGAGGGGACATTCTTTTGCACAACTGACTGCTTTAAACATCGCACACTGGCAGGTGTTGTAGGAGTTGCATCATGACATTACTTTCCAGCTTTGTGTTCAAGGTTGATTACACATATGAAAAGCTGTAAATGGTGTTAAACTGATGTATGTCCATTAAAAATCTTACTTCCTGTAAGACTTTTTCCTCATACCCAGTGTAGTTTTCCAAGAAATATCAAATGGTTTACACACATATATCCCTCTTTGGATTAATGTCGCAACCAGCAACAGATTTTGAATGCCTTCAAAAACACAAATTAATGTTAAATCCTTCTGTTGCCAAAATCCAGATGAAAAAGTTTATAAAACATGAATGTTTTGGAAACGTATTTCTTGTATTCTGGCCCTGTGTAAATATTTTTGTGAGAACATTTCTTATAGGATCAGGATTTGGTTGTTTGGAGATGCAGCATTTTCTGTAAATACACTGACCACAGAAAATGACACACAATTATTCCAGTATATGATCTTTTTGTATGATTCAACAGATATCGTAAACATCTTATATTTTAAATCGAGAATAGGTCAAATGCATGTGGCTCAGTTGGTAGAGTCGGTCATCTCTCAACCGGAAGGTTTAGGGTTCGATCTCCAGCTCCTGCACCCACATGTCTGATGTGTCCTTGGGCAAGACACTTTGCCCCAGCTGCATCTTCAGCAGCGTATGAAAGTGTATGTGTTATATCCCAACCGTGTCAGGTTGCATGTATAACAATTAGTAGTTTAACTCCGACTGAACGTGTCATTGTTTATTGGAAGACAACAATAGCGTGGTGTAACAGCGGCATGACTCGTAGTAAGAAGATAAAGCCCAAGCCCCAACATTCAATGAGGTCACAGAATGCCAAAATACATAACAGTAAGAATGGGATTAGTTACTTCTGACGGTCACTTTACATAGCAGCCTCTGCCATCAGTGTGTGAATAGATATGACCTGCAGTGTAAAAGCGCTTTGAGTAGTAAGTAGACTAGAAAAGCTATACCACTTGTAAACTGTCCAACATAGAACAGCAGTTTTCCTGTGATGACATGAATTCAGTTACAGCAATGTACTAAACACATGAGTACACGGAGTGATTTGTGCAGGAAACTGTTTAGTCACGGGATTGAAAACGTTATTGCTAAAGTGCAACGTTATTTCAATGAGTGGTTCATTTTGCCACAGTTTCCTAAAATGTCCTTCCTCTTTCAGGGAGTCCAGGTTGTTTTTAATACGTTGAATATTGTCCAGTTTTGTGATGGAGAATTACAAGAACACGTTGGTGTAATGTTTCCAAGTACATTTTCTCAGCAGCAATTTTTCTTCTTTAGTATTTCTATTTCAGTTTATACTTGTACTACACAACATTACAGAGGAATAAAATGTACATTGTTAGTCTATTACATTATATTGTTACTTCGCAAATTATTATTTTACATACATCTTCATTAAGTTTATTTACATTAATAGTGTATACACTGGTTAAAGAAAACTCTGAACACTGTAAGTTTTTGATGAATGATGTATGCAATTTTCTACAATGTGAAAATTGTGAATAATGTAACAGTAAAACAGCTTAAAAACGTAAAGAATCAAAAGAAGTTTCCGATATTGCAACACAAAACAAATCAAATGAACAACAGTTTCACCTAAAGTCTCTGGAGACAGAGGTGCATAACTTGTTTATGAGATGCAAACAATGGTCAATGTTGCATTTTGATAGTAGCCTAATCTGCTTATTACACTGCAGAGTAGGGCATCTGTGTGTGTGTGTGTGTGTGTGTGTGTGTGTGTGTGTGTGTGTGTGTGTGTGTGTGTGTGTGTGTGTGTGTGTGTGTGTGTGTGTGTGTGTGTGTGTGTGTGTGTGTGTGTGTGTGTGTAGTTTTTTGACACAGGGCTGGTGAATTTCACAACCTCTGGAGAATGAAGGCTTGTCAAATACGACAGAGAATGAGAAACAGAGGTTGACAGACATTGTGGAAAAATGTTATAGACTACTAGGCTATTAAAAGTAAATATTGTCCTTACAGGCTACCACCTCAAAAATTGTAGCCCACTTCAGGAACCTACTTTCATAGACTTAGTTTAATTAGAACATTGAGTTTACAATTTACAACAATTACAACGCATTTTTCAATAACGTGTAGCCACATTTTACTTAACCAAGCAATAAAAGGTCTTCACCGACCACATGTTTTGTCTCTGTCTGTCCTCTGAAATGGAATAGCAGAAACTAGGCAGAAACAACGCAAAACCTAGTTTTTGTCTTCAGGTGAACGCTTTGTGGATGCCGACGATTAAGAGCGTCGTGACGTAATAAGAACGTGATCCGTCGAAAGTTGTTATGGTAACCGTCAGAAGTTTCACGGACTAATGTTCTGTATGTTTGAAGAAAACGACATCCTTTTGGGCATGGAAGTAAAGTAATTTATCCTATAACAACACTGGAAACAGCTGTAATGTCAATGTAGTGTGTCAGCAGCATTCACCGCTCACCGTCATCACCAGGGAAGGGGGCAGGACGGAGCGAGGAGGGGAGTGACTTTCTTTCAAAAATAGTACACTTCATCTCGGCAGCAACCGGTACAGCAGGCAGCAACGGTGAGGGGTAACTATGGAGGGTGTGTAACATGGTTGGCTACGGAAATAAATAACGGGACCAGTACGAAGGATTTTCAACCAAAGAAAAGGCAAAAAGAAACACCGTAAAAAAAAAAAAGAAGGAAGCGGATACGTCAAGACAGAAAGAAGAAACTGGGTTACAGCTAGCTAAAGTCAGTGCCACACGTTTCAGTGTTGATGTCGGTATTTGGACACGAATACCTGCCGAAAATAGTCCCGGTGAGTAGACCTTGTCATAAATAAGTCTGTGAAGCAATATAGCAAAGTCTCAGAGACAAATAGTTGACATTTTGAGTCGATACGTGTGACTTTCAGTGTAGAAATGCATTCGAGTTTGGAGAGTTAAAGCTCACATTCAGTCGGGTGGAACAAGGTGAACAGGGAGTTAAACTTTTCTGCAATATGGCCGCTCAGATGTCACAGCTTCCCAGAAGTAGGCTGAAACTAAATTTGAGCTTTGACTCAAGTCTATAAAATGCATGGCAGCTTAAACTCTTCACTGAAGACCATTGAAATATTGTACTTAAGAAAAAAAGTGGACTGCAGTGTCCCTCCCTCCCTGTCTGTCTTGAGTGTTGTGGTAGACCCAAGTCTTGCCCACTTTTCAAATCAAAACTACTATTGGTGTTTGACCTATAACGTAGAAGTGCCGTTTCCTTCTATGGGATGGAAGTTATTTCATTCAAAAGTGTGGCAATTTAACGTTATACCAAATTTAACACAAGAAACACACATTATGCTCAACTCAACATAATTACCTTGAGACCTTATTATTCTGAATAAGCCTTAGTGCCATTCATGTAATAGGCTGAATGGAAACAGATCTTAGTTGACGTGTAGACATGCTAAAATAATGATGGCATTGATAGGAGCAAGGGAATAACTCTATCTGATTTGCAGATTGATATTGAATGCCTGAATCATTACATGCATGAATTAATCATTATATCTGACCATGTGTGGTCAGCTGAAGTGATTTAGCTCACCACAGCCTGCCATAAAGTGTTATCTGAGACAGCAGAAGTATTTTGGAGGCTCTGGTAGAGGTTGACAGCCACACCACCACCCTTACAACCCAAAAGTGTTATAAGTAATACACATATTTAAAGAGCTACCTGCCGTCCAGATTGTACTACTCTGTTTCAGAGGCTTATTCTACTAGAAATGTGTATTCCTGATCATAAAAACTGTAAATAGCTATTTCCTCCAAGAGTTTGTTTTTCTGCATGTGCGCAAAATGAGAAATACAACTTTTTACAGGCATCCAAAACCCTGGGCATGATAACATTCCTTTAAAATGTATAGTCCCTCCTCCCCCACTGAAACAGAGCTTAGAAGTTTATCTAAATATACCTGCAGATAATCTGTCAGGGTTTCTTCTCATCAACATTTCTATTTCATTTCATCTCGACGCGTCTCTACATAAGGAAAGGCTTGAGCTGTTGTAGATTTACAGTTGTGCCGATAGTGTTACTGTCTCCACTGTAAGTGGGGAGATAATAGCTGTGAGGGTGAAACCTATGATTAACATCCACCCCCTGGTTTATATAATTCCCTTGTGTTTAATTATAGTGAAATTTAAGTATTCTTCATTTTGCACGTAGGAGCAGTTAGATGGCTGTCAAACACTCCTGAGGATATCTGGGCTCACTACACATTTACTGTTTTGTTTGATGCCCCCGAGTTACTGGCAGCACAGCAGTAAAGCCCAGTGTAATGTCTAGTTTACCTGTGGGAAAGAATTGATTAATAGCTTGTTTTGAATTCCTGATCTGCTTTTCTAAGGTCACTGAAAATACCAGCCTGTCCACCTATCTGCTCAGAGGTTTGTGACTAGGTTTGTTATAATCCACTAGAAATACTTACATTCTTGTTGCCACTTTGCAAGAATGATATGACTGTGGTATTTTTTGCTCAAGGGCCAAGAGATAGATGAAAGTAAAGTTTAATGCCAAGACTCTTAGAGGATTTTGTTTTAGGTTTTTGTGATGAAGAGTTGAGTTGAATTTGGGGATCTTTTTCCTTCATCCCCTATAATATTTCAACTAAGTATTTCTGGTATGTAGGGCTGCAGGTTCAATGTCACACAATTCTTCTCTGTTCTGCACTCTGGTTTCTTTAGGACTGTAGATAGACAGTCCTTTCACTTCCTGTCTATATTTCTTCATGTTTCTGTCTGGTACCCTCTTCCTGTCTCTTATACCATATCGTTTTATCACTCTTTTCTTCCTACTCACATCTTAGTACATCTTAAACTTTGTTTAATTCTCTTCACAACGTTGTTATTTATTTATTTTTTCATTCTCTCCCTGTCTGGGTTACAGTTACATTGGTGTACTACACTCCCGATCCAAAAGCCAGATTAGTTCAGTTTTAGAACAATAATCTAAGGAGTCTGATAACAGGAACCACTATGCACTGCATCAGGTGTTCAGACCAAAACATGTCCTGTGTTACTGTTAATCACTGCAAGGGTTAGCGTTGAAGGAGCAAGTTGCCTGGTATGTACTTGTAAGACCATAAAAACCAATCCAGGAAGGTCAGATTAAGCAAGAGACCCACATGTTTGTAGACTTTTCAAACTGAAATTCAATTTAAAGCTGTTTCAGATACGCCAAGACAGGATCTAAAACCCTGTAAGGTTACCATAGAAGCTGTTTTCACCTTTTTTCTGTAAATTATCACACAAAAACAAAGTAATACTAGTAACGTACTAAGAATGTGTGGTTGTAAGCGTGATTGTATGTTGCAGAATCTTTCTCCATGACATGACATTGCAAGTGGCAAAGGTTGAGCGGCAGGTCCTCCTTTTTTTCTGCTAGGAAACTATGCGGCTTTTGCTAAAAAAGAGGGAATAACTTGGCATGGATGCTTAGGTGCTTGTCTGTCAACACTTGGTAATTTCCCACCAAAATGAAAAAGAGGAGATTCATTTCAACATGCACTTTTTTTTCTGTGTAAATACATTCTTGGAGTCTAGCTAACTAGCACTGTAAAAGTTTCTAGCTTTTTCAAGTTTGAATGCAAAGTAATCACTCAGAATCACTACAATATGTTCAGTCCAAAGTTCTTCTAAAAAAAAAAACAGCCTTCCAGCCAGCTCAGGCTTGGTTTTTCATTTTATACAGTAGACACTATAACTTCTTGTCTAGTCCTCTAAACACCCTTGGCATGCTAGCTCTATCCTAAATGTGAAACCAGAGATGTGTTGCTTCTGTTTTTACCTGCCTGGTGACAACCCCTGGGTCGCGCCGGGTCAGTCGGGTGGTCTCTGACAGCTCAGGGATCAGAGGTCAGGACTGAGGGATTGGAGAGAGTTTTGCTTTCAATTCAACCTGCTTTTGCATTTAAAAGTATTTATCTGTGAAACAAAAGCGTGTATTGTGCTGAAACAATAACTTGAGTAATCAATGTATTAATACATTTGTAAATTATTTGTTGAAAGAAAATGTTATTGTTAGTTGTTTGATATCTAGCAAAAAGTCAAATAGGTGTGGACTCCAGCTTCTCAAAAAAGGGAAATTGCAAATTTATTACTTAAATATTTGTAAATTAACCATCTTTGGTTTTCTAACGGTACATGGCAGCTATATAGAGTGGCATTGATGGACATGGTTCACTATTTTCTGTACTTAAATAGACTGAACAGTTTATCTGGATGCTCCATTGATTCCTACAGTATAGTTATAACTACTAGAAATGCTTACTCTGCTATTTTGCATACTATCAGAAGCATATTGTAATCACTTCAGGTTATGAAGTCCTCCAATAATCAGCTACTGTAGTAATAATGAATAAATTCAGTCAAACAGGTATCATACCAGGTCCAAATCTGCTTTTCATGCCCCTGTAACAACAGCCAAAATATTCCAGGTCTTTGTTTAATACCTACTTACAGTTTATTTGTTCTCCATTATGCCTAAAACTTTTTAGGACATTTGAAACAGAGGCAAACATCTGTGATCCAGACAGCTCTTTGAAATCCACAAACTTCCAAGGTTTTTTTTAATTTCCTGAAAACACAACTTTTGAGAAACTATTTAGAAAGTTGCCACATAGCTTTAACGGAGATTCTGTTTCATATGCTACAGTATAGCACAGGGTCGTATGGAGGATAAATGGAGCACATAGGTACTCCAGCAACGCCAGTGTCTAAAGTAGCAGCGTACTGTACATCATGTGTAACACACATCCACTGTCATGCACTGGTCAGGTCCTGCCAGGGCAGACAGTGAGAGGAGTCAGCAGCTGCAAATGCTAATGTGGTCTTGTGGCATGCACGGTGGTGTGTGAGTGTGTGTGTGTGGTGGTAAACACCCTCTTACCCCTCTTTAGTACCCCCTAGCCTGCCTGACGCCCCTGTCTGCATTGGTGTCATTGCTGTGTTGCTTCTTCTGTCCCACAAAACGTTAGGTGAGTTGAGTGTGATTTTTTTTTTGGCTACAAACATGAGCTTTAGTTTGCATGTTTAAGACTGAGAGAAACAGTGTCCTTAAGAACATGTGTGTTTGTGTGTTTATGTTTGGTTTTAGAAGAGATAGTGTGTTTGTTTTTAGGACCATTTGCCCTTGTTACGTCTTCATATGTGTAACCTCTGTTCTGATACTGTGGTGTGTGTGAGTGGTTAATGAACAGGTGTCCTGGTTGGGTGGTCTGCACTGATGCGACACTCCTGTCAATCACACACAAAAACACCCTCTAGACAGCAGAGAGTGAAGTACGGTAAATGTTGATGAGATTAAGCTGCATTCATGCATTGTTTCTTGATTTTAGCTTGTGCAGTACTTCCATATCATCCAGTGAAGTTACACAACAATTGTGATATTTTGGGACATGTTTAACAAAACAGCTGATAAAATAGGGACACTTTTACAGTTTTGAGTGTGATAATTAAGATTGCATGTGGCATTAGAGGTTTGTAACCAGATGCTTACAGAAACATCCCATTTCAGTTACTGATTTATTAACATTTCCCATGCTGAGGATAATGAAATATTTGCAGAATGTAGGTATCAGTTATCTGCGTGGTATCTTTCTGTGTCACTTGTGTTACCTGTTTACAGGAAGTCACAGTCTGCCTCTTGCAGTTTGCATGATTGAGGTTCAGGCTGGATGTGGTTCCTACCCAACTGTATTCAGGTCATCTGTTTATTCAAACGCATTTGTTCAAGTCGTCTGTATGAATAAAGCCTATGTAGTGTACATGTCATGAAAAGAGATGTATTGCATCTGCAGAATAATCCCATGTTTTGTGTTCAGTTAGATCTGTATTTGTTGGACCATATAATGAGTCATGGGAAGATTGTTTGACCTGCTACTGTGAGAGCTTGTCTAATGCTGCCAGATGACGTGTTAGTGTGTGTGAGACGGTGAGACCGCAATATTTAATCTTTTTGTTTGGGAAAGGATTTTGTTGTATTATGCAGCTTTTCAGCATTTGCTGTGTGGTTTTGGTATTATTCGGCTAAATGGTGAATGATGGAGAAGAAGCACAGGTAGCTCTTCACAAATGACTGGATGGCATTATTTACAGTGTTCATACCTTAGCACACCAGTCCATATGTCAGGAAAATTATTTTGTATTGATGGTAGAGGTGATCTAACAAACATTTTCTCTCCCCAATTATCTATTATGATACCTGATGTTGTGGTGCTACCATGCCTGAAGGGATCATTGCATATATTGCCATATTCACTTATAGAATAGGCTGCTTTCAGCTGTATTAGTATCTGGTCATAATGAGCCTGTTTCCCTATTGGCATAGCTCTGTAGACATTCGGCATAAGCAGGCGGGCTACAGGTGGAGAAGGTGAGCATAATATTAGGGTCCCCTGTGTAATGTAGGTTTTTAAAGCTAAAGAATATGCTATGTTTTCAGCTGTATTTGCATTTGGTCATAATGAGCATGTTTTGCTATTGGCATAGATCTGCAGACATTTCATAGCTTGTCCTTGTCCCATGTATTTTGGCTGAAAGTTACCTACAGAGAAAAGCAGGCGGGCTACAGGTGAAGAAGGTGAGCGTAATGTTAGGGTCCACTGGGTTATGTAGGTTTTTATGGCCATTATGAGTTGCCTTTAATCTGATAAAAGGTTTAGGAAAAGAGAGCAGGTTGTAATGATACTGTAGCTTTTTGCTGAAGGAAAAGTTTTGGTGCGTCAAAGAGCAAAATGTACAACTGCTCACTACTGTCCCACTGAAGGCACTGAGAAGACTGAGCTGCTTTTAGGTTGAGTTACGATCAGGAAGGTCCTTTATCATATTGACAGCAACTGTGTTTTTCATAAATGATCATCTTTATTTATGACATAATAAAAAGATTGTGCTTTTGATTTAACCAAAGCAAACACGCGCACAGGTTCTTATCAGTGCTTGGATGACAGGGAGTGTGCTTCTGTTTATAGTGTGTGTCTGTATTAGTGTGTCCTCTGCTGTCCACAAAGACCTTTTGGCCTCATTGTCTGGAGGCTGAAAAGACTTTTCAAATGGCCTTTCTCTTCTCTTTCTGTCTCTCTGCTAGACTTACATTGTTGAAGCTCCTCTGTCCTGTGTGACCCCCTGACACAGAGAGGTATGACCACACACACACACACACACACACACACACACACACACACACACACACACACACACACACACACACACACACACACACACACACACACACACACACACACACACACACACACACACACACAATCAGTAAGTGAATAGAGATGAACTGTGCCATCAGAGAAATGTTGCCTCTAACTGTATTTCTGCTCAAACCTTTCCTAAGCCAGAAGTTAAGAGGTTAGTGGAGCCTGTTTCCTCTTCTTCAGAGTGTGTGTATTCAGAGCAGCTTGTGCTGTTTGCGTGTTTGTTTCCGTAAAGCTCAGCAAATGTCAGTCATAATAAAACACCATGGTGTAACAACAGAGGGCATCGCCACCCACACAATTTAGGAAAGCAACACAAAGCACAGCAGTCAGCTGAATATACATCTTCTCCCCTTCCCACTTTCTTTATCTGAGCTCCTAATGAGAAGACAAAGCACTAAGTAACTGTTCAATCATCCGTCAGCCACATTAACTTCAAAGTTTTGACTGAGTGACGTGGAGGTTTTAGTTTTCACTGCAAACACATTTATTATTTAGATACAACCTTGAGACTTACTAATGTCACAAAACCAATTACCCAAAACACTAGTAGCAAGCTTTGACAAAAGTTGTCTTTGAAATAACAAAGAAGAAAATGATTGTGTTTTATTGAGATAAGAGAAATTAGGCCTATATTTTTGGTTTTGAGTAAATTTCCATTTAAAAATCCATTAATGAAGTATATAACTGTATTACAGTCTGTTTGATTTCAACATCAGTCCCTGAAAAAATATTTGGATCTTTTTCTTGTGACCAACCTTTGTACTCAGACCCAGTGATTGGGAAAACAGCAGCCAAGCTGTTCCTGGACCTCTGACATAGTTGGGGATAATTGTAGGAGGGGGAATTATATCCAAGATGATTTAAAGCTTTCAGGGTTATAATGGGGAGCAAACCTCACAGACCAAATGTTCCTGCGTGTCAACTATACACAGACAGACAGTCAGTCAGACAGACAGACAGAGACAGACAGGCAGTAGTTATCATGAAGGCCAGGCTTGAAATAACAATTTACTCACCACGGACGTCCAGTGTGGTAACTGGTGAGACTTTTGGAAACTGTCATAGCTATTTTTGGCTCATGTAACATCCAACACCTTTTCAGTGAAGTCCTAATTAGTGTCAGCAACAAGCTTTACATTGACTCACATGCATCCACCTGTCCACCTGCATTACTTTACTGGTTGTCCTAATTCTATTCTTGGTGTTGTGCTTTGTGGTAGAGAGGACCAGACCTTACAAGTCTCATATTTGCTTGTTAAATACAAAGCATCAGCTAGCAGACAGTTAGCCTCGGCAAGCATAAAGACTGGAAATGGGGAAACAGCTTGCCTGGCTTCATCCAGCAGCAACAAAATCTGCAACATCAGATGTTAAGTGCTCAAAAGTTCAATCAAAGATAGATTTTGCTCAAAGTTCTCACTTGGTTTCAAAACAATAGAAGTAAAAAAGACCATGGTAACATTTTTCATTGATTACCGTAACAAAAAATGTACAGCTCGCTTACTGTAAAGTACAGGGAGTCAGTGACACCAGCACAGGTACCAGAGGTTCCAGGCCGTGGAGATTTTGGTTGTAGGTTAACGTATTAACACAGAAACTTTTATTACACCCAGAAAGCCTTTTTCAGAGATGTGTGCAAGATTTTGGGAAGAGATGGGGCTCCTTACCATGAATCAGTAGTACTTGGAAATACTTATATTTTCCAATTTATTCAAAACTTAACTAATGACACCACCCAAAGGGAGTTTTTGTCATCTGCATGTACTTGGAGAATAATCTCCAAGGCCTTTAGTGCACTCTTTAGAAGTTACCGTATGTGACTGCTACATAGGACACGTAAATCATTTATAATAGAAGATTAAATTGGAGATAATTCCTAAATGTTAGCAAATTGACCAAAGGACTTCCCCCTTGCTATCTACTCTTTTAAGACTTTTTTTTCCTTCATTTTTTAAATATTCCTAAAAAAAAGTTTGATTAACAAGCTTTAATTTGTGATTTTTTTTAAACCACTTCTTCTAAACTTTTCTCACAAAGGTTCCTATTTTTTGTAGATCTCCGTGGGATATTATACTGATCAGGTCATATTAATCCAAAAAAGCAAGGAGAAAGGAAAAAATGCAAACCAACAAAAGCTCTGTTCTCCGGAGGACAGAGTGTGAGTGAGTGAGAAATATCAATGAAACAGCTGTATGAAGTTGTATAGGAATGTGTGAAAGAGAGAAAGAGTGAGACAGAGAGTGACTGAAAGAGCAGAGGAGTCCCTCTTTTGTCTGGTTGAAGCATGAAGTCTCCTGGGAGGCTTTTCAAATCCTCTCTGGAATGTGTGTGTGTGTGTGTGTGTGTGTGTGTGTGTGTGTGTGTGTGCGTGTGCGTGCATGTGTGTAAGTGCCAATTTCTTAGAAAATGTGTGTGTAGGGGGTTTGGCCTGTCACCACATTTATACAAGGAATGCAAATATTTGTGAGTGTGCGCTCTTGTGTTCTATGTGTGTTTTGGTATCTGAGTGTAGTATAACTGTTACCATGGCAACTGATATTCTTTGGGCTGTATCACCTGACAGCAGTGGTTGACAGCTTTTTTATCTTATGAAGTAGATTCCTGTCTTCCTCGATCCAGCCTTTCTCCCTCCCTCCCTCCCTCCCTCCCTCCTTCCTTTCTTCCTTCCTTCCTTCCCTCAGTCTGCAACTTCTTTTGCCGTTTGTTTGTCTTTGTTTTTTCTTTCCTTCCTCCATTAATCCTGTCTTTCTTTATGTTTTCTATCTCTTCCTCCTTTTCTTGATCTCTTTCTTTCTTTCTTTTTCACTTACAGTCCACCCTCCCTTTCTCTCCCTCTCTCTTTTTCTCAGTACCCTTGTTAAGTTGTTTAAATGCCAGTCTGCAGATCAGATATCATCAGCTGCTCTCATTAATGTGTTTATTTAACATGCACTCAGCTCATCCTCTGGTGGCCTTGAATTTGACTCTGAGTCCTCCGCTTGTTTGTGGGTGTGTCAGTATGTAGATCTATGAGTAAAAATAGAACTTACAGTTCCACGTTACCTTGGTTTCAGTGAACCAGATCTACTTTATGTCTGTTTGCCCACTAATGACATTCCTATCTGTGGGCTTTTTAGCATTTACGCCACTTTTCAGCAGAAACACTTCAAGATATTTTTATAAACTTTTGGTTTTTGAGGTCTTTGCTTACCACATTTCCTGTGAAAGAACAAACACGGAAATGCCCTGCGTCAACACCAAACAATGCTCAGACGGTCGCTGCAAAAATTGAAGAAACAAACAGATGAAACTGAGGTTGAAGCTCAAGCTACTGCAATACACCAAATAAAAACAGTTATACATATTATTGTACATGGTCCCATTAAACAAAGCCAACAAAGTAAATCAAATATCACATATCTAACGAAGTCATACATTGAGATAACAAGAGCTTAAATACAACCCCAGCTGCTTAGTTTTCCTGTTTGTTTGTGTCGGTTGCAGGATGGTGATGGAGGAGGGGGGTCAGAGAGACAGAGGGAGGGGAACTCCAGCGACAGCAGGAGGAGATGGAAGACAAATCTTCAAAGAACTTGGTGAGTGTCTTTTGACCCCATTATATATATTTATTTTAATGTCTATTTGTAAAATGAGGCCCATATAGCATGTAAACCAACTCCAAAAACCAGTGTTTATGAAAAAATACACAGAAATGTCATATCAAGCACAAAAAATTAAACTGAGGAATTTGACTTGTAGGAAATTTTTAAATGCTGACCGGAAAAGGTGATGGCTTAATCATGAGCTTATTATTCCTACACTTTAACACAAAGTACAAGTATTACTATGAATTTCATTTCTAGTATCAAACATACCAAGAACAAAAAACAACTTTGATTTTCTCTTTGAAATCCACCTTTAATGTAGGTAGATACAAATAGTTCAATATGAAGAAAAAGAGAAAAATAATCTTGTGAATAGTTGTAGTCTGAGATGGATGAGATCGTCATGAGCCCAGAGCTTCGACATGATGACCCATCTGAGTTTAATGTCTTCTTCTTTCTCACAGGGGATCAGAACCTGGATGCCATTTGTCTCTCTACATATCGAACAGCCTGCAAGCTCAGATTCATACAGAGGAGATGCAACTGTAAGTCAACACTGTTCTTTTCCAGCTCATATCAAATATAAGTTTGGGAAAACAAACCTCGAAAATAAAATGACTTAACTGACTGTAAACAACAATTTGACACGAACATACAGTAAGCTTTTTAAAATCACTTGTGTGAAGATTTCCCTAACATGCCTTCTTTAATTCTAGTGCACCTGGTCGACATATACAATGTGATCGAGGCAGTGCGAGACGCTGGTCTGAACGCAGTGGAGCTCCATGCTGGCATCTCTGTGATCAGACTGGAGAACCTGGTGTCCTCCCTGTTCAACCAGCTCAGCAAGCGCCTGCCCACCACACATACCATCAACGCTCGAGAAAGCACCGTCCTGTTAGTTGAATTCTTACTGGCTGCCATTGACAGGTAACTTAAAAGTTATTTCTGGATATTCTATCTTGACATCTTGTTGTTTTAGTATGAAACACATAGCCACGCTTGATAATCTCCCATGTCGTTTAATGTAGAAGAAGGGGTGACATATGACATGAAGTCTAACGTGTCTTTCTGTTCATTTTGTTTCAGTGAGCCAGACAGCCGTCTGACAGTGTTCTCTGTGAAGGCGATGCTGTCCACACTATGTGGAGGAAAGCTGATTGATAAACTCCGCTGTGAGTACTGAATGATATCATTATGACTGTTGTTTAATCTGTACCAGATAAATTATCCTGTGTTTCCAGTAATTATTCAAACCTTCCCCAACATTAATCATTTCCCATGTGGGCTCTGGGTGCGAACAAGTGAATGGATAATCAACATCAGTTAACATGTTATTATACATAAGACAGCATCATCCGGCAGCCTTCATGCAAAAATGAAAATGTAAGAAGGTCGATTACAAAAGGACACATTACATTTAACGTTTAAATAAAATAACATTTCAAATGTTAACCATTTAGATCTTTATTAAAAAACATGTCATCATTTTAACTGGTCAAATATCATCATAGCCTCGGACATGTTGTCTTAAATCTTTCCCACATGTTTCCTATAATTATTGATAATCATTTTTCAATGGTCCCTCTTTTTTCAGTGTGAATGTATGTAATGTATACACGTTACGTATGTGCCACCTTGTGGAAAATGCAGGTCAATGCTGCAGTTTGCTCCTATTTATTTTAGCTTCCCTGTTTATCAAAACAAGAACGTGCTAGCAGTCACAATTTGAAGACTTGGAAAAAGTTTGTCTGTTTTTGCTATGACAAAAAAACAAGATACGTTTTTGGGAAAAATGATCAGAGTTCAGGTAAATGTTGAGGTAGATATTCAGGAAATGCTTATATTTAAATGAAAGGCTTTCCTGATTGCGCTGTCTGTGTTTCTGTTTCTGTAGATGTTTTTTCTCAGGTATCAGACTCCAGCGGTGTTTTGGTACAGTCCAAGTTTGACGGATTTCTGAGAGAGGCTCTGAAGCTGCCTACAGCTGTACATGAAGGACCGTCCTTTGGCTACACACACACTTTAGCCCGCTCATGCTTCCCTCAACAGGTACACTCACACACCTCATCCTCATCCATACTTTAATCTCTATAGATTTCTTGTATTATATACAGTTTTTTGCAACGGCTTGGATCTCAGGCACAGGATTATGAAAAAGATATTTGATTTTAATGTTCATTTTTCACATTAGATCTTTTTTGTCCCTAAAGAGTTTTTTTTCTTTTATTAACTTGTCATTAATGTAGAAGAGGGTGATGCTCAACATGTTCCTGGACGTCATCGCTGACCCTCCACAGTGTCTTGTCTGGCTGCCTCTCATGCACCGCATGGCCAACGTGGAGCACGGTACTTGCACACACATAACAAAGACATGCACACAAACTGCAGCCAACTTCAACTGTAATTTACTTACAGCACTGTAAATTGCAAGAAACAATTTTTATAGTCTGCAGTTGCCCTTTGGTTTCATGATATTGTACATGTGTGTTATTATCAATATTATTACCATTGGCTACAATAAACAGAAGGTTGAACAAAGCACTTTATTAAACCATAACAAAGCATTTTAACGCTTCTGTTGACATGTCCCGTGTCTTTTCTCTATCAGTCCATCATCCTGTCACGTGCTCCTATTGTCGCGGCAATGGCATGACTGGCTTCCGCTATCGCTGCCTACGTTGCCGTGGTTACCAGCTCTGCCAGGACTGCTTTTGGCGTGGCAATGCCAGTGGCTCTCACAGCAGCCAGCATCAGATGAAGGAGCACTCGTCCTGGGTGAGTCACAGTGTGATTTCACCAGCATGTGTGTGTGTGTGTGTGTGCTAGCATACCTCGATCTTTGTGTGGGCTGTATTGAACCTTGAGAGGGAGGAAGTAAAACACAAGTTGACAAAACATTCTTTCTGGTCCTGGGGGCGAGGGGTTAAGGACAGAACAGGTCAACAATCTGGTTTAAGACAGGTGTCATAATGAAAGCAGTCATTTCAACTCACAACAGATCATCACAACAAATGCTAAGCTTAAGAATATCCCTTGATATATCTTTGCAAGAAGTCAAACATAGATTTATTTCTGCTCAAGTTCTGACAACTCTTCGCTAAACATGTTTTGTTAATTTCCTATAGGGAATGAAATGCTTGAATTTTCAGTGATATTCTAAAAGCTAGCCTGAAGGGGGAAATGTTCTCAATGAAGATATTATGCATTAATAGATGGAAGCATAGTTGTTGAATTATTCATCATCACCCAGGCTTGGCATAATTTGGTTTATTAATGTTTCAGTTTCAGAGATAAATCTCTTCACTAGTGCAGCTTCTGCCGCTCCAACAGACTTTCCTCAACACAGGGCAGAATAATCCAAATAATCCTCTGCACACATTTACACATCATTTCCAACATGAGTCAGTTTTGTGCTCTATTTTTTGCTCAGTTTATCTGCCTTATTTCAGTTTTATTGCACAAATTCTTTACTTTTACGCTACGGACAAAAAGTTTTTTCTCCTGTCTGCTTTAATCTGTGCTGCATTGTTCAAAAAAAGAAAATCCGACACCAGAACTTGAAGATAATCTTCAGATCTTTTAATCTCTTAGCTTTGAAAAGCTTTAGTTTTCTACAAATGAGACGTTTGGAATTTATTTACAACAAGATAAAATGTGATTTGAGACAAGAATATTTTCATCCCTCTCATCATCTACTGTCTGTTTATCTGCTCATTTATTTTGATCCCTATAAGCAGCTACCAGCACAACAGATTGCCTTCCCTTGAGTCTATTACAAGTCATGTTATTATGTAGATGAAGTTGTTTGAACATTACACATATTTTTATGATACATTTACTTCCATGCATGTATTGCTTTGTTTATAATTAACATACTAACTTTGATAAAACTCATTCAAATCCGCCTATAATCATTTTAAAAGATGTAACATTGTGGCAGACAACATGCAGACATGCATCATAGTAACACTTCCTAGATCTCCCCCCGATAATAGTTAGACTGTTCATTGTGGTCAGCCCTGATCTGAAGTACTGTTTTCAGTGAAAAAACAGTCAAACCATTCTGTGTTACAAATGTCAACAAAGTCACATTGTTCATGAATGCTCACTTGACCTCTGTGTGTCTGTATGGGATGTGTGGGGTTTGCAGAAGTCACCAGCGACAAAGCTTGGCCGAGCCCTGAGCAGGACTCTGGGCTGTGTGTCGTCCAGAGAGCCCCCTCACCCAATTTACCCCGAGGAGCCTGAAAGGACCCTCAACCTGGCCAACATAGTGTAAGACCTTACAACATCTTTCACACTCACTGTAGGCTGCTTTCATATTTTATAAAAGAACATCAAAATAGCATCCATTGAGGATTTTGTTGATTTAGTAAAGAAAAAATCCATTCGCTGTTCAGTCAGGCACTTGTACAGTTGAAGTGACTTATAGATGATCTAATGCGAATCGTTAAATATTACAAAGAACAGTTTGGTCTGTTAACAGTCGTACATTTAAATGTACACACAAAGTCAGTTGGCACCTGTTAAGCCAACCGCCTCGGTAGCTCCGCCCCTCGTGGCGTGTCACACAGTTTGATTTTCCAAACATCAGTCGACTGGGTCACTACAAACCTCCAAGCACTGTGCACATATTCAGGCCAGCACACTGAGAGACTGCACTGAGCACACGTGAGTATGCTCAGAACGGTTCTACGGCAGATTTATTCCTTTACCAAACTGAACTTTTTAAATATCTTTTTGTGTTTTTGCCTTTTACTTTAGTCTGCATTCGCTCTCTTTGCTTCTCTTTTTTCCTCTGGTGATCTTTGCCCTGTCTGTGTTTGCTCAGACTAGCACAATTCACCGTTGCATGATTGCACTCAAAGCACGTGAGAGTGTGTTAGTATGCGAGTGTAAGAATGTGTGTATTCTCATAGGCAGGTGTTTGGGATTTTGAAAGAGGTTCTGCACTTGTTTTCTGAGCTGTTAAGTTAATGATTTGACTGTACTATAGAGAAACACATCAATGCAGGGGTTTATTTTAACATCTCTTACCAAGATTTATAAAAGGCAGGACTGAATTTGTTAGCTCAACAAGCTTTTTACTGTTTTAAATCAGCCCTAAACCTCACAGGCTAATGCTGACATGCAGTTAGCTCCTCTGGACTTTTCTACATCATGATTCATACATACAAAATGATTAAAAAAATAATCTTCACACCCACTAATTAACTTCATTGAGCAACCCCTGCCTCACACATCTGCAGCCCAGTGGGGCTTATCAGCAAGAATCGTGCAATTCAATATTCATTAGGTTGCAGAGGTTTGATTCATTATATTTAGAGAAACTGTGTTTAGGCAATATATTCCAAATCCAATAATGGGAAAATTGTATTCAGAACACACCTCTGTATGAAAACAAAAGAATATGAAAAGGTTTGCTTCATCACAAAACACACTTCTGCTATACTCAAGTGTTTTGATATTTGTCCGGCGACCTCTGAACCACCTGCCTGAGATTACCTGTAAAGATAACTATTTCATCTGCTAAGTGTATGAGAAACAATGAATAACATTGGCTGCTTTTCTCTTTTGAGCTTTAGGTTTTTTTGTGATTGTTCAGAGTGCGACTGCAAATATACAGGTTACTCTGTTTTTTAGCATCCTGCAAAACACTTACTGTACTGCCCACAGAAAACAACTGAAGACATCTCTTCCTGTAAAAACGGTGTACTGTGTGCTTAAGGATTCACTCAGCATGTCATAATTATTGACAATAAGGGCCCAAATAATTGTTCTGTTTGTCTGTGTTTGTGCAGCCCTACTCGTCCCCTTGAAAACACCAGTGAAGCCATGTTGCTGTCCTCATCGGCACCTGAGTCCTCCAAAAGGTAAACCTAAAGGATAGAAATGAAACATTTCTAATGTTTGGGATGTTTTGCTCTTTGCACATTTCTGGAGGTCATGGGTAATGACCTGCTTGAGTCAGCATGATATTGCCTTCTCTAAAGGTTTCCATCATTCCCTTGTTCTTGATAACTTTTTTAGGATAGTAGGGCATAATGTTTTTGATTACCATTGATCACCTTTGCTTTTTAGGCACAGAAGGAGGAGGCAAAGACATGACGATTTAAGTAACCTAGAGTTGATCATGATCAATGGTCTAGCTCTGTGTTGGACCCACAATGTGTGAGTTCAGACGTAGCCTAGTTTAATTGATAATTCTAATTTATGACAAAGTTTACACACTACTAACACTTACGGTGTTACACAAGCTGAGATGGTTCCAACGTAGGCATAAGTTACAACTTCAATCTTTTTTTTAAGGTTTAATTTCTGCCTTTATTCAGAGATAGGACAGTGGATAGTCAGAAATCGGAGAGAGAGATTGGGGAATGACATGCAGGAAAGGAGCCACCTAGCTTGTAGTAAGTGTTAAGTTCTCCGTAAAAAACGGTTGTCATGGTGTTTCGTTTTGAAAGGTGGGATAACTGGGAGGTTGAGGAGGAGCAGAGGGTTTTACCAGCTGTTTAGTGTCAGCAGTGCGTTCTACGTGATAGATTATATCCCTCAGAAATGTATCATGACTTTGTATTATGCTCCTTTCGTTTTCCATGAGTGGGGTTAATTTCATCCGATCAACAGCAGAGTGCCGTTAAATGACCTTGTTATGTTTTAGTTGAAGATTTCACTACTTGGTGTCACAGTTGTTATTTTACCCTAATTGTAGTGCTAAGGTTGTTGTTATTGATATAACCGTTCATGAAGATAATACTTCATTTCTGCAACAATATTTTGGCTAGTTTTGAGGTTACGCTGCGAGTTAAGGTAAACCTTGTGTCTCCGTGGTGCAACCAAACGATGAAACAACTTAAGTTACAAACAAACTAGTTTCAACGTAGGGTTTAGTGTGGACTTAAGACATCGCTGGTGCAACAGACCACAGGATTTTTATTGTACTTTCATACCAAACAAAAACAACAACACTACAAAAACAGTCATTCTTATCTGATGCAGAAGAGACACAAAACAATAGTTTTATCTGAGGAGATGTATTTATGCTCTGTCCTTTTTTTTTCCTCCTCTAGTTTGGCAGCTGCTCAGCGAATGAATGAGGAACATGCTCTGATTGCTGCGTATGTGAATCGCCTTCAAAGCAGCCCAAGGTGAGAGCTATAGGCCATGGGAGGGGTCAGGTCTGATGTCTGATGTCAAACTACTGTATAGCCAAATTAAGTTAATTATCATCACAGTAGAAAACTAAGATGGAGGAAAACAAACAAACAAAACATATATATGTAAATAAATCACATTTGTGCATGATAAAAATCACCTCTTCACCCTTTGTATTCTTTATTCTGATCTTCATTTGCCTCCAGAAATTGTTAGCTACTTTTTGCACAGCAGGGTTTTAATTTAACAGAGGGAAATGTTTACTGACTGGAACTGATTTAATCGTCATTTTGGTTATCTTGGGATGTAGGTTTGGTGAAGTAGAGTCACATAGAATCTTTACAAAGCATTTCTGTCTTTTCATAATTGCTGGAACGAGGCTGCAGGCCATCGCTCTCCCCTTTAATCCTTCAATGTTGTAGTAAATTACAATAGTGTTTTTACTTTAGCCTGTTCCCATACTGCCTCTCTTCTGCTACAGGGACTTGTATTTCCCATCTGCCACCTATTGTTACTAGCAGATAACATCTAACACATTCATGCTGAGTATCAATATTTGACAACTGCATAAAAACTGGTTCTGAGAAATGTAAAGAGGTCAGCATTTGCTAATGGTCCTGCTTTGTGTGTGTGTCTACGTGGCAGTAGTGTGGACAGTCCCAGCCGGCAGGATGAGGAGCACAAACTGATCGCCCGCTACACCTCTCGACTGGCAGAGACAGACAGCTCTGGAGTGAGTCAATTACACCTTATTCTGTCACTTACACAGTAAACTGTATTAAAACTTGATCAGGTACCTCTATGTTACAAACACACAAAGCTTTGTGGTCTCTCTCTGATCTCAGGAAAGCAGCTCTTACACAAATCTACTTTCGGTTGTAATATGATAAATGATCAACCCAGAGGTCGTGTGTAACCATTCTTGTGTTTTTCTTTCAGGTAATACCTAACAGAAGCATCAACTTCGATGTGAACAAACAGAAGAGGGAGCTCATCGCTCAGCTGGAATGCAAAAACAGGTAGAAATGTGTTAATAGTGAATAAGTTATTCATCATCCCATCATAAGTGTAATAATACGCAGGCAGCACTTTTAACATTGACAGCTAGAGGCAGTAATACACTCGCAGAGAAATGAAGAAGAAAGTCAAAAGGAAGTGACGAGCTATAGCCACAGAATGTCAACAAACATAAAGTCCGTATAATTACGGCTTAAGATGCTTAAGATTCAGTGCCTGCTGAGTTTCACGTTCAAGCACATAACACAACTACCGTGCAGATTCCTCAATTTGATATGGCTTCTGGAGAAAAAGTTCATACAGTTGGAAAGCTAGGTTAGCAATAGCCACAACCTTGGCTCACCTTGTTAATGATCAAGGGGCTTATCCTATAAAAATAAAATACAAATTCTGACTTCTGCTCTTGTGTGTCTGTCACTTAGAGGTTTGTGTGCTCTGTATGTAATGTGTAAACTCTTTCTACAAATCATTCAATTAAGAAAAACTATTTGATACATTAAAGACAAAATATTCTGAAAACTTAGATCTTCTACATTTTGTACCCTTGCTTAACAAAAGACTCTTCAACTGTATGTTTAGTTTCTCAGGTGCAAAACATTGCAACCTATTGATTAATTTTGTACCAATGAGCAACAATGAAATGCATTCTCCCTTTTTGCTTAAAGCAGCAATATGTAACTTCATCACCTTTAAATAGGTGTTTCAGAGGTTGATTTAATAGCACCATTTTTAACAGGGAGAATGGCGTCTCTCTCGTGTCATAGAGCTTACAATACAAAAACAATAAGACCAAATAATGAAAAGTCAAAAATGGGTCTTGAGGTGTTTTTAATACGTGTCCACTGAGTCCTCAGAATGAAAGACCAAAGGGAAAGTGCTTCAAAGTTTTGGAGCTACAACCTCAGAACACATACGTGTTTACGCACATACTGCTTACGTTTAAGTTTGTTTCTCAAATGAATCTACTCGTCAGATTTTGAGCATATTCAGTTAATCCAATATTTACATAGCAAAAGCCTGCATCAGTGTCTGAGTATGTTTATGCTCTGTGTTCTCTCAGTCTGTTCAGTCTTGTTTCTCTTCTTCGCCTTAGCTGACCAGTATGTTTTTCATTCCCCAGAGAGATACTGGCAGAGATCAAATGTCTCCGTGCACAGCATGACGCAGCATGCCAGGCCAGCCCAGAGAAGGGCACGACCAACCCGACTCTGCTCGCCGAGCTCCGTCTGCTCAGGTAAACTCAGACTCCACCAACAGCCAGTCTGCTCAGGAGCTGTGTAGTCTGGTCCCCTGCTGCATGTATACATACTAACACCACTGTTTGTGTTTTATGTTTAAAATAGAACCCACAGAAATGATACCCAAACATCTAAAAAAACCAATCAGAGTTCTCTATCCGCTACCACTTTGTTTGCATCACCGTGTGCCACAGTATCAGATTTGGCGGGAAATCTGCTTTGTTGCTTTGCTGCACAGAGGGAGAGTGCTTTAAGGCAGATGGTGATGGCAGATGGTGGCATTTTGTGTAAAGCCAATGTAAAATTCACTTCCAACATATTTATGCTTTTCAGTAAAAAACAAAAACTCAAAAGAAGAGGAGGGAAACTTGATATAAAAACAAATCTGCCTGTGAGTGTGTTGCAGTAAATGCAATCTAAGAATTCTGGTGGTTTCAAGAGCTTATGTTAGTTTTTGCTTTGTATATTTTCTTGTAATGTTTTTAAAATGCCATCAACCTGCCAGAGACTTCGGCTGAAAATCAGACTGTGTTTAAATCTGGCACGTTCAATCATGGATTTTATCTGTCGTCAATCAATCTGCATATTTTCCACTTTCAATAAATTAGATTTATTTTAAGACACCGTGAGAGGAACTCTACTGCCACTGTGTACAGATGCTGCTTTTCTTTCTTGTTATTGCAGGAAACTGAAACTGTATCAGTTAAACCTCATAATCTCAGGCCACTGAATGCAGTATTGAAGTCTGTTTAGAAACACAAGGGGGCGCCACATTCAAAACGTTTTTTTTTTCTTCAGAACAATATAGTGACAGAGAGATGCACTTGTATTGATCTCAAACTGAAAAATTGAGGAGAACACAAACTTTGTGGCTTTAATCACAATACGCAGTTTTAAGTTATAATGTAACAAATATTTACATTTACTGATGGCTCTGATTATCTGAGCTGGAGCAGATTTATTTTGCACGTGTTGTGAAAACTGAAAACAAATGACACATCAACACCATGTCTGAAACCATTCTTCAACGTCACTACGCTCAGTTTGATGTGAACTTGAGGAGTATGCACCTGCAGTACTTCTTTCCCCTCTTAATTATCTTGAGTAAATAACTGTTATCTGTGATATTACAGTAGGAAAGAGTACAGAGAACGTTTAACATCACAACATCATGGGATGCAATGGACATGATGGCAGACGTTTAATTACAAAAACATTAAAAAGAGAAATTTAGAATCCACATTGACTTTACCAACAGGATGACCTGCAGAGACATTAAAATGCCAAATGAATCTGTTTATATTGCTACTGTTGGTGCAGCTTGTCAAGGGTGTTACCACTTCCAACACATTGATGCAAAAAACTTTCCCCTTTTACTCATTAATATGAAGTTTCCACCCTGTCCAGTTACCATGGAGATGTTCAGGGTAGTTGAATAACTCATGGGTGGTTTCTCAGATGTATCTATGTTTGATAATATTATTGTTTCTGCTCCTTTTTTAAAGATTTTATGTCCTGTAAATATTCAGAACAAGAAATTATTATTGAAAACACATCTCTAGTAAAGTACCTTAAATAATGCAGATTAAGTGTTCTTTATAGCTATCTGTAACTCGAGCTGTTGGAAGCTTTACTTCTGGATCATAACGACTCAAATCTGGAGTTACTGTATGACTCAGACTCTTGTTTTACTTGTTTATTTACTCATTAATCCTGCCATGTGAAGGGAAGCCAAGCGGGAATGAAAAGAGTTGGGCTCCTACTTTAATGTCCCATCCAGACCAAAAACCTTTTTGAGAAAAGGATTGTAAACACCTCCATATTCTTGTTTCTCTGTTCTGTTGTCAGCGACATACGCTGACTCTTTAATCTCGGCCTCATTTTGCCACAAACTTACAGTGAATACTAAGAATTGATCATTTCAGTGCAGCTTGGATCCAATACTTTGAAGCTTTTGTGGCCTGCATGATGAACATCCCTGATGCGTCTGCCATCTGAGGACCATTATATGTTTGGTTTCAGTGCTTTGTGGTCGTCTCGGATTCTCATGACACTCTCGAATAACAGCCAGCTAACTTTGTCGGATTTAATGTCCGCTTCGTCTTCTCTTTCATCCCTGATACAAACAAGGAAAATGTGAAGGTTTTATGAACAGGCATTTCCTCGTCTTTGATCTCAACCCACAGTTTTCCATCCTTTTTCGCGACAGTTTTGGTCTTTTTCTGGCAGTGCTCTGACATGGCTTCACCTGAATCCTACTTAAGAAACACCAGCTTCTTATTTTGCCAGAGAGATAACGTTTTGGCACTTTCCTGCGTTTTATCCGCCGATAAACCTCCTTAGTCATGGTACAAACCCAAGTAGCCAGAACCGGAGCATGCTACCCTAAAGCCAGGGTTTTTGATCCGGCTGACGGGGATCAGAAATGTTTATGTGGCTTTGAGAAAATGATCAATGTACTAACTAATCAAATTTTAGGATTCATGACGTGCATGAAGTGTTAAACAAGCCAGTCTAATCCGAGACATCTTAGAGGCTCAGCTTTCTGTCGTTTTGTCATCCTGTGTCTTTGTGCCTCTGTAACCTCAAATTGTTTTATTTGTACTGTTGTGCCATGTGCATTCTCTGAATCATTTGGTTCTTTAATTGCTGCCTCCGTACACTCTGTCATAAACAATAATGGAGGGTTGCTGTCTAATGCAGACAAAGGAAAGATGAGCTGGAGCAGAGGATGTCGTCTCTGCAAGAAAGCAGGAGGGAGCTGATGGTACAACTGGAGGGACTGATGAAGCTGCTCAAGGTGACACACACACTGAAAGCCTATTTTTTCCAGCATGGTGTACTGTCACACTCTAGAGGGCAAAGCTTCCTGTTTTCCTCACACTTCTATGTGCCGATCTTTGCAGTAACAAGCCTCACTGTTCCCTCTGCTGTTTTCTCCTGAATAATTCTACCTTTTTCCAGCGCTGAATGTCTCTAACCTCTTCTCTTTCCATCCTTTTTCTTCCCTCTTTGTTTCCGACTATCCATGTTGTGGCCATGTAGGATGAGGAACAGCGACAGGCAGTAAGTTTACCCCCCACATGTTTGACTCACAATGGTGTGAATGTGGGAGTTAGCTCTGACGTCATGCAGTAAGGTCAAAATCAGTCAGCTTTACAAGCAATGAGGAAACTGCCTCATTTTTCCAAGTGGGAGAGTTTTTACCAGCAGAACTGTTACTACGTTGTTGAATTGATGTCAGTTGCAACAGAAATGACAAGTTAGATATTTCTTAACGCCGAAGATCTGTAATAACTCCTATAAACCCCTTTCTCAGGCGCAGGCAGCTGGCTCTTCTCACGCCTCTCCTTCGCGACCGAGCCCGTCAACCGTCCGCTCTGTAGGTGCTGCCTCTCCCCCGGTTCACATGTACCCTCCTCAAGACTCACTTGCCGGGGTGGGGGGTGACGTACAAGAAGCATTCGCCCAAGGTAAGACTCGACTGTTTTTCTTTTCTAAAATTGTTTTCAAAGGGAACTCCTTTATTTCGTTATTTTGTTGACCACACAGGACAAATGTTTCTGGTGTTATCCTAACAGGGTTTACATGTTGTTCCAACACTTGAGCAATTTCTGCCCTAAGATGTTAGTTTTAAAATATAGTCTAATATTATCTAATTTATTATCTAATTTAGTTTTGTTGTCTGCGCATTGTAGCGGTGGAATTAGATACAGTACTTTTAGGTTAGTCTGTTAAATGTCACTGTGTTACTTAAATAAAACTGGAAAAGAACATGACTTTGCAGGTTAGAAGATAATCGGTCCAACTACAGTATAACCTTGATAAAATATCTGTTAAAGAGTTGTGGTGTCATTGCAGATTTGTTTACTGCATGTTTTTATTGAATCAGCTACAGTAGTTTCCAGCCAATGATTCATATTAGTTTAACCTTTTACCAGTTCATGATGCGCTGTAAATCTTCAGTCTGTCATATAAACCCATCGACAAGAACAAATAGTTGAAGAAGAAGAAGCCCATTTCTCAAGGAAGTGTTGTGTTGAAACAGAAACTATTCAACTTACCAGAAAACATTAAGTTAAATCAAATCAAGGTGTGTTCATACCGCCAAAATAAAACACAAGGGATGGATAAACAGCTGTGCTGTGCTGAGCAGAGCAGAGCATTGTTTATGTGTTGGTGTGTGTGTGTTAAATGAATTCTGCTCTGCTTCAGACACACTCTTGAGAAAAATGTGTGTGTTTTAAAGTGATGAAGTATTTTTGCAATCATCTTTTAGAAAAGCTTCTCTAAAATACACTGCACATCATTTGCAAATGAGTTTTTTAATGAGTGTTTATCATTCTGTTGTTATCTGTGCCACAGTGATACAGTAGAAAAGTGTCATTCAGATTTCAGAAAGTGAGTTATATTGTAATTCAAGAACTCAAGTCATTCATTTTCACAAAACTGTCTTATTAGTGAAAATCTGACTTTTTAGCTGGATTTTTATTTTTCCTCACATCTCTTCTTCATTTCAGGCCCCAGAAGGAACCTGAGGAACGACCTTCTGGTGGCAGCCGACTCCATCACCAACACAGTGTCCTCCCTGGTCAAAGAGCTACACTCTGGTACACACACACACACACACACACACACACACACACACACACACACACACGGACACACACACATTATGTTTACGTTTTTGTCTCCCAAATTTGGGTATAAAACTTCTAATTTTTTATGTTTACTTTACATAAACAGCAACAACAAACAGGTAAATCGATTAAAATGTTGACCTCTGACCCTCTGTTCTGACCAGATGATGTTCGTGAGGAAGAGGAGAGACTGCTGAATGGGAAGGACAGAGGTAAATCTCCTCAGTATCTCCCGTTCTCATTACGCCTTATCCTCTCAACATGCTAACACAATCTCACACTAACACGCTCATTTAGTGCTCTGCCTATAAGCTGGGACCAACATGGGTTGCATCAGTACTGCTACATTTACATATCTATTAACATAAGAGAGGATCATCTTGAAACCTTGCATAACGTTCCCTAGATGTTCTCTGAAGGTGAGTATTATCGGAGCCTTTACAGAACATTGGGAATGTTCCTGCAAGATCGTCGTTCGGTAACGAAAGGCAGTTAAAATGTCCCTTTATGCCTTTGACGAGGAATTTAAACTCCCATTGTCACGTTGCAAAATCAAAAAGACGACATTCTAGGACAAAATGTTCCAGGAATTCAGGTACTCTGTAGTTACTTTTGTTGCTTCACAAGTTAAAACTTCATTATTTTAACAGTGACCTTATAAAACCTCAGCATAGCTGTGCACAACTCCGACCTCCGCAGTATAACTTACTAACTGTGTGTGTGAGTATGATGCTCCTTTAATGTTAACCGTGCATCGTATTCTATAAGCCAGACAATTCTTTGTATATAAAATGAAAAATCTGAACCCTTCTTTTAAATGTTGTGAAGTGAAAGTATGAACTACTTTGATTTTGACGTACTTAATTAAAGGGTTTAAAAACAATACCAATGTAGATTTTAAGGGGGTAAAAAAAAATCAATGATTGCATACATTGTGGAAGATCGATCAAAATTTTGACCTGGAATGAAAGAAAATAAACCCTTTCTGTGTGAATTTTGAACTGCTAAGACTGCAAAGGTACTCAGACCACTGCATTCCTGAAATGTTTTATAAAGAAAAGCTTTACCATACATGGTCACTGAATTTCTGTGGAGATCAGCATCTACTCAGCTGTGATGCTGTGATACATGAAAAGCAGACCATGCAGACAGTGTTGTAAACTGTCGGTGTTTTTCGGACCAAACAGTTCTGGGGACTATTTGAAGAGGAACTATCCACTAGGGGAGTTTCCTGAGAACTACACACCATGGGGACTTTTGTTCTGTCTGCACTCGCACCACCATGGTAACTACTCTGAGGCAGGAGCTAAAACGGTTCCTCTAAATGGGGTTCTAGGAACTAAAATAGTTCATAGTTCTTGCGGTGCAGAATCAATAAAAAGGGGGAGGGTTCCAACAGTTCCTAGAACTATGAAAAAGTAAATGCGGTCTGAAAACGCCTTGTGAAGTCAGAGCATGTCTGATGGACAAACAGTACGATGACACCCTTTCTAAATCACCTCAAGCTTTGTGCTCTGCATATAATATTGTTTTCATATCAGCGTATATCAGAAAACTTTTACACTGATCCCAGTAAAGCTGTAGAACGCCCATTTTGGTTTGGATCTACATTCTCCTTCTGTTCAGAGCCAAGTTCCTCTGGGTGTGTAAAAAGTATATATCTCAGAAATTTGTAAAGCATCTGACAAATGTTTCAGTCTAAGAGGGAAAAAAAAGCAGATTCCTGTTTTTTTGCCATATTTAAAGTCCTTCTGGCTTACATTATCAGCCCTTGGGGTGGACTTTAAATGCACTTGTTCTCGCTGCTTTCCCTGCATGCTTCTCTGTTTCTGTGTTCCCATGTGCAAAGTCTCCATCCGACTTCACTCATTCTCCAGGTGCTCTCGTCTGCACTGCAGCAAGCTTCATTAACATGCCGTCTCATTAGCCGTGCTTTATGGAGCCCCTCCTCTTTACAAGAGGACCGCCTGCAGAGACGAGACTTCCTGGTCGGCTCTCGGGGCTCAAACTAAACACTTAATAGAATACTAACCTGCTGTACTAACCCCGCCGACCCCAGAACAGACAGACAGACAGGAGGCCAGGGTTCAGCTACACGCTCCAAGCAGTTAAGTTTTACAGTTTGATGATAAAATACTGTTTTAGACTTCCCACTATAAAGTCTCTTTTCTTTAGAGTTAGCCAATTTGTGTAGCACCTGCCAAGTACAGTTAAGGTAGATTTTTCTATGCTAAGAACTGGTCTGGTTCTTATTACTGTCTCTGGCATAAACTCGTAGCTCTTTAAACCTAGCACTGCAACTTCTGCTAAATGTACTGTTATGTGTTGTATGTACCTATTGGAACGCTGAATCACCTCTGCACAACAAATTGACCTTTCTAGGTACTAACAAAGACATCTTTACCTTAAATGCTAACAATCTGTCTTTCTTTAGCAGGCTAAAATGATCGCAACAAGAACGGTGAACGGTAAGTGACCATTGAATTAGCCTTTAATAATATAATACTAAAACTGCATCAATGCATGAAAAAACCCCAGATCAGGCTAGTGAAGCCGAATACTACTCAACTTTTTGTTCATAATTCATAAATCAGTCAGTCAGGGTGTTCTAAGAAACATGGACTCTTAAATGCGTCTGCTTGAAAACACGATGTCTGAATTAAAGTTGTAAATTGAGAACAGTTTGACGACTCAAAGCAACAATGTGTTTATGCACATCATGAACTTGTTTGGCCAGTACTCGGTCCCCCCCCTTAAAGTTAGGAAGCACCCAGTCACTTTTTATTTGAGTTCATGCACCGACTAGAGATACAGAACCATTCAGAGGCAGACAGAAGGAAGGAGTAGCTGCTTCCTGAAGTGAGGAACTAAAATTCTATTCTCTATTAAAAGACAAACACATGTACTTTGTAAAGCAGCCTCTAACCAACTTGGAATCCTGTTTTTACTGGTGTTTACCATCTGAAAACTGACGTAGAGTTTTGGTTAAATGTTCATTTGCTTTCTTGCTGGGAGTTCAATGAGAGGATTGTTACCATTTTCATGTTTAGTAGTTAAATTAAAAAGCCAGATACAGCAACTGCTTAGCTTAGCTTTGCATAACAACTTGAAATGTGAAATGGGGGAATTGTTAGCTAAACTTAGTTAAAAGTTTGGAAAATCTGCACCTGTAAAGCTCATTAAATAACATGATAAATGGTGTAAACGTCATACTATCGACTTGAAACTGGAGGTTTTCTATCAATCTGAGTAACTCTGAAGAGAAAGTAATTCATGTATTTCAACATTATAAGACCTTTCCTTTAATCCTGTATGTCAGAATATCAAATAAAATATACTTCTGATTGGTTGTCTCATTGTTCTGTCTCTCTCCTCAGGCAGAGTGCAGTTTCATCACGGAAAGAGGAGACTGACCCTGCTGCGATGAAATGATAGCTTATGCATAGTTAGCCAATGGGGATTAGAGCTCCACTGCCAATCAACCAATCACGATGCTGGACACCAAATGACCGCGGGGTCCCTACTGATGTATAGCTGTTGACTCTGTGTGTGTCGTGTCACTGTAATTTTGATTTGATCATCATAGCTAAACAGGGAAATCTGAAACCTACTGATTTGTACTGTAGCATGTGCGTGTGTTTGTGTGCGCTCTGCATTTTCAAAGTTCCAGTAGGTGAGAGGGATGTTGTGAAGAGACAGAAAGTATGAAGTAAAATGAGCAGGAAAGTTTCAGAGGGGTACAGGATGTTGCCGGATTGAAAAGAAAAGTGAGGAACGAACGAAGGAGAGTAGAAAGGACGAGAAGTGAGTTTTAACGTTTTAAGTTTCGGCACTGTGTGCTTCGTATTTATTGCTTTGATTTGACTTTGGCTGTTTATTCTTTTGGTTTAAATGTTTATGTGAGTGTGGTCAGGCCCTGCTGAGATGATAAGCTTTAATGGGACGTTTCCTGCCTCCTCACTCTGGCTGCAGCGATGCAGGGTGGAGCGTTAAAGTCCCAGTTGTGCTCCATGTTTCTCAAACCTGGATGAGATGAGATTAGCTCAGTGGTGCTGTTATGATCAGAGCTCAGGTTGTCCAGGCTTTTCTGTGTATCTTGGTACTGCAGCAGGACTCCCGTCAGAGAAGTTATCTGATTACTTTGTGTGTGCGTGTGCGTGTGTGTGTGTGTGTGTGTGCGTGTGTGTGTGTGTGTGTGTGTGTGTTAGTTTGTAAGAGAAAGAGAGAATATAAAACTGTTGGCTTCAAACAGGGTCATTGTAGCACAGTAGATGGAGAAATGGGCTCCTAAAGTATTTATTGACATTTTTTAAGGGTCAGTTTACCAAAATTTCCCAGCACGAGTGTCCCAAGACAAAACATTGAAAAAAAAAAAAAAAAGGAAATACATCTGTTACCCAAAAAGGGTTTTATTGTCCTCTGAATTCACTCCATTTTAACCCTTTTGTTGTCAGTGTTTTAAAACTCTCACATCTTCAGGACTCAAAAACGTAAATGTTTAATTGAATTTAAAGAGAAAAACAAGCATGTTAAGAACGACAAAAGAAGAAAATTCAAAACCCTGCAAAACTGTCATTTTGCTTTAACATTGCCATGTATGAATCATTGCTTTTTCCCTCCCCCACAAAGGAGTGGGGCTTTAAAGTTTTGTGCAGTACCTGTATGAGTTGGTTTGAAGTATGGCGAAGAGCAAGAAAACACTGCCTACACAATATCACTCCTCACACTTCGCTGATCTTTGATGCCTTAAAAGCTTTCTGTTAAAATAGTCAAATTCTCTGTGAATGTCGACCACACGTAGCACCCTGAAACCATGAGGCTGATGCTCTGTATGCAAATCAGATATGACCCAAATTGACTAGCTGAGCCTGTGTCAGATCAGGTTGATGTATTTTCATGTAACAGACGTAAGGTCATTTAAGTCTTTCTGGGTTTTTGTTTGGTTCTCATCAGAAGCTGTACTTCACTGTTTTGTGCATTTGGATCAGTTAGACATCATTTTTCATCTGTAAGACTCCACCAGCCCTTCTCGTGATTTGACTGCCTGCTTATCACATTAAACGTGAGCGTATGATTGACAGACTGTGTGAGTGAGTTGATAAATGACTGAGCTTGTGTGTTTGCCTGAAAGAAAGAGTGAGAAAAATCAAGACTGACAGGACAGACATGTCCAAACATGAAGCTGTTAACGACTTCAGCTCTGAATCTGACAGAGCTGACTGTGAGTGAGAAGTATTGATTTATCTGTGTTTCATCTGCAATAAATAATATTTAACGTCAAACTCTCGAGTTCAGCCTTTCTGTGTGACTCCCCAGAAAACAACTGGTCGGGCAGCAACATAATAAAGGGATATGTGAAGTAAGATTCAAAAACTCTTCCATGACTTTCCAGTACGATGTCATAGTCATGACCTCAACATTGTACTCCCTCCTGGTTTGCTCATGTTTCTTCAAGGTCTGTTTCCCACTACAGTTTGGCAAGACAATGTAATTCATCTGTGAAACAAGCTGGAAACTACAATCCCGTAAAGTGACCCATTTGTAAAAATTCATTGACTTCTTTGTCAAAAAAAACAATCAAATCCCAGGATTTTGCAACAAGATCCTCTGTGAACCCTGCAGGAAAATAAAGTAGAGGCAAGAGATTGAGCATCGCTGAACAGGAAGTGTTTTCATCAACTTACAACATCCCTTATTTCCCTCTTTTGTAGACGCTGTTTTCTCCATTTAACAGTTGATGAGCATGCGCTAAATTTAAACTAAAACTCGAGACACGTGTTGTCGAATCATTGTTGTGAAATATAAAGCAGCCTTTCATTTTTTCTGAAATGTAGTCAAGATTCAAGATTAACTTTATCGTCTCACAAAGTGAAACATTTGTCTTGGGCTCTTCACCCAGGCTGAAGCCACACAGGACGTGTGGACATGCATTAGTGAAGTGGGGCTGCTACACACTGCACCGCAAGGAGTGCACCAGAGCTGTTGGGGGTTCTGTGTCTTGCTCAAGGGCACCTCGGCGGTGCTCGGGAAGTAACCTGGCACCTCTCCAGCTACCACATCAACTACCATACTTTGGTCTGCACCGGGACTTGAACCAGCGACCCTCCGGTTCCCAACCCAAGTCCCTACAGTAGGAGCTACTGCTGCTATACTATATTGCATTACATTTTAAACACCTGACGATGTGTTTGACTTGTCATATCATGCTCTGAAATGTTAGCTGAAATCGTAACTATTGCATTTTTTTTTGAAAAGAGTAAAAGGAACAATATTTCCCTCTGATTTGTAGTTAGTTGGCAGAAAATGGAAAGACTTGAATACTTCACTTTGTAAACAATGTGAAGTTTTTAACTAGTTGTAAAACAGACTGAAATGAATACCGTTGCCTCTTAATGACCTTTATTAATAAATGAGTCATTCAGATGGGAGATGGATTATTTCTGCATAGTTAATTTTTTTTTAATTACTGCTGCCACGAGCAGGTGTTAGGCAATGCAAGCAGCACCTTGCAGACACCGTCGTTGTTTACATTTTTCAGCCCAAAGATTCACAGAGAGTGATGCGTTTGACCTTTAGAAGTAAGCAGGAGAAGAGTTGGTTTTATTTATTTATCAGGAAACACTTCTTTTTGCAAGTACAGGACAAGATCAGCAAAGACAAAAGACGTAGAGTTTAAATGTAAGACCTTTACAGCAGCTTTGAAGTAAATGTACTAAGCCTGCGTAATGTAACCATTGTAGGAACATAAGGAATGTAAAGAAAGTATTTACCCCCTTACTGATCACACTAGTCTAGGGGGAGACACACTTTTATTTTTACATCTTCCTGTAGGCCAGTGTTTTTGCATAACCCAGTTTCTATTAATAAACAGATCCAGCATAGACTCCAAAAATACACCTTATTTTTCCATTCCGAGTAGGACTTTAAAACTTCCTCCTTGATTTAGTGTCCTCATTAGTATGGATGAACAGTTTTCACTTTTCCCATGAGCTCCCGTCAGAGGTCACGCCTCTGTGTGTGCGTGTTGTATATGTGCGTTTGTGAGGGTGTGTTTAAGCGGGGAGGGGGTGTAACCTATACACTGAATGAAGCTCATTGAGGGTGTCTGTTGTTGGTGACCTCACTGACTGCTATAAATAACCCCCCACCCACCGTCTCCCATACTTACTCACACAAACAGTTATGGCCCTTTTTAGACGGGATCTTTACACTTTCTTCTTCTGCTCGGAGGTCAAACTGAGTTCTCCACCGGAGCATTCGCTTGTCATAATGCAATAAAAGTCCTTTTGATCAGATTGACATTAAGCCCCCAGTGAGGATTCTTATAATCAACTAAACGTTTAGGTCTTTAATCAAGGTGACCTTTAAAATGTTTGCTAGTTAACACCTTTAAATACAGTTTGTCATTTTCTGCTGCTAGGAGTCTCTCAATCTCAGTTCATTATTCCCCATATGAAGAGGGAAGACATTTTTTATGACATCACCCTCGGGGTGGGAACTGAAATGTTGTTATAAAAGCCCTTTTAACACTGAGATGCACCGTCGTGCCGAAAGAAAGCTCCACTATCACTCCGCCTTCATACTTTTACATTGAACCCCAAACAGGAGCGTTATTGGTCCGAATGTGTGATTTTACATCGCGATAGTTTTGCTGAAACTCTCTAGGCTTGACGATTAAATAAGCAGCACAGGCTTCACGTGAACATAAGGCAAGGCAAATTTATTTATATAGAACATTTCAACAACAAGACAATTCAAAGTGCTTCACACAAGACATCAAAAAGCATCGTGACAGAGGAAAAAAAGAAATTTAAAAATCACTAAAACGAACCATTCGGACATTCCTTGGCATTTTTACTACCTCCTTCAGATCCCAGATTTGAAGGACTCACGTGAGTGTCTCGACAGGATGCGTATTTTTACAGTTCTACGCAAAACCTCCAACAGTTATCACAGTAAATGCCAAGTTCAGTCACAAATGTAAAACATGTCACTTAATTGTGAGACGCTGAAACTTCCACCCTCAGGAAATCGCAAATCTTTTATCACCATGTTTTTCCAACATAGTTCGACAACATGAACAATTCGGACATACTCAGACACACACACACACACACACACACACACACACACACACACTCACACACAAACTTTAGCTCACTCTGACATAATGTCTGGTATTTCCCACACTCGCCTGGAAGACGGGCGAACAATAATGGAATAATTTCTCTGCATTTGAATGTTACAGTACATATTTGATAATGCAAGTACACAACTCATAAAGGATATATTTTGACGTCTTGCTGTCTTGTAATGTAGAAATGTGACGTATTGCACCTTTAAACGTGAGGATTTCCATTCCATCTGTTTGCTTTTGTGTGAATTGGATATTTTTTGGCATCTAATTCTTAAGCAGACAGTATTAACATCACATTGGATGTTTTCTCTTTTTATGACACTAAACTAAATGATACAAAATGATAGTTTTCTGTGTTGAAGCCTTTTAAGAATGACCTTGAAATCACTATTTTGATCCTGTCTCATCTCCTAATGTCGGTCAAATGAGGAAAGCCATCATCATCTTTGCATGATTTACACTCAATCCTCACTACACTTTGAGTTAAAGGAGAATACCGCTCTATAATGTTTATTGACACCAGATTACTTTACATAAATCTTTTAAATGTCCCACTTACTGTAAGCCTTTTTTTTTTTTTAACCGTTTCCCATTATTACTTCATTTACTCCTTACCCTATCTTTCCTAGATTACCGTGTGCACAGTTAGCGAACAGGTTTCAACTTGTTGCATCAGGTTTCTTCTCCACCTGCTGAAGAACCTCAGGGGGAAAAAAAGAGTCGTCAGGCAAGACAGCTTAATGCTTTTACTCGTTGGAGACAGATAACACAGAAGTCATTACAGTAAAGTGCCTTTATGAACAATGCTATCTGTTCATAAAACTCAACCAGAGTACATTGAACATAGTGGTTGTCTGTAACCAGAGTCGTCAGAGATTCATCTGAGATTATTCAAAAGATGGAAAGTGAGAAAAGAAAAGTGCATTTGCTACACATCCTGCCTTACATTCTTTCTGATGTTTCTTAAGTTATACCTTTGTGGTTGATAAAAACAGGACAGATATATATCTTTGTGGTATTTATAAACTGATAAAACAAGAAGAAATGTAAAAAGGAAGATCAGTGGGATAGAAAAACAAGCAGTAGACTGTGTTTTCTTCAAAAAGCCTCATGCTTTGGAGCCGACAGCCTAGTGGTTAGTGCGTGCGACCCATGTACGGAGGCTATAGTCCTCCAAAGTTGGCGGACCAGGTTTGAATCCAACCTGTGGCTACTTTCCTGCATGCCCCCTCATTCTTTCCCTGATTTCTGACTCTATCCGCTGTCTCTAAAATAAAGGTGTTAAAAGCCTTAAAATAATCCTTAAAATAGAAAAAGTTTCATGCTTGCTTACACATTTTTGGAAACCATCCTTGTAAAGTCACTCTTGTAAAAAAAAAAAAAAAAAGGCTTTTGGGCAAGTTGAAAAACCGAGAATTTACGCTGGAGTTTTTTTTTTGTTATTCTGAGTAAATTGACTTTCTGTCATTTAAGTTTGAAATTCCCAGAAACAGTTTTACAGCACAAACAAAGAAATAACCCTGACTACGTGTAATCAATCCATGAACATAAAAGGTAAAAAAAGATTGAAGTATAAACTGGCCCTTTATTAATGACAACATAACATAAATAGGGGATGATATTGTAAGATTATTTTCTAACTCGTGTGAAGAATGAAGCGGACGGAGGGTCTTTAAGGTGCTTTTGATTGCTGGGCATTACATCTAAAGCCAGGACCTGACCCTGATCTGTAGAAGCAAAGCAGAGCAGTTTACCTTCAGGCTGCGACACTCTGACATCAAACAAACTGTTTGACTACAAGAAGCTCCGGTTTCAAGTGACCAAGGCCAGACATTAACCCGGGTCTCCACTGAGCCCTTGCTCCTCCCAGTGTTCAGTACACCTGCACTGTGTTATTACAAGGACCTGAACTGCTTTATGAACAATGATGACAAAGAAAAGTTAGTAAAGAAACCAAGAGTTATTTAATGTCGAAGATAATTGTCCAACATTTATGAGTTTGAATCATGAAATGACTGTCTATTATAATAAAGAATAACTTATAGATATAGACATAACTTATAAAGACAACATTTTAAACACAACATAATTAAGAAATATATGATACCTTAGCCTATTGCCTATATTTGAAGCTTGATCCAAAGGCAACTGGACTGGTTGAAGATCTTTGAATTTACCATGACCTGGATGACTGAGAATCTACACTGATATATATTATAGGGAATTCAAGTTGAACATTTTAATGAGGAGGAGGAGCAGTATTTCTGCACTTTTATAAATAACACACTTTAAAATGTGAAGATCTTGACAGCATCCTTTTCAATGCATTAAATATCTATTTTTATTTTAGCCTGCATAATAATGCACAATATGTATTTCTGATTATTGCTTATATAATTACTAAACATAACAAAGTAATAAATGTAAATTAAAAACTTCCTAGCCTCAAAGTTAAGAAATAATCCCAGAGTAATTCTGGTATATTTTTGCAATTTTAATGCTACACACTTTAAAAAATATATATATATATATTTCTCTAATTATGCTGAACACCACACAGTGAACCTGAAGCCTCCAGCCCCTCCTGAGGGTCTGCAGCTCCAGGGAGCCATCCGCTTTGCCAATTTGGTAATCAATTTGGTTTTTGGTAAATACAAAATACTCTCTGCCAGATTAAGTCACTGACACAGTGTAAATCCAGGATGACCTTAATGTTAGTAAACGTAAAACATGAATGACTTCCACTAATAAAGCATTCAATCAGAATTTGTTAGCTTGTCTAACATTAAAACACTCGTTGTCCTGTCAGGCTCTCATTCTTTCAGACAATTTTTTTAGCTCCTCATTATCACCCATTACGCCAGCCGGTCTGGGCTGTTTGACAGATGATTCAGTCTCAAGTGTGCTTCTGCATTGAAGACGTGTAAGATGCTTAGACTTGTTGAATATGTTTCTTCTGTGGTGGTAAAACACCTCACATGTAATCAGAAACCCCCTCTCTATGCTGAACTTGGATTCTTGAACACTTTCAGGGCAGACTTGCTCCCAAATGACACCCTCAAATAATCAGAATAGAAGACGCTTGTAGACATATATTCAATCCTTGGGTTCATAATTTTGAGTGTAAGTAGCTTGTGACGAACTAAAATACTGAGTCAGAGTCCTTGTATGTTCACACATACCTGAAGCTACTTCTGAGCCTCCACCTGTCTGAGCCTACATGCTTTTTTAAAATCTTTGATGTTTCCATGTTTTACCCATAAGTGCATTGAGGGTCCCAATTAATGAATAACTAAAGCAACAGGTAATAAACCAACTTTTTCTGTGCGATGGAGTACAAGTTCTGCAGTTTATTGTTGTTAACATGTGTTAAAATGAAAGGAAACAAATATATTTAATTGATTTTGCAACAACCAAGGGACAATTAATTCCGTTGAATTGTCAGCGTTTAACTGATGCTTTACTTCACTAGTCTTCACGTGCGCTAGTGTGCGTGCGCATGGACGTAAGCGCGTGCCCGTGCGTGTGTGTGTTTGTGTGAGTGTGTGTTTTGCCCTGAGTTACAGTTGTAGACTTTAGGACCTCGCGGAAACTTTCTCTCCGGTGTGGCAGCCACTGCAGCGCGTGAGAGAGCGAGTGAGCAGGCCGGTGGTGAGAGAGAGGGAGAGAGAGAGAGGGTGAGAGAGAGGCAGGCGGGGGTGCGCGAGCCAGCAGCGGAGAGAGAAGACCCGGTAGAGCGCGAGGAGGGAGGGAGAGAGAGAGAGAGAGAGAGAGAGAGAGAGAGAGTGTGTGTGAGTGAGAGAGAGAGAGAGAGAGAGAGAGATCAAGAGTGAACGAGAGGAGAGAGAGCGACGACCATCAGCGTCCGTGTGCCTGAGGGACGGACGACACGGTAAATATAAACATTACATTTTGGCTCGTGAACGTACACCGGCACTCGTTACAGCCGTGAAGAGCCATCTCCTAAAGTCATCTCTCGCGCGCTCCGGAGCCAAACCGTTGGTTCCGTTTTAGCAGATGATGTGCGCGTGAAGACGGAGCGGTACGCACACGGGGCGAGTGAACTTGGTGAGTTGTTTTGCACATTGGGAGGAAAACACGGAAACATACCTATAGCAGGGGTGTTAAACATTATCCGGTGATGCGTACAGCCCACCTACCACCTTCAACCCCTCCAGACACCAGCAGGTAATGTTAAACCAGAGCGCACCGTCCTCTTCACCTACCAGATGCAGACAGACACATCAGCGCGCGGAACCGTCGCCTCAGCGGAGCGCGAGCGCGGGGACGCGCGCCTGCCGGGGTTACTGAGTGCATTCGGTCTGAAACGCGCCCCCGTGTGTGTTTTTTACCTGACCCAGTAAAGCTCATCGTTGCTACACACTCAGACACGTGTCTCACACCGGCAGCCCGCCCCGCACACACCCCGCCGGGATTATACGCCGTTTAAAGAGAGGCCGTCCGGTAAAGGCCGCGTGAGGTCGCTCACAATATTAATTGCCATAAAGCTGGATCCGTCGAGCCGGCAGAAACCAGTACGACACGTCCGGCGTAGACTTTTAATATAAAAGTATTTTTAAGATTATGATAATCTAAAAATAAATAATCGGTTACCAATACTGTCCTGTCATCAAACGACTTCAAGCTGTGTGAACACAGATATTTTACAACTATTTAATATATGAATATATATTTTAAATATTTGATGTCCTCAATTATTTTAAGTGTTTTGCAGTTATAGTGGAAGTAGGTCTGCAACTACCACAACATCAAGGATTACTTTCTTGACTGTGGTTTGTGTCTTGGTCGATGAAGTGAAAAAAAAGTGAAAAAATATAGCTGTAACTATTTCCCAGAGTTCAAGGTGACATCTTTAGATTTCTTGTTTTATCAGACCGTATCCTCAAGCTGTTCAATGAATTGTTATAAAAGAACAACAGAAACATGTAGGCCTATACAGAAACAGCCAGAACCACAGAGGTTGGAATATTTTCCCAAAATATGGCTGAACAGTCACTTACTTAGCAAAGTTACCTTTTCATATTCTGCCATTCAACTAACCCAGCACTTTGAACTCTATTGTATTGGTGCTATTTTAAGTCTACTGTAAGTCATTAAGGAGTCTGAGGTCATGTCCTCCTTTTTTTAGTAACATGAGTTGAGTTTCCATTACATATTCAAGAAATCAAAAACACACAATGTACTTGCTTTTTGGTAATTGCACTACTTTTTACACTTTTCACAACTTTTAAGCCAACAGTAAATAATTAAAATACTATTATTTTTCAATAGATGGATCAAAACATTTCTGAGGTTTCAGTCTATGTCACAACATGTTTGGAGAATTTGACTAATGACCTTAAATTATCCTATAAAAAAAAAATCGAAAAGCTCACTGTTTGATTTCTATAAAAAATTGACAGCTTGAAAAAGTGTTTTCAGTTTGTATTTTTTTTATTTTAAAAACCTGAAGATGCCTGCCCTTTAAAAAGTGTAACTTTTATAGCCCACTTAAATGTGACAGTAGCACAAAAGAAATGCAAAAAGGAGAGAATAAAGGTTTAAAAAAAAAGGCTTTATACATTGAAAAGTATATATTCCATGCTTTTATTGTGAAGAGAAGTGAACCATTTCCCGGTTTTATCCCTGCTGGTTTTCACTGACTTGACATATCTCTGAAGCTTTTTCTCTGCGCAACCATTTCTCCCTCCCCTGGTGCAGGCTTCAGCTTAGGCCTTTGGTTCTGGTCTAATTTAAACAACTGCTGCATCAAATCTGAAACAATTAGAATTAATTTATATAGACTCTCTATAGGAGTGTGAGGTGAGTGTGTGACCTAAATACTCAGAACTTGGAGGAGTTGGTTGGCCCGCAGCCTGGAGCTCATGCAGGGAGCCCCCGGGGGTGTGGGGTGGATACTGTAAACCCATTTCTGTAAAGTTTCCACCCCTGTCTTTCCGCTGGTAACCCTGGCTGGCTGCCTGTTGTCTTCCCACTAGACGATGTAAGGCCACAGCATGTGGAGTGACATACTGTACAATACATTTTGAAGAAAGCCAGACATATTGGCTGCACTCTCACGCTGTGCTTAAATCAAAATCACTGCTGGGATCCAATTTTCTTTTAGGCTCATGCAAACGTTGTATTTGGCTCCTTTTGTGTTCAGATTGGGATCAGTATCTGACACCAGTCGGAACAAATCACACCCCTGTATTGATTTGCAAGACATACAGGCACAAAAACTTCACACTTCACAAGCTCCAGCACAAGTTAATAAGTGAACTGGAGTCTCCTTTTGCTAATGAAATCATTTATGGAGTCATTTGTAATGCTAATGTGCAGTTGAGCTAGGCAGAGGAAAATAAGTCAATCTATTTCTTCAGGCCAAAATCTCTGTTAAAACAAAGACAAGGTCAACAGTTTAACCACAGTTTTAAATCAATGCATTATACCAAGAATCACTCCATGTGGGGACTGTGTAGTTGCAAATATGTTAAGAGGTGTGCATCATTCAACATGATCAAATGTAAAGTAATTTAAAGGTATGATCTCTTTGATTTTCAGTTAAATGAATGAATCTTGATTCACTATCTCCAGCTGTAGATTTAATTGCAAAAGAGTTGCGGAAACAGTAATAGTGATACAGATTTGAACGATGTACTGTACATCTCATGCTTTTCACGTATTTCTGCAAGCAAACAAACACTCAAAATGTTAATAAATAATAAAACTGAATGGCAAAAGCTCTCTCAAATATCTGACTTCATACTTTATATATTCATTTTTTCCTAACTGTTTCAAATATGCAAAAGATGCCATTAATATTGCCCGTCATGAATTTGCGCCCAGTGGTGTCCTTGCACTGACTTCATAGGTTAATAAAGTACGTGAAAAATGTTCTCTGATTTAGCAAATAACACACCTTTAGAGGGAGGTTACTGCTGGCGATGTCAAAAAATACACCTGCTATGACATCCAAAAGTCGCTGCTTACAAGCGTAAGTTCTTCAAAGTGAAAATGCCACATGCCAGAATTGTTTGAGCGGATGTTTTACTCACATGGTGCGTATTCCTGTATTTAATTTACTGTGTTATTGTGATACACTTACTGACAGTTTTACACAGCAGGGATGCTTGTTGCTTTCATGGTCTCTGTCTCAGATAAAATGCAGCTGTCGTGCGGTCTGCAGCATTCTCTGTATCTGTTTCTGATGACTGATAGATACAACATGATACCTCCTCAGTATAAAGAGAGTGGGAGGAACTGGTGCCAAGAGGGCATCATTGCTAATGGTTGCCTCAGGGCCTCCAAATGGCTTAATCCAGCCCTGCATAGCTGTGATACTTTGGTGCATATAGTACATCTAGTGCTTTTGTTAATGACCTTTACATCAGTTTTATTGTCAACTTTTTGATATCCTGAGATCAACAAGAATTTTTGCGTTAGTCTTGGCTTGTTATTTTTTTATATTAGAGTCCCTTATCGTGTTTTTTCGTACTTGCTGGTCACAACCTTTCAATGTCTGTGAGTTGTTTAAATGTCAGACAACCCAGTGGGCACAAAACTGATTTGAGAGGTAAGCAATAAACAAGTCAACAGCAGATCTCTGTGACAGACTGTTAGCACTTTTATTTGCAAGTGGCAGATCAGAGCGGTGTGTCTATATGACAGTCGCAATCAGGGTCTTCAACAAAAGCTTTGGGCACACACTCTTATGGGTTGAGCAAAGGTTGGGTTCAGTTAAAGGTGAAGGTAATCCGATGGGTCACTGTATTTGAAGAACTGAAACATAAAAACGATCGTTCGTAAGAGTTGTGGTTTCCAGGTTTCCAGTAAGCAGTAGCCTCTCTTTTACTGGATAATGTTGTAATCTGTATCCTTTGCTCTGCAATTTAACATCCAATCAAACTCAGAGCAGGGCAAGCTATGTTGAACTGGGCTAAAAAGAGAAACAGCAGCACCTTGTTTCTAATATTTGGCTTCTGTAGAGCTCCTCAGCTTCTTCATTTGCCTGAAGATTTACGCCTGTATGTGCCTAACAGCCAGTAATGGGAATGATTCATTGTGTTTTTGTTTGCCAATCATTTGTTGATGACTTTTAAAAGGCTCAAGAGTTTACAATCTGCAAAAAATAACAGCTCAGATAAGAAACTGGCATAATAAATCTCAAACTGAACGTTCATCACGTCAGCCTCAGAACTTCTTTCAAATCTCTCCCTGAGCCCGGCTGATGACTAATTCCAGCTTCAATTTCTTTTGTTCTTGCTGAATAGGTTTGTCACTAATTAGTTCCTCTATGACAAACCCTGGATGAGACAAAAGAGAGCGAAGGATGAGTCCAAGTACTAACAAGGTCACACATGGCTGAACTCCTCCTCCCTCTCAGCAGTCCTTCATTTTCCCGCACCTTAAGTGGCATGAAGCCATCAGCCTACTCAACATGCTGGCTTAATCAACAGGTCTTTGCTGGCCACTTGTTCTTCTACACTTAAATGACTAATGTGTTCTTTTCTGCTCTTTATAATTTCCCATTCTCTCCAAGGATATGTACTGATCCTTGAATTTATGGGTGTTTTCTGTCTTGAGCACTGAATCAAACACATTTCCCCAAGTGGAATAATTGATCTGAATCTTAAACTTATGTGTGCTTTGGCTTCTCTGAATCATTACAAATGTGAAATTGGCGATATATACCATTGGTGGCATAAAAAAAGCCAATAGTAATTGCTTGTCATGTCTTCTCACAAGATTCTTAATGACGATTTGCTCAGCTTTATATCATCTTAGATTTAATCCCTGTGGGGTGTTTAAAATGAAGCCCAGTTTACAACAGACACGTCCCCACTTTTAGCTGGAGACATCGTGAGATTTAGAAGTTGGTTGTGTTTTGTGCAGCACATTTTGTCCTGGATGGAAAGGAGTGCATTTGACATGAATTTACTGACACTATTTACTTTATACTGTATATGATGTAGACAGTTGCTTCATAACTTTGCCATTATATCGCACCACAAAATAAGTGTTGAGCCCGCTGGAATAACCAAAAATAGTCCCTCATTGCGTGGGCCAAATTCTGATTGATTTGAGCCTGTCTTTTCTTTGGGAAGTCTCCATGATAACCTCTTGAATTTGCACCTATTACTTTCATAAATTTCATTATAGTTGTCAGCGCAGCTTTGATAATTCATTACTTGAATAAAGGGGGAAATCAAGCATCATTAAAACTAAAGGCCCAACTCGGGACAAGCTTTGGAAATGAGCAATAGCTATAAACTCTCTTTGCAGCACATCCGTTTCATGTTCTGTACTGAAACTTTGCTCCCTATTAAAAAAAATAACTCAAGTTAAAGAACAACATTGCAGATAAAGAAAATATATAGTGTGACCTTAAATCTTCCGGATGCTGATTGGCATAGGACTTCTGTTTGGGCATGACCTCTGTTTAGTGCAAAATATGGGCATCAATTTGTTTTGGAGAATTACGATACTAACTACTAACAATTCAGATTACACGGCTTAAAGATCACAGACGACCTGCACTAACTATTGCACATTTCTAGAGGTTCTCGGTTAATACTTAATCGAACAAATCAACCTGCTTAAATATGTTACCTTAAAGGAGCAAACCGACAGACAGCGATGGAAGCGGGCAAGCAAACTGGTTCAGATAGAAGTGATTGTACCCGACCTAAAAAGCCTCTGCATGTTTCTAATAAGCTCCACAAGCAGAAACGTGCTCAAACTAGGATCAATATTGGAAATGCTTTTAAAAAATGGAGAGAGGTTAGACCGCAGAAAGGTTTACAGACCGATGCAGAGCTGGCTAAACACTGAAGCTTCAGTGTCTGCGACATGGCAACCTGCGTGAGCATCTACTCTAGGGAGGAGGGGGGGGGGGAGACAGCTCTCTTCAGTGTTTTGAAATTGGCCCGCAGTACCCATTTTAAACGCTAGGTGGCAGAGTTACATATTGCTCCTTTAAATTCTGCGAACTTGTGGTGGAGTGATTGTTATTATTAGTTTTCTTTTATTATTAAATAATTCAAAAGATAGAAAAAACTGTCTATGATAATGGATTTCGGCAGCCTTAACACACTAGGTACCTTAGTTGCATGTCTCTCTCTTTAATCTTTTTCAAACTCTCTCATCTCTAGCGGAGAATGAGGGCTTTGCTTTGGCCTCAAAAACATCAGATACAAGGAAAGATAAACAGATTCAAGGTCACATATGAAAGTGGCCCAGAGTGGGTTAAAATAACTTAAAATGGGATTTTGTTTCTTTTTATACCAGCGTTAACATTTTAGATTTTTCCTATGTTTACCTGCCGTATAGAGCAGCCTTTTGTGTAATTAAGTGGGACAGTTTTATCTGGTCTCATCAATCACACAGTGACAACCATGATGAAAGCCGCCCTGATTCCAGCAGATTCCTCTCAGGACACCTGCGTATTGTTTGTGTGTCTGTATATGTGTGTGTGCATGTTAAACTGCAGAGAAAAACAATATTTTCTGGGGTACCATCCATCATGTATAATAAGACACACACACGCACACAAGTTGTACAGCTTAACCTTGGGGCAGAAGGTATATGTGTGTGTGGAAGGATGAGTAAATGTGCATAGTCTAAATTGAAAATGATTTCTTTCTTCTTCCTTTAGAGTAAGTTCACTCATGTTGTGTATTTTGTCTTTCTTTTCTCAGGAGAAGAAGAAGACTGAGCGAACGATTGATTGTCCAACCGACAGACTGACAGTCAGACAGACTGAATGAAGCTGCACCTGGTGCTTCTGAGGGCTTTTCCCATGTTTTGATTTGCTCCATTTTCTACTTTCCAAACGTGCTTTCACCGAGCAGCTTCTTGCCATGCCGTCCAACAGTCCTGCTGTCGCCGAGCCGCCCCAGACTCCAGAGAACGACGCCGTCAATGACGTGGTGAGAAAGATTTTTGTTAATACACAGTAATGTTTCCCTTCTGCTGCTGATTATACAGCTATACACTTGCTAACACAAGCAGTGCAACTCCCGCTTTCATGGCAGAAATGTGATCATAAAAGTTGTTTACTTGAGTAAACTAGCTGTACCACCGTTAAGTCAACAGAAGACATTGATGAAGTATAAACGTATTAACTAGCAAGGTTTGGAATCAGGAGTATGCACAAACAAAGATGTCTATAAAAGTTAGTTTCCACAACATAAGATATATTGATATTGATGAAACGTAATAAGGAGCATAAATGATGGATTTATGATCATCTATTTACTGCATGTAAGGCTTGTGTCTGCTAAATGTAAGAATGCAGTTTTTCTTGTGTTTCAAGACGTGCAAATTGCATTTTGTAAAATTGGAAAAAAAAAAATAGGGAAGCAGACGTACTTACTGACAAATTCAAAGATCTTCTGTTCTTTATATTCCCTTTGCTAAAGTCCTGTTTTTCATGTGTAATAGAAACTGGGATGTTGGCACTAATGCCAAACGGTTCTTTGCTCTGGCTGGTTGTAGAACAAAAGTTTCTCCAAAATGGAAACAACAAAAGCCCTCTTACATTTGAAAAAAGTTTGAAACAAAAACTGTTGTGAAAGTCAAACAGAATATTCCACCAGTGCAGAGACTCAGAGGGAAAACGGTTGTGAGGAAAGCAGATCCTTTGCCAGCATTTTGTTCAAATGGTGCAATCATTGCAGAAGATAAGCTGAGAATAAATTGTTGAGTCACAACAAAACGAAAATAAATAAATAATAACAATAACTCATTCACCTTGAAATGCAGTTTTTTTGGGAACTTGGGATTTTCTTAAAGCTCTTGTGAAGAATTTGGGGTTTGTGTTGATGTTGGTTGATGTAGTCACTCTTATCTCCTGTGCCTGTGTTAGTATATCTCATTCTGATTTCTCTCTTTATGGTCAAATAAATAAGTCAACAAGAATCTCAGCCGTGGATAAAGTAAAAAGGTCTTTTTCTGCAGTGTGACGTTTCTCACTTTGTCTGACGCCTATCTCGTGGCAGCAGTTTCAGACGTTAACAATAATTAAATAGAAATGATGATCCACCTTTCTGTTGGTGATCATGTTTGTTTTTGTAGCTCGTGAAGAGGCATCAAGATTCATTTCAGTCTATTTAATTACAAACTCCTCAGAGGAGCTTTAAAATAGTGTTCATTTAAAAAGATAAACACTGACTCTGATTCATCGCCTTTTATAATTCAGTCTGTGGCGTTTTCCAAAATCTATAAAATTTCTTAAGTGTCAGAATCAATCTTTAATCAATCAATCTGTATTTGTATGGCGCCAATTCATAACAGATGTAATCTAGAGACACTTTACAAAGAGCGCAGGATACAGCGAGTATCAGACATCATATTCGTCGCCAGTAGCTCAGTCCGTAGGGACTTAGGTTGGGAACCGGAGGGTCGCCTGTTCAAGTCCCGCTGTGGACCAAAATATGGAAGTTCTGGTAGGTGGAGATGTGCCAGGGAACTTTCTGATTACTCCCAAGCGCACTTGAGCAAGGCACTGAACCCCCAACCACTCTGGTGCGCTCCCTGTGTAGCAGCCCCACTCTGACATCTCTCCACTAATGCATGTCCACAGCTCCTGTTTGTGCATGTGTGTGATTCAGACCTGTGTGTGTGTGAGAAGTGTAAACCAGAATTCCCCTCAGGGATTAATAAAGTATGTAAAATTCAAAAAAATTCAAATTCAAAATATTGATGATCGGTGCCTTGATGTTTTAGTGTACGAGCAGAGTTTCAGTGTTGTAAAACAAGTGCAGGTGGCAGTTTATTGATATATTGCTGAGTTAATGTAGTTTTGACACCTTATTGGTGTTTTTGCATGCAGTAACTGTCGCTATAAAACACATCAAACACCCCCCTCTTTATGTTGGGTCATAAATTCTAATGTATACAAACATAAAGATAAGATAGGCCTATGTTGACTCCAGGAGAGGAACGTAGGAGACGAAGACAGAAGACGTGTGTAGTTAATGAAGCAGGAAAAATAAGTTATTACAGGTTCATTTATTTAGAAGAGAAATAATAAGTAGTTTGTTTAAAACATGAGAACAGCATACACCAGATGTCAGGTATGCAATCTAAAATTGGAAAACTTCAGTAAAGTATTTGTAAAAAAAACTATTTATGTCAGTCAAATGGTGAGAGAAATGCACTTAGTGTTGCACTATTTAACCACCTTTTGTTCTACTTCTGTCCTAGCAACCGTCGCTATGGTACGGCCTCTTTTGCTGTTATTATTGCTGCTGCTTTGATTACTAATATTCAATTGCTGCTACTGTTGTTTTTGCATCTGAAGATATTATAACAACTATCATCACTTTTACTACAGCTGTCATTACCTCCACTACTTTGGCTTCTTTGGCTGCAGTTAAGAGCTTTTTTTAAGCCAACACACACAGAAAATGTGGCAAGTTAGACTGTGTGTGTGTGTGTGTGTGTGTGTGTGTGTGTGTGTGTGTGTGTGTGTGTGTGTGTGTGTGTGTGTGTGTGTGTGTGTGTGCGTGTGTGTGTGCGTGTGTGTGTGTGTGTGTGTGTGTGTGCGTGTTATTGTGTGTGTGTGTGTGTGTGTGTGTGTGTGTGTGTGTGTGTGCGTGTGTGTGTGCGTGTGTGTGTGTGTGTGTGTGTGTGTGCGTGTTATTGTGTGTGTGTGTGTGTGTGTGTGTGTGTGTGTGTGTGTGTGTGTGTGTGAGAGAGAGAGAGAGAGAGTGTAATATTTACACTCTCTCTCTCTCTCTCACACACACACACATTATTTATTATTTATTTACATTTACTTCAGGCCTTTCTGCATTCCACACACCACACTACTAACCCGACCGCATGCAGGTGAGACACAAACAGAGTTTCAAGTCTTAAACACAAATCTGTACGTACACACACACACACACACACACACACACACACACTCTCACTCCCTCACACATTTCCACACTGTCAGACATACATGAGGTGAAAAATGGCTCCTTTCATTTGCTCCCCCAGAGCCCAGGGCAGCCCTCGTAAATCTGTGAGAAGTTTGAAGTTCATTGTATGGTGCTGCTATATAAAGAGCCGTCTCACTCACCCACTTCCACATACACACACACTGGCACAGGGCCAACAAATACAGAGTTTCTCCTGCAGAGCCCCCCCCCCCCCCCCCCCCCCCCCCTTCTTCCTTTTTTTTTACTCCGGAGTCTGTTGTGCTTTTAACTTCCAGAGACTTAACTCTCTCTTAAGGAATAAAAAATAAACCTGGAGGGGAATTAAAGTGAGTCACAGAGTTTGAGGATAGAAGGGAGAGAAAGAAAAGCAGATAAAAAGAGATGTCAAGTTTGACTGAGTGCTGTTTAAGTTTCTAAGCTTCTTAAATGATGCTCAGAAATCCTTTTTTAAAGCCTATAGTTTTGATATGGCCCTTTACGTTTTTGAATGTACCGAAGCAATTTAAAGATGGAGAAACAAATCAAATATATTGGAATTAAATGCACAAGTCATTTCAGTGGCTAGGCAGGGCTGGGAATTGCAGGGTTACTCATGAAACAATACGCAGTAGGTGCTTCATGATTAGGAGAATATCCCGATGCAGCAATTCTGCGATAATTGATATATTGCAAGAAAATTAGCTTATACATCATGATATCTGACTCACTTATTATGACTGAAATAAACACTCACCAGCCCCTTTATTAGGTACAGCTGTTCAACTGCTTGTTATTGCAAATATCTAATCAGCCTATCACATTGCAGCAACTCAATGCATTTAGGCATGTAGACATGGTCAAGACGATCTTCTGAAGTTCAAACCGAGCATCAGAATGGGAAAGAAAGGTGATTTAAGTGACTTTGAACGTGGCATGGTTGTTGGTGCCAGACGGACTGGTCTGAGTATTTCAACAACTGCTAATCTACTCGGATATCACGCACAACCATCTCAAGGGCTTACACTGAAGAGTCCGAAAAAGAGAAAATATCCAGTGAGCGGCAGTTCTCTGGGCAAATTCCTTGTTGAGGTCAGAGATCAAAGGAGAATGGCCAGACTGGTTCGTCTCATGAATGTGCATCCGACAAATCTGCATCAACTGTGTGATGCTACAGTATCATGTAAGAAATGTTTCCAGCCCCTTGTTGAATCTATGCCACGAAAAATCAATGCAGTTCTGAAGGCAAAAGGGGGGTCCAACTCGGTACTAGCAAGGTGTACCTAATAAAGTGGCCGGTGAGTGTATGTAGTGCCCAAAATGTGTAGAATCCATTCATTTATTTATTGCCGTTTGGTGTCAGTTTCTCTTATCATGCTTCATTCTTCAGCTTCTTTCAACCTGCTGTCAACTTCTTGTTTGGCCAATTACCCTCGGTTCACGTTACCCTCATTCATGTCAGAAGCGCCGCCATGAGGAGTCATTAGGTAGTGATCCGCTGAGTGAAAATGCCAGGGGAAATCTGTTTAGAGTTCTTTACTTTTTGGTTAATTCAAATATCAATATTTGGGAGCACCAATAGCCTAGCCGTTTCGTTGCGCCCCACGTACAGAGGCTATAGTCCTCGTCACAGAGTCCGACCTTAGTCCTTTGCTGCATGTCATCCCCTTCTCTCTCCTCCAAACATTTCCTCTCTCTCCTCAGCTGTTCTATCTAATAAAGGCAAAATATACAAAAGGTCATAATGAATTGATCCTTATTTGAGCATACACATTTCACTCTTTTTATAGCTAGAAAGAATTAAGTGATCACTGCCCATTTTCATCATGCTCTGATGGTAGCCAAGCATGGAAAGCTCAGGTTATATTTCTTTTCAGTTGTCCATATTTAAGCTATCTTTACGTCGCAACCACACACGACAGTTCAAAGACAGTTCAATTCTTTGGAGATTCTTAACAACTTGATCATGTGCACTATGTTGTCATGTCCCATCTATGACGCCTTAAGGCAACAGTAGTCTTGACACAAACTACCTCTTATGATCAAAGTGTTGAAACCTGTTCTGAATGGCAAACATGCAAGACGGACCAGAAAAATAAGAGATCAAAGCCTCCTCCTGGCTGCATCAAACACCCTTCCTCCTGCATACTCTCACATAATAGAGAAAGATAGCAATTAAGTCCCACCCACACCGGAGGGAGAAACTATTTTATCACTCTACTTTGTATTGCGTGAAGGTGCCCTCTTTTTTACCCGAATCTGATAGCAAACGAGAGAGATGTGCTGTAAAGCTGCTGTGTGTTGGGATGCACTTCAAACAGCAAGAAGAATCCAGAACGTAGTCTTAGTAAACATCAGACCCTGTTGACTGATCATCAGTAGGAGGACTGGAAAACCTGTAGGACTTTGTCCCTCAGTGCTAGATCTTTGATGTTTAGATCTATCTAAAGGTCTTTACATCCACACTGCCATACCATATCTACCTATACATCTTTGTGGATGTATAGGTAGATATCTCTCATAAATTAATCATATAAAAAGCAATTAATCTCATAAAAAGCAAAGGGAAGTATTTGTTCTCTTAACAGCTTCATCATGGAATATGTACTAGAATCAATATGAAAGAAAGCAGAGAAGGAAGGAGGTGCAGGAAATTAGTCCAATAAAGAGAGAGACAGAGACAGAGAGGAAAACGTGTGGATGTGGTGGAAAGAAAGAGGACAAGCTGTCTGCTGCTGATGGGATCCTCCTCTGCCCGCCTGGTTTCGCTGTCTGGTTGCTTAGAAACTGCAGTGGCCTAATATAACCTGCCTGTAGACAGAAATAGACCAAAGATATATGGACCGATTGGCCAGTGTGTGTGGGAGTGTGTGTGCGTGGGTGGGTGGATGGTTGTGTGAGTGTGTGTTCATAGTATTTGGTTGAATGGTTTTCGCACTCTGTTGGATTATATTAAACTTTTTTCCACTCGTAGTACAGCACAGTAGCATGGGCATATGGAGGGCACACCAGGCAGAAAGGCGCAGGGCCATCACCCTTTTTATCCAGTTGCTATGCTGATCGTCAGGGAAGTGACATCAGAGTGTTTAGTCAGCATGATGGGCCCCGTCGGAGACAGTTGCTAAGCAGTTTCAGCACCTTAGCAACCACTCCGGTGTCACTGCAACAGAGGGTCGAGCGAAGAGAGAGGGAGGAGGACAATAATGGAAACACAAGGCTGACAGCAGGCAGAGACAGTCAAGTCGTATGCTGATGATATGCTCGTCATTTACTGACGATAGTGGGAGAGTGAGCATGATTAATTTATCTACAGTGTGAGTACAGAAACTTTAAAACAATACTTAAGGCCAATCTGATGAACCAATCTTGAACCTCCCTGTCTCCCTGCTCGTTCTCTACCCCTTAGGTGCACTAGTCCACACTCAAAGCACGTCACAGATGACGGAGTTTATACTGTGAGTTTGTCGTTGGCGGTTGTGAGTAGTAAAATGGTCACGTTTAGTTTTACATGTATAATAGTAAAGTTTAGTGTTTACTTAACGCTGAATGAGACATGAGACGACGTAGGTTTCTACACAATGCAAGCGATGAGCTGAGGTCCGCTTCTGGAGCAACGGCGATGGGGCGTGACTTTTGAGGGAGCACAGAGGGGAGGGGGAGGGGGTTGGTGCAGACGGAGCACTGAGGGAATGCTTCTTTCAAAATCATGCTAGTTTTCGAAAATTACCAACCCTGCCTTTAAATAAATATATGTTATTATTTTACCCATACATTTCTTTGACGTTCTTTATTTTACTTTTTTACTGCATCTGATCGCTGTAAGGATTTTACTGTCTGGTTGTAAAACCTTTGGTTATACGAGTAAATGTTTATACAATATTAAAGAAAGCTGGAATCTCTTCCATCATATAAACAATGAATAGTTGGAATGATTATTATTCATAGGTTTATAAACATTTGTATTTTTAAGTTAATAGCGATATCTATAAATAATGTCAGATGTTTCCTTACCTATAGAGATCGACATGCTCACTGCACAGTTCACAATCAACAGACCTAATAAACATTCACTTCAAGGTTTAAGAATGAACCCCCAGATTAATCAATTAGTTTTCTTTGTTCATTAGAAACAGGTCAGAAGGTAAGCTGGTATACTATTTGGCTAACGTCATGTAAGTTGACACAGTAAAATATCAATGAGCAGAACTGTTTGATGACATTACTAGAAAAGGATTGATCAGGTTTTTATTTGACACACAATATAAATGTGCAGGGGAGGGGAGTGAGTCTTCGGGTTACCCAGTGGCTGGTGAAAGTTCAATCCTTCGCTCAGTGTGAGCGTGCTCGAGTGTCAGTGAGTGCAGTGTTGTCCTCGTGTTTTCCACACGGCAATTGTCCAGAATGAGACAGCGTCTCAGACACACAGTGAAGGTAGGCCGATGAACGGGCAAGCAGGCAGAGCAGCAAGGCACGGATGGTTAGCAGGTTGAAACAATCTGAGGCAGGCAAAACACAGAAGAGAGTTAGCTACACAAGCTAAAGAACTGAAGCAACAATCAACAAATCAGGGGGGCCAGGGGCCAGGATGTATTTGTACCAACTAAACTGACGAGACGATCTGGCGACGAGTGAATCTCAGGCCGGAGTCTTTATGCTGCAGGTCTTGATTTGTGATGAGAGACACCTGGCTGCGCCTGCTGCAAGAAGCCACACCCACTACTGATTACACACACACACCACTGCACAGAGGGGGAGAGACATGAGGACCAAACAGACAGGAAAACAAACAACACACAAAAGGAGAAGGGAGGGCTGCCATGATATGAATCATGACAGTTCATTGACTTGGAAAAACTACAGTATATTTGCCATGATGTGGCCGTAGCATGTCATCATTACAAAATGTCTTTTATTGTTAATTTAATTGAATTGTCATTTTACTGAAACATATTTAAAGTTCATAAATGTTCAGTAATGTTTAAATTGGTTCAGAGCAGATTCTTGTTCTGCATCACATCAAAGATGAAATTACATCACAGCACAAGAGTGAACAGAAACAGGTCATTAAAACATGATTAAAAGGTTGTGCAAGATTAATGAAGTTTGTGTTTTACACCAACACAGTTTGATCTCATAATGCATGAAGAAGCGAGTTGACTGCTTTTAAACCAGCTGGATTCATATTTTAATGAGATTTTGATTGCATCATGATATGTTGTGATTAATGATCGTTAAGGGAAAAACACTGAAGTGTACATGACCTAAAAAGTCCTGATCACTTTCTTACTCAGGCCTCAAAATAACCTTAAAGGTCCCATATTATGCTTTTTCTGGTTTTATATGCTCTTTAGTGTTTTCCAGGTGTCTTGTGCATGTTTAGGCACATCTATGTGCAAAAATTCAAAGTCCGCGGAAACGCGGCTTCTCCTACCTCCTCCTGTTAGCAGTAGCAGTAGCTGCATGTAACGCTCGGTTCTAGCCCCCCTCGTTGAAAATTGGCAGTGTGATATCACACTGCGATGATGTCACTGATCCAAGCCCATTGGCTCATTGTGGCAAGCACAAGCTCATAGCTGAATTTCAAATATAGTAAAAGGGGCGTAACATTTCCGAAAATTGTCCGAACCACTGACCAATTACAACAGAGCAGATCGGCCAACCAATCAGGTCAGACTTGGCACACGTGGGGACCCTGCTCGGGGGGATTCAGAGCGTAGCAAACACAGGCAGATGAGACGGGCTGCATCGATCGTCAGTACATGAAAATAGACACTTTTTCCGAACATTAGAAATTTTGAACGTACTTTAGTAGGCACATAAATTAGATATATGAACTCCAAAAAGGGCATAATATGGGATCTTTAACAGTCTTAAACAAACTGGGGCGATCATGGCCTAGCAGTTTAGGTCGCACCCACCCAAGCGTCAACCTCCAGTTTTGAAAAATGAAGCCAATGCAGAAGTGCAAAACCCTGCAGTTCCTCGAGTGTCCGCTTGAGGCTGACTCCAGGAACACCAGAAGTCACGTACACCCCACGGCCAATAAAGCCTTTTTTACAGCATAAAGTAACATGTTTACAGCCTGGTACAAAAAACGAAATATGTATGATTAGTTATTGTTGTTATCTATAGTTGGGTGCGTAGCTGACATGATTGACAGGTGGGCGTGATCTAACGATATGTCATGAAGCTTAAAACCCGCCTCAGCTCCAGCTCTACTGTGTGGTTAGGGTGAGACAGCAGCCGCCATGCTGGTTGAGCCTCTGGAGCCCCCTGCCGTAACAGATGGCTGACGTCACTCAGGCTTCGTCCATAAATATTTACAGTCTATGGTCGCACCCTGTGTTTGAAGGCTAGTCTTCCATGCGGGCTGCCCGGGTTCGAGTCCGACCTGTGGCTCCTTTCCTGCATGTCATTCCCCACTCTCTCTCCCGTTTTCCTACTCTGTCCACTGTGATATCAGAATAAAGGCGTAAAAAAGCCCCAAAATAAACCTTTAAAAAGAGCAGTCTTAAACAGATCCTAAGGAATTGAGACCCAAACAAACTTTCAAAGCAAATATCTCCACAGTTTTCTGGACTGTATCCCTTTTTTTAAATCCTGCATGGATCGCTTGGCTCTGTTATCTTAACCTTAAGCTTTTAACAAGTAGAGGAAAGCTCTGATTAAAACCAATAATCCTCCTAACTGCTACACTTAAAGCTGCCTGTTCTGATCATTAACATCACACGCTCTTTTATAACTGAGACGTTTATTTCATTCTTACCTGAGGCGACGTTGCACATAAAGAATATGAACAGAAGGTAGTGCATGTAATGAAAACCTCTGCAGCTGGTAAAGTCGTGCTTCCTGACTCATAATAAAACACTCTTAAAGTAACAGGTACCACACCTGATGAAGACACATTCGACTTTTGAGTACCTGACTGAAGGTGCAGCAGGTGTTGCTTCTTTTATTTGCCTCTTTCACGTTTATTTTTGGGTCCAATACAAATCCTGCACAGACTGAGACTCACAGTCACTCAAAGCTTGATAAGAGCAGGTGTAAGAGTAGAGCGAGATGAACTTATTGCCTGATTACCATTTTTTTAACTCCTCAATTGTTTGGGAAGGGGCCGAGCTGTTTAATAGCAAAGGGAGGGGGGTAGAGTGAGCGGATATTTCAAAACACACAAACAGTGCACAGTACATTTTGGAGTCTCTAATGGAAATCTAATCCGCTTAAATCACTGTCTCTTTATTGACTTGCCATTATGAAACATGTATGACCAGTAGGGCTGGGAATATTTGGTTGTCTCACAATTCGATTAGATTTTGTTTCTGATTCTTTGGGTCGTGATTCGAATTAGAATCGATTTTCTATTCAAAACGATTCTGGATTCATTGATTCATGGATCCATGGATTCAAAGTCTATTTTTCTAGGATCTACTCCCGTCATCTGTGAGACTGGCTGAATGTCTTGCTGCTAGCCTTAGCACTTAGCAGGGAGTGCCTGATTAACCAAAAAAAAAACGATTTTTGGAAGTTATGAATCGATTTAAAATCTTAGAAGATAAGAATCTCGATTTTTTTTTCCCACCTCTAATGACCAGTCAGAAAGCCAGATGTTGGACGGAGTTTGAAAGACTGTGTTTGAGTCTTGTGTTTTACCTAACTTTACACCATCTTTTAAAGGAGAGAAACAATGACTGTAGAAGATACACCAGTAAGGACTTTTAATATATGAGCAGGTATTTTAAAAATAGAGATAATGAACTGGACCAGGTCAATGCCAGGTGTGACCTTTCCACAGTTGATACAGCTTCTTCTTTATGCATGTCAGTCATTAAAAATGTTCACCCTTCTGCTATCACTTATATTCATTCAGTCATATAGTACACAGCATTATGATGTTTTAGTGCCACTGATATTTCTCATATTCAACTCTATGTGCCTGAAATCTGGTCTGGAATTTTGAGATTTAAAGGCGATTATTTCCAAGCCCTTACTTGCCAATAAAATTATTTAAAATAACATTTAAAGCTAAATATTTAGATGTGGCTCCATGTGTCTGTGACCCGTAAAAAGAAAAACTCTGAGCCAAATGTTCAGCTTGTTGTCCTTGGATGCTTTACGTCTGAATATTATACCTCTTGGTTTCATCTGTGTCTCACAGTCACATTGCTAAACGTTTCCTCCAGCACACACAGCGTGATTGGCTGTTGGCAGATAAAGTGGCGGGTCAATTTGTCGCTTGTTCCTAATGCAGAGTTTATCTTTGCATCTATCTTTGTCAGGCCAACAGAGCTCACTCATCAAGCTCCTGTAGAAGTCATAGAGTAGTGGAAAGACATGATCTACATCTACTCAAGTACTGTACTTAACTACATTTGGAGGTACCTTTCTTTAAATTAACATTTCATACTTATTAACTTCTACTCCACGAGTTCATTTGTTACTTTGAAGAGGAACATTTCAGATAAAAACAGAGAAATTAAAAATATGATAATGATTAAACCTGTGACTCTTGAAACAGGAGCAGTGTCTTGTTGGGGCGCTTTTGTCATTTTTTAACCACGTCTGAAGCTTGTGCTTTTATGTCTCAATAATCACCCTCAGACTTCTCCATTTTGTCTTGTGACCTTTTTAACGATACGACTGGATAGCAAATAAAATCCAAGTTGGGAAGCTTCAACAGAAATTTCTGTTTAAACTTTGAAGCATCGATATGATCAATTTAACTATGTCAATTATAAGAATATATCGGTCATAAAACAGATTTGACTGAGGCTGTTCACTGTTGATAGCATACTTGGTTGTCTGTACTTGTGTACCTTTAGTTAAATCAGAATTTGGAAGCAGAACTTTTACTTAATATTTTTCCTTTCTGTTTTACATGTATTCAAAAACAGGCTTCAATTTTCTTTTCTTTTCTTTTCTTTCCTTGCTAAAGTCTAGTTTAAGTCTTAAATACACAGACACAACACAGAACTGGACTCTGTACAAATGATATAACAAATTCAAGGTGAGAACGTAAACAAAAGAAGACAAACACAGTCTCATCCCAAAGTGTAAACGGAGCAGATCACTAGCTCTCTCTGGTTAGAAGCTTTCCAAGACAGACTTTCCTTTCCCACTGCGCTTCTGATTACACCACTGTGATTCTACAACTTCATACTGCTGAACCACTTTGTGTCCGCTGTGAGCCGAGCAGAAGAACAAACTGCTGAGAGACAAATAATGAGGTCCAAAACTTCACTCAGGGTGTCATTTGAAGGCACGACAAGAAGTCATTTGTCCACTCAGGTTTTTGAAAGGACAGCAGACGACGATCTTAATGTGATTTTTTGTTGTTGTGTATTCCTGCTTAGATAAATACAGGGCAGGTGAAGGAGGAGAAAATTGCGTTTCACTAAAGATAGCCTTATTTCAAGTTTTTCTCTTTTATGCATTACCATTTAAAGTGTGAAAGCTTGACTTTATTTTTTTTCTGCGAGTTTATAGGTCATAAAACTTGTTAAATTTAGCTTTCCAAAAAAACTGCAGAGATATTTTGGCCCCTGTCAATATGCTACCTTCTGTTCATGGTTCTCATTTTGCAGCCACTTACTCGTAGTGTTGCTTAAGCATATCTCCTCGAGGCATTGTTTCTTTAATGCTGCCTCACTGCTGACTTCAATTATGACTTCATGCAGCTGTGGATGGGTTTCAGTGTTTGATGTGGTTTTTCTATAATTGTCTAGGGCGAAGATGGAGCAGACCAGGACAGTCCAGAGGAGGGGACGCCAGCGAGTCCCCGCAACAAGCGCAGAGTGGGCCGTCCTGGCAGGAAACGCAAACAGCTGCTTCCTGTGAGTACTGTAATTACTGTACAGGCTGTCTTCAGCCTTTTAAAGCCCACAATGTGGCGAATGATTGATTGCAATATTCTTCACCTATACCAAATCCCCCGTCAAGCCTGAAAAAAAATCTTTGCATGCACTGTTTCACCAGGAACTCTTTGCTTGCACTCGCACATATTAGCTGCTGCGCTCAGAAGCACACACAGGAATCTGAGGAGACACTCTCTGTATTGAGTGTTATATTTGACTGTGTTTGACAGCTAATGTGTCAGAGCACTTGCCCTCTCACAGCAGCTTCCATCAGTGGCTTTTCTTCTGCTTTTTGTGTTACTTGAGACATTTTCTTAAGTACTAGCAGTGAAAGATTCCCCCACACATTGACTGCTTGAACGGCTGATTAGTCAATGTGTATACAATCTTACTTCCTTTCCTCATCATTTTGTCATCATTCTCTCTGGTGGATCTGGCTTCATCCCCAAATTCTGCACGTACTTGCTGATGAGACATTCCTTGAATTTAAAAGTAAAACTACGATTTATTAGAACTAATGGGATAAGCTCAGGCCGCACATTCTTCCAGCATTGTACTAGAGAAGTTCAAAATAAGTTTGTCACAGCAGTCAGCCAGAGCAGTGAGACAGTAGACTGATCAAGGTCTGCTAAGTTAAAGTTATTTGTGAATGCTAAAATGTCCCCTTTTAGAAATCCTCCTGTTCAGGCGTATCAAATAGCCTTTATTCACCTTCTTTCGTTTGTTTGGGATGCATGAAACAAAAATCCAGTGACCAAATTTGTTTTTACTAACTACCTAAATATTAGCCCTAGTGGCTAGCACTATACTCAATGCCTGTGACTGACAACTAATCATCAATAACTCTGATGTAACCGTTGCTCCAAACAGGCTTTATAGGGCTTTAATGATCTTTTCCTAGAATACTGCTGGTTGTTATTTATCCCATACGAGAAGAAAAGGAAACACCACCAGGATACTGCTTGATAGTTCTCAGCTGTCTGCACTGACTTTGATATGTTCCAGTGTTATCACAACGGATACAAACGATGGCTTCACCTCTCTTTTGTTTTACACTCCTGTCGGATTGATTTTTAAATTGTTTGTTGTCAAGCTTGAGTTTGTGAGTCTCATTATGTGACAAGATGTTTTTTGCTTTGGAACAAATGACATGTAACCAAGACTTCCACATGAGTCAGTGAGTTCAGTGTTTTTATCCCTGATATGTAAGTCCTTTCAGAATTTCAAATGGTCAGAATACCCGATGTTACTCAACAATTGATTTAAAGAACAAAATACATTGCAGATAAAAAAAAGGTTTCGGGCTGGACATGATTTGATTGCATAATGATTATCCTGTACACAATTCGATAACACACTCTTTTTTTTGGGGGGGGGGGGGGTATGCCTTTATTTGCATAGGAAAGTGGATAGAGCAGGACATCTGGGAGAGAGACTTGGAAATAAAAATAATAATAACTTCATTTATACAGCACCTTTAAAAAAGACGGCTTTACAAGTGTTTGACATACCATCAAAAGCAACATTAAATGACATGCAGGAAAGGAGCCACAGGTCGGACTTGAACCTGGGCCACCTACTTGGAGGACTACAGCCTCTGTACATGGGGCGTGACCTAACCACTAAGCCGTTGGCACCCAGCATCCTTGATTTTCTCTTAACTACACATGGTTACTTTTTCATCTATGAATACTGACAGCCAGATAAATATAAACTCCCTTTCTTATTATTTAAAAAGTGTTTTAGAAATCAATATCAACATAAACGTCTTTACATTGTAAACCAAAATAAATAAATCATATAGGTCCAGCTACGGCTGGAAAATCTACAAACAATGTCAGTGGGCAATAATCTTTTCATTGATGCAGACTCGTGCACATCATCAGTTGGGTGCTTGATGCCTTCAGTATGAAGTGCAGTGAGAACGTTGAAAACAGCAGTTTTTGGCAGCTAGTATTTCTTTCCATTCATCTCTTATCGGCCACCTTGTATGTGTGTGTGTGTGTGTGTGTGCGCGCTGTGTGGGTGTCTTTGTGCTGACTGAACTCTGTGGTCGAATCAGCAAGTCAATATAGCTGATCAAACAACCCTCAAAAGAAAGCAATACTGACTGAGCTACTCTGAGAGAGAAAGAGTGTGTGTGTGTGCGTGCGCACGCATTTATGTGTGCATGAGAGCAGGTCTGATCATGCTTTGATGTCTGAGCTATGACAAGGTAGGCAGGAAAAATGTGGCTCCCATCAAACACAAGCACACACACACACACACACACACACACACACCCACACACACACACACACACACACAAAGTGATGCAAAATGTGAACATGCAAAACGAACATGTTGCTGCAAATAATATTTAAAACATGTTAGTATGTTGTGTATGTTTCACACTACCTGTATGAGATGTAAAAAACATGTTACCGCATTGCAGTACAACTATATAATGTATATAGAAGTAGTAAAAGTAGCCGTACTTGATTTCCTGTTTATGCCTTTATTGGGGAGACAGGGTGGTGGATAGAGCTGTAAATCAGGGAGAGAGAGAGAGAGAGAGAGAGAGAGAGAGAGAGAGAGAGAGAGAGGAATGACATGTGGGAAAGTAGCCACAGGTCGGATCCATCCCGGGCCGCCCGCTTTGAGGACTACAGCCTCTGTACATGGGGCGTGCAAACTAACCACTCAGCCATAGGCGCCCCATCAAAGGAAAATGTAATGTACAGTAGGTGTGGTAATTATTGTATAAATTCTGATGTTAGCTGTAGTATTACAGTACAGCTAACAGTAGTAGTAGTAAAGTTGTGCTAATGGTGTGTTGAAAATTTAAAGTAGTAGCAAAAGAGAAGTTATGTAATATAAGCAGGTGTTTAGAAATTCCCTTTAGTAGTAGTAGTATAATCATAGAAGTTTGGTACTGATGTAAAAGAAGAAGATATCCTTCATTAATCCCCCGAGGGGAAATTCACTTTTACACTCTGTTGTTGAGACATGCTACACACACATAGGCTGAAATACACACGCATGCACAAACAGGATCCTATGGACAAGCACTCATGGAGAGATCAGAGTGAGCGGCTGTACATGAAAGAGCGCCCGAACAGTCGGGGGTTCAGTGCCTTCCTCAGCCATCTCTCCAGTTACCAGTCCATTTCCAGACTTGGTCCTCACCGGGACTAGAACCAGTGACCCTCCAGTTCTGTACCCATGTCCCGACAAACTGAGCTGCTGTCGTAGTAGGCAGTGTAAGTGTTCATATAATTGTAGTGGTGGGAGTGATGATATAATAAGTAGTAGTAGCTGCAACAGCACTAGTTGTTGTCCTAGTGGTTGTAATAGGTTCGTTGTTGACATTTTAGTTGCAGTATCATTAAAGGTAAGAGTCAGTAGCTTGTAAACACAACATTCATCCTCCTGGGCTCATCCCCACCAGAAGCACACGCCCACAAATCTACCTACGGGTAAAAATACAGTTACCTTACCTTACCTTACTCCAGGACGTAGTGTGTACGTTTACAGCTTGTACCTACACTGCAAGCTACCGAATGCTAGCACAAGCTAACCACAAGTTCAGCTGCAGGACCATTAACGGCAGTAGTGTAAAAGTTCCCATAGAAGAAGTAGGTAGAAGTAATTGAGGTACTTTTAGAAGTATAATAGTGCTAACACAAGTACTACAAGAAAGTAGAAGTGGTATTTGGTGCAGCAGTTGTGTAAGCTTTAATGGTAGCAAAATATTGGTCCTCGAGGTATTTAAGCATTGATAATAATAAAACATTTCATTTAAGGGCGCCTCCCAGGAGACTCATGGTCACCTTACAGATACAGCAACAAGGCACTAGTATTAAAAGTAGTAGTATCAGCGAAATGGTGCTAAAAATAAAGCCGCAGTGGAGTGTCACTGCCAGTAAAAATATAGCAGCTTGGTTTGTTCAAGTAAATATTAGTAGTAGTAGTGTAGCCTTAGCAGGAATGCTTTTTATTATGATGATGATAGTGGTAAAAGTTTTCTCACAAGAAGTAGCTTGTGGAAGATACATTTATAAGAGCAGCCTCTTGCCAAGCGGACAGTATGTCATTCATTACCACACACACACACACACACACACACACACACACACACACACACACACACACACACACACACACACACACACACACACACACACACACACACACACACACAGTGGAGTGTATCCTGGGATAGAGCTATTGTGTGGATATCAGGGTGGAGCTGTAAGTGACACTAAGTATAGAGAGCAGGGAGGGAGGGAGCCTCACTGTCTCTCCTCCTCCTGCTTTCCCCACTCGTCCACCTCTACCACATGTAATCACACACTTCTACACACATTTACACAAATCCTCGGCATTGACCCACTCTCTGTTATTAAAGTCAAAATGATAGTTTTGTGGATAAATGGATACCTTTCATGGTCCCTCAAGCCTCCATCTTTTTACATCTCCCTCCACACTTTCTTGGCGTCTGGCTGCTGCTTCATGTGTTTCATGTATCTCACTCCAAACCAAAAAAAAAAAGTGTCGATCATTTCCGTTTTCTTATTTCCTTTCTCTCTTTTTTTCTTTTTTGTCGACTGGAACCATGTGTGGAGCAGCTGGAGGGTTTTAAGCGTGTGTGTGTGCTGCCATTGTGGCGTTCGCTTAAATACTTTTAGAGTTGCACAGTAGGACTTAAGAGATATATTTGTGTCATTCCTGATGTGTGTAATGCTTTCAGATGGAATTCCCCTCCAAGAAATGTCCGCTGTGGTTTCAAGTGATATAAATAATGTCCGTTTTTATGCAGCCTAATGAGTAGATTTTATCCAGAGAGCAGCTGACCTATAATCAACGGAACTTTTCATATAAAACCCAAGGTCTACATTTGGAGTAAGCATGACTTGATAACTTTTGATTCAATCTTCGCTCTGGTTTCTTTTTTGTGTTAATGTTTTGTGCCCAAACCACAAAGGTCACGGAGACGTTGTGGAAACACTCGTGGTTGTGTTTGCAGTGTGTGAAATGAGCGTTGTTAGAGTTTGTTACTTTTTCAGGCCAAAAGTGGAAGAGAAGTCAAATAACTGGTAAAAAAATGTAACATTGGATATGAATTATAAAGGTTTGTTGATGGATATTTATGTGTTTTTAGGATGAAGGACATGTCGCAGAACGTGTTGGTTTTCAGTCATGAGAAGATTTATATGACTGTGATATAAAAGTTTATCATGAAGCTCAAAATCTGTGTGTGTTAAAGCACTGGATGTAGATGATTTCATTCAAATGTACTGAGTTAGAACAAAGCTGTTTCTCTTATTTAGACATCCATGAGTGTGGTTTTTGGTTCATTCACAAAGCAATAGTAGATATACTAAATCTGCAGCAATTAGTTCACATACTCATTTTTTAATCATAAATGCAGAATCATTGACGAGCTTCTAAAAGTAAGAATAAAACAAATCCCTTTAAGGCGGTGCTTCCAACAACATAAACCTCTGGGTTGATAATGAGCAGATTTCATGCTTTTTTGATGTGACACTGACAAACTTGTCTCTGCTGTCATTTTAATGTTTTTGGTCGTTTAGTTAACCCTGGAGGTCCGACTTATCCAACCTCTCTGCTGCTGTGTGTTATGATTTGCTACCATCTTTGATAAAGCAAATCCACCAAACAGCATCATCTCATAGATCAGCCCTACCAGCTTTATCATCAACTTCATTTACGTCCTGCTGCATTTTATTTTACTTTTTTTTTGTACCGTAGACGCTGATCATAAAACCAAAATGTCTCAGTTTCAACTTTCACCAACGATTATTTGAAGCTATCTTTGGCTCATCAACCTCAATATTTGACAATCTCGCTTACTCCTCCTTTTCAGACGCTTAATCCAGAGCTGTCTTCGCTCTCTGCAGACAGAAGTTTAAAAAACATGAGCCCTGCTTTGACCTTTAACATTACTGGAGCCGTCACCTTCATACACGGCAACACTTAACAATTGTCACCATGTTTCTCATCCGTTAGCTGTTTGTCTCTATGCAGATGATGCAGGTGTTTTCTACCTGGAAGATATGTAAAAAAACATATTGTGATTTGTTCATTTTCATGCTTTTTAATGATGACAAATATTGTTTCAGATAGCAGAGTTTTGACACACATTAAAAGAATCAACCCTTCCTCTCTTTAGCTTAAATGACAACAGCAGCGACCTTCTGTAATATTCAGTAGGTTAGCTGGCAAAACTGAAGCAAACAACTGAAAGATTATTGATGCAGTTAAAAAGTCATACTCTTCTTTTTGTTTATTTAATACTTCGTACACAGGAAAAGATTCAAAGTCACTGCATTCAAGATTTGCTGCACGTAAAAATGGGTTCAAACAGCAGGTTTCTTTTCTTTAGTGGATAAAAGACGTTCATGATTCAATAAAAAACATAGAGACACTGCAGAGGAAGAGTGGCTAAGATTGATAACTGGTTGCATGTGTTTATCAGATATACTCTAGATAAGAGAGAATATTTAAGCAGCAACCTCCGGTCTTGAAAAATGAAGCCAATGCGGAAGTTCAAAATCCTGCAGTTCATTGAGAGTCCACTTGAGGCAGGCTCCAGAAGCACACAACAAGCAAAAAAGCCGTTTTTACAGCAGAAATAAACATGTTTACATCCTGGTCCAAAAAACGAAATAGGTCTGATTAGTTATTGTCCTCACTGGCACACACTGAATTTTTTTAAAAACGTCTCCATTTTGATTTTAACGATAAGTGTTATCGATAGTTAGGCGCGTAGCTGACATGATTGACAGGTGGGCGTGATGTCACGGTTTCTTTAAGAGGCCTAAACCCCGCCTCAGCTTCGGCTCTCAGCCTGTCGTTAAGTTAACTGAAAGTTAGGCTGAGACAGGATTTCCAACATGGCGGCTGCTGCCGATGAGCCTCCAGAACCTCCTGCTGTAACAGATGGCTGACGTCACTCAGGCTTCGTCAATATTTACAGTCTATGAGTAGTTTACGTTTCTGAATATGGGATCTCATCCTAGATTTTTCATATATCTTGACGATGAATAGCCAGATTGAAATGTTATCATTGTTTTTCTTGATCTTACCGTCCAGTACTGTTAAGCCTATTGAAACACAACAAACAGTTGACTTTACATGGGTCCTTTCTCTATGAATAATGCCATCATGCTTTATAAGTTTGCTGTGACTGCATGTTTAATTATTTTCAAGCACTATTGTTTTATTGTTTTCTACATCCTGTTCTCGCTGCAGCCTCCTCCCACAGGTATCATCAAAGCTAAACCTAACCCAAAAACTGCCCTTTGTTGGTTTTTAAGGTTTTTCACACAGCTCAGGTTAAAGTCAGTAAAGTCAGGTACTTTCCAAACGGTCTGTAATCCAAGACTGAGGTTAGGTGCTGAGAGAAAAGGGAAGTTATGGTTTGTAAAGGTCATGGACAGTATAAACATTCAGGATGTACATGTAGAAGTTACTAATTATGTGTGAGAGAGTTTAACCATACATATAACTGCTGTTGTAGGTGGGCTGCACCGAAAAAAGTCTTAATTTTCTGCACATAGGTTGTGTTTGTCCAAATCTTCAAGTTGAATCCTCTCACTTTAAAGCTGCATTAAGCAATATCTTTCAAAGTCACATAAAAAAAAACTCCCCCTAATGTGAACCACTGCTGTAGTCTGCAGCCTGAAATAACTTCTTTCAAGTCATAGTTTCGCTCCACTGGCCTCAATGAAACCCAACAAATGCACCTGCTCTCATCAAAGGAAGTGTACAACCAGCTCACTCAAGCTGTTTATACACTTCCTGTGTAGCGCAAAATGGCGGAGAGGCGAAGGGGCTGAAGAACGTCGAACAAATAGCAAACCAAAGACATCCGATTATTTTTCTCAGAAGTTGGGGCGACCAAACCAGGGCTGAATTGGATTTACGTTCAGCATGTGACCAAAAAGATGACTGCAAGTCCAGATTCCTCTGTTTCGGCTGAATGTGTAAGTAGTCAGTTGTTTGCTTAAAAGTTAGCTGTAGGAGCAGATAGAATCAGGGTCTTTTTGTCTCTTAATGCTAAAAGAGATATTGCTTAATGCAGCTTTAATTTAGTTTCGGGGTTTAGTGAGTGTTTTGGCCACGTGTTCTAAATCAATGGCACGTCATGGTGCACAAGATAGACACTAGTGCACTCATTGTAATTGAATTTAAAAGACACATATTACTTTTTATCTCGGTTTTACTCACTCTATGATTTTGATTTTATTGTGCACCAAGATTTAAGTTTCATTTCAGCTAATATGTCGCAGCTATTTAGTCACCGCAATTTATCTGCTTCTGCTTGTTTTTTACATAGCAAGTTTGACAATGATTTAAACCACTTGAAAAAAGTGGTTGATAATAGTTCACTGCTTTTATTTGCTACGTTTGATTGTGTTATGTCTTTTGCATTCTTTGCAATCAATGGTCTCTTAAAATGCTATGAACAGAAATATCATTTTCATGATTTCAGCCAAATCACTTCTGTTATTTCAGCAGTTTATTCAGCGCTTACTAAATTCATTTATATCATCGTACACAGTTGTGAAACGCTTAATGAGAGTAAATTAAGACATGTATAGTTCTCCTTTAAGGTTAAACAAATCGTTTTGGGCTACCAAGGAGTTATCCGCTGCTAACTCTAAAATAATATCCGGTAATGTAATGTAGATAAAACAAAAAAATGCAGAGCTGAAGGATTGTCCTCCCCTGTGCTGAAGACATAAAAATCCAGCTGCCTCCAGGAGCTTTAACGTTGTTGCAGCAGCAGATGAGTGGCCTTATACGTTTATCCTTCAAGCTATCTGCCATCATTTTTTACAAAAGGGTCAGGAAGGACCAAAAAACTGATCAATATTTTTCTGTCTGTACAGCAAATTATTTGGGCATTAAAATCCACTGACCTACCTAAAGTCCACTCATGCACCCAAACCCTGCTCTTGTTAAAGTACCCTGTGTTAAAAGTGTGTGCTGGGGTAGTTAAGTTTGCCCTGCGGCCCTTTTTGTCACCTTTTGTGTTCTCTTCCCTTTTACAGGCCCTTCTCACCTGCTCATTACAGCCTTTGTGGGCTTGTTAGCGCTAGCTAGCGTTAGCGTCCCCTTTGAGCTCGACGTTCGCCCCTGCTCTCCACTTTTTAACAACCCGTCTATAAAATCTGTCCGCCTGTTTTAGACACACAAACATGGAAATCCTGCTGGCCTTTCAGAGCGCACACATGATCAGGGTTAACACCATTTGCACTAGTGAGCTAATGAAAGCCATTGAATTGAGACTGGATTGAGGGATTGTGTGCATGTCTAAACTGCACAGTGCACACTACAACGTTGACTCTTTAATATCTGGTTTCTAAAGTATCCATGTCTTTTATTTTCCTTGGTTATTTTAAGTATACCTTAACGCTAAATTTACGAGGAGCCGGCATAATTAAACTTGAAAAGTTTCTCCCCTAAGCCCTCATTAAACATAAACACTTAACAATATCAGTAGTAATCCCCTTCTCATGTCCTAGTGTGTGTATATGTTAGTGTGTGTGTGTGTGTGTGTGTTAATCGGATCTGGGAGTGGTTTTTACACTGATCCAGTGCAGACACACTCTGCTGGATGTACCTGCTCTGCGTTGTACTAACAAGGGTAGACTAATAGATATGTGCACTTTGATTGTGTGTGCATGTAGCAGCTTTATGTGTGTGTGTGTGTGTGTGTGTGTGTGTGTGTGTGTGTGTGTGTCTATAAGGCCTGTACTTGTGTGTATGTTTAGTTATTATGTCTGTGGAGTCCTTTGATGAGTCTAGACAAGGGCCAGCGGCAGTTTTCTCAGACCTAGACTCTGCTCCGTCTGTTTCCCAGGAGATGGCGGCCTCTGACCCATGTGCAAATGCCCCCCCAACCCCGCCAGAGGAGCCGGAGCCCTCCCCCTCCCCTCGCAAGAAGCGCGGGCGTCGGAAACTCGTGCAAACAGAGAAGAATAAGGGTATAGATTTTATACAAAGTCATATAATTCCTATTACATGACTTTGTCCACATATGAAGTTATCACAATGATTTAAGATGTATTTAATTTGACAGTATTCAAAAGCTGAATATATGACTTTTAAGAGGCTTTAAAGCTCCTGTGAGGAACTTTCGGTGTGTGTCGCCCCCTGTGGACAAAGAGATTCCCCTTAACTTTGCTGATCTTGTCCTGTACCTGTGTAGGAACTGTTTATGACAAAAAAAGACGTTTTAGACGTGTCAATATTTGCAACAGAAAATGTAAAAGAAAGGTCCTAAAATGTTTTTTTTGGCGTGTTGTTAATGGTCTCCTACCCTGTGGCAGAAATAACATGCGTTAAAAAATACGATATGGAAATAATCAATCTAGTCGCTGATGGTCTTGTTTGTTTTTGTAGGTCATAAAAATGCATGACAATTAATTTCAGTCTGTTTCATAAGCAGATAAAAACTCCTCACAGGGGCTTTAAGGGTTTAAAAGGTACACAAATTATTTGTATAAGACTACTCAACCAACATTCTTTAAGTGTACCAGTGTTAGTTTTCCTGCAATTTTGAAATCAAAATGACTCCCAGATTGCAGTGTTTGATGGTACTTTAAAGCTTTAAATATGTATGCCTGGACAAAGTGATGAAAACCATGACTCTACCTTATTAAAGCTCTTGTTAAATCTGTACAAATGGGCCATTTCCTGTAACTTCTCTTCTCCTGCAGACGAGCCAGACGACAGAAATTGCGACTCCCCCAGAGAGGTGAGACACCAAGTAACGGAGTTTTTTCTTTTCCACATCCAGGAATACAGACAAAACATTCTCATAGTTATAGCAGATTTTAAAGTGTGTGTATGACAAGGTTTTTGTGTGTTCATGTGTGTGCAGGTGGAGACTGGGAGGCTGCGGAGGAGGCCGGTCCCCAGAGTGACTTTCCAGGCTGGAGATCCGTATTACATCAGCAGGAGACAGAAAGAAGAATGGCTCAGCCGCTGGAAGATGGAGGTGGGAGAGAAACAGGTCTCTGTCTGTGTGAAATTACAGCTTCAGTATCCAGAAGGCTTTTGTTGTCTTTTTGGAGCCCTGTCAGAATTAAACATTTTAAGGTAACATCTCAATCATTATGAACAGGGCCAGTTTGAAGAGAATACAGTTTATTTATTGTGCTGCACTTTTCTTGGATTCATTTGATCTTGGATTGTCTTTAAAGTCTAGCATACATCTTAGAGGTCTGTTTTTTCTGTAATATCTGCAGAGAGGATAGAATAATAATTGTTTAAGGATGCTGTATGTAGTAAAGAAGAAGACAGTTGTGGTTTCGCTCCATGTAGTTTTGAATCATAACATTTGACAAGCATTGAGCGACAATGCTAAATATTACCGTCCTTGGATGTAAAATTACCTGTGTTAGTTTATTGTATTGATGCTCTTTTTTTGTTAAATGTTCATTTTATACTAATAAAGTGAGCGAGCAGTCATAACATATCCAACTGAAGATAATTTTTCTATGTTTAAAAATGGATGGAAGCCAGTTTTGAGCAGCTGCTATGCTCATATGACATACTCCCCTCACTACAACATACATGTTCTTTATTTTAGGGCATGGTTCAGTCATGGGCTGCTGCTGTGGTTCATATAGATTAAAAAAAAAAAAAACTCCACCCATAGGCCCTGATACATCCTTCATCCAGGAGGGGAGTAAGAGTCAACACTCCCCTCTCCCTGCCTTGTTGACACAGGTGTTTAATGGTCCGATGTGATAAGATCAGAGTCTAGATTTCAAACATCTATGCTGCACGTAATCACCATTCACAAATAATCCATTCTACCTAAATTGCCTGACTGAATCGACCAACACAGTCAGCGTATCTGCAGGACGTGTGGAAGAATTTATATGGGGCGGCTGGGGCTCAGGTGGTAGAGTCAGTCGTCTCTCAACCGGAAGGTGAGGGGTTTGATCCCCAGCTCCTGCAGCCACATGTCTGATGTGTCCTTAGGCAAGATAGTTGCTCCTGCCGCTTCGGCTGTGTATTAATGTTTATGAATGGGATTAGTTACTTCTGATGGTCACTTGACAAAGCAGCCTCTACCATCAGTGTGTGAATGGGCGTGAATGTGTAGGTGTGACCTGCGGTGTAAAAGCGCTTTGAGTAGTCAGAAGACTAGAAAAGCGCTAAACAAGCTCAAATGCATTTACCATTTAATCGCACACATGTTTGAAGCCGTTTATAAATGGTGTTCATAAAGTCTGTCATATTTTCCTTTTGCCTCCCATGACAAGAAATGTTATTCATGAACTCATTTATCAGATTGCAGGCCATGTGGAAAGATGAGACCACAAAAGTAGGATTGTTGTAAGAGTGGCTTCAAAGCATAGGAGGCTGTTCAACACGTCTTTGTGGAGATTAATCTACCTCATCACACATGCAGGAAACGCTGTAAATGCTGCTTTCTAGTGTTGCTAGCAAGCTAATAACTCGTATTCAGGCATGTGTTTGGCAAGCTCTTTCCTTTCTGTGTTTAATCTTAAACTGTAACTGTTTCCTAAACGTATCCAACACTTTCACAACCTTAACCTTTAATAAAGTATTTATTGGAGTTTTAAAGATCACAAAGGTCCAGTTTTGTTCAAACCTGTGCTGCAGTAGTCACTGTAGATTTGTTGTAAATAAAGCATCGTAAAGGACGTGATTATGATTGATAACAGGTCATTAGGTCTGTTAACATCGGAGAAGGGTGTTTTCATGAATCATTTTTAGTTTGTTAATTCATTCATCTGTTTTACTGCCACTCATCATGGTCTAGATTGTCTTAATTCAATAATGAATGTGTTCAGGATTACATTTTTATACTGCTGAAAAGTACTTCATGTATATTTCAAGGCCATATTGTCCTGCTTGTTTGTTCGTCTTTTAGAAGACTTGTTTAAGCATAAATTAAGCAAGAAGGTTGTGACTGTGAGTGTTTCTGAACATTTTCAATTTCAAGGAGTTGTTGTAGAGCAATAAATATCTTCTACTAAAGAATTTCAGGACAATTTGATCCCCGGTTTTGAGCCATTTAGCACGATTCAGCTTTTTAAAAATACTTCAAACTGAAAATACTTTCTTAAAAGAAACTACCCACTGAAATCTAATTATCTTTATTTATTTATCTATCTGTATTCATCAGCACACTCTGCAGCCTTCCTGCCCTTCTTTAGTCCGTAGACTTTATTTGTTTACACTCTAAACAGACACAAGGTTTTCTGTTGAAACAAGGACTGGGCTCATCTATTTGATTTACTTTTGAAGTGACTCAACATTGAAAGTGAAAATGGTGCCTTGCCCTTCAGAGGCTGCAAATGTTTGTCACCCTCAGTTTTGAGCTTTTAGTTTGCCTTCGTGTAAGTTTTACATTTTAGTTTAATTTAGTTGTGATGCTATCTTAAAAGTTGTGATGTGTTAGGGACATTCCACTGATTCCTTTTTTACATTTCAAGTATGGACCCTTGACTTAAGTATTTTTATATTTGCATGTTTACTTCTATTGCTCCCAGTAGTGAGAAACTCCCAGAGAGTGATGACTCAACTCAGCCGCTCTCTTGAGCTCTTGAGTCTCGATCTTTAGCTTGACTCATTGTTATGCTTTTGTCTAAAACTTCAACTGCACAGATCTCATTTCTTCAAGTTTTCAACCATTTTCAGCAACAACAAAAAACCTCTAAAACCCTGCTGCGTGCTACATGGCTAGCTTCAAGCATTGACAAAGTTGGCAACTAGCTGGTGAACGTAGTGCAGTGTAGAGTGAACAAATGTGATTTGCATTCAGCAGGTGGTCAGAAATACGGCTCCAAAATGAAAGCTAATGATGCTACATATCTGCTGGACGTCTAACAAGTTCAGCTTTACATCTTCAAATGTGATAACATCTCAGTGCTGTGTTTACAGCTTGTAATGCTGACCGGTTAAAATAGCATTAAATTCCCTTCTATCATCAGCAGACAAATAAAGAAACGTGACACGAGAATGCACCTATGAAATATTGATAAAGAGAACTTGCTACAACAAATGAGAGAACATGCTGTTCTGTAACCCAGACAGAACAAATTTGTGTGAGTGAATGTCTGTAGATGCAAAAGAGAGTGTATGTGGGGCGGGTAAAAGAAAGAAAGACACAATGACTGTGAGACAGGATGTGTGTGGTCATGAGAGGAAGAGAGAGAAAGTCATTCAGGTTGATTGACAGACAGTGCTGGCTGAAACACACAGAGATGTGAGTGTGTGAAGTATAACCGGAGTGTGTGAAAGAGAGGCCGACTGAGCAGACAGCAACCTCCCAAACGTCTTCCTGCAGCTTTGAATTAGTTAAGTGTCAGTCTGTGTTTGATGGACACAACCCTCAATTATGTCTCTACACGGACAAAAGAGAAAGCAGTTTTGACTTTTCCTAAGCAGGGTGCCTTAAATGTATTTAGAGAGTATGCTTCTTCCTTTTTTGCATGTGTGACTTCCTGCAGTGCAGTGAAAAGAAACATACACCTTTTTCAACAAGAATTTGTTGTTTTCATATTTTAGACACAAAAAAATGTACGATAAACTGCATAACGTACAAACGATACAACGTACATCCGTATCCAATTCTGTCTTCCCCTCTCTATTCCGATCTACCTGCCAGATTTTCATACAGTAGTTTAACAGCAGGTATGTGCAGGAAGGCAGGCTTTGTATTTAGAAATGAAAGAGCAAAATAGTAGAGAGCAAAATGTGGTGAGGCAAGTAAAAGAAAGGGTTCATTAAATTACAGATAAAGTAAAAGACAAAATGTGGAACGCCTCTTTAAATTGATCAAATGTTCTGAAGTATCCTTGAAAAGGACCCCATGTCTTTGTAGTTTTCAAAACCTCATCAGTTTGAAAGAAAGGTTGTTGGTTGTTCACACATGCACCTTACAGCATGAGGATATCCATTTCAGGCAAGAGAGCGGCGAGGGGGAGACCTGTTGTTTCACACAATCACAATACCAACAAAATAGAGAAGGACATACTGGTCAAAAGAAAACATACTGAAACAGTTTCCTTACCTGCATGTAGATCACACCAGTCGCAGGTTATTAACATCACCATCCCCTTTCCATCGCTTGTGGTGGATTCTCCTGAATATTTCCTGCTGAGTTCTCACATCAGCTCACCCCGACTTCAAGTGGCAAATTTGCCCGGGGGCTGGCAGGAAATAAATCTGCGTAATGTCGGAGTGAAAAATGTTGTTGTTTGCGTTCACACATGCAGCTCGTCCGAAAAAAAATTTGAACTGAGTTTTGTGCAAGTGTAAAAGAAAGACAGAAAGCGAAACGATGAAGGAAGCAAACTTAACATTGTAGTAGGTTAAATTGAACAATAACGAAAACAGGAGTACCTAAACACCAAACAATGTTAATGCCATAAAAATGATCTAAGAAGATGGTGCTAACAGGCAATGTTTTGATAACGACTTCAAGAAGTGAAATGATCAGAAACCACTGATTTAACCTTCAACCATGCATTTTATCACATTGTTAGCTAATCACTTCTTCTTTTTTAAAGTGACCATCATCTGTTCAGTAAATGTTGAAGTGTAAAGAGTACAATATTCCCCTCTGTAGATCAGTGGAGTGAAAGTCTTAAGCAGCAAAAAGGGAAACACTTTTGGTAAGCACCTAAAAATTGCACTCAAGTACATAAGGGACAGCAGGAGTACGGAAAGTCTGCAGGTCAAACAAAAGGGGAAAGTATTCAGAGGGAAGATTTGAAAAAGGAAGAAGAAAGGCAGTAGCATAGTAGGAAGAAAGAAAGAATGAAAGGAAGGAAGGAAGGTTAAAAAAAGAAGATAGAGCAAGAAGAAATATGAAGGCAGTGAAATAAAGATAGCAGAGAAAAAAAGACAGACTGAGATGCAAAACAACGAATGAGATGGATACTGATGACACGAGGGAAACGAGAGAAGGAGGAGAAAGAATAACTGAGAAAAGAGTGAGTGTGCGTGTGTTTGCATGTGTGTGCGTGTGCATGTGTGCAGAAAGATTGAGGTGAAATCAGTGATGGTGACAGAGGTTAAACAGTTCCAGGTTTCTGCGTGTGTGCGTGTGCGTGTGTGTGTGTGCGTGTGTGTGCGTGCGTGCGTGCGTGCGTGCGTGTTTGCTCTGTCAGTCAGTTGAACTGCAGCCAGCTGTTCACACCCCCATCAGCATCACATCTGACTGCAGTGTTCTCCATTTTGGGATGAAAAAAAAACTATCTGGCATCTTTTCACTTCAGTCTCAAGTTACAGCCAAAAAAACTGAACTCTGAGTGGGGTTAAGTGTACTGTGTATATTCGAGGGTTGAACTGTATTTCCTCCTTTAGAAATCAACTCTACTTTGACCTAATTTTCATCTGCTTTGATTAGAAACACACTGCGCACGAACAAAGCCATGACCTTGTTTTTACCTCCAAACACTTGTTATGATGTGAAGGATGGGAAGCAAGACACATCATTTATGAAACTCTCTGTATTTTATTATAACTACTGGCACACTGTGTGATGTATTATAAAAACTCTAATGATTACATCAGCTCACACTTGTCCTTTTTTTTGCACCTTCTGTCTCCCTATGCTGCGTTTTTTTTAAATTGCTAGTAGAGCTGCAAACAAAGATAACCCCACATGAATAGTTTCCTTTGCAAATGTCAGAAAATAGAAATACCTTTTTTTTAATGTCAAGAGTTTAGGTGATGACTTTATTCTACTTATTCTGTCTAACCAACAGATCAAAAAACTAAAAATAACTTCTAAACTATCATTAATGGCAAAGACAAGTAAGAAAGTAGAGTTTATTTGTGTTGCACTTTTCACAGACAAATGTCACAAACGAGCAGTTCATGGACGGACATTATAAAATCCTGCTATGACCAGGGACAATAATTGGCCCAGTTAAACATTGATCAATAGGTAGACTGGGTGGACATGATTACCCATAGGCCGGTCTAAACATCAAGCAAATGTTGACGTTCTGTGAATGGATGTTGATTCATCGAGCCATCGAGAAAATGTAGCAAGTGAAAGGCAAAATAGCACCAAAAGGAGGGCAAATATTGGACTCATGTGGGTTACAATCAAGAACTTTTTCGGCACGATTCCTCCTTCTGACAAAAGTCCCAAAGTGCCCGATTTTCCTGTGATGTGAGGCGTGTTAAGAGTTAACCCATCCGCTTGGAAGATTTTGGCTGCACCGATTTCAAATCACAAATATCCTAATGTGTGGTGGTGGTCAGCCGAACACGTACTCTATGATAAGTCACGTGAATGATAGCTGATTAGGAAGCAAGATGACTGACGAAGAAAGCACAACAATCGCAGCAAATCCAATTTTACTCACCTCTTGCTCGCGCTAGTTGCGTTTCTGCAACTCCACCAATAATTTTTCTTATTTCATTGTGAATTTTCTGTAAAAAGTAGTCCGAGAAGATTATCATCCGTTCTTCTTTCCTGTCCTCCGCCATGTTTGTTTACGCTGATGTCATGTTAGACCACGAGATATTTTGAGAAAGTTCCAGTTGTGAGAGTTGTTATTGAAATGAATCAGTATCTGTTACAGGGTGATGGGATGTTTTTTTTAACAAATCGTTGCTCTCCACACATGATAGTCATTATTCGTCATCATGTATGGGGTCTTTTAAAACTATGTTCGTGTCCGGGCAAGGCGTTACATTACACACTCGGACAGAATTAAAACTACAAATGAATGCTAGGGTTACAGTTTTTTTTCCTTCTCATTATTTTGGGGATTTTTATGCTTGTATTGTAGAGATAGGACAGTGGATAGAGTCGTAAAACAGGTACAGAAAGAGAGGGAAATGACGAGAAAAGAGCCACAGGCCGGATTTGAAACCTGGGCTGCTAGCTTCTACAGCCTCTGTAGATGGGGCGCGCGCCCTAGCCACTCAGCCACTGGCGGCCCCCGGCAACAGCTTTACAACCACATAGCCACAACAACTTTCTTTGTCACAAATGTTATGTTTGAAATTCATAAATTCATGCAGCTGTGAATGATTTGAACTGGATGCATTAGAGTAATAAGCCAAAATACAAAACAGTGTTCCTCTTATTTTATATAAATGACAGAAACATTTTGTCGGCCTTTCTTTATTTTGCTCTCTGTAACTCTGAACTGTCTCATCTGACTGTCTGTGTAACTGAGTTTCACTCTAATGTGTACTCTCCCGTGTGTGTGTGTGTGTGTGTGTGTGTGTGTGTGTGTGTGTGTGTGTGTGTGTGTGTGAGGTCATGACCCTGACACATTCTGTTGCCTTGTCAACTCGGAGGCTTACCTAACCTTTGACCTCTGTGCACATACACACCTCACAGACACACATGTAAACACTTGGTGGATTTGTGTGTGTGTCTGTCGTCATCACCCTTAAACTCCCTCGGGCTACCAGACACAACTTTACACAGGCACTCACTGTGTGTGTGTGTGTGTGTGTGTGTTTGTGTGCGTGCATGCATGCGTGTGTGTGTTGAAGCTCACCTAAACATCTGTTCGGTGAAGGAGCCAGTAAATCACACACTTCACTGCTGGCCAATGAGCGCACAGGGTGAAGAGGACTTGAGGGCGAGTGTGTCCGACGCAGACACAGAGAGGAGAGTGTAGGAGAGAAGAGGAGGAGGTGAGAGAGAGAGAGATAGACAAATGAAGAAAATGAAAGAGAGAAAAAGAGCCAGGGAGGAAGGGTTGCACTTAAAGAGCTGCCATGTCCTGTCTGTAAGTGATCAGATTTTTTTCCTTCTGCCTTCTCCTCGTGTCTAAGTGTTGCAGAGTATACTAGTTAGGTTGTCAAAAATGTTCAATTCTTTTCCATACCACAAGTTTTAAATGATCTGTTATTTAAATGATTGATAGTATCAAAAGTTACCAAATCTTTTAAAAAACGTCAGATCTTCAGTCATACTTTAAATCAAAAGCTATTGCGATCAAATGAGAGAGTGCACTGTCTAAATTGCACAAAATCCTTGGCAAAGTTTTGGCACAGAAACGTTGCCAAAGATTTTGAGCAATTCAGACAGTATGTGTGTGTTTGTTTGAATTTTTTGGTCGTTAAAAACAAGAAATTACCAGATATCTTGTGTTTTTGTTGCTGTGGTATCAAAACAACTGCCGAGTACTAGAATAGTTTTAAAGTTTAAAAGCAAGCGTGTGAGGAAAAGCAGGTTTTATTTCAAAACAAGTGATTCAAACTGTTTCTATCACAAAGAAGATGAATCTTTGAAATCTAATTTTAAGGTTGATTTCCAGCTTTTGTTAGCCGAAGTCAAACAGCGTATAATGCAGGTTGTTTTAAGCTTTCTTTGGCTAAGTTCTTGAACATATAAGACATCGTTTTGTTTACTTTCTGTTTACCTGTTAGTTTTTTTTCTGGGGGGAAGGGAGAAGTTTTGGGACAAAGATAAACTCTGTTAATCATCGTATGACCCCCTCAGTTTATCTTACAACCCGACTTAACTAAACTCAACTCAACTTGTCCCCGAAGGACGATTGGTTTCGCAGCAAGGCATACCAGGACAGAAAAAAGACCAAATACATGTAAAAAGCTAACACGGTAAAATGTAAGAGGCGCTGAATAAAGCAGCATTCGATAAACAACAGTGGTCCTTGACTGAGGATCTTAGCAGCTTCCATTAGAATAAAATGCTGACTCAACATGTAACCATGTAATGTAGGGGTCATGACCTTAAGTTAGGCACCACGAAGAGTCAAAGAAAGAAGCACAAAAAATATCCTTGAAATCGGATTCACACCAGCCCTCTGAAAACGTAGAAACTGTTTGGTTGTCATGCCAACTGACACCTTACAACATTTTAGATTTAACTTGGTTAAAAATGAAGAAAATTGTAGAACAAAAACCTGAAAAAAGTTATGATGTATTAATACATATAACTTAGTAACACCAGCAGCCTGTTAAAGATCAAAGTGCTCATGCTAAAACTGTAAATAAAGAAGTTTAAGCTTCTTAACTAACAAGAGGTTTTAAGTTTGTGTCCAAAAACAAACAGCAGATTATTTAATTTATTTAATGGCCAGGGGGAATTTCTCTTCATTTAATTACCTGTTTAAGTAATGGATTTAAAAAAACATTGTCCACACGTCTACTCAGCAGAAATACTTAAAGAAGTGGAATCATCACCAATCCACTAAATCGTTTTACCTAATGTTGAACTTCATGATGATTTTGATTCATTTAACCTTTTCATTTAAGTGTCTGCTTTTGGTCTTTGGTCTCTTTGTTTGAATTATGGTGCCTGTTTGGGATGGGCATGACACAATAATAAAATAAAATCAATCATATTTACCTTAGTGTGTCCCATTATGAGCACAGATCTCTTTTACAAGGGCAGACCTGGTTAAGAGTGGCAGCAACAAAGTTTCAACAATCAAACTCATACAGAAGATTAAAAAGAAAAGTTTAAAATGATCAGCTTAAACTTTTACATACAAACAGACAGGACTTCAAAGATTTCACTAAAGATTTAAAAGCATCCAGGCTAACTCAACATTTGTAGATTCTTCCAATCAGTAGGAGCAGAAAACCCAAAATCTTTCTTTACTCAATCAGTTTAGATTTTTGGAGCAACAAATTGCACCATGTCCAACGTTGTCTTGCAGTGTTCGTCTTTTGTTCACATTCTTGTTGATTTCGTTTTAAAACTTAACACAAACGAAGGATTTAAACTTCCGAGCCTTTCCCATCAGCTCTAAAAGCTCTGCAAAGTATTTTAATAATCTTGAAAACAACAACAAATCCCCAAACAACACACTACAGTGTTAACATCCAGTGTCAGACACCGTCATTTTATTGATGAATTAAGTCAGAAGTTGCTTTTTTTCTGTTCACCTTGATTGGATTTACAGCTCAGAGCATCCTTTATTATCTCAAATAGCTTTTCAATAGGGTAAGAGTTGAAAAATTCCACCAATTATCACATTAAAACATTCAAACAGATGCTAGTTGGTTTGGTGTCATTATAAGGACATCCAGAGAGCTTCATAGAAAAGCACTGATTGTTTCCTTTAAACTCAGATCGATAGTAGTGAAAGAGTCTCTCACTGTGTGTTACCTATTGTGACAATGTGAGAGAGGGTCCTAATTTCTCTCTTCTGTGTGTGTGTGTGTGTATGCTTGTTTAGCAACGCTGGGTTCATCTCCAGGTCAGGGTCGGTCATGCTCATAAAGGGGGCGGGGCTTTAAGAAACGGCTCATTGGCGAGGTCGCGGGGTGAGCGGTCAGAAGTCAAGGGGGAGGCGGGAACAAGAGTGAAAACAGTGACCGGGCCACGAGGTTCTGTGGAGTTCAAAGTCGTAACTCACAGAATTACAACTTCTTCTTTCAGTCTCGTGACCCCGCTCTTCCTTTAGTTACCCCTCACAGGGACTCAAATATGGCTGCTAGTTTTTTTTTCAAATATTCTGAATTCTAATATTGCTCTGTGTGTGTCATACTGTGAGAGACATGAAATCTTTTGCCATGTAGTGGTGGTGCAGCACAAATGAAAGACGTCAATCAAAACATCAGCATGACTGCTAATCATTTAAGCTGCTCACAGATACATTTTCAAAAGCGTAAGCCGTTCAGCTGAGTAAAGAAAGCCTGTTAAAAAGCCTTTGATTGGCTTCACAGGCGAGTGAAGCGATTAGTTTACCAATGCAAACACAGAGTAGTGATGTCTGGATACAAATGCTGCATATTTGACCTTTAAGATAAGTTATACGTTAACGTCTCCATAGGGCTATTTCATGTTACACAGAGTTAAAAAAACACAGAACTATACAACATGAAACAGCAGCAACAGTTGTCCACATATACATAAGCACCCTCTCACAGTTTTTACATTTTGACATATTGCACACACCCCTGGGCACACCTTACGTTACCTGTTGTGAGAATCTGAATGGACAGAGGCTGAAATTAACGTTTGTTGGGTTCTTATATGTTGCATGTACTTACAGCATGTCTGTGTGTTATATTTGCTCCGTCATTATGAGGAAACTTCTCATTGCGTCTGTCCCTTATCTGAGTCCAACGCTACAGAAGACTTTTTGTCCTTGTCACTCAGAAGGACCCCACAAAGAGAGTCCCCTTGTTTCCCTTCTCTTTTCTCCTTCGTTTTTTCTCTCCCGTTCTCTTGCTCGTTCCGGCCTCGTCCTTCGTTTCTCCTCTCTTTCTCGTTGACGCTCCTGGGCTGCGACAGGCCGACGCAAAGCAGAGGACACGTCTGTTATTTCTGTGTGTATTTGTTTGCGTTTGTTAGCTGTCGTTTAAAGCGGGAAGTTTAAATTGTCTTCATGTTGTTTCCTACCTGAGACAAATGTCCAACACCGGCTCAATTTCAGCTGTTTCAACACAATATTTAAACAGTTTGTGGCGGTGTGTTGATCTTCCTGCGCGAACATTTTGTGAGGCAATTCAGAGTGGAAACCTGAATGAAGTCTGTAGTAGAGCCTCTTCACTGGCTGTTCAGACAAGTTTGTTTATTTATTAAGATCCCCATTAGCTTCTGTGTTAAACAGTAGCTAGTCTTCCTGGAGTCTCCAGATCTTCATTGACAAAATCTCATTAAATGACATAAAACACATCCATGACATTCATACTGACAGTACAACAAAACACATGACATAACCAATGCAACACACAATAAACAACACAAACTGTCTGATACATACAGCAGCTCAACAAGTGAATCAATTCGATGTCTTTTTGTCGATAGTATAATCTGGTGTTTCTATAGGAGGAAGTTTAAATTGTCTTTATGTTTACTACCTTAGATGGATTACAACACCAGCTCAGCTTCAGCTGATAAAACCTCATATTTAAAAAGTTTTTGGTTGGGTGTCAGTCAGTTTGGGAAGACATGTTTTTAAAGAAACTGCCAAGTGGAAGCCTGTACCTCCGACCAGAGGGGAGAAGAACAAATTCCTCCAAGAGAGGATGGTCAGAGCTGGACAAGATCGACTCTGCTTTCCTCACACTTTGTCTGCTCCAGATATCTGATAAGGAAAGCTGCTGTGTGCCAATTCTTTTTAAGATGACTTTTTATAGAATTTGTACAACAAATAAACATCGGCTACTGACGTCGAACCGATGCATCGGTCATCTCTAGTTTAAAATAATCACATGGAAGTTGCTTTTTCTGCTGTGATGCATGAAGCTGACCGTTCAGTATTTTCACATCTGAGTTTTTCTACCACAGAAAACTAAAGCAGGGGAATGTAGTTTGATATTTCATCCGTGAGTCATCTGCATCTTTGAAAGCAGCAAAGCTTCCTGATGTGGTATTCAATCTGCTGATGTTGCCAGGCAACAAACTGTGTCATCCAGTAGGCAGGGATTTTGGTTGATACTAATTTGCTAAAAGGTTCAGTTTCAACCCTGGAAAGTAACAATGTGATCCAGATAAGGGATAAATTATCAAGTCTAATTCAAACAGTGAAGTGTGGATGAAACGTGAATGGTGTCTGCAGCAAAATGTCCTTGGTGAAGCAAATACTGTTATTAATTATACGTGTAATTAATGAATTGCAGTACTACTATTAATCATATGATTCAGCTTTTCATCAAGTCAATAAAAAGACACAAAAGACTACAGAAGATGAGTTATCTGAAGTAAGGAGTAAATAATGTCCAGATCTAAAATAACAGAGCAAAGAGTTGATTTATTTTGTTACCACATGAAAACAGAAGCCAGAAAACTTAAAATAACAATAACATTCATCCAAAGACAATAAGAAGGATTCATATCTGAGCAGTAAATCCTTGCGTGACCGAGTAGCGTGTTTGCTGCTGACACGTCATTCGAGAAGAAAATCTTGGTTTCTAGTTGCCAAAGATGAGCGGCTGAATAACTTCTAACTCTCTTCTTCAGCCAATCACCATGTCAAGAGGAAGAGATATTATATTCTTCATTTTTTAACATTTTCAGATTCAATTATTTGCAAAGTTTTCCAAGTGCTGTCTGTGCATGCTGTCATGGCGCTCCTCCTTCTTTATCTTTGATAAACATTCACTTCAGTGATTCATCGAAGCACTGAGGCCTAGTCCACACGTAGGCGGGTATTAAAAAAATACCCGCCTACGTGTTCCTCCTCCGTTTAAAAAAATAATCCCGTCCACATAGCTTTGAGTTTTCAAAAACATCTTCCTCCACATGAAAACGCAAAACCCACTGTCATGAGCACGCCAAGTCAAAAATGATGTCATGCTGAAATGTTCTCATCATTCCTCTGCAATGACTATTTCATTTACAAAGTTGTCCATTCAGGCGCTTCTGCCTGTCAACATAGTGGGAGAGCACCTGTGTATGTGTCATGTAAAAATCCCAGTTACCAGCACTAGTTTGGTTACGTCTGACATCACACTAATCTTGTGTAAACGTGACAGAGTCGCACAACGACACCAACCGGAGGAGAAACCTGCACTCAGTGTGACCTAACAAGCCTCCCTCTACATAGAAACACATTAAACAGAGTTGCTGAAAATCTTCACCCTGCAAGGAGTTTTCAGAAAGGTGCTAAAGGTCAAAACACGCAGAAAGAGCTACGTTTTGAAAATCCCCCGCCCCTACGTGTGGACTAGGCCTTAGTTTACTTTACAAAAAACTTCAGAACGGTTTGGTTCTGTTAGAATTGACAAATAGGAAGCAAAAGTTTTCCTTAAAATGTCAGACTTTTTGTTGTTTTCCTGGATGTTTCTTGTTCTGCTCATCAATCACTAAATGTTTCCAGCTTCGAGAATATTTCCTCTTTGAATGTTTTGAGTCATAAAAGTCTACCAGATTAGAAGAACATTGGGATTTTGTTCCGTTGTTGTCTTGCAGAGAATTACAAGGACAAAAAAAGCAAATGTGTTTCCTTATTTCAAAATATTCTACATTTTCAGCTCATTGAGTCACATTCTCAGTCTGGGATTCAAACTACAGGAAAATGAGTTTGTGTTGTAAGAGGTAGAAATCCAGACGTTCCTTTTTAGTGTGCCAGATGTTTTAGAAACTAGTGACGACATATGGAGTGTCCCTTACAGTGCACAGATATGTGTGTGTGTGTGTGTGTGTGTGTGTTGTCAGTGTGTTTGATTGTGTGGTCTGCTTACGATCCGTGTTACAGGCTGATTAGGATTTTATGAGGTCAAAGGTCAACAGAAGCGGGGAGGAGTGACCTCGCAACCTCGGGTCAAATGGAGAAGAGAACTGTCATGACCTAGCACTCTCTCTTTTACTGTCTTCTCCGCTTTAATTCCTGCCGTCATCCACTCCTCTTCCTGCTTTTCTTCTTCTTCTCGTCTTTTATTTCTTTTTCTTCTTTTCTTCTTCCTATACTTCTTTTACTTCTCCTTCCTCATCTCCGCCTTTTTCTTCATCTTCTTCTATTTTCTTCCATTTCTTCTTCTCTTCCCTTCTCCCTGTGCGTCTCCTCTTTCTTCTTTCTCTACTCCACTTCTTCTTCTTTTGCGTCCTGTTGTTCTTCTTCCCATGTTTGTTTCTTCTTCTACAGTTTATCTAGCAGAATGCCCTCCCCTCCAAAGTAGATAATACTTTTCAGCTTAGCTCAAGAGAAAACCTAAAAAGAAAAAATGTGTTGAGGTCAGTGAGTTGCTCTGGAGGAGTTGTGGGATTTCTTCTGAGGATTTTTTGGTTTCTTTTCTTTACAAGATTTAACATACAAACAGAAGACAAATGTTTCTAATAGAATTCATGATGCACTTTAAAGTAGCTATAAGTATGAACACAAGTTTTATTAGCTCCACCTTAATAAGTTACACAGGGAAAGGCTTTATACACACATCAGTAAAAATAATCCAGTTGTACTGTATAAAGCTTTAGATGCACACAGAGTACTTCAACCGTTGGCACGTTAAAGAAGATGTGAATGCTTTCTTGCAAAGAGTAAGAAAAGGATTTATTTCACTTTTACATCTGATCATTAATCGCAAATCCAAAGCTAGCAGTTAGCTTAGCTTAAACTCAGAATAAAGACTGTAAACAAGGCTCGATTGGCTCACTCCAAAGATTAAAGAACAAGTCTACTAGTCGTGTAAAGCTCACAGTTCGCCTCACAGCGAGGAGGTTCCGGGTTCGAATCCCTGTTGTACATGACCCTTTCTGTTTGCACGTTCTCCCTGTGCATGTGTGGGTTCTCACTGGGTAATCCAGCTTCTCCCCACAGTCCAAAGACATGCTTGTTAGGTTAAATGGTGACTCTAAATTGCCCGTATGTGAATGTGAGTGTGGCTGGCCTCTATATGTCAGCCCTGTGATTGACTGGTGATCGGTCCAGGGTGTACCATGCCTCTCGCCCAATGACATCTGGTATAGATAATTGGTGAATGGATCTTGTTTGTTAAATATGTTCAAATACAAACTGAAAAAAATTCACATCAGGATTTTTACAGGTTTTGCTGGAAATCACTTCGTCCTTCAAAGAAACAGTTCCCCAGCTAAAAATCCAACTTTTCACATTTAAGTTTATTTGTACAGATCAAACAATCATGATATGTAAGCCATAGTAATAACTGAGCTTTTAAGGTGCTGCTAGGCTAAATGCATTACCTCCACACAGAGCCAGCAGGTTCCCCCTGTGTCAGTCTGTATGCTTCACTACACTAACAGTCTGCTTAATGAACCCTTAGATTTAAGACACAGGTATGAACCTGATCCTTTAAAGATCCTGAGAGGAGTTTTTAACGGCTCATGAAACAGACTGACATTAATACCGAATTCCTCTATATGACCTAAAAAAGCAAAAAAGACCAACAGCTATAGATTTGCTTTATGCTGCTGTGAGGTAGGAGGGTTACAGCAGGCTGCAGAAACAGACTCAGTTTACATTTCCCACAGCAAAGATTCACAGTGAGTGCTACATTTGACTGTTTAAAGGCAGCATTGGGAGGCCAAAATCAACAGAGAGATTAGAGGTTCAGCTTTGTCTGAGGGGGGCGCCAAAATCCATCCAACTGAAAGTTCCCCACGGAGCTTTAGGAACATTTAGTTTGTAATACCCTCTATTTAAGACCATGTAGAAATGCAAGACTTTCACAAGAAATCATGTGATTTCATAGATTTATATTGCTGCTTTACTTGAGTAAAAAAAGCCCCATACTTCTTGCTACAAGAGGAAAAACTTCTATCTCTCTCTCTGTCTCTCTCTCTGTCTCTCATTCTTTGACTAAACATGCTCCACTTCTCCTTTCTGTATTACATCCCTCAGTTTTATAATATAATTCTATTTACTCTCTCTCCCTTTCTTTGTCTCCTCTCCGTCCTTCTCTCTCCTCTCCTCTCTGAGCCGAACCCGATGAACCGACTCTCCGCCGCACCCTTTTTCTCCCCACTCACTTCCTGTTTAGAGGAACAATTAAAGGATTGTTCCTACAGCCCAGGGCACCATGGCCTTGATCTAGTGCAGCCACCACATCAGCTGGAAAGAGCCGCAGAAAACATCAATTACATAGGACCTCCTTGAAGGACGGTGTTTGCCCGTAGACCAACAGGAATAGAACAAAAAGGTCGTGATAGAGGAGCAGCTGATGAGGACGATGCTCAGCGGGAGCTGAAAGTCCGACACGATCAATAACAATGACATGAACTGAGGAAGGGTTATAGCTGCTTTAACATTGGACAAAAGTGGAATGTAATGGTCAAACTTTGTTTTTGACTTTTACTAGATGATGTTTGTCTGCAGTACATTGCTGCTGAGTTACTAAGGGATTTACATAGTCCAACCTGATTGGTCAGATTTTGCCTCTGGTCGACTGATCGATAATGATCCATATTCTCAAACACATTTTATAGTTTCTACTTATATATTTATGACTGCCTAAGTAGCTTACTGTTTTGGTAATACTAGTGGATACTAGTGGACTATCGCTGTGTTGCAAAAAGCGTCTGTATGCTCTACAGGTGATCAGAGAGAGAGAGAGAGAGAGCAAAATGTCCGCTCCCGTTATATTCCTCCATACATGCAAAGATTGAGGTGCGACGTCTCATGTCAAATTTGAACTTTGAATTGTTTTTCGCAGTTGGGTACTGTTGATGTCATACTATAACCTCTAAATCGATGATCTATATTCTCATTTGCGACTTATTTGCGACCACGTAATTACACTTTCTGTCTTCTAGAGTTGGAATAACAGTTTATTCTATGGTAGGACTTGATCCATCCTTTTTCTCACTCATTAGGTCTACATTATGGTGACCTTATAAAGATATTACTCATGCCACATGGGGCTTTGATGAACAAGCAAATCACTTAACCCAGTAGGTTTATTTAAGAGCGGGTTCACAGTTTCTATATTTGAGAAACTTGTGTCAATTTTACATTTTTGACGTGTTAAAAGTACAATAAGTAATCTCTAATTGTAAATAGTGCTTAGAGGACATGTAGTGTATCCGGGTGCATTTCCTCCAAAAGGAAAGTTAGACAAAAAGTCGACCTTAAAATGTTGAATTGTTTTGACTTGGTGTTGGAAAATCTAACAAAATGCAGAGTCAACAGTCGAACGAGGACATTGTGTTTGTTTGAAACTGTAATTATGCACCGAGGAGGTCAAAATACCGACAAGTTTATTTAAGAAATCATTTCCAAAGTGCAGACTAAATAATTACTGCTACAAATGAAAGCAAGACATAGTTTAATTTCAGTGTGTTTACAGTTAATTAAACTAAAGTGCTGGTCCCAGGGTAGTCCTGCTGCTGTAGCCTTTTATTGTTTTGTACTGTGTTTAACTTCACCGATAGAGTCACACTTAATGTGAGGAGGAAACATGGTGGAGTATTATTTAAAGAAAAAAGGGCTCTCAGATCTGTGGTGTTTAATTCTGGCCTCTTCCTTCACAGGCGGAGCGACGGGCATACCGAGAGGCAGAGATGAGCATGATGGACGACCTATCGGATGGTGATTTCCTAAAAGAGGACAAGCCTGCCAGCCCCGCCCCTCCTCCTTCACAGCAACACACAGACCCCGCCTCTCCGACAGTTGCCGTGACACCGGAACCGGTTGCCAGGGGAGAACAGGCCACACCCAGCGAGGTAGAGTACCAGGTAAAATTATTCTTGATGGTTTAAGAGTGACTGACCCGATAGTGTTTTCTCTAGAATAACAAATAAAGCAGTGGGTCTTAGAGAGTCATCTTGAACATGTGCATCATTTTCTAGATTTATTTTGAAGGAATAACGGTAAAGCTAACTCATATTTGGAGCTCCTGCATGTGATAAATATATAAATGTTTTATTCTTGTGCACACAAAGGTATTATAAATGCACTATTATGCTGTGCAGATTAGATTTAAAAATGTATTTTTGTGCCTCATTGCTTTAACTTCTATTCCTCTTTCTTCAAGCTCAAAGATTAAGAAACTATTAGACACTGAGCCAAAACATTTAGCTGTTGAGGATCTGAACACAAATGTCTAATGAAATGAATTAAAGGTAAAACAGTTTCTCAGTCAGAGTTTTGTTAAAAGCACAAAATCAGAACATTAATTCTTTGGTGCTGAATAAACATAACTGATAGATGTGTACCAGGTAACTATGAGGACGTTTCAGGGCCATTAAGGGTTAAAAAAAAAACGTAGGGAGATGAAACCCGAAAGGTATTTCATATTCTCAGCTATTGCTTTTCCTTCTCATACTTTTTAATAACTAAAAAGAGCGAGGGGCTGTGGTCCGCCCTCGGCCCTTTGCTGCACGTCATCTCCCAAGCTCTACTCCCACCGCTTCTTGTCTCTCTTCGGCTGTCCTATCTGAGAAATTCATAAAATCACCAAAAATATAACTTAAAAACAGAGAGAGAGTGTGTTAGTAAGTTTTACCCGACATTGGTTTTTATTTAAAACTAGCTTAATAACGGGGTCAAACGGCCCCTCTCTGCAGCAACGTATGGCTGAGCTTCTTTCCGGTGCTTCATTTTCAATAAATGAGCCGAGCTGACCGGCATCTCCTGCAGCAAATACACTTACTATTGACAAGTACCTCATACAACTCCACTTTACATTCTGTAAAGTGCTGCTCCATAGTTTTCCTATTAAACATACAATGACTTTATATGGTCATTTCAAGAACCTATATTTACAGTTCTGGCTGAAGCGATTGTCCTTAACTTTACAGATACTAACATTAAATGTAAGCACTCTTAGTTTGTAACGATGTGGTAAACTAAAGGTACATTAGTGTCGTTGTTTTGGTAGCCAAACTTAGAAACTACAAAGCAGATGTCTTATCTTTGTGATATCTATAACGTGGAATAAAAGTCTGAAGAAGGTTTATTGACAAGAACGCTTTCAACATGAAAGAAATTTCCTTTTGTGTTGTGGTGCATGTCAGGCAATGTGTACAAAACGGTTATATGAGTATCGCAAAGAGTTGTTTTCTGTGTGTTACCAGGACGGCAGGGGTTTTGGAATTGGTATGCTGGTGTTCGGAAAGCTGCGCGGATTCTCCTGGTGGCCCGGCAGGATCGTCTCCTGGTGGATGAGCGGCCGAAGTCGAGCTGCAGAGGGGACTCGCTGGGTGATGTGGTTTGGAGACGGCAAGTTCTCCGTGGTGAGTTGCTGCACTGAGAAATCCTTTTCACAAACGTATCCAAATCTCCTTGTTTGTGGTGTTGTTCAATCCCCAGCAGAGTCTCATCAGATGCTCTAAAATTAGACACAAAGTCCTTCCCCAAGGAGGTGGTGAGAAACAGAGACAGCTGTTGTTGTTATAGCAGCAATTTAAAGAAAGTCATTCGGCTTTAATGTTGTCGCTTAATGCCTTTATTAGCCCAAGTAGTTAACATGTAATTATTCAGCAGATCACTGTCCCAGATAAGGAGCTCGTAAGCTTTCAAATAAAATGTTTGTTAGTGTTGGTTCAACACTTTATTTCTTAGCGGTAACTTTAGCAACAGGAAACTATCTTTGAGTTTCTTCCCTTTTTCTTCTGACTTTTCTAAATTTAGGATTTACTGAGACAAATGGTGGATACAAAAAAAGCACCAAATCCTCCTCATTTTAATTGTTTTACCAAAAATATCCAAACTGCCTGTGTCTCAGAAAGAAATCCCTTTAATGAGGAACTTCAAGGCCTCATTGAGAATCTAAAGTTTACCTGTGTTTCCTCCAGTGGTTCGATGACTCTGTTTTGATCCGTCTGTTGTTTTGTTTCGCAGGTTTGTGTGGAGAAGCTGATGCCTCTGAGCTCTTTCTCATCTGCCTTCCACCAGCCCACCTACAACAAACAGTCCATGTACCGGAAAGCCATCTTCGAGGCTCTGCAGGTAACAAACCCACCAATTCAACGTCAGTCAGTGTGGTTTTCTGTCATTCTTCATTGCTTTTTTCCCTATTTTGACTCCTAGTATATCTCATCCAATACACCACTATTTAAATGTACAGGTCCACAAGTTCATGTTTTACTCATCGCTTTCTTATGTAACAAGATCGAGAGATTTTGTTTTGCAGGTATTTTGCATTTGTGGAGGAGGTGTTCACATTAAGCTCTGCCCACAATTTATAAAAGGCAACATGTGGGTATAATAGTTTCAATCTCAAACGTATGTAGGTTATCTTTCGATCCAGTAATGCTTCATTTCTCTCGTTAGTAACACAGAACACATTTACTGTGTCGACGGCGTCACACTAAGTTATAATTCACTCAAACTTCCCTAAGAGAACAAACAAGTAGCGAGGGATTTGAACTAAAGCCTTCACATATTTCATACTTTGCTATTTCAAGTGCGGCCATAATTACCGTATTTATCCTTCTTCAGTGACTGTTTGTAAAGTGTGTGAGAGTCATGTCAGAAGGCGACTTTTTTCATCGTTTTGTAAGTGGACTTTGTTTGTGTGTGTGTTTATTCTGTGTCTAGGTGGCCAGTGTTCGGGCGGGGAGGCCAGTTCCTTCCTGCGACACGAGCGATGAAGCAGAGGGCGTGGATGTTCAAACCAGACAGATGATCGAGTGGGCCATGACCGGCTTCTTACCCAGTGGTCCACAATCACTTGACCCTCCAGAGGGTAAACACTCTTTCATAATGTCATGTTTCCTGGAGAGTCAGTGGATACTGTATGACTTTTATGCTGCAGAATAAGTCTGTCTCAGCTTGCAGCTAAGTAAATGTCCTTTCCGGCTGGTTTCAGTGTTGCTTGCCTGTTTGTTTCCACTACAGTTTGTGCTCCTGAGAAAGTATTAAGAGGAAGCGTGTTATACGGTTTTTTTGAAAAATTATAACATGCTTTTTTGGTTGTAAGATATTGTAAGATATATATTTGCCCCCCCTTTCCCCCCTTATTGTGTGTATTTACAGAAGGCGTATAGGCATAAACATATGTATCTGTGGGCCGCAGATGGCCTAACGGGTAGGTCGGGCCCCTAAGTACGGAGGCTATAGTCCTCCAAGCGGGCGGCCCATGTTCTCGTCCGACCTGTGGATCCTTTCCCACATGTCGTTTCCCTACTCTCTCTTCTCCTGATTTCCTACTCTATCCACTGTCCTGTCTGAATAAAGGTAAAAAAGCCCCAAAATAAATGTAAAAACATGTATCAAAAAAACCCAAACCAAAAAAAGTTGCAAAATGTAAGATATTTCAGGCAAAAAATAAACTCAACACAAAGTTATTTTCCTGTAGATCACCTCGAGATGTTAGCTGTAAAGCCTCATAGAGATTAACACCCTTTAAAGAGCAGAAAAAAACAAAAGGAATACAACAGTCACATAAACCAAAGTGGATCCTGGGCTGGTGTATCTTTAATAATCCTTAGTTCATACGGAGCATCTGAATACAAAGCTGTATAAAGCTGTAGCTCTTCTAAACTGCCGAACCGAGGCTGGTGGGTCGAAACAGAGAGGATGAGACAACTGTTTCCATATGGAGATAACGGCACACATCCTCCGATAATCTCTCCTCAAGGGTTCTGTGAGTGTTGCACTCGTTTGAGCCTCTCTGGAGCCACTTCACTTAAAGTACAGAAGGGCTGGCTCGCTGTGGATAAAAGAAGCTAGTTAACCTGCAGCTGTATCAGCGTTACACGGAGTGAATCACGGACGGACACTAAGAGTATTGTGTTTTCATTTTGTTGTTCTTGTTGGCTGTGTGTTCTTTTCTGTCATTTATTTTGGTTTGTCTTCTGATTAGCTTTATGTTAGCAAAGCCTGTCCCATATCATCTGATTTAATTGTGCCTATCTCATATAAACCTGCACTGGCATGTTTATATTCTGATATGAACCTATGTGATTCTTTCTTTACAGAATATAAAATGTATTAAACTATGTCATTATGTAGTTTGTCCAGCAGAGGCCGCTCTTACTCCATTGTTGATCACGCTCTCAGCACTATCTGCAGCACATGTAGCAAAGAAAAAACAGCTGAAAGGACAGTTATCTGCGTTAGTCACTGGATAATAATGTTACATATTCCTTAACTCAGATATATTTGTGAGTACCTTTAAATAAATCATTCTGTTAAACCTTTCACAAACACAAGGTCCCATTCTTTCCCTGTTTCACATTTCCTCACATTGGCTGCTTTTTTCTTTAATCACTGCAGCTTTAACTTCCAAAATGAGTAAAATATCAGTCTCCAAATCACATCACGTCAGGCTGTAGATGCTGATTGCTCACAAACTAACTAGTTCATACAGAAAATGAAGAGCTTGTAAGCATCGGCACACTGGTACAATAACAGGTACTTAGTTTGTAGCTTAAGTGTGTTGGAAACAAAAGTCCACAGAAGCTTCAACGAGCGACTCCACAGCCATATGATTTAAAAAAACAAACTCTGCCTTCTTTCCCCGTAGGAGAACAAAATACATATAAGGAAATGTGTCCAGAGATGTGGGCAGAACCTGAGGCGGCGTACACGCCTCCACCTGCCAAGAAACCGCGCAAGAACTCAGCTGAGAAAGCAAAGATCAGAGAGGTGATCGACGAAGGGACCAGAGGTAAGCTGGAGCCGCACATATTCAAAATAAACCGTTAACTACCCCGTTTTTATTTGTTTAAAAACTGTCTGTCTGCAAGTGGAGGAGCGAGTGAGCTCTCCCATTTAGGGAATATGCTGAAATAAATATCAAACATATCGTCGGAGCTTCTAGGTTGTTTTAGACCAGTATTAAACTGAGTTATACTGCTGCACAAAGGCGATATTTTCCCTTAGGTCAACTTCTTATACTTCATTGACCGTTGATGTTTATGCTTTGATGTGTCAGCGAAACCCTCTGAATGTTGTGTGAGCTATAATCAATTTGAGGACAAAAAGTCGTATTAACCCCCCCCCCCCCCAAAGAAGACATCTTAAATCTGTCAAATATGATATTTAAAGGTTCAATACTTTTGCAAGATTCTACATTTACAGTGTATATTTTCTTTGATGTGTTTGTTTGTGTTCAAGTTCAAAATGGTGATAGACTTTTTGGTGTGTGTTTGTCTTTTGTTTTATTTCAGAGAGACTCATACAGGAAATCAAAAAGAAGACCAGGAACATAGAAGGTAAAGTCTGAATATATTTCAAGCATCATTTGTGATTGTAGACTTGGACTGTTGTATTCAATATACATCAGTAGTTCAGTCTGTAGGGACTTGGGTTGGGAACCGGAGGGTCGCCTGTTCAAGTCCCAGTGCGGACCAAAATATGGAAGTTGGTCTGGTAGCTGGAGAGGTGTCAGGGCACTTCCTGAGCACTACCGAGGTGCCCTTGAGCAAGGCACTGAACCCCAAATGGCTTTGGTGCGCTCCCTGCGTAGCAGTGTGTAGCAGCCCCACTCTCTCCACTAATTCATGTCCACAGCTCGTGCTTGTGTGTATTTCGGGCCTCTGTGTGTGAGAGTGTAAACCAGAATTTCCCCCAGGGATTAATAAAGTATATACAAAAAAAAAGAGGAAAAAACAGTTATCCCTTTAAGGGGGCGGACTGTACATATGTCTTTGGCCCTCAGAAATGTTTATTACAGGGTTGTTTTCCACAAATTAACATAAACTGTTGACTGAAAAAACATTTTAGTCACCTGCCCACCGACCAGCCAGAAGCTCATAAAATATCTCTTTAAATGGAGTTTTAAAAAATTCCTTTAATAAAGGAACTGAAGAGCTGAAAACGTTATTTTGTTAGATTATCTTTCATTGCAATAATTAAAGAGTTGGTTAAAACTTGAATCATTGTTATACGGCTTACTCAGCTGTAATTCAATAATCACTTGTTTTGTTTGTTCATGTTTTATACAGATACTTGATCATTTAGGGACTCTGAAAAGTCCCGCTAAAATTAAAAAGTGAAACCTTACATCAAGCTTTGGGTTCAGTCAGTGCTTCTCTAGCTCAGGGCCGAACATCTCTGAAATCCAATTCCACTTCTTGTTAACATGCTGTGTCATTTAGCTGACTCATTAATGCAGCAACACCTACAATAATCCTTCACTGCTGGACCGGTGTGAGGGCTCGGGCTTCGAAAATAGATTATGACCTGGAAAGTAAATATGAACGTTATAAATCACAGCGCCTGGCCAAATCATGGTTATTGATCATACAGTAGGTTATTGTTGTTTGGGCCTAACAGGCAGTAAAAGTCTCACCTGTGCCTATAAACAGAGTGTTATATTATACTGTCTGTGTTTATTTAGATATCTGCATCTCCTGTGGAAGTCTCAACGTCTCTCTGGAGCATCCTCTCTTCGGAGGAGCGATGTGCCAGGGCTGCAAAGTAAGAAACCTCCCAGAGAATCCTTCGTGTGTGTGGCCCGAGTGGCTCTATGGGCTGTGCAATCATTTGATTGGATTATTATGGGGTTGTAGAAAGATGATACTCTAATTATGGAAGTTTATTTGACATAATTATGAGATTTTTCAAAGTAAATATTTGTTTAATCTTTCAACAAAACTTTGACCCATGACTATACCCCGGCAGCGCCTGTCCCATGATAACATCAGAAGGTATACTTCTTAAAAGGAAGAATGTGCCACATTTTACACATAAATACAGCAGAAATCCAGTATATCCTGTGTAAATGTCTCTCTGAGTCTTGACTGTCTACAAAGAGAGAGAAGCGTGAGTCCCGCTGACTGTGTTGTTGTCAGAGCCGTGTTTACATCATGCTTACATGGACGGGACGGCTGACTCCTCCCCTTGTGTATGAAGCTCCTTCAGTCAAGGACTAGAGAAAAGAAGAATTGCGTAGCCTACTCACTGCTTATTTGGATGTCATGAAAGTGTGTTTTTCGATCACGGTCATTTCGTGTGAATTTATGTGCAATATGAAGCTATGAGTTAACCAACGTGTGCTAACATTAGCATGCTAACACAACAATGCAGGACACAGGCAATTGCAGCTCAAGCCGAGGGCAATTTTGTCTGCCGTTTGCACTTAATGCTGCTTAATTATGTTGCTTTCCATTTGATGACTCCTTCGTGCAGTTTGCTTTGGTTTAGTGCTGGTGCTCAAGGGCGACATCTACTGGATCAAAAAGTTGCACATTCTTCCTTTAACTATGCAAGAAAAACACCTGTATATATGAACTAACAGACATGTTATACAAATGATATAACACAGTGATAGGCAAATAAGAAAAGAAATAATATGAATGTCCTTGGGGTCTAGATTATCAGACACATTCTCCAAACACTGGCTGCAAACAACATTTTCATTAGTTTAACACTCAGATTATCCCTCTTTTCCCCTAAAAAAAAAAGAAGAGAGAAAATGTTCAGTATTGTGTCCCAAAACCTGAAGGTGACGTCTTCCGCTTGCTTACTTTTTTACACTAACATCTTGATCCAAAATATATCTTATTCAGGATGATGACCTGGAAAGATTGAACCAGAAAATGTGTAGAAGTTCTGCTGTTTGATCTGTTTTAAAAGCAGTTATCATAAAGACTTAATAAAATGTTTGGGAAGTCTCTATCATTGATACACAAACAAAATCTGAACAAAGATTAGAAGAAACACGAGGTTTCGACACGGTGACAAACAAAGAAACTCTTTCTCTGCCTTCTCCTGACTCTGCTCTGCGTCTGTGGCAGAACTCCTTCCTTGAGTGTGCGTACCAGTACGACGACGACGGATACCAGTCCTACTGCACCATCTGCTGTGGAGGCAGGGAAGTGCTCATGTGTGGCAACAACAACTGCTGTAGGTCAGTACACGCACAGTTTCTACTGTTTATTTTGGGATTGGCGAGCGGCATGTGCTCCCTTCGTGGCCAGGACGAGGTTTTAGATTTCACATCAGTATAAACAATTTAACCATAAATGTCCAATGGATAGATGACTCCTTTTATTGGTAGTTCAGTAAGCCAACTAGTGTGCAGCAGATTTACTTATGCAGATATAAAGTTTAGCTTGGCATCAAACCCCTGATTTAATCTCTACAAACATGAACCAGTTCAACTCCGTAGAAGCTGAGAGGAGTCATGCAGGCGTGGAAGGAGTATGTTGATCCTCAAAGTAGCTTTAGCACAGTGTTAACACACTGAGTCACAGACAAATCCTGTATTTGATATCACATACAATAAAGTAACAAAAGTATCAGCATGGAAATATGAAATATGTGAATACTAAAGGGAAGTCATTGTTATGAGTTAGTGTCTTACAATATGTAATAACATTCTCATTGCTATATTACAAAGTTCTGCTGATTTGTAGAAGCAGGGTAAGAGAAGTCTGCTACATGAATACGTTTCTCTACATTTAACCTGCCTAATGTGTGATTGTGTCCGTGCAGGTGTTTCTGCGTGGAGTGTGTAGATCTGCTGGTTGGAGCCGGCTCAGCGGCAGCAGCCATTGAAGAAGACCCCTGGAACTGTTACATGTGCGGCTCCCGGGGCAGCTACGGGTTGCTGCGGCGACGCGACGACTGGCCCTGCAGACTACAGCACTTCTTTGCAAACAACCACGAACAGGAATTTGTATGTTACACAGTCATCTTTGTTCACATTCATCTCTTCACGGGTAACAAGTGTGTATATCTTTACAGGTCAGTCAGCGTACGTGAGCAGTGAGATTGTATTTCCCTTCCACAATGTTTCATACTTTAAAATACAATTAAATCCCTAAAAAAAAACACTAAAGGCCAGCTCTGGTACCAGATGGACTTAAGTGGGTACAGTAGATGTCCTCAAAGCGGGCGGCTCAGGTTCAATTCCAACCTGCAGCTCGTTTCCTGCATGTCATTCACCCTCTCTCTCTCTCTCTCTCTCTCTCTCTCTCTCTCTCCAGTGCTTTAGTCTATCCACTCCTCAATCTGAATAAGGCATATAAGCACCCAAAGAAGATCATTAAAACAAACTCTGAACGAAAAAAGGAAATGTCATATGTTGAGAGATCCCTGTCCTTTAACATATATTGTAACTATAATACGTCAATATTCACCTCTACCTCTGTACTGTACTGCAACCAGATTTCCTCTGTAACTACCCACAGTATCACACAAGTCCGATAACATCAACACGATACTCATTTATCAGGAAAGACTTCATGCTGTAAGTACATTTCATCATCAGACGTCCTGTAACTGATCTGCTCTCCAACCCCTCCCAGACAAATGGGCTCAAACCCATCACCGTTAAATGGGAATCTTTAATGTGTTGGGGTTAGCGAGGCCTCTGCCCCGGGGATTATCACATTTTCATTATCAATGAAGGCTAATACAGATCAAAGCACACCATGTTCTCATTCAATTATTGAAGCTCTTCAGCAAAGACTTTTGCTCAAAGACAGGATCATCATTATTGGTTTCTTTCTCACTCCTCATTCTGTCAAATTAAACGAACGTCGGATGTTGTTTTTTTTTTATCACTTCCTTGTTTCTTTTGAACTCTCTTTTAGGAGCCAGCCAGGTTGTATCCTCCAGTCGCTGCAGAGAAGAGGAAACCAATCAGGGTCCTCTCGCTGTTTGACGGCATTGCCACAGGTATACCAACACCACTGTCATTCCACCACGTTTTTACATCCTCTGCTCATATGCAATCTATGGCATCAACTCTAATGGTTATTTTTCCAACACTTTGTTAAGCACTTTAAATTGCTCTATGTGGTTGGCGTTTGTTGCTTTTAGTTTAAAAACCTGTTCGACCTCTTGCATTCATTGCCAGTCAGTTTTAAACTCAAATTCATGTCTCTCTGATTTCAGTTAGCGTCATTATTTTAATATATCTACTTCTTTGGTTTAAGATCAAAAACCTGCAAAACTAATGACCTTCCCATCTTCCCATCATCCTCAGCTGTGCAAAAGTGAATCAGAAATACTCTATTCATCCCTCTGAGGGAATTTAGACGTGGAAGTTGCTCTTATACAGATGATATATGCATGAATATATATCAGAAATATAAATGCTAAATGGACTTGAGCTTGAGCTTGTATAGCACTTTTCTAGTCTTCAAACTACTCAAAGCGCTTTTACACTGCAGGTCACACCTACACATTCACACACTGATGGCAGAGGCTGCTATGTAAAGTGACCATCAGAAGTAACTATCCCTTTAATACACATTCATACACATTCATACGCCGCCGACGAAGCAGCGGGAGCAATTCGGGGTTAAGTGTCTTTCCCAAGGACACATAGGAAACGTGGCTGCAGGAGCTGGGGATCGAACCCTCGATCTTCTGGTTGAGAGACAACTCTACCAACTGAGCCATAGTTAAATAGGAATTTAATAGGAGAATTAATGCACATCGGTTTACAGGATAGCATGCCAGAGTGCTAAACCAAGGGAAACATTGTACACGCTTACCTGCTACTTACATCCGCATGTTAGCTTTCTCAGCATCTTTGTACCTATGTCTCATAGTGTCACATGGCTGCTCAAATGCCAACAGACTTTTCATCCTTTTTTTTTCTTCAAATAACTCTTTATCTGTTTTTTTAAATGGCAGAAGAATTACAGATGTTAGCACAAGTATCAAGAACTTACCGTAAAGTAACTGTAAAGCGATTTCTCAACAGAGTTTGTCAGACCAACAATCTAAAAAATCCCCAAATGTGTAAATAACAACAAAAAACATAACAAGACAGAGAGTATGTAATCAGGAGTGTCTTTCTCTTTCTGTGGCTGTGTATGAAACTGTAACAGAAACACACTTATATTGAAAAATGCCCTACTAGTCTTGAATGATGATCAACATTTTAGGTGTCACTGCATCAGTGAAGGATTTTCATCAGACTCATTCTGCAGGTTTCCATTTCTACCAAAGTCGTGTTAGCTCTGACTTTGTGGGGTTAACCACACACGTTTTGTATTGTGTTTCTGTGTGTGTATGTACTCTCAGGTCTGTTGGTGCTGAAGGATTTGGGCATTCAGGTTGACAAGTACGTGGCTTCTGAGGTGTGTGAAGACTCCATCACTGTCGGCATGGTTCGCCACCAGGGTCGCATCATGTACGTGGGCGATATACGCAACGTGACGCACAAACATGTGAGTGAAATTCATACTTTGTCTCTAGATTTACTGTTTTTAAACCCCTTTTTTATTCTGCGGTGATGCTAACTCATGCTATGTTGTGCTCGTAAGATTGAAGAGTGGGGACCATTTGACCTGGTGATCGGAGGAAGCCCCTGCAACGACCTCTCCATAGTCAATCCAGCTCGGAAAGGCCTCTATGGTATCATGCTCTTTCTCTTTGAATCTGTTGGGGCTCCCCCTAGAGTACAGGAGTTTTCTTGAGAGAATATAACTAACAAAGAAAGGGAACTAATAAGAAATATATCCCTTAAGAGGTATCAAATCTTTATCCACTTTTGATTTAACTCTTCTTGGGCGATAAAATATGGAGGCTGAACTTTCTCTCTCTCTCTTGCAGAGGGAACAGGCCGCTTGTTTTTTGAGTTTTACCGCCTGCTGCATGAGGCTCGACCGAAGCCGGGCGATGGGAGGCCGTTCTTCTGGCTGTTTGAGAACGTGGTTGCTATGGGAGTCAGCGACAAACGGGACATCTCCCGCTTTTTAGAGGTACGATGACCAAATCATAATTTTAACGTCATATAATGTGTTTATTTACACCCAGTCTTTCTTTTGTTAAATAGAGTTCTTCAGGTCCTGCTTGTATACTTTTATTGTGTGCTACATTTATGATATACTAAACTATATTTCAAAGTTTCTAGCTCGGAGTTAAAGGTTCTTTCACAGCTCTTCACATCTGTGTCCTAATAAGAAAATACACACAGACCTACAGGGTGAAACTGTTAGGAGTCTTCTTCTCAGACAGAAGATGTTTGAATACAGTGAAAGACGAGACTTAACCCTGCTGTTTCTCTGCAGTGTAACCCCATTATGATCGATGCCAAGGAGGTCTCCGCTGCCCACCGTGCTCGCTACTTCTGGGGGAACCTGCCCGGCATGTCCAGGTGATACAAACACACGTACACACTCTACAAGTCTGAACTATTTCATGAATAGAAAAGCTGGATTTAAAGCGTCCTTCGACCTTTTTATAAATATATTTGGTCTCTTTTTTTTCCCTCCCTCGTTTTTGATTTCAGACCTCTGGCAGCCATGACGAACGACAAACTGGACCTACAGGAGTGTCTTGAACACGGACGTACAGCAAAGGTATCCACATCTGTGAGTGAGAGTGTATATGTGTGTGCATGTGCTTCCTATCACTTGTGTATCTAATGTTTTGACCAGTGGTGAGCAGGATTCAACTTTTGGGAAAAGTATAGTCACATGTGGAAAGAATTTAAACTTGCTTTCTACTTTATGAAATGTGTAGAGACTCAAAAAGTGAATGAAGCTTTTGGACAAAAGTCTGTAATGAATTAATGTCAGAGCTGTCAAACTCTGAAATGACGAGCTTGCAGAATCCAAACTTAATGTCTCTGGATTGGAGAATAACTTGTTTACAATATACGTTTCTCCTTTGAGCAAATAAGTGAAGTTTATTAGAGGCATATGTATCTCCTTTACCTGTCAAATTATCATTTTATTATTGAGTCAGGCTGAAATGTCATCAAAAGCTTTAAATAAAGGTATCAAAGTATGAGCATCAAGCTTGTGAATTTTCCCTCCAGGACAAATGAAGTCTCACGCTCAACCTTTAGAAATGATTGTATTTTGTATTACTCAACCTCCACCCTTATCCATGACGGGTAAAAAGTACCACATTTGCCTCGTGCGATGGAGTCAAAGTATAAACTGGCAACATAAGAATAAAAACTGTACTGAATTCGAGCACCTGAGCAGATGTACTTAGTTACGTGCCACCACTGGTTGTACCAAATGTCGTTGAATCTCAATGTATTATAGAAAGCTGCTCTTACTAAACAGCTGTAGGATTAAATAAGGATTTACGTGTGTGTGTGTCTGTGTTTGTTTGTTTGTGTGTGTGTTTGGCTCTGGATGTTAATTCCAGTTTGAGAAGTTGCGTACGATAACGACACGCTCCAACTCTGTGAAGCAGGGGAAAGACGAGCATTTCCCCGTCTACATGGACAGCAAGGAGGACATCCTCTGGTGTACAGAGATGGAGAGGTAAGCATGCTGTGTGTGTGTGTGTGTGTGTGTGTGTGTGTGTGTGTGTGTGTGCGTGTGCGTGTGCGTGTGCGTGTGCGTGTGTGTGTGTGTGTGGATTTAGATTTAGTTTGTACCTCTAATCTGTAAGTGTTGGTTTGTTTGCATAGCAATCTGTTACTTCATTTGCTGAGTATATACAGTATTTGATTAATTTTGGATTATGTGATAATTGATTTTTTTTTGCTCTGTTTTTACGTTTCTTTACCCTGCTCTAAAAAAACAGCTAATTTAGTTGTGATATTAATTCCAGATTTGTTAATGAGTTCATTCAGATTTACTAAATTTGGTCTCTACTTCTTTGTTGTTGCAAAATTTAGAAATGTCCTCTTAAAACATAATTTTAAAGCCCGTGAGGAGTTTTTGGCTTGTTATGAAACAGGCTGAAATGAATATTAATGAACTCATGAGCTACAAAAGTAAACAAAACCATCAGCATGAAGATAGTCTATTTATATATACCTTTTTCATTGCCTTTTAATTAAACCTTTACTGTGGAGTAGGTGTCAGACGAGACAATTATCAGTACGCTACATAAACAAACTGTTTTTTCACTGCAGAGATTCACAAGCAGTACATACATTGTACATTTGAATATTTAAATCAAGTAGGATTAGTTAGCTCTACCTATTCATGCACTGGACAAGATCAGCAAAGAGATAAGAGTTCACACTTATTCCACAGGGGGGCGCTAAAGTACACAAAGTGAAAGGTCCTCACAGGAGCTTTAACTTATTACATCCAAGCAGCAACCTTCAGTGTTAAAAAATGATGACAGTGCGGAAGTGGAAACACATTTTGTAGTTGCAAAAAACTTTGAGGGTTTGCTTCAGGCTGGCTCCAACAGACCCGGAGGTCAAATACACATCGATGTTAAGATGTCCGTTTTGACAGCAGGAATACAAATGTTTACAGCCTGGTGATTATCTTTCTGTCTATCCACTATTGAATAATGTCTCTTTAACTCTTGCTTCAGACATCTTTCATCCAATTCAAGCTAAAATAAATGAATGTTTTGGGTGTGTGTGTGTTTCCAGGGTGTTTGGTTTCCCTGTCCACTACACAGACGTGTCCAACATGAGTCGTCTGGCCAGGCAAAGGCTGCTGGGACGTTCCTGGAGCGTCCCCGTCATCAGGCACCTCTTCGCCCCGCTCAAGGAGTACTTCGCCTGCAACTAGTCACACACGCCACCAACCCTCTCTCTCTCTCTCCATCACACACACACACACATACTCACACGTATAAACAGTAAGTAACAAAAGACACACAAAGGTTACAGCCCGTACATGAAGGTTGGCTGACGCAGGATGACAAAGATGGCCGGACACACAAACACACATTTTTAAACATACAAACACAAACTCTGTAAAGGACTGCTTCCCTAGATCCCATGTAGACCACTGGCTGACCTTAGTCCCCTGGTGCTACCTTGCAGATGTCCAAACACACACACACACACACACACTGACACACGCAGACACACATTGGTACTGTATTTCTTCACACACAAACTGCCTGTCCAACCTTGAAACTGGTGTCTTCTGCAGCTGGAGTTCAAAACCTCCAGAAGCCCAGGTTTTCTGTTTTTTTAACAACTACTAAACACATCAACACACCAATGAATCTCTCAGAACTACTAACACCTAACGCTAACACTCTACTGTTTTCATACGTAGTGACAGTGATGCTGTTATGCCAAACAGTGAAGTCAATTTACACCCACACACCAGTTTAATGTTCATGGTGCTGGTCAGGCAGTGACAGAGTCCAACTGGTGCAACTTTAATACAACACTTTTAAAGATTTTGGTGCTCTTATGGACTGAACGGTCTCTGGCTGATAGCTGAGTGAAACCAAATGCTAACGAGCAGGTGGAGGAAACACCAGGCAAATAAGGCACGCACGTGTCGTAGGTTAAAAACGTCTTTTCATACGTCAGATCAAGTTGAGAGTGCAAGAGGAAAAAAACGGATTCATTCCTGTGATGAAATGTTTAATATGACAACAAATAAATCCGATTGTAAAAGCTGCTCTGGAGGTAGAAACTATTTTAGTATCCCCTAATCCAAAAATAAACATGTTTCCAATAACTGTCTTCATCTTCCCTTGAGATAATCTGAGATAGAGAAAAAGTGAAAACTGATTTCTTGGGGGATTTCGCAGCAGTTTTAGGTCACTGTTTCCTTCGTTTGTTACCCAGAATCTGCCCAATGCCCGTTCTTATGTATCCCCAGTAAGTGATCTTATACAACCTTCATCACACTGAGAGAAATGTTCTCTCCAAGAAGACAAGAAATATCAAAGAAGAGAGCAACAACCCTGTACTGTGATATAACAAGGAACATTAGCATCCTGTAGAGATCATCAAAAGCATCACTTTTGTAACTCTTTTCAGGAAATCAACACTAATGATGGTGCTAATCTTTACCAGGGACTTTAATACAGAGGAGTGTAGATCGGAGCAGATTTAAGCGTTGAATGTTGCAGAAGAACTGAAAACTATACAAAAGAAATATAAATGGTGTCATGGTCATTTCTGTAAAAAAAATAAATCTGTTACAAAGGATTTTAGAAAACGAAAAACAGATTCAGGGAATGGCTGTATTGATTTATATGTAAACACAAAGATCATAATGGAAAGTCTTGTTACTGTGTACATCCTCGTTGTTTAGAGCGCCCTCCAGTGGGCAGAGAAACCAAACCAAGGCATGCCAACTTTAATGTGGAAGTCACTTTTCAAACACCAGTGTATTTTAAAGTACATTACAGGGTGATAAAGAATAAAGCAGAGGTAAAAGATTTGTCCGTTAAATCAGTGAAAGAACACAATGCCATTAAAGAGATACGATGATTAGAAATAGAGAAGAGTAACGGAAAATACAATTCAAATGGAAGTAAAACAAAAACTCATCCTCACAGTATTTCTCAGCTGTTTCTGTGTTGGGTATGCATTTTAAATTGTTTTTTGTAGCTTTGATTTGAAAGCGGTCAGCATCAGGGCTTGCCTTGTTATCATGTGGGAGATTATTGAGGCTCTGTGTTGCGTGCTAAAACAAAGCTGTTTCACCGTGTCCTTCCTAAACGGCTCAGAGGGAGGGCCCGACAAGGACACACGCTCGTGTTCGGCTAAAACAATCCTTTTTCTTTTTTTTTTGCCTGCTGAGTTAGTGTCAGCTGTCACTGGAGTAGATCACATGGAAAAAAAAATAAAGAATGAAAAAGTAATTTCTTATACTTGAAGTCATCCTCGTAAAATAAAGATATAGAAATGTTCAAACCTTAACTGTTACCTCAGACCTAAAGCGTTGGGGATGTTGTGAAGTACATGTGTAGATTTTATTTGATCACAGCTTTATTGCTTTCATATCTTTTGCCAAAAGACTGTGATGTTTGGACAAATACTGTGTCCCTTTCAAAGCGGACGTGCGGATGTTACCGTAAATGTCTGCATGAAATTCAGGAATCTTGCTCTTCAAACTGATCCGTGCTAACATAGCTAAAGAGAAGATGTCATAACACTGAACCACACATACTTAATAGGATCATTTCATTAGGTTGGCAGTGAGAAATGTCACTTTTTTTTCAGTTCTCCCTTGAAAAAACACTAGTAATGTGTCGTGTTGTGTTGACCTTTCAAGATCATGAATTCCATCCAACATTAAGTGTGCTAGATATTTAAAGGGATAGGAGATTGTGTCCTTTAATTAAGTTCATCTTTTTAATGAAGTTATACTCGTATATACGTATATCATCTTTTTAAGCAGCTGATATTCTTCTGCATTCAGCCGAACTTCTGGATTAAAAGTCCAAATCTAACAGCGCTGAGCAATGAAATCGTTTTCATTTGATTGGTTATATTATCTTCTTCTCCCTCAAAACCTCATCTTCTTAAACCAAGGGGGTCTGTCCCTTGAAAAACAACTCTAATTTAAAACCAATCGGTGTTTTTCCTTTGAAATGTTTTCATTCCTCCAGATTATTTTGTGCCTCCAGAGCAGCTCTTCCTCTGAGAATCATTTATGGACCTTTTTTAAGGAGTTCAGTGTTTCACTCACAGCAGCATTTCAAGTAAAAACACAACACTGAACCTTATAGCTTGTCTTGTGGCTCAGCTGTAGTGTTGTATCTCTGGTAAAGAAGTGACCAGGATCTAGTCAGAGCTCTTGCAGTTATGTTTCCATTATTGCTTCATAGGGATCAGAAACGTTCGACAGTTTTCGCTGCAACATTCACTGAAACAAGAACCGTAACTATAGCAACTATGCTTGTTTTTTACTTCCTATGACATAATCAAATTGTGCTGAATAAACATCCTAATATATCACACACACACAAATTGTATAACCAAGCTTTGGTGTTTCTTCTGCCTTTTGCCCAATGCATGCTGGGATGAACTCAGCCGCTCTGTGACCTTGAAATAGGAATAATCGAGGAAAGAAAATGTCATCAAATAAAATGTTCCTGAGTCTCTGACACTCAGACACTTGTGTAGATGTCTATTTAGACAGGGCTGTCTTTAGATAAAACATCTCTGGTGCTTTTGGTCCTCAGGCGGCCATCTTTTTCCTGGAAGCCTTCCGATCCGCTGACCTTCCTCAGATACCAGCTAATGACTGGCCACACATAAACACACACACACACACACAAACACACACAAACATGCACAAACGGAAACAATAACCACCAATAAACCAGCAGGTTCAAACTTTTTTCCATCATGTTTACTCTCCGTTTATACAACCAACCTTCAGGTGCTTTTGAAACATTGCTCTTTTTTACAGTTCGTTTGCAGGTTAAAAACACACACAATCAGACACACACAAACACACACAATCAGACACACACAAACACACACAATCAGACACACACAAACACACACATTGGCTGGAAACACAGTGCCGCCCTTTACGCTTCAACTGTCCTTACAACACACACAAACATGCATACACACTGTGTTTTAGCCAGCCGCCTGCCCACATCAGGCTTCCCTCGGCGTCGAAGGGTTTGACATCATCACCCTGCGACACTTGGTGCTCCCAAACCCCCACGCCCCCCCTTCTCTTCCCTGAAACCCAACCCCCAGGTGCTGCATGTCAGTCAGTCAGTCAGTGTAATCTCCGATTCCATGTTAGATTAGGGAGTAATGATCATTATAATAATGGTAATAATAACGACAATAATAATCTGTTATCGTGTGTGTGTGTACTGTTCCAGGTTGGTGCTCAGTTCAGTTCAGTCTCAGCCTAGAAAGGAGAGAGGGAGGCTAGAGAGAGCATATATTACAGTTAGTATAGTGACTTGTTCTATAGTACCAGAGGATGCCGGAAGAAATTGTTGAACAGATGAACTAAAGGATGCTCTCCAACAAAAGCAAGTTGAAATGACATTGTAAATAAGTTAGATCACTTCATATTCTGAATCATAAAATGGATAGGATTTGGGTTTCAAACTTATCTTTAAAATATATATAATTTGGGGTACCGGGCGGTACCCTCGCTGTTAAAGCACATGGGACGGCCATGTACAGAGACTTAAGACCTCAAGAGCAGGCGGACCAGTAACGAATCTGACCTGTGAGTCCTTTCCCCCACGTCTGGGGGACAAGAAAAATGTGTGCCTTCCAGTTGATCACGATCATCATAGAGGAAAATAATTTTACTACAGAACTAAGTTGTGTTTTCTTATTTGTGAATCGTTGTACAGTTTGCTCGACGGCTGTGCAGTCAATAATCTACAGATGATTTCCTTTGGTTAATTATTCAGTGTAAAAAACCTCCTTAAAAGTGAAACAGAGTTATCCCAAGCCCCCCCCATGGACATTTAAGAGGTCAACAAATGCCTTTAGTTCTGTAGTTAAAAACACACGACATGTACAGAGGCGACAGCCCATGAAGCTGCGGCCACAGGTTCAACTCCCACGGCATGTCATTGTCCCTCTCTCATCCTAGTTTCTGACACTATCAGCTATTCTGTTATCTCAACGAAGGCATAACAAGCCCCCCCCCCCAAAAAAGTGTCTTTTTTTTAACAAAAACACAAAAGATTTTCAGGTTATTGCCAAAGCTAGAAATATGCACATTTGAGAAACTAGAGTCAGTGGACTTTTATCAATATTTGTTTGAAAAAAAAAAAACATCCAACAATTTGTCATTTATCAAATGTGTTGTGGTTGGAGATTAATTTTCATATTTCATTTCATATTTGGCTTATTTGCTCATTTCAGTGTATTAGTTGCATCACAACATACTGAGACACTGTCCATGAACAAAGAGGAGCAGGAAGAGGAAAACGTTTAATACCTGCCCCTTTCTTTATAACAACATAAGTAACTGTTGATGCAGAGGCAGATGGCCGTTCTGTTTTCATTTGATCGATGAATTCATTCACTAGAGGCTTCAGCTTTAGTTTCACTTGGAACAATCTGAGAAAGGAGAATCTTCAAATGGAAAATAAATGATAAAGATAAGATCAGCTTGATCTCCCTGTTACAGCAGCTCACACAAAGTCAAAAGTTAAAAAAACTAAATGTAAACAAGTGTTTAAAATGAGGAAAACAACACCCAAAAGGCTGTTTTCACGACCTCCCTCAAGTATCTACAGCAGACTAAACCTTCTGACCTTTCACACGAGTTGTTGCATTTACTGGTAGTAACAGATAATCTGACCTTTTAGTCATCTCTACTACACACAGCTCGAAAGGAGACAAACCAAACATCACTCACCTGTTTAATGCTTGTGAAGAGCTTTCTCCAGTGGATCACATGCAAACAGAGAAAGTTACCACTTTTTAATTATATTATAAAAATTAACAGACAAGATTCATTTCTTCTCGAGTCAATCTGCATGCTAAAAAACTGGATTACCTCGTAATACGACACGCAGCTTGTGTGTTTAAACTGGTTGACATAAACTCCTCATAGTCCATAAAAATATACAACTTATGACACAGACTTTAAATTCGACATGCTCCTTCTAAAGGTGAAAACCACCGACCGGCTCCACTCTCATTTCTGTTGTTGAACGGTGTTATTTGAACTTGCTTGTGTTTGAGCGTGCAGTCAGACTAAAGGGTGAGAGCCACAGAGTTGATATTTTAACGTGGAGGGTGATTCTGTGATGATGGTTCTGTTCGCCTATCAGCAGCTTTTTAGGCTGAGTGACAAGTTGTTGTCCACACTGATAAAAAACACACACACACACACACACAACACTGTTATTAACACCCCCAGACAGGGACACACACACACACACACACACACACACACCACCGACAAACACCAAGCTGTGGCGCATTCAGACACTCGTCTCGTGGACTAAATGAAAGATGAGCTTTTAGGAAAAAGGAGGACCTGTTGGTGTTTCAAAAGGTGCTAAAAATTTTATCTGAAAATAAGAAAAATATATTGTTAGGGGTATAAAATCAAGTTTGTCTTTACAATGACTGTATTTAAGTTTGTCGTAGTAATGAAGAGGCACTATTATTATTTTACTCTTGTATGAATATGAACTAATTAAAAGGCATTTTAACTTTGTACTTGAACTATGTAAGAAATGAACCGTGAATAAAAAGAGACTGTTTCTTGTGAAAGCTCGTTTTTTATTTACATTGATGTCAGTTAGGTTATTAGACAATTTAGGTTCCTTTTTTAACAGCTTTTCTTTTTGTGTGTGACTTTCTGACTTTGCTGACAACAAGCCAACACAGTAACACTCAGCGTTTTCCTCGTCTCTTAGTGAGTGTGGTTTGTCATCTTGTGAAAGTTTGAGGAAGAGAGCAGGAGCTAGCCGTTTCAGCGCATAGAATGGCACAAATGGCCAAGGCAGCATGTTTCCTTCGTGAGCATCTCTCCAGTCCTCTTCCGGATTTGGGGACCCGACATGTTTTTTTCGCTCTTATAGTGTGAGCAATCAGGTCGCAGCCGAGCATCTGACCGCAAAGTGTGCGCACATAAATCGTGAGCTTTGGCTTTTCATGGCATGCGATATACTCGTGCAGTTTGAGTCTGAGATTTTCAAAAAGATCAAAAACATCGCACAGTGTATGCCCGCCTTTAGGCTGTCCCCTTTATAAGACTCCTTCAGATAAAAATGCAGCTTACTTTTCCCGGGTCATTAGGACACATCCAGTGCATCCTTCTTGGCCAACATATTCCAAGTTTCATTGCACGCCGTTTTAAATCAGATGGCAGACTTTCAAAAGACCAACGATTACACTTTTAAATGTAAGCAAAAGGTTTCAACTCGGTCCAAAAGCTTGCCATAGCAATATTTTTAAAAATCAAATGGGGCCTTGAAACTTTAAATGATATAATACGTTAAGTTATGTGGCGCTTGCTATGTTAATTTAGTTGAGGTGCAGCTGTCAAGGTTGCTAGGCAACAGGAGTGGTCCTTAGTTGGATAAGGGTGGGAACAGCTGGCGATGTAAAACCGGAAATACTCTAAAGACCAGACCATCCCATTTTAGTTCGGCCTGAGAGGTCTACACAGGCTACAACGGCTGGGTCCTTCAAAGGATGCTTCCCCCTGAATTGGGACACAGCTTGTATTTCAGCCACGCTGCCAAGAGGAACCAGCCCTGGCTCCTAACTGGGGTCCTTCAGCCCAGTGTTGTTGGGCTCAAGTGGTCCTTGAACGTTATAAAATAAGTGAAAGCGCAGTATTGAGGAGCGTTGAGTCAGAAATAATACCAACCCTGCGTGCTGCGACTTAAGAGGATTTATTCTTGATTCCTGTTTTAGGAATTAGTCTCATCTGTTTTTATTTTATGACATAGCAGAAGAACAAAACAAAGAAAAAAGCGGCTTTTTGTCATCAGGGATGACGTTTTTACTCAGGAAACTTCTTTGAGATTGTTTTTTGTCTCAGCTTATTCTACTATTCTTGCTATAGGCTTAGAGGAGAAAGCATTGTTATTATATTTGCATGCATTTATACTTTTTAGTTAATGATTAAAAAACAAAAATAGCACATCTTATCCATTATTGTGAAAATCTATACAAAAAAAGGAGTTCAAGAGATTACAAGTGTTCTTCTAGCGTTTCTTACAATAAATTACTAAATTGATATTAGGTGTTTGGGCTGTTGTGTAATTTTGTGCTGTTCTAATGCCACTATTTGGATCGGCGTTATAGTGTGTAGGCTATATATGTCCTATGCGCAACATGAAATGTTGTATCCACTTCCAGGGACAATGGGGGTCACCAGTTGCTAGCACCGTTATTTTTGGGGGTCGCAGGCTGAAAAGTTTGGGAACCCCTGATTTAGGTAGGCATAATTTGTATAATCAATTGGATTATCAGCTCAACAGGTAATAACACTAATGTTTCCTATAGCATTTGAAGGCAGCATAATGTCTCTGGAGGCAGGAGACACGCCCCTGTCTACTGAGGAGAGGAGACCCCTTCGCCACACACACACAACTCGTCTCTTATTGGTCGATTTTACCGTTAGTCAAGTTCGAACGGCTCCTGATTGGCTGCTGCAGGATCGTCGGCACTGAAGCATCTGCGGCTCGCGCTGTGCCAGCTGTCTTCGAGCACTCGGCTGGTGCTGCTGGGCAACGGAGAGAGGCTCCTGCTAAGGAGGGTCTGGGAACCAGGTGAAAAAGGGTAAGAGGCCAAAAAATAGGTGACAAAATGAAGGGGTGGTGGGTTTTTTCTCTCTATAAGGTAGAAGGCGTTGATAAGAATTGAAAAAATGATCATTAATACCCGTTATTAAACCGATAAAATGCATTATTATACCTTGAGTAACGTCACTGTAACTGCAGGGTTTTGACGCTGACACATTTTTCTGCTTGATCCCACGAACGTAAGCTAAATCTCACAGGCTCGTTGTGTTTTCTGTATCTATATTTAAGCATTTTCATTCACCCAATGATGCATTTACATCAATTAACTGGAGACGTGTATTTGCTGAATGACATGTGAATGAAAGTGGGTGCAAAAATGCAGAATTTGTCGATTTTTTTGCAGGCTAGCATCGTGTGCTTTTCGGTGATCAAATGTGTGTGTGATGTGTGTGTACGTTGTCTGCGTTTGTGTGTGCGTGTATTTGGCGTGCCATCAGTGCAATAAGGCTGTGTGTAATATGTGTGTGCGTGTGTGTTGGGCGTTATGTAAGTCAGCTATTCGTTTATAGGTTTTTCTCTGTTTCTCCAAATATATTGAGTCACGGTGATGATGAAGATGATGATGAAGAGGGTCTGAAGTCCTCACACATATAAACGATTTGGTTGGTGGGTGCGTGCATGTGTATGTGTGTGTGTGCTTGGGAACATAATGTGAACAGGTGATCTGAGCCGTGTTCTTTTTGTTGGGAGGTTTGCACTCTGCATGCAGACCTGTCCTGGTTTTGCAGATCAGGCGGTTTTGAGGTCTGGTTTAAGGATCCTCTAGTGTGCTCTGAGGGGCTCCAGGGGTCCTCAGTGCAGCATAATGAACTGAATATATTAGAAAGCATTCTAATCAGATGATGTAATGGTTTGCCTACAAATGGTATATTCCATCAAGGATGCATCCATTCTGATTTTATCAGCGGTGCAATGTAACAAAGCACATTTACTTAAGTACAAAATATCCATTTACTGTTTATAATTAGATTATTATCCATAAAAAATATCTGTGGTTGCAACTTGTCACAGCATAGTTAAAAATGTGCTCAACTTCATCAATCTGCAGCGATAAAATGTTCACACAGGGGACCTTTTCTGCGTTTTGTACTTGTACTTTATACAGTTAAAGTACAAATAAAAGCTCTCATTACCTCCTCCGACCCTGCTTATTTAAATAAATACTGAATTATTAGTCGATAAATCTTCAAATTAAATAGATGCTGATTACGATTCTGAAGCAACAAGAAGTCGAAGAAAAAAATAACTCATATTTCAATCAATCACTCTTTACTAAAGCGTCAAATCATGACAAATGTTATCTCGAGACACTTTACAAAAGAGACCTTACTCATTGCTATGTTACAAAGACCCGGCATTAATCCATCATGGGCACGTAGCAACAATTAGCAAAGTTACAGTGGGGAGGAATAACGTCCTTTTAAGAGCAGAACCAGACTCCTGATGAACAGCCGTCTGCAGAAACTGTGCTGGGCTTGAAAAGTGGGATAGAGAATGATGCAGGAAGAAGGATAGTGACGAATAGAGCGACCACAATGAAAAAGATAGATTTATAGAGTCAATGTCTGTAATAATAGTAAAAGTATGTCAGGTACATTTGATAGGATGTTATCTCTTCTTATGGATTCGGCATAAAAAGGGAAGAATCTGTCGCTGCAGGAACAGATTTCGTTATTGGAAGTGATCTAATTTTCATTTGTAGTATGAATAGTATCCTCCCCGATTTCGAGCGGGTATTGGCTGTACAAAGGAAAACAGCTCGTATGGAAAGCGAAAAAGGATGTAATGCATCTGCTACTGTAACCACTGAAGCTAACAGCGTAAATTTAGCTATGACTGAAGCCTCTAAACAGACCTCTGCATGCAAGTGCATCGAACAATCTGCTCTTAGACACCTTTTCTCAATGACGACTCCATTCTCACCTCTGAAGTAGCCAGACTGTAAACATTGGCAAAGCCTGGAAAGACCCTCCAGGTCTTGTCCAAAAGGTCTTATGGCTAACTGCTGGCTACACTGGAAACCCTCTAAATGAGTCGTCTCCAGAGGCTACATCTTCGTCAGGTCATTCAGTTTGAAGGGTTCAAACTTTTTAGACGAGTAAGCGTGTTGTGCTTGTGGATGTTTGATTACAGTACTTCATTTTCTTTACTGTCCAAACACATGCATGTTCAGCTTCTGTCATTGTGACTCTAGATTGTGTGTGTATGGTGTCTATATTTGCCTCAAACAATAATACAAAAGCGTTTTTTTACTGTCTTAGATGGAAAGTTGATTAATCGAACATATTTTTTGTATAATTTCTGAAAATAGAAATGCTTTCACCATCACTCTGAGCGACAGCTTTATAGATTTGCCCAACCATTTGTATTAAAACCATTAAAAGAACAAAAATAAATCCTCCCAGTGTGTAAAGCTTAAACCATTCAAGATGTTTTTATTGCTCGAATGACTTAGACAGAGTCAAACTAGCGGTCAGTTAATTTTCTGACAGTCGGCCAATCGATCGATCATTTAAGTTTCAGCTGTACGTATGGATTTACTTTTGGTCACAAAAAAGGTTGTGTATGTTTTGCATTGAAAATAACAGCATTCTCAATCTTAATATTGAAAAATGATTCAAATAAAATAGTTAAAAAAAGGCCTTTCTGATATCAGGAGGAGACATCCTCTGAGGAACATGACTGTGCCTAATAAAAAGGCACTTTAACAATCAATCAGATTATGAGGTGTGTGTTTGAAAAGCTGCTGTTGAGCCTACGAAAGGCTCAGCGATCAGACTAAACAAATACAACTCCAACAAAGGAGCTGCTTCAATAACTTCTCCAGCTGGCAGCAGAGAGTGAAGGGTAAGTCGAGACAAAGATGAATTAATAAAAAGATGTTCACAAAGATATAAAATTACAGGGTGATCAGCGTGCATGTAGAGAGAGAGGAGGAGACTCCCCTAATCCTCTGAGTGATGGCCTAGATAGTTATGGGACCACTGTTGTTATTGTCTGTTTATCTGTGTATGATTCACTAATGGCTTATTCATCCATGAGACTCCAGTAGCTCCCACAACTCTTAAAACCTCATCCTGTGTGTGCGCTTGAGTGTGGAAGTGTGTGTGTCATCTATTTTTATCTCCAATCGGTCGTAGAGTGATCTGATGCACGTTTGTTCTGGCTTTTTAAATAGCTCTACTGTTCACACACACAACTGCTAACACATATTCAAGGTAAGGCACACACACACATATTGACTCCCGCACACTTGTGCACACTGCACGCTGTCCCTCCCCACAGATCAAGCAGGAGTCAGCAGCTGTCTACTCCCTTCTTCTCACTTTCAGCACGCATCAACACACACATACATACATTTGTCTGCCACACATGAAGCTCACACTCGCCCACAAACAGACATCTGAGGACGTCAGCAGCCACTGTGTCACATTTAAAACACTTTCTGAACATGCAGGAGGATGGTTTCATCTTCATCCTTCTGTGTTTTTATTTTTGGCTCCATCTCTGCCTCTACTAAGAAGATTTAGACATGCTAATGATTCATTTCATTTTTTTAATCTGTGTACTGTTTTTAGCTGAAGTTTCAGGGTGCTTTAACTTAGATGTGTTTTAGGTAGAATGGAAATGGTAAAGGTTATTAAAGGTTATTTAAATGCTTGAATTTTGAAAGAATTCTTAAAATGAAGAAAGACTTACCGGTAAATCAAAGCTGAAAATATTAGTTTTCCTTTAAGTCTGTCTTATGCAACCTGGCTGATGAACTGTAAGTCATGACCCTTATAATAACCACATGGTCAACTTGTATGCCTTTATTGAGACAGGACGATGGATAGAGTAATAACATGGGGAGAGAGATAGAGTGGAATGACATGTAGTAATGGAGCCAGAGGTCGGATCAGAACCCTGCCCGCCCCAAAGGAGGACCACATCCTCTGTACATGGGGCGCGCACACACTAACCACTAAGCTACCTGCGCCAATGTGAGATTCTTATTTCACATTTTTGTATTAATACTGGTGGTTATTTTTGGCCTCATTTTTTAAAAATGGACATTTTCGAGCCTTTTAAGTGTTTTTTTGGTCTATAAATACTTTAAGTTTCAACCTTGAGTTTTCCCCTAATGAAAAATAATTTATGTAGAGTCTCATATTGTCTCCTTTTCAACGTGTTTAAACTGTGGCTTTCACTAAAGTAACTATCATGATCCATCTCATTTAAATTCAGCTTCACTACGCTCGACTCTCATCACCCTCTTTAAGACTTTATTTGAAGTGTTACCTTGCCTCTTCAAAATAGGCAATAAAGATAAAGAAAAAGGTTTTAATTGTAAATGTAATAAAACGTGTAAGGGTTAATTATAAGATATAGCACACATTCCTATGTTTAACATGAATAGGCTAACATTTGGCTAGCTAGCTTAAAAGTTGCTAGTGCAAATGTCATTGTCACAATGAAGACAAAGAGGAGCATCCTGATGTTTTCTCCGGCTCTTCAATCATCATAACTTCAACCATTGTTCAATGTTCATCAATCGAGAAAAGGAGAAAATGGTGGGTACGAGGGCCTTTAGGAACTCATAATGATATGAGTAGTAAGTAGCTAAAGGATACACTTAAGAGATCAAAGGGGTTTTCCCAAACATCATTAAGAAATCTGTTTGGTGCCATTTTTTACCGAAGGCATCCTTCGATGAAAATGTGAGAGTACCTCAGCGTGAGCCGTCTTATTCAAACTAGAGGATCTTTTCTTCTAAAATACTGATAATTATGAGGCAGTCACGTTGTACCTTAAAGACAAACATGCATGTTGGTGGCATGACCGTGGTGTGACTTTGGTAGTCTGGACTAAATCTGCCTGCTGCTCCTCATTCATTATTAATTAACACCCCCATTAAAAACTGTCTGCATGGAGAGCGGGGAGACGTCAGGGTGGGTCTCTCTGTGTGTTAGTGTCAATATAGTTTGTGTTGGAGCTGATGGTGTAGATGTGTTATCTATAATACATGTATGTGTGTGTGCTGAAGCAGCTGGTCATAGGGGGAGTGAGAAATGCTGCCTACAGTGTCGCTGTTGGTCCATGTGTCTTTCTCTCCTCATGTCTGTCTGTCTGGTGCAGTCGCTATGACACAGCAGAAAATGAACACACACACACAAACTCACTGTACACCTGCACAGAGGTAGTCTGGACTAGGGAAGAAGATATTTTCTGCACGGTGGTCTTGGGAGTTGTACTTTTTGGATGCAGTTATTTAGGACATGCAAACCACAGTCCACAGTCCAACCACCTTTGGACTTTATTTTTTGATGCCATATCGAATAGGGATGGGAATCGTTGGGGTCACGATTCGATTCAGAATCTATTTTTGCATCAAAACAATTCTGGATTCATTGATTCAAAGTCTGTTTTTGAATTAGTACTTCAGGATCTACTCCTGTCATCTGTGAGGGTGGCTGAAGTTCTTGTTTCTCTATTTGGCATTCTACTGAGTTAAAGAGCTAGCCTTAGCACGAGATAAGAATCTTGATTTTTTTCTCCACCTCTACTATCGAAACATGTTATAATATTGTTTGAGTTTTACTAGAATCGTATTGTCAGATCCCTGAGTTTCCTCTTCATAACTGGACCAGCCCTCCAGATTCTCAGCTCTCTGGGTGTCATAAACGTTAGAGAATACACCGATGTCGAGGACATAGCTTAACTTCGCTTCCCTTGCCTTTAATACAGCCCTTGTATTAAACACTAAAATCAGACACGCCTGTTAACGGCAGCTCTACTCTCATGATAACAATGACCTTAGTACATGTTCTATCAATGAAATCATAGTTAATATAAAAGCTAAGGAAAGGCATGTGTTTTATTACTTTTATGATTATGTACCCTAAACATTTATTGTTATGTTTGTACTTTATTCATAATTGTGAGCTTTTTTTTGATGAAACTAAAATATACCAAAGCAATCAACGGCATGCAATGCATCGCTCTCTGGTCTGTTAAAGAGATTTCATACACAAACCATGTCCATGTTACAGACGTAGCTCCTACAGAAATCACCTGTCAAATGTTTTAATGTGAACAGGGACAAATATAATATAACAATTCTTTAACAATTCATCAGTTTTGACTTCACAGACACATTTCCTGGATGTGTAGGAGTGAAATAAGTGCACCAAGCCAACCCAAAGAAGCAGCTGTCCCATCCTCACATCACGTAACATCACGCAACATCACGTGACATCACGTGACATCACGTAACATCACGTGACATCACCTTACATGACATCATATCACGGTGCATCATGTCTCGTCTTGTCACAACACCTCATACCGCCTCTCGATGCCCTACATCCTTTATCTTACCTTCAGTCACCTCGTGTTGCATCACACCTCATGCCACCTCACATCACTTCAAGTTGCCCCACATCGTCAATAAAAAGCGTGCTTTGTAAATAAAGCAGAAGTGAAATAGAAGCAGAAGGATAGTAAATGGTTGAATTTGCAGAATAACAGCTAGGGCCAGATTAGACGCACCAAACCTACAGTGCAGGGTTTTGCCACATTCAAGGCAAGGGGTACTATTCTGTTTATTCTCTCTTTCTTTAAGCAGATGAATTGCCTACTGATGTGAGTATTAAAGGTGTCACTGTCTAGAAAGTGAATGATATGAGTTGACTTTAATTTCCTCTGGCTTATAGTCCTCGCAGACACACAATGCTCCCAGTGTCCATTACAGAGGTCTGTTTAGTCAGCATTTCTGCTCCTACACACACAGGCAGTTGTGTGGGGTTTGCAAGGAGGTGACTGGAAAACAGTGACAACAGCAGCTTTTAAATGTGAGAAATGTAGGTCATACATTTCATGTAGACATCATACTATCCGTCTTACTCTGTCGGACACATTTCTCCATTTCTTTTGTCCCTTTCCTTAACTCTACCAAATCCCTGATCACATTAAATAAACACAACTCTTTAATCATAATGACTTTGAGGATCTAAAACGGGGTCTTGTTCACGAGTGAGGGTAGGATGGAACGTGAGATTGACAGACGGATTGGCTCGGCGTCAGCAGTAATGCAGGCGTTGAACTGGACCGTAGTCGTGAAGAGGGAGCTGAGCCTGAAGGCAAAGCTCTCGATTTACCGGTCGATCTTTGTTCCAACCCTCACCTATGGTCATGAGCTATGGGTAATAACCAAAAGAATGAGATTGCAGATACAAGCGGCCGAAATGAGCTTCCTCCGGAGGGCTGCTGGGCTCAGCCTTAGAGATAGGGTGAGGAGCTCGGACATTCGGGGGGAGCTTCTTCGCATCGAAAGGAGCCAGTTGAGGTGGTTTGGGCATCTGTTAAGGATGCGTCCTGGACGCCTCCCTTTAGAGGTTTTCCGGGCCCGCCCAACTGGGAGGAGACCCCGGGGTAGACCCAAAGTTCGCTGGAGGGATTATATATCCCGTCTGGCCTGGGAACGCCTCGGAATACCCCAGGAGGAGTTTTAAAACGTTGCTGGGGAAAGGGAAGACTTGGTTGACTTACTGCGCCTGCTGCCTACGCGACCCCACCTCGGACAAGCGGAAGAAAATGGATGGATGGATGGATGGATGGACCTAAAACAAAAGAACAACAGAACAAACAGTGGATGCATCGTGTCAAGTTGATGTATGTGATCGATTGATGTCACCCAAAGCATTTGTTTTTTGTCTTTGCCAGGAGCCGGGTTGACTCTGCTATTTTCTATATCTTATCTGACAACATCACGATTTCATGCCAACGAAACGCTGATTTGGTTTAAGCTGGCAGATTTCATGTTCTGTGTGTGAGATGCAACACATCAGACATATCAGATCTGAGTCTTTCGTTAAATTTGCTGTAACCCTCCATTGTTTGTCGTGTGCTGTTAGTTTCTATTTATGGCAGTTTGCTTCATGTACAATAATCACCTACATCCAAAAGAATCCCACATGATTCATCAGCTTGTAAACAAAAAGGTCTACTTCTGTTTGATATGGTGCTGCATTTGAAAGAAAAAGGGGGCTGCAAGTTTTCACAGTTATTGTGTTTAATATTTCATCAAACATTTCCTTCTCTTTCGTCCAACTCATTGAACTACAGTTTATTTATGTAACCATACGATGTAATCATCAAAGAAATAGCCATTCAATGCAGCTACAAAAACACTGAGAACAACTGTCTTCACATTATTCATACAGTGTAGGATTTACAATCAAAGAAACGTGATCAAATTTAGGAGATGTGGGGCGCTGATGGCCTGGAGGTAATGACGCACGCCCCGTGTACAGAGGCAATAGATGCTGCATGTCTTCCCCCACTGTCTACTCCCAACACTACCTCAGCTGTCCTATCTAATAAAGGCAAAAAGGACCAAAAAAGATCTATACAACAAAACAATTTAGAGATGTGCAGGGCTTACGCAACCGAGGGCATAAATCGTGGACTGTGACATAACGTAGTGCAGGTTACTCGGTACACTCGGCAGGTTACTCTGCACATACAGATGCTGTACTTGTAACTACGTCTAGGGACATATTAGATGCAATAAGAAATATGGACATTTTAAAATCAAAAGAAAGCACAAAAGGTTTATTGTCAATACTAAAATACATCTTTTTTTAATATGATGCTTGGCTTCAGAAAGAGCAAGTGTTTGTACACCAACGGTCCTGTTTGAGGCGCTGTCACTTAAGGTCAGAAGGTCAGACAAGTTTAGCTTCTACTTAAAAAAAGACAGGAAATGTTTCTTTACTGTTCTGTCTTCTGCTTTTTATATTGTCTTATCGTTAGCCGGGAAAAGCAGATTTAGTATGCCTTACCATACTGTGCCACGAATTGTTTGTGTGTCTGTGTGTGTGTGTGTGTGTGTGTGTGTGTGTGTGTGTGTGTGTGTGTGTGTGTGTGTGTGTGTGTGTGTGTGTGTGTGTGTGTGTGTGTGTGTGTGTGCGTGTGTGTAGGATTTCTACTGAAGCACTCCAGTTCCCATCTCCTGGGAAACCAATCTTTTATTCTGGCTGCCAGGCCTTTAGGGCATTGCTTTCCATACTGCAACCCCCCTCCACCCTCATTCATGTTTACTACAGTCACTTTATCCTTCATCTCTACACAATCAATCCCCCTCATGTCTTCTCTCTTTTTTAAGTTCTCCATTTTCATCCATCAATCTTCTCTGAGATGGACTGGAGTCCGACCCACTGCCAAAAGATTTCTGGTCACTGCTTAAGTAAAAGGCTATAGGGTTCATAGTATGCCTTGAGCAAAGGGGAATAGTATGCACATTTTCTAAAAAACTAAACGTGCATAAAATAAAAAAATAAAGAAGCAATGAAAGACTGTCATTTTGAAAGCATTGTGGAAGGTTTGGTATGTTTTCATGAGCTACAAAGTAAGTTGACCAACATGACAACCGAAACCTTGTGTGTATTTCCCCGTCAGCCATTCCCAACCTCTTTGGACCCATTAAAGCCTCCTCTGATTGGTTGGTGCATACCAGGTCTTTCCTCTCCTCATTATTCTGTCGCTCCCTTCCTCTCTCCTCTCCTTCCTCTCTCCATTCTCCTCCATCTCTTTGAGTTGATTCTGTGTGACTGGGAGGCCATTGTGTCCCCCCATCAAACACATTGCATACAGCCATCCATGCAGAATACACACATGCACACAGAGGGCTGTTTGTAGAGTAAGCTCCCAGTTTGTTGATCCCATTAGACTTGCTCAAGTTGCCTTTTTCAATCATTGTCCAAAAGAACGTCATAGATGACAAAAACATACGTGACAAAGGATACATCATGTATATTATTCATCATTTGAAATATTTGGAGTAGTGCTTTGACTTACTCTTATTTTGTATTGAAGATATCTTCAACTCCAGGATGACATCATACAGTGTCTTGTTTTGTCCACAACCTAAAATTGGTTTTATGTCTTAGTTAAGATAAAAACAATCCAGTTTAAAGCTCCTGGGAGGAGTTATTAAATGTTTTAAGTACAGACTTACATTTATTCTGACGCCTCTAGAAGCTATAAAAGCAGACCAGACGGTCAGAGACATTACTTTTTCTATATTATCATTTTATTACTAACTAACAAACTGAAAGTTCCTCACAGAGCTTTAAAAGGCTTGAATCAGGGAGCTTTTTTATATATATTTTTTACAAAATTAACCCTACTGGTTTATTAATTATAAGGGTACTTGGTGATTGATTTAAAAGCTCTCTACTAATCAACTCATTGTTGCTGCTCTAATTTGTTGATTCATAAATCATGTTTTTGTCCATGTAGGTCAGACATTCATCCAGACTTTATTTGGGGTATGAATTTGGAGGTGAAGCCATTTAGTCTACATGCAGTGTATTGTTTTTGTCCTTAAACGTAAAAGGTATCCTCTCAGCTCAATACTGCAACCATGTTATAAATATTCAAACCCTAAGCTCTTTGAATGCAAGAGAAAATGTGCAGACCTTATTCAAATAAAACATGGGATCAGACTTTGAATAGAAGTCTACGAACATCGTCAAAGCACATCAACAAAGTGTGACATGAACTGTTACCAGCTGAACCTGAAATGACAACATTGTCTGTTGTGAGGGAGGGGGAGGGACAAGAAGTGCTCTTTAATGCCACCAGGCATTCATTTTGAAATGTGCTTATTGTGCAACAAACTGTGCACTACAAATGCATGAAATTAGGTTAATGAGATCCGTGTTTCTAGAACAGGAATCCTGTTTGGTCTCTGAAACAGATCTTCCTTCATATGTTTGAAGAAACTAGGGCTACAACCAGCATTATTTAACTGGCCAGTTGTGTTTGAATCATAAAATAAAAAAAGGAGAACATTTTCCATGAAGATATCTTGAGTTAACTTAAGTTAAACCAGGTTCACTGGTTTTGTCAAACCAATATTTCAAAACCCCAAATATGGAGTTATCGATGTAAAAGCAGGAAGAAGAGAAGGTTTGTGATATCTACTTGAAAAAGTAAGTTGAACAATTGTTTGAATTGTTTCTGTTCATCAATAAATAGTTTTATATTCCTGACTGTTGTATCCACTACAGCTTGTCTGAAAACAGAAGTTAGAAATATTCATATCTTTCACTTCACACACTAACACACTTCATTATTTCATGTAGGTGGGAACCTCCCACCTAATAATGAATTTGTTGCTTCGCTTCCCAAATGGTAGCGTTACTAACCCATCCATATATCCATTATTAAAAATACAGTAAAGCTGTCTGCACATGTGTAGCCTTTCATCCTGCAGCAATGTAAGGAGAAATAGTCTACACTGAACGTAAGTAAACATCACCCTGTTGAAGTTCTGGCAAGGACGTTGCCGTTTTTTGCGATATAAATATTGTCCTGTGTTCTGTAGGGTCCTAAAACTTGCAGTTTATCTAATAACTTAGTTTTTCTAAAGGTTGTCAGGTGATGTAAACTTTCCCCGTTTTAAAGAGATGGAAAATGATCAAGTTCGTGCTGCAGCTCTCCAGTGTGTTCAATGATGACCGATACTTTCATAAGCTCTATTTGCCCTCCAGGCACTCTGCGCCGGTCATGTGACTGAAAAGCTATGAATTGGTCATTTAAAAACAAGTTTCTAAAATAAACTAAATGGTTACTAAGCAGACACGTACATTAAGAAGACTCTTTACTTCCCAGCAGTTCTTGCAGAAGTCGGAGAATCTGTCATATTCTTGCTGATACTGTAATAGATTTTTAAATAATAGATCATCTGCTCGACTCTTAATATTTCATAGACTGAGCTGACACACTTAAAGCTTGCAGAAAAGTATTCTGTCTCTTGGGACGAGAAGACAGAATGTGTGTCAGACAGTGTAACTCAGCAGCAAAGACAGACTCAGCACACTGCTGTAATTATATATGATTGTCCCCTTGTATCCTAGTAATTCAGAGGCAGAACTTTTCAATCTGCTTTATGATTTTCTGACAAGTCATATCCGTATAATGGTTGCAGGGAGGCTGCTAAACACATTCCCGACATAGTCACATACATACAAACCTCGGTGCTTTGTCTTTTAAGGCACTACAACAACACTTAGGATGTTGTTGACACTTTAGCATTCTCTGTTTTTTCATAGGGGAAGACTCTGGTCATCAAAGAGCATTTCCTTAGACATACAGCGCCTGTGTGTCGTCCCCCTTCCTAGTAGCTGCACGTACAGAACTTAAGGTCTTGTTAACTTTGTCAACATTTTGATCCACAGCTTTAGTTTTGGATTTGTAATGCATGTCTTTTCTGTTCCTCTTGTAGGACAATGGCTGCCAACACGGGGGCGATGCGCATCCTCATCAAGGGAGGAAAGGTGGTCAACGATGACTTCACCCATGAGGCAGATGTCTACATCGAGAACGGCATCATTCAGCAGGTACAACCGCCAGCAAACATACCTTTACATTGAAAAACACAAAGCTACGACCTTTATTTCTCGTTACATCTTTCTCTGTCTGTCACACACGCTCATGTTGACCCACACATTGTCAATGCAGTGTTTCCCCAGCTGTTAGAGTGACTCATGTCACAATAACACAGTATGAAAAGAATGAAACTCTGAGTGAACTCAATGATGATTGTGAATGCTATAATTAGCTCAGTGGCTGTTGTCATGGTAATACGCAGCGGTTTATATGAAGAGGGTGCGTTAGACTCAGAAACCTGGAAAGCTGAGCAGCTCACTGACTGAAACAATCAAGCTTATACAAATAACACAACGATATTCAGCAGAAGAGAAGGTTGATGGATGGTATTTTCTTTACAAACAAGAGTTTGTTTATCTTCATTTAATGGTTCCTTAGAATGGCTAAGGGAAAGGTTTATAATATCACTTCACAACTTAAAGCAGAATGTAATTCCTCTTCAAGCTCAACTATACTTTCACTCAGTTGCCAAGAACCCTAAACTGTATGTTGGCACTTTCTTTGTGAATGTAGCAGGGAACATATAGTTTAAAAAGCTAGTCAGCTAGCTGTCCTGTCTTATGTCCTTGTATAAATATCAAACATGTTTGATGTGTGATGATTCCAGATCAAGATGGCTCCGACTGGATCAGGAGCAGTAAAATGATCGTATTAACACCACACACTTTGAGGATTATTGGGACAAATGAGCGGTTGCGCCAAGCGGCGAATCGGGCCACACACCCATGATCGCTGAGGGGGGAAAATTGGGCCCAGAATCTGGCCTAAAGTCTTCTAGTGTGTAGCCAGCTTCAGTCCCAGAGCTCTTGATTGACTCTCTTCAATGTGTTCATTATTTAATTGATTACACTGAAAGTACATTCTGATACTTTATAGCCATTATACCTCATTTGACTTCGATTGCATTTCATAGGAACAAAACATACATTAAAGAAGTTGTGTGTTTGTGTTCTTGCTTGCAGGTTGGAAAGGAGCTGATGATCCCAGGTGGAGCTAAGGTGATTGACGCCTCTGGAAAGCTGGTGTTGCCGGGCGGAATAGACACAAGCGTGCATCTGCAGCAGACATTCATGAATGCCAGCATTCAGGATGACTTCTACAGTGGGACCAAGGTACACACACACACACACACACACACACAAACACAGCCACTAACAACCTCACACAGGACCCTGTTATGACGAGGCTCGTCAGCATGCCTTGATTAAACACATTTAGCATCCAGAGACAGCTGTCATACACAGACATACTTTCTCTCTTTCTCACTCTCTGTCTAGTCTACATTCAAACCTTCACTCTGCTCTCAGCTTCATACATTCATCAAGACTAATGACCACGTGTGTTCTCATCCTGCTCCTATTGGAAGCAAACAAAACAGCTGTCACAAGTTTCTGTTTTCCACACAGCTGTCCAGACATCATTTGTACCGGGGTTTATTGGATCATTTCTAACGAATGCTCTGCATGTTTTCAACTGATCCCCTGAGACGTAGAGCAGAGAGGATGATTTAATAATTAGGTGACTTAAAAATTCAAAAGACAGTTAAGAGGGAGTATAATCGTCGCCTGCAGCGGGACGTATTGGAGAATGTTGTGGGATGCATGTTGATGTTGTCTGACATATTTTTATCACTTGGGGGGTTTAAGTCAAAGGCGTCAACAGAGTGTAGGAGGGCGTGTCAGTTGCTGTACATAATTTATCCTGAGAGCAAAAATCAAACAAATCTAATCTGTGTTTTGTAGCTCTGTCTGAAAAATTCACATTAGGACAAATATGTTTGGAGGACCGTTGCTCCTTCTTATTGGATATTTCAAAGTCTAACAATTCTTTGAATTTAGAAACAATGATTTCACCAACAAGTACCCAAAAAGAGCAAAAAAAGACATTAGGAACATAAAGCATGATTGAACTGTGCCTGGACTACAATGTTGTCGTGCCATTATCCTATCATCTTGAGATTTGTAAAGACAAAGTGGGGCAATTTATTTTGAAGTGTTAAACTCCAGGAATGTTTGGGTGTTAATATTATCATTGTAGTGATGAAGCAAATGTGTGTGTGTGTACATTATGCAGGTGTATATAAAACAAAATAACATGACATTACAATATCTTATCTGCTAACACATGAACCACACTTGGTTGAGCGACTCATTTCAGAGGAGGAGAGAGAACAGGGGAAGGGTTATTGTTTTCTTTAGACACTTGCAGCTGTTTTACACAACCAAAGAGGTCAGACTCCTCAACTCAATCCAAACACGTTTATAAGCAGCATGTACATTTAAAAATAATGTAGAATACTCAAAGTACAATTTTATTTTGAAATGAGTCTGTTCCGTGCTGCATGTTGAGTGTCCCTCTGCTCAGTACTTTAACTACCCTCCAAAAGGAGATATTTATTGTAAGAAGCTTTTCTGGTAGATATATCTACTTCCAGATGGCTTCAGTGTTTTTTTTGTAAATGGCCTCCCCTGCAAGGACTTTAAAACACTGTATGCTGATTAAAACACCAGCCAAGGAGGGGTGAGAGGAATTTGGGGGGGGAGGTTGAATCATATGTATGCCAGCTTTACCCTAGCAACCCCCCAGTCGCCAACCTCTACCCACTGACCCTGCTGCCATGGCAACCAACCCCCGCTCTTATTGTGGAAATCCGGGGGCATATGTGTGGGAGGATGATGGTGTTTCCTCGGCAACGGCTCATGTGAAATAGCGATGATCCCCAAAACTATTTCCCTCCCCATCCTCTTCCTTCCACTCCGCTTTGTTTCCGCCTGCTCTGTCTCACACTTTCATTCCCTCCTCTTCTCTTTTCTCCCCACTGTGTCCTCTGCATCACCCACCTCTGTCTCACCCAGCTCCCCTCTCCAGTACAGACTCTTCGTAGGCGCTTCGTATATACAATGTATTTATACAGTAGAAATTTGAATCCTAACGGGATCTGTCTGTACATGCATTCTTGCGTCTTGTATTGTTTTTGGGTTGGGCTGTGTTACGTGGTTGTACTTAACATAAACAGAGCTCAGAACCTGACAAGAATTTTCCTCAGGAAAAACTGCATTTATATATTAAATTTAAAGAAATGTAATATCTGCAGCATCCTGAGAGAGAGAGAGTCATGCAAGGACTTGTATAAACATCTAAAATCATTGACTATTCAACCAAACAAAGGGTGCTTTAAACCCAGTATTTACTTTGTGTTTCCAGTATGGGTATCATGCAGTACATTCACAACAAAAAAGATTTTTCTAGCTGTGATGACTTTCAAGTTACTCACCTAGCTTAACATTGATGTGAGTATTTACAGTCTGAGTACAGTGTGTTTGTGCAAACTAAAGTAAAAGCCACTGCTCATATCAGCCTCTCCCACGTGCTCTCATCGGATTGTATTTCTTGTAATTAGAAAATATTTAAAACCTCAATAAAATTAATTAATCCTTTCACTTGCAACACCAATGACTGTAAACCAAATACAGCATACTTTACTTACACTTTACTTAAGTTTGATCCATTCTGTACTGATCAAATCCATTTTAAATCCATAAAAGTACAATTTCAGATTCAAATAGGCAGCTAAAATATTCTCAAACAAGCTCAGTATCTCTCCCCAATAGGCAGTGCAGGGGTCCTTTTGATGTCTCTGCAGGACTACGAGGCAGAGGGAGAGGAGGAGGTGGAGGGGATGAAAGGAGGTGAGGTGTTCAACAGTAACGTGGAGTATGAGAGGAGCTGATAGAGGCTGATCAGAGCTCTGCAGTGGTAATCTGTCTGACACTGATAGCCTCTCGTAGAGTCCAGCAGCAGAGCTCCTCTGCTCTTCTCACATCAGTCAAGTCTCACACACACTCAGTGTCCCCCACTCTCTCCTCCTCTCCTCTCTTTACTCCCCCTCTCTGTCAGACAGATGGTAAATGGAGCTTTTTTTCTGGTTCTTACTTGATCTTATTTTTGTTTCCCTGTTGCTTAATTTTTGGTGTTTTGTGATTATCTGCTATTGAACCAGATTTCATACTGGAGGGGGCTAAAAAATGCTCCTAATTATTTCCTTGTTTTCTGTCATTATCGTCTGATATTGACTTTTAAATCATGGCATGCTATTTTTCTGCTGCACACACCGACACATACAGTACGGACATAAACACATGTTCACTCCCTTTCCCCCTTTTTCTCTCTTTGTCTGTCTGTTTGACTTTCTTGTCAGGGGATTATCTTCACAGTAGGGGTAAGGGGTCTTTAATAGAGTGGGGGGTTCATGTTAAAAAGCACTCTGTGGGGTTTATGTGTCACCATGTACTTTAGCTGTTCTGTCAATGATCAGTGATACTTTAACAAAGAGGGGGTGCACTAGTACGTTGGGTTTACTGTGGCTTGTAGAGAGATTTGTAAGATTAAAACCATGAGCATGATGTGACGGTGAAGTGTGAAATAGAAGAATGAACACAGACTATTTGTTACTCCACATTTGTGTTTTCAAGAGTTGTCATTTTATGTCACAAACATTACAGGACCACAATGATTGGTCTTTCACTCAGGTGACAAATAAATATCTTGTGTCATCACTAATCTCTAAAATGAGAAGAAACATATATTGTGTTGTTGCAGAAATTCAATATGTTGCTACTAGTCTGCCTGTAGAGATGTATTTTGGTTTAATAAGATTAAGAGGTTTTATAAACGTGTGTGTGGTTTGAAATATGTTTCGTTTTCCAGTTGGCTCCCAGCAGTCCTGGTGATTCTGACTTCCTCACAGTTTTGGCGGCGAATATTACTCTGCTTAGCAACCCCAGTTTCAAACAGTTTCATCAGAACAAAACAGACCTATTATGCTTCACCGACGATAACTGCCCGTCGCTATTGTTTTGGTCCTTCATAGGTTTCTAATGCAGGTTTGTAATGTAGAAGAGTCTAAAATTTTATGTTTATTTGCTGATGGTACAGATGCAGACACTAAAAAGAGGAAACAGGGCATTTTGAAAGACATTTCATTCTGCAGATGGAGTCTTTAATCCTGCTCTGCTACTGGCGTCTGCAACCGTCATACTGATGAAAATCCACATGGCTGGATGTTATTTATGTTTTTCCTCCAGCTATTTCTCTTTCGCTGTTTCTGCCTCACACAGACTCTGATTTTGGAGTATTGCACTGGCAGTAAATTTCAATTAAGCCCATGCAGACAGAGCGCAAATCCCACAATCCCCAGCTGTGTCCATGTCTTCTGACACACACACACACACACACACACACACACACACACACACACACACACACACACACACACACACACACGCTGACAGTGATCAATGACACTAGACGCACAGAATGCAAATACCCATATATATGTAAAAGCATACGATGCTGATGCTGCAGATGATTCAGACTGGTTACTATGGTAATATAAGAGGTGATTGCTGGTTGGCTGGTGCAACTGTCGCTTAAAAACAGATGACCCCACCCCTGTCTGCAACACGTCGAGAGTCTGCAGGAACGACTCCACGCTGACACAAAGATAAGGGTTGTGTCTGAATTCAGTAACATTTCATTCAGGCTGTTTTATTAGAATCATTGAATATTAGCATTGTTTAATACGGAACACCTGTTTTTGGTTTTACTTTGACACAACTGGACTGGCAATGGATTGAAGACTTTGTTTTGCATCAAATGATTGTCCTTTCATTTCCTTTTTCATGAATGATTCTTGCCCGTTTTCCCATCATGCCACAGCCCAATCTCCCTGCTAGATATTGAACAGGTGACGTGGATGGAGAGAAGAGGAGGATGGGGACGGGGGTGGATACATGTGACAGGCATGGCTGAGCAGTATCTGTTGTCATGACTACACAAAAAGTGTTTTTACGGTACAGTCGACTGAGACAAGTCAGACACTCCCTTCACCCCATCAGTTTTCTCCTCTTCCTCCAACCATCCACCTCTCATTCTTTTACCTGGTCTTTGTTATTTCTGCTCATGTCCTCGTCTTCTCCTTTTCACATTGACTGTTTTTTCTTCTCAGCATTCGCTGCTTGCTGAGAGTTGTTTTGAAAAACTAGTGCGAGGAATACAAAATTATTATTTTTGAGATTTGGTAAGATCAGGTTTTTGTGAACCTGAAAACATTTTTTTAAAGTTGGGATGCAATGGTATCGGTTAAACATCATGGACACACTTTGGCAAATAATGTGACATGTACAGATGTCAGTAGCCGTATTTATTGTTGTGTTGCATCAATTTAATGCTGACAAGCTAGATAATCTAACTACGTATTAAGAGAAGAGGTATTTTATTGTGCAGATGAAGTCACCTGTTGGACAAACTTTGGTTTGTTTTTTGTAGATTCTTGTTGACTTCATGATGTAGAAGCATTTCTTGAAGCATTATTCAGTTCTGACGATCTCTCCGTGTTTCATTTAAGAAACTGAACAGACTTCTCTTCGGTCCTCGAGCACTTTGAACGGTGGGAAGTGTGCGAGTCTTACAGCGTCTCAGAAAAACATCAGCAACATGCAGTTTGTAAGACATGTTCCAGCGACGTTTCAAGAGGAGTGAAGTGCTGAAAAAAATGTCAGTTTAAGAACGGCAATAGACTAAATTGTTATTTTAAGTATCGGCCCTGATTTTCTCTTTTTTGCTCTTTACTCATTAAGCAGTCAGATCTATGGTTATAAGACACATGTATACCTGTATCAGTATAGCAACACGTTGTTCACTAACGGATACACGAAACAAATATTGCAAATAAACTGTTTGGAGAAGAGCAACAGAAATAAAAACTAAAAACTTTGAGCTTATCCTCTTATCCCTATCTTTCTCCCTCATAACTATCTAACTCAAATGTTTTACATGTTCGTACTGTTAGCAGGACTTTTACGACCTTATTAGGCTTAAATCTATGGGAACTAAAGGAGTAACAAAATACATTTGAGAAATAACAACAACTGAAGGAAAAGATGCTGCAAAGCCTTTTAAAGTAAAGATTTACAAATGTTTATTTACAATAAACAGAATATTAACCCAAAACAATTCCCACACAGTCATTTGTTACGTAAAATAAAATAGTTCATACCAAAAATAAGAAAATGTACGAACAAAGTGAAACTAAGAAAAGAAAAACACATTACTGGAAGCAAAAGACTTCAGGGTTCTCACAAGGCCAAATAAGTCAAAGTTGTCTTACCTGTTAGAAACATAACACAATACTAAACTCCCTGGAGAAAATGAGTTAAACAAAATGGCAGAGAACCCTTCGCTTCACTAACTTGCTGGTTACAGCTATTAAATTAATCTTGCTCAAAAGGCTTAACTCTGCACTTCCAAACACACTGGGAACACACAACATACAAGTGACACCATCAGCTTGTAGTCAGCAGAATGAGAGACCAGCAGCACTGTCTCTGAGGTATTTATCTCCAGCTGATTAGCCGATCAGTTTCAGGAGGAGAGGAGCGAGCTCTCAGATGTGCGTGTGGAGCAGGAGGGTGTGGCAGACCTGCAACACAGACATGGTGAGACAGAGTAGAACAAAAACACAGTCCAATCAGGACGAAACATGGATGTGCGCTATTAGATGAGGATGTGACAGTTCATAAGAAAAGACTGTTACTTATTGTCACAGAGACAAACTGTGTTTGTGTGCTTTACAGTGAAATCATTGTTCTTGGTTTTAATACATCTCTCTTATTTCTCCCTCTGCCTCCCATCTCCCCCCTTCCTTCCTTCCTTCCTCCCTGACTCACTTCTCCTCACCAAGGCGGCTCTAATGGGTGGTACCACCATGGTGATGGGTCTCGTCCTGCCTGAGCAACACTGCTCCCTGCTGGACGCCTACGAGAACTGCAGAGCTCTGGCTGACGCTAAGGCGTGCTGCGACTATGCTCTACATGTCGGGGTGACTTGGTGGGGATCAAAGGTAAGTCGAAGAAGGGTCAATGGGTGCAATGTGCCGGAACCAGTGATCAGCACGGGATAAAACTTCCAATCATAGTTTGAATAAACAGATGTCTTTGCTCCTCAAGCTTTGTGCTTAATGAATGAATAATAAAGCAGACAAACCATTTTATTTATATGGGTGAATTGTGTGTTGACCTAGATTCAACCTAACATGAAGTAGGTTAACACACATGCTCAGTGGGCACGTTAGTCAGATACTATGAGTCAACATGGTTCATTCAGCCTGGGGCTTTAATATCTCTTCTATATCATCTGCTGACTTTGTGCATGTGCCACATTCCATTATATGTGCTAGTCTGTTTTCAAATCTCTCTCTTTTTGTGCGTCCGGTGATACAAACTCAAAGACCCCCACTGTAATAAGAGGTTACTGTTTTACCATTTTCTCCTGAAATCCTTACTGTTGTTTTAAAAATGTACATAACTGTATGAGAAGTCTATGCTATTGTTATTTTATAATAAGCTCAACTCCATTCAAACTCTGTTCAATACCTAACTTTACTTTTGTACTGTCACTGCAGCTGTGGAGATTTATGGAGCCTGCTTTGATATTTCAGAAAAAAACTATTTTTTACAAGAAAGACGGAAAAAATCTAGAAATAAAAATGAGCAGAAAGACGCAGAGAGTCAGCTCCAAACTATAACGGCCTTTTAACTTCAGGATGACTCTGCATCTACGGTACTTTATATAGAAGAAGTATTCTTCTTTATTTAATTTTTTTTCCTCCAGCGTCATTATTTCATTCAGACTATGGAATACATTAACCTTTAATATTTTAACGGCCTCTTACTCCAGTTTAATGAGAATATTGACGACATTTTAAGTAAGTGAAATAGATTTCTCGATGTGGTGAATGTCTCTGTGGGACTGTGGTATTCACCAATGTGAGCAAAGTGATATCACTCTGGCTGCTCTCCAAGCTCATTTCACGCCCCATATAGCTAAGACACCGACACATACATGCACACACACACACCAGACACACACACACACACACCGCCCAGTTTGCCTTTCCCTCCGTGCCAACACTCACAGTGCTTTATCCTCTTCCCTGTCGGCCCTTGCCAACATAAACCCCAAACTGTTTCACTGCTTGTACTGCTCGTCACAACAACTTCAGATCCTTGACCTCTTACTTTTGTCCCGCGATCAGGTGCGTAGTGAGATGGAGACCCTGGTGAGGGAGCATGGAGTGAACTCCTTCCAGATGTACATGGCCTATAAAGACATGATGATGCTGAGGGACTCTGAGCTCTACCAGACTCTGCAGACCTGTAAGGACATTGGGGCCATCGCACGTGTCCACGCTGAGAACGGAGAGCTGGTGGCGGAGGTGCATATCCCACAAACACTGACCACACACACATTCACATATTTTAACAGGTTAATGTTACAATAGACATGAACTGTTTTTGCCACTAAAATGTAACATTTTAGACTTTATAAACAACTCCCCATGTGTGTGTGTGTTTATGATATTGAGGAAACAAATTCTCACTTTAAGTGTATCTGTGTATGTGTTGCTAGAGTGCCAAAGAGGCTCTGGATTTGGGTATCAGCGGACCAGAGGGTATCGAAGTCAGTCGACCTGAGGAGGTAATTATTGATTAAGATAACACTTTTTACTTCTTCTTTTTTTAAGAATAGAAAACATTTCAGCTCTTCCTCCTTTATTAAAATCCACTTTGTATCTTTAAGTTGTTGATGAAATAAATCAGAAACTTGAAGGATTTAAGTTTTTTACCTCTGCCATACACATATATTGTTGTTTCTTTGAGTAGAGGTTAATGTAAAGACTTTACTGAAGGTAAAACATCTATTGAGTTGTTTTTTAAATTTGTATCGTGTGATCCTGTCTTTGTCTACAGCTTGAGTCTGAGGCTACTCACAGAGCCGTCACCATCGCCAACAGGGTAAACAAATCAGCTTTTAATATCCTCTCTGCATGCAGTAGCCTGTATGTCGTTGTTAAATGAAAGAATGTTCTTGTGATTGCAGGCTCGCTGTCCAATCTACCTGGTGAATGTGTCCAGTATTGCTGCTGGAGACATGATTTCTGCTGCCAAGATGCAAGGTGAGTAAATTAATAACATGATGCTTTTGACAGTGGTGGTGATCTTAAGTAGATAAAGACTTTTGTAACAAATGATTTGACCTCCTCTTGCTGCAGGTAAGGTGGTCCATGCAGAGACCACGGTAGCTCACTCAGTGCTGAGTGGGATGCAGTACTACCACCAGGACTGGGCTCATGCTGCTGCACATGTCCTTGTCCCTCCTCTCCGTCTTGACCCAAACACACCTGGGTACCTCATGGGCCTGCTGGGAAAGTAAGTGAACAGTACATGCATAGATGCTGCGTATTTGTAAACAGGACAAGCGTCCTTGGGTTTCGTGAAAGGCGCTATATAAATCTAAGTTATTATTATTATTAGGACTGATATCAGAGATATTTTACTATAAAGTGGACGTTTTCTGTTTCAGTGACACTCTGAGTGTTGTGGCATCAGAGCACCGTCCATTTAGCATCAAGCAGAGAGCTTTGGGCAAAGAGGACTTCACGAAGATCCCTCATGGAGTTCCTGGAGTCCAGGACAGGATGAGTGTCATTTGGGAGAGAGGAGTGGTACGTATTCTCAAACAAATACTCATACATACAAACCTGCCAGTAAGTTTGTATCTATGTATGTATTTATTATGAATCTAAGTGACATTCACAGGCAGAGAATAAGTCCATTGACGAACAAATCGACCACATACTTAAATAATGTGAATTTCGGCTTGTCAGAGGCATACGACTGTGCGGTTTATCTAATTTGAGATATCTTTGGGGGGGGGGGGGGTGGGGGGGGGGGAGTAGTGGTAGTATTGTTCTTAACTTTTTTTCAATATAATAATACCTGCAGGTTACAGGAAAAATGGATGAGAACCGTTTTGTGGCAGTGACGAGCTCCAACGCTGCAAAGATCTACAACCTGTACCCACGCAAGGGCCGTATTATCCCTGGGGCCGACGCTGATGTGGTGGTCTGGGACCCGGACGCGACAAGGTTTGCAGTTATATTTACTACATGAGGACATGAATACACTTGACGTGTTATAATCAGTCCAGAACAAACACTCAGGTAATAAATAGCTATTCTGTCTGTGCAGGACAATCTCCGTGAGCACTCAGGTGCAAGGCGGAGACTTTAACCTGTATGAGGGGCAGCGCTGCCACGGCGTTCCCCTGGTGACCATCAGCCGAGGCCGTTTGGTGTGTGAGAACGGGGTGTTCATGTGTGCTGAGGGCTCTGGAAAGTTCTACCCACAGCGCACCTTCCCTGACTACCTCTACAAGAAAATGGTGCAGAGAGAAAAGGTTAGTTTGGATTCATTTGTTTTTACATCTGTGTATTTATTTCTTATTCTGTGAACTGACAGCAGACCTGCTGCAAACACACCCATCATATTGATTCTTACTGCACTGATGCTGACACTGTTTCTGCACTGCTGCTCTGCATAAGCCTCCTCCATCAAGCCTCTGCAGGGATCTGCTCTGTTTTAGATACACTAGATTGTTTGTATTGCTCACTGAAACTGCTAACTATAGAATGATTTTTCTGTAGTTTATGTATTTCTGCAGTATGTGCTTGGTGTTAAGACAGGTGATCTGTGTATCCCCTGATGGCAGATTTGCCGCAGCCCCTGATTTTTAATGAGTCTCTCTTTGTTTATGATAGTTCCATTACGATTTTAAACTCCACTCTTCAGTTTTGTATTTGCTTGACATTTTGAGTCAGGCTTGCTGTAAAAGATCATATTTGATGCAACGGTGTTTCAATTGGGGGTGGGAATCACAGGCGTACTCGTGATACGATACAATAGGATACGCCAGATATGATACAATAAGATAGAAACAATACAACACGGCATGACACTATATGATACGGGCTAAAGTGCAGGACTAATGTATTTATTCAATGCAAATTTGGTGCATTATCACCTCTTATCTGCTTTCATCCTTTATCTTCTTCCATTATGCCGCTGTCAACTTCTTCTTTGGCCTAATAACTTCCTCTCACGTTCCCCTCATTTATGTCATAAGCACCAGTGTGAGGAGTTATGAAGTAGTGACGCAGTGAGTCACACTGACAGGGACATCTGTTTAGGGCGTGGTTTTTTAAATTATTTAATACTGATATTAAGCAACAGCGATTCGATGCTTGTACCATATGAGTCAGAAGAATGGTGTTGTGCTGTATCAATGTTTTGTCCTACTGTAGTTTCAGTGCATACTGACTGCCAGTATCAGAGGGGCATGTGCTGCACCACTGCACTTTAGACACGGATTGAATGACTGTGTTATTTCCTGTATTTCGTTTTTTCTACTTTATATTATCTGTGGTATTCTTATTGTAATTGTTTTACCGTACTTTTAGAACTGATTTGATCCCTTAGTAGACTTTTAGGTATCTTTATGTGTCTATATGTTACATGTTTTTCTTTCTGTCACACTGCTTGGGGCTGGGAGAACAGCATTTCCTCTTTTTTATGTGTGCAGATACATAAGAAAAATGACAAATAAATGGAATCTTGAATCTTGAATTTAGTGAGTCAGAATATGCTGGTCTGCTTCTTTTAAGAAACACAGATCTTTTAAACTCTAAAGGACACAACCTTTGAACCTTAGCCCACTTTTAAGGTTACATTTGAGGATTAGAAACATATCTTTATGGTAGAATAAATGTATTATCATCTCTTTTTGCAATTCTTGATGAGATTATTAATAGAAGGGCTTTAATGATCATATCTATTTCTTAATACCTCCTTCAGCCAAGAGCACCAGATGACTAAGTTTGCAGTTCAAAGCCAAACAGGGATCCAAGTTCAGTTGAACCTTTGGTGACTCCTGATTCTTTAATTCTGTCTGCGTGTTCTAGGTTTTTATTCTTCATCTTTTGCCCTTTTCCTCTCTGTTCCAGACTCAGGTTTATAAAGGGGTTGCTAGAGATCCATACTCCGGTGATGTGGCCATGGTGGTAAACTCCATGAAGAAGGAGTTGGGTTTGGGCCCCATGGATGGAGAGACACCCACCAAAGGGAACTCTGCACCCCGAGCGCACCAGGGAGTCAGGGACCTCCATGAGTCCTCCTTTAGCCTCTCAGGTAAACTGAAATAATTCATAATTAGCTATGGTGTATATAAAAACTGTCATTGCTGTATATTCGAAGCTTGATCCAAAGGCAACTGGACTGGTTGAAGATCTTGAAGACGTTTCAACTTTCCTCTGAAAGGCTGGTGGACGAAAGACTGGTGGACGGAGCTGATTTAGTTTAGAACTGAAGAAGCCTTTGGGAGGAGAGGTGAAATGTCTCCAAAATCTTCAACCAGTCCAGTTGCCTTTGGATCAAGCTTTGAATTTACCATTACCTGGATGACTGAGAACCTACACAGATGCCATTGCTGTAGTTTTGGTGATTTTTATATGGTGAAACTCAATAAAAGAAACTTTGTTTTCCTATCAGGCTCCCAGGTTGACGACCACATCCCGAAGAGGTCCTCTGCTAGGATCCTGGCTCCTCCTGGGGGTCGCTCCAGTGGTATCTGGTAATCACCAGTGCTGGAGCTTCAACCGTCCGACTCTCCTTGTTTTGTAAAACTCAGAGCAACCAGGAAAACTGCACTGATTTTCAATCACAGGTTTAAAGTTAAGAACGGAAAATAAATTTGGGGACCTGTCTGTGATTGGTGAAGACCTAACTGATGATCAGTGATCTACCAAAGGATTCTAATTTGTGTCGTAATTGGAGTGACTGGCCTGATTAATTACAAGAGAGTGAAGGGCTATATTTGAATTTTAAAACGTTTTACCAAATTCAAGCTGATCATACTAACATTGACAAAGTCTGCTCATTATCACCCTGCTCGTACCAACACAAACGAAACAAACTGTGAAAGAACAAAACCAGTACAGTTTTTGATGGTTTATCTGAAGTGATGTCGACTGAATTATTTAAACAAAAAAAAAAGTAGAACTGGATTCAGTGAAATATCTATTAAACCCCTATCACACACACACAACCATACAGTTAAGTTTAGACACCATAGCTTTAGACTCATATGAAGATGTGTGTGGATTCTGTTTGTGATTGAACGCCCACTGTGCTCGGCTTCCTGCCGTGCCGCGGGTTCCTCTAACAGTGTTTTTATTTCCAATGGATGAACTGTGCTGTGTGGTGGTGAAATCCAACTGCTTATAACACCGGGTGATCTTACAGCGACACTCTCTAAATAGAGTCAGACTTTTCCATCGTTATATTTTCACTGCCTCTGACTGAAAAACAACACTCACATATCCCAGAAACTTCAGACCTTTCAAAGTGCTAGAGGACTGAAGAGAAGTCGGTTCAGTTTCTTAAATGAAAGACGGAGAGATCATCAGAACTGAATAATGCTTAAAGAAATGTTTCTACATCATGAAGTCAACAAGAATCTACAAAACCTGATTCTCTGGGAGAAATTAGCTTTTGCACAGTCAAAACTCAAATTGTTATTATGCACATTTGATAGATAACACCACAGAGAGCCTTGAAAGTAACACAAATAAATGATCGTTTGTAGTTGCGATTCTGAAGCATCTCATGGATGTAAACTTCCTGTTTGTAGGAAAATGAAATGGGATTATTGTTTGAGCAGTCTCCACAGAGCAGGAAGATTGAGCTGCACAGTCTGAAGTAACCCACTGACCCTCTCACCTCTTAATGATGTCTCATTCCTGCCTAGCAGTATTATATTTATACCCGATCATGTCTTCACTGTCTGTGTGCTACATATTTAGGATGTTTGTTTTGTTTTTTAGTTAAAAAAAAGTTAATGTGCCAATGTGATTCACCTGTGCCACACCCACACCTACACCCATGCATGAAGAGCACCACGTGGAGACAGAGGGAAACGCCACCGGTTCACAAAAAATGGTGCTGTTTTTTTTTTTTTTTACGATAACCTACAACGACATTATTTTATAGTTGTATGGTTTTGTTGTTTTGAAAGCACTGTGGCTGGTCAGAGCTGTGTTTGTAGATTCTTGTTGTGTTGGACAGTGAACCTGTTGAATCTGTGAAGTGGCTGCTTGTTTCTTACCACGAGAATAATGGCAAAAAAATAAATTGAGAAAAAAATATAACGCTGTCATTTTTTCTTTGTGTCAAGATTTGCTGTTTTATGTTGTGTTGTGAAGGAAACCGTAAAAGATTCATCATTTGATTAACAGTTACAACAGAAGGGCACATTATTAAACTATAGTTTCAAACAAACCTGAGATATTCTGACTATCCATAAGGACATAATATTTACACATACACTGGGAAATTAAGGTAGATACAAAAAATAAATGAGGGAGCAACTACGATACATGAATCAGGCTACATGCAATTACACAAAAGAAATGTGCCAATTGCAGATGAAGAAGAACTGAGTGTTATTGGAAAATAAAACCAACTCAGGCATGTAACCCCGGTTGACCTATGATGAAACATTAAGCTGCCTTCTGTTACCTCTTTGGATACCAAAATGCAACAATTGATTTGCACCACATCAAACGTAATTTCAGGTTTCCTCTCGGAAATCTGCTTAGATTATTATTTTTTTCAATTATGAAAGTATATTTCCAGAATTAGACATTATTACCAATTTACAAACAATGTAACAAAAAGCTCATTAAATAAACAGTTAAATACAGTATTAATACACTTCAAATATTATATGTGGTAGCCTTCTATAACGATATTAACCTTAATGTGAATCAAAGGTTAAACATCCTCACATTTATATTAAATGTGGAAGGATGCTTATATAAGATAAGATCAGATAAACTTTATTGATTGACAGCTAAAACAGGAATATAATAGAGTCAAAAAATAGTAAAAAGTAAAAAAATAAAATAAAAATATTTACATTAATTAAATAAAGGAAGAAAAATAGAAATAGAATAATACTATGTATATATATTCATAATAATAATAATGATAATAATAATATAATAATAATAATCTTTATTTATAGAGCACTTTTTGAAAACAAGTTACAAAGTGCTTTACAAGGCCAGCAAAACAAATGTAAAAACAGGCAGGTCATAGAATAATAAACAAGGTAAGATTAAGAATAAACAGCCACTTTAAAATATAAAATCCGTTTAAAAGAACTGTAAAAGACATACAATTCTTTCAAAACAACTCTAAACAGTGAAATTCAGGTACTGAATTGACGCTGTCATATTGTGCTTTAAAACAATGAAAAAACCCCAGCAACAACAAGTATTCAGAGTGAATAAAAAGGGAAACTAAGAAGATGAGAGTGTCACTGGAGATTAGTGTCGACTGGAACCCATTTCTCCGTCATGGCTGCTCATGGGACCACCAGTTTCACCAAAAGGAGGGTAAAATACAGGCAACTGCTCTGCGCATGTGCACTGCCAACGGCTTAGTAGGAGAGCAGTCTGGTCTCGCGCAGCTTGCCGAGGCAACAGTCGGGGGTTATAGCAACCGAAAAGCTCACCATCATCAGACTCAACGGGACGACTGAGAGAGGGACGCTGTCGCACTTCAGTAAGTAATATCAACTCAACTTAACTTAAAATGTGCGCCCTTACATTTTAAATCAGTTTATTTAACGGCGTGTTTAATTTACGTCTCGGATAAATACTTGTATCATCCCGTCGTTGACAGATATTCCGCCATCGGTAACGTGCGTATGTGTATTATCCCAAAGGCCTTCAGAGGGGGGTAACGTACGTTAACGTCAGGCTGGAGAAAGTCCCGTTTCTTAGTTACACTCCGGGGTATTACGAGTGCACTGTAATCACTTAGCGTTTATAAAATCAGGTGAAAAGTCTTGAAATTGAGCAACAATGATAGCTAACAGCTTGAGCAGTGTAACTAGTTAGCCGTGTAGCTAGCAGCAGTACAGCTTACAGCACAGTCACACAGCGGCAGCAGCGACTGTCGTACCGACCACCGGTACCGTCAACTGTCTGTCAAACATCCCGGATCACCCGTGACAACAGATGGTCGTAATGTCCAGTCACGTTATTGGTTTATGTGGGGTATAGCGTCATTTTATGCTGGTTAGACCTTGAAACATTAACTCTCTACCGTTATCCATTAACTGAGGTTTATTCTTTAATTTGATTAAAAGTCAGTAAAAATACAGTGTAGTGCAGAGTATACGGAGTATACCTACTCATTGTTCAGTCTCCATAGAGTATACCCACTTCTAAATCTCCTCTGATTCACACCATTGGTTGACTGAATATATTCAATAGTTTGCTGCAATTTTTTTCGTAGGATGGTGAAGGGATGACCCTCCCTACTCTGTCTCTGAGTGCATGAGTAGCCTCACATGTCACTGTTTATAACATTTTTCCTCTGCTGGACGGGTCACCTAAAAAAACATTTGGGGTAAAAATGAAGAGTATACCCACTTCTTCAGCTACACCACTGGGTACAACTTTCTTCAGTTGTTCAAAATATGTTAACCACCTGCCTGTTTATAAGTTAAAGCTTTTATTTGATGTGATTTTACTGATACATGAGCAGTTCATGGCTGTATTCCTGATTTATTAGTATATAGTTCTCAGGTATTTTTTTTGTGTCTTCTTCAAAACAATAATTTGTTAGATTTAATATGTCCCTAAATTACCTTTTAAAGTGTAAGCTCTTTATTGACATCTGAAAAAAGTAGTGTATGATAATAGTAAAAAGAATAGTAAACTGTAAACTTCGTAAACTGTATCATAACGATAAAAACATAAAAGATTAGATATGAAACTGAAAGGTGTCAGTCATTCACCTGCTGTGATTACAACAGCTACTGGACTGCTGTATTGCAGCCATACAGTGGTCACAAGGTTCATTGTTCAGCTTTATAGTGGGATTGTGAAACAACACATGCAGGTCAACACCTCTGAATAGAGATGAAACCAGTGTAACCAGTGTCATTTTTGCTTCAGGAATAATTAACTGCGACCCTCATGGCATTCACAAATCTCTAAATGTTTTAACGCCTCTAACAAACATTGTATAAACCACAGACCATTTTTGTTTTCCTCACTGCCACGTTTTGTTCCTTCCTTAAACTTGTTCATAATAAGATTAAGAATCAGTTTAATTGGCTAAGTGTGATTAGAAATAAAATGACTTTGACTTTGTTTTATTTGTTATGGCTCTCAATGAAGTCACAACGAAATATACGTAACAACAAATGACAAACAAATGAAGGCAATTAGTATAAAAATGAAAATGAATGACCTATGACCAACAGCATAAATAAATGATCTCTAAACAAGTCCAGAGTTTAAAACTGAAAAAATACCAATATTGGACACAGAATAAATGCTGAACAGATGCACATGGAGAAAAGGGTTAGGCTGGGTACATCAATGTATACATCTCTAAACATTAACAGCCTCCAAGATTTGTAGTGACAGTGAATGGTGATATGTACATGTTGCACAGAAATAACAGAATGTTACCCTGATGATGTGAGGAAAACAAGCAAAGAAACAAAAAGAAATGTTTAAATTAAACGTCATGGTTATCTTTACCATTGAGTGTTTAATCAATATTAAACCATATTTATGCATTCATATTCTTATTGGGCTATTATTCCAAAAATTGTAGGACTGTAAGGATCATATGAAAATGATTTTCATATTTAAAAATGGTCTATTTTTGTATTTGTACTAATGTGTGTGCATTTAAGGACTTAATCTATAATTCAAACTTGTAAAGAGCAACATAACCAGCAGCTACGCTCGCCACGAACAAATCAGAAGCATGTCTTGACGGTCAGCGTCACCTAGAGCTGCTGGATTCTGGCAACAATCCTAATCACGATTATTTTGATTGATATAGAGATCAGGATTATTAAACATGATTACTCGTTGATTTTACAACATCTGCATCACATGCATTAATCGCACTTAGACACTCAACGCGTTAAATTCTGAACACTTTGAACAACAAGCAATGCATAAATACAAATAATCATTGTAATTATATAATAATAATGTTTTTGAGGTAGTGGTGATGTACTCTTGAGGCCAAAATACAACGAAAAACACTTTGAAACATTCACCACACATGACAAAACCCATGGACAAAACCAGCCCAACATTGCGACACAGTAATCGTTTAATCTCGATTATCTCGTTTTCATGATTGTTGGAAGCCAAAATAGTCATTTAAATTCATTGTAAACGAGATTAATTGTCCAGCCCTAGTTTAACCTCTGTGAAGCCCTGCAAAGCGGAAGTGACTGTTCAGCACAACATCCTGACCTGACCTGTATGATGTCTATTTTAGAGGCAGTCAGTTAAAAAAAGCGCTTTGGTTTTGTGGGATTTTTCCTCATTTCAAGCTTTCAGAGTGATGAATGAAAGCTGTGCAGGTTTATATGGCTGCTGTATATCCCTGCTGGTGATCTCAGATGCCTTTGTTAACTGTGATTGGTTACAGCATGTTTCACATTGGCTAAACGGATTACCTGAGGTACAGATTTAGCAACTAAGTGAGTGATGAATGAAAACAGGTACAGCGGAAGTCACATTTGAAGGGTATATACAGAATATAAAGTCAGTTATCTTTCAGCTGATTGTAGCAGCTCTGGTGTTTGCTGACTTTCACTGAGTCCAGTCAAGCTGAAACAATCATGGATTTGTTAAATAGCAGTCAACTTTTCAGATAATCGGTTAATAAATCAAAAGATTCTGATTACAACTTCTTTAATGTGATTATTTTTGTTTTGATTTAGTCCTCTATGAGAGTAAACTGAATTCTTCTGGGTAATTAACACATTTGAGGATGTAATTTTGAGCTTTAGAAATCACTGATAGATATTTTTAACTTCTACAGCTATTAACCGAGAAAATAATCATCGGATTAATCTACAATGAAAACAGTTTTTAGTTTTAATCCTACAGTGCAGTATGGATTTCAGCTAAACTAATTCATACTGGTTTGTGTCTCCAGGCCTTTCTTAAAGGTGGTCCACCACAGCCTGATTTGAACAGTTCACACCAAACACACACCCAGTGCAGGTGAGTCTTTATTTATTTATTTATTGTTGCCTGTCCATGGAGCACTCCATCAAGCATATCTCATATAAGTGCCTGGTTTGACAGGATGCCTTATTCAGAATCAGCTTTATTGGCCATGTCTGCTGACACAGACACAAGGAATTTGTCTCCGGTGAACTGAGCTCACAATGAACAAAAAGTATAACATTAAATATAAACATAATATAAGCTAAAAGACTAATATATACAGGGCTAAATAAGATAACAGTGCAGTGGTGAGTGGTGCAAAAAGGCTGAGATGAACATAATCATAAATATGTCATTATGTAACACATGGTTAATACGAGGTCGAGTTTTAACAGTATTTACATTTAACATTTAAAGCTGAGACAGCAGTGTGAGTGAGCATGGACTCTGGAGTTTTTACATTTGCTTAAAAGTTGTAGAATAAATGTTTATAATACTTTTTAAAAGCATGGTTGAGTCAAGATGAATCATTTCAGGGATACAAAGAAGAAATAAGATTAAGAGACAAAGATTAGCGTAGAGAAATATAGATTGGAAGTATTTCAAAGTTTACAAACTCTCAGTGTGGCAGAAGAAGAATGGTTTACAACATGTATAATGTTTGTAATAAATGTGATGTTTGCTCATCATAAACTCCGTATATCTGTCTTCAAAAGAAGATTTGTTGGAGTCACAGGTTTAATTTCTGAATATGATTCCTCTCCTGTCACATTTTACCCATTTCTTCCATAACTTTGTTGCTGTTTTATGCTTGCTTTGTTGCTGAAGAAACAAAAAGAGATGTGTCCTATGATCGACACAACTTCACACACGATGCAGAAAGGAGTTAGAAACGTTGTTTTCTAATGTTGTCAGCTCTCCTCTTCCCATTTCAGCCTGATATAAAATGATTGTACTGACCAATTCTTAACCGTAACGTATACGATTCAAGGCTACAGCTTGAAGATGAAGTGAAAAATACAAGAAGTGATATGATGATAGCTTTGTGTATAGTACCTTTCAAGAAAAAGGTCGACATAGTGCTCTGCACACGATGAGAAAACAATAGCAGTAAAATAAAATAGATACGCAGACAAAATTAAAACCAATTAACATCTTTAAAACTTAACATGTACAGAAAATTGAAAAATAGAAACCGGAGTAATAGCGAACATGAGAAAGGTGCAAGTACCAAAAAAGCCCTTCTGTGATTCCAAACTCAAGAGTAGCAGTGCATAGCAAGTAATTCACACAAAAGCCTCTTTATAAAAGTGTGATATTTGAAGGGATTTAAAAGATCAAACTGATTGGCCAGCCTGAATTCCTCAGGCAGCTCGTTCCAAAGTACAGGCGACTTGATAGAAAAAGCACAGTCACATTAAGACTTGAGGCTGTGAAACAAACAAAAGAGTCTTGCTATGAAAATCTGAGGTTGTGTTCGGCTCACAAAGGGTTAAATAGTCAGCGACATACAGCAGCTCTGTACTGGAATTTTCTGTGCCAAGAAAGTAATCACTTTGTGCCAAATCAGAAAATGATGAATGACGAAATATTAAGGGGAAAAAAATGAAAACACTATTCCCAACATCAATCACTGTATTGTATAATGTATGTGGGCTTTGTGTATGTTTTTGTTCAGGAGGATGGCGGTGAATGTTTACTCCACCTCTATGACTATAGAGAACCTGAGTCGTCATGACATGTTAGCGTGGGTCAACGACTCTCTACATCTCAACTTTACAAAAATCGAGCAGCTCGGTTCAGGTAAAATACTTTTATTTTTATCAAGTGCTTGTAAATATAAGTTTAAATGTACTTTGAGTCATAAAACTAAATATGTGTGTGTTTTTTTCCCCCTCTTAGGCTCAGCTTACTGTCAGTTCATGGACATGCTGTTTCCAGGCTGCATAATGATGAAGAAAGTCAAGTTCAATGCTAAATTGGAACATGAATATATTCAAAATTTCAAGGTCTTACAGGCTTCATTCAAGAGAATGAATGTGGACAAGGTGAGAACACACACACACACACACACACACATTCAAACACTCACACGCACGCACGCACACACACACACACACACATTCAAACACTCACACACACACGCACACACACACACACGCACTCACACACACGCACACACACACACACACACACAGATTCATTCTGACAGATTGAGTCAAACAAATGTTCGCCCTGGGTTCAGCTTCCACTGTCTGCCTGTTATCGTTTTTCAAAATCCCCTTGATATGGAAAGTGAAGCAAAGATTTGTTAAAAAATATTTGCATCACGGGAGCTCTCTTGCACATTTGCTTATCAGTTTTGGAGTAACACGGGAATTCTCTTGGATTGTAAAATCGGGAATATAAGTCGCACCAGTATATAAGACACAGTCTGATTTTAAAGGTCTCCCAGAGAGCAAAGGTTTGAACTACAGCTTAGTAGATCTTTCAGTTTGGTCTGTTTTCACTTTGTGGACTTTGCACTCCTACTAGCTACACTAAAGTTGTTGAGCTCTCAGCCTACAGGGAAAGTTATGAAGTAGCCTACAGACCAACAGTTGCGAGTCGTCCTGCCCACCTTCGCTGGTCACTCGTTAAATTTAATATAGGACTCTTTCAATCAAAAGCGTACTCCACAAGGTTTATTTAAATGCATGATGATGACCTAATGAGGTAGAAAAGATGTTAAAAAATGGCGCAGCCAGACTGGTCTGTGTCGCTATGTTTCCCAGCACAGCAGGCAATACACAATGAATGGGGGTGAATTTTCAATCGCATCAGGTCGCGTGCAGTGTGTGATGTAGAGGGCTGCACTCGTGTTAATGACGGCACGTGTGTCAGCATTTTATACTGGCATATTGGTCGCACTGTTGTATAAGACGCGCATGAAAAAAATAGGTATTAAAAGTGCGTCTTATACACCGGATTTTATGGTAATCGCTTTTTTTCATAAATTTTGATTTACTATCTACCATTACAGTGACCCTGCGATATCAAGCTTGTCCTATCCTCATTGCAATTATTATTCATTCTTTGTTTGGATCCTTATGTAGACTAAAGTCCTTCTTATCTTCCTTTTCCTCTCTCTCTTTAATTTTCTCTCTTTCCGTCTCTCTTAGATCATCCCTGTGGAGCGCCTCGTGAAGGGTAAGTTCCAGGATAACTTTGAGTTCCTTCAGTGGTTTAAGAAGTTTTTTGACGCCAACTATGACGGGAAAGAATATGACCCGATAATGATACGACAGGGCCAGGAGGGGACGCCGCCGCCGCCGCCTCCAACCAACCAAGGTACAGTACGCACACGTCCACACTACACACATATAGGCATGTGTGACACATCAGCTGTGTGTGAATTTGAATGCTTTCATTCCATTACGTTCAACACTTCATGCATCCGCATCCCCACCTTCTAACCCAGGCGATCCCATTCACCACAAACCTAAAAGACCCATTCGTTCAGGTAACCTCTCGCATCGAGCGTGTGTGCGTGTGTGTGTGTGTGTGTGTGTGTATCAGTGCTTGATAATGTTTTACCTACATCCAAACTGACATTTAATCGGTTTGTTGATTTTCACTTGTCTGATCTGAGTTGAATAAGGTTGTCCGATTCTCTCTCTTTAGTAAATAGGTGAAAAAATGTATAACTCACAACATCCAGCCTCCTGTCCATCTTTGCAAAAGCAGTTTCATTCTTCTAAATCAATCAACCAATAACTCAATCAATCAATCAATTTGTATTTGTCTCAACGTGACTTGCCGCTGGTCGCAGCACTAACATGCACCCTCCTGACGTGATCTGGATGTCAGGAAATCTGTATAATTTGTAACTCAAGACACTTTACAAAAAGAGCAGGTCTAGACTGTACTTTAGTTATATTATTTACACGGACCCAACATTAGTCCATCATGAGCAAAGGACCTTGCAATATTGCAGTGGCAAGGAAAACGTCCTTTAACAGCCAGATGCATGTTAAACAACCACCTGCTGTGACCGTGTTGGGCCAATTAACTTCCGTATTAACTTCAAAATTCTCCTTCACACCTTTAAAGCCATCCACAACCTCGCCCCTCCCTACCTGTCTGACCTCCTTCACACTGCCACCTCCACCCGCTCCCTCAGATCCTCCTCCTCCATCGACCTCACTGTCCCCTCTGCCCGGCTCACCACCATGGGGAGCAGAGCTTTCAGCCGCTCTGCTCCCAAACTCTGGAATTCACTCCCTTCTGACATTCGAAATATTGACTCCCTCCCTCAGTTTAAATCCTCTCTCAAAACCCACCTTTTCAGAACAGCATTTTCACTGTAGTTGTCATGATGTTTTTACTTGCACTTTTAATGGTTTTGTTATTTGTTTGCTCTTGTTTTTAATTGTAAAGTGTCCTTGAGTGACCTGAAAGGCGCTTCTAAATTAAATGTATTATTATTATTATTATTAAGAGAGCTGGATAGAAATAGAGCTCAGTATGCCAGGTTCCCCAGCAGTCTGAGCCACAAGTTCCACATAGTCCTTGCCCGCCTCATTTCATCAGTGCAGCACGCTATGGACCACCACTACGATCGCTCCCTCTCTAGTCAATGCTTGTGTTTCCACAGCACGTGCTACGGTCCGTCTCAGGAGCGTGCCAACAGAGCCACTCTGCTCTGCTCCTTTCCAAATACACACCAAGTCTGCTTTTGAGGGAGCCTGCTGCTACAAGCTGAACAGAGTAGATCACTTACACAGGTTGTAATTTAGGGTGCTCATTTAAGGCTCTATATTGTTTTACAATAACTGTGTGTGTGTGTGTGTGTGCACATCTTCAAAGTGAAAACGGTTCCTTTATAACTCTGGTGACAGGTAACACAACAATCTTAAACACTAAACTTTTTTCCAGCAGTGATGGGCAGTCTGTCTGCATTAAATGGCCAGAAAACCTGCAATGACAAAATAATTGTTCCACTGGTTCATTTTATTAGCAACACTTTAAAAGATCTACTGTTAAGGATTAACCTTTGGTGTTTTTTCCAGTTGAGTTTATTTTCTTTTGCACTTCTACCTTTGTAGAAAACAATAACAGTTGTAGGACCCTGAGGCTATTGTTGTAGGGTTAGAAGTTGGTACAGCCTTGGGAAACATAAATCATATTTCTTGTTTAAACTGACCACCACGTAAAGGAATCAGATGGACAGCACAGCAGCATTAGCTGTAAGGACTTCATTAGGAGTGCTATTCAGACTGCCATTTGAAGCCACGATATTTACGCCTCTGTGACATTTCTCCTTCAATCTGAATGTCCTGGAGGCGTAATGGGGGACGAAGCTATCCCCCCTCTGAACATCTTTGGAGGTAGTAACAGTTGCGTTACAGAGGCAGAAGTTTCAGCAGTGACTGCGGGGGAGCACAGCGCTGTGTGTGTGCACATGTCTGACTTTGTGTTTATGTCAAAAGTAAAGCTTCTGCCATTGGGCTGTTGCATTCAGCAATTGTGATTTTGATACTACTTTGATTAATTTATATATGTTGAGTACTTTTGTGCACTCTGTCTGATCTAACAACCAAATATGATAAATGATGATTATGAAGAAAAAATGTTTCGTAAACATCATCACCAATATTATCCGAGTAAAGCATAAGCTCTTACAAGATAGTGTGGACAGCTGAATTACTTAAAATGGAACAAATCTGTATGACAACCAAATCAACTAAAAACACTAAACCCTTCACTAAACCAGGGTAGATAGATAAACATCTGTGTGTGTTTCTGTCTTTCAGGCCCTATGAGAACATCTCCCACAGCACCGAAGACTGTCCCCCCCCCTCAGAGGCAGATCAACATGGCAGCAACTCGCAAGAGTGCTCCCATGTCCCGCAATGGAGGAGACGCTGAGCTCATAGAGCTGAACCAGCAGGTAACACAGACTCGTGTGACCTGTTTTCACTCTGTGGTTACCTACCTTAAAGCCCATTGTGGTACCAGCTGCATGTCTCACATTGAATTTCGTGTTTGATGGTGCCCTTCAGTATTCATAAAGGTAGGCCTCGGTTGTTTAAAAGTTTCCAAAAATACACTGTGACACTTTCAGAGTCATTATTGGCAACAGCAACATCACCATGAGAATACCAAACAGGCCCCAGATGGCCTACACTGGAACCTGACATATTGAAATACTGTAAAAGGAAGGTTGCTGTGCCCTGTGATGAAAACAGTGTGCTGACATTTTTGGACTGACTCAACTATTCTTACATTGGTACAGTCTGTTGATCAGGTTCTTTATGAAATAAAATGAGTTGTTAATGAACATGTAAGAATGGCAGGCTCTTAAAGCCATATTTGATATGGCTCATATTAATGGGTTCAACACAGAGGAAATGCACCCTCATAGAGACTCCACACAAGTCAACAGATTTCTGATTTGTTCGGACCAGTTGGTGAGCAGTTCCAGTAAGATTTAGTCTACATACAACAATGGTTGCTTGTCCCATAGGTAGCCGTACTATACTGTCTCATATTTCATATGTAGGTGTATTGGTGGTCATTATCATTGTTTTTGCTCCTAGTTGCTGGATCTGAAGCTGACTGTAGAGGGACTGGAGAAGGAGAGAGACTTCTACTTTGGAAAGTTGAGAGACATCGAGCTCATCTGCCAGGAACATAATAACGAAAACCACCCATCCCTCATGAAAATTATGGACACGCTGTACGCTACAGAGGTAATTACAGTCAGGTTACGCTGAGCGCCTGCACACACCTGCTCATACAATACAGAATGATTTAGCCAGATATTTCAGACGCCAATTGAAACAGAAACAACTCCATTGTTCTTGCAAATCAAATCCAAATAATCGACCCACTAACCCAGTAAGTGTGCTTATTTGTTTATTTGTTAGGATCCTAATTAGCTGTACCCAAGAGCCCAGCTATTCTTCCTGGGGTCCAGTGTGGGGCAGGTATAAAACAATTCTTAGTCAAGAACAACTGGGCTTGCTTTTAATTTCTTGTCTCATCAAACGTCTTCTTCAGTCCACATTAAGATATTCCTCTTTGAGTAATTTGGCCCTTGTTGTTGAGGTTCAATTTGTGATCATATACCCTCTTTATTTTGGTTTCTGTGGACTTTTCCCTTTTATCCATCACAGCGTGTTGCAGTGTTTGTAAAGGCAGTATGTTTAAGCTGTTTGATGATCACTACATTAAAGGGTCAGGGACTGTCTTTAGAAATCTCACTGATAAAAGCTTACATACACAAACATTTCTTATTTGTCCTTGGTTTGGAAAAGACAATGTTCCTACTTAGCTGTTTACATTTTTTTAATACATGTAAATGTTCCACTAATAAGTCCTATTAAAACAATGAGGTATTTGAGCACATCCACAAGCGTGTTGATATCTTTGTCTTTCAAAATGATGTTGTGATGGGAAAATATCATACACAGTTTAAACAGTTCAGAATTATGAGTCTCAGAGACGCTTTAATTGGTTGCGGATTAGGACATGGGTGAAGGTCAATTTTGCAACAACTAGACATAGAAGTGATGTACAACTTACAGGTGTGAGTGTAATTATGTCACTATGTAAGAGGGACAGGTTATTAGTGGGGATATCCAAATAAAAATAGCTGTAAGAAAATGTATTTATTCAAAATGCATGTGGAAGAGAAGTGTGCTTATAAGCGTAATGGCTGTAGTTTTGGCTGTGCACCCCAGGATGATGTAACATGACAGTGGCACGTGTCTCAAATAATTATGTACATATGCAATGTCATGGATGAGGAGTAGCTGTGTTGAAAGCAGCCTCACCCACACAGAAGTCCTAAAGTGAGCACTTATCCTGCCACACACTGACCTCTGCGTTCTTCTGCAGGAGGGATTTGCACCACCAGATGATGAAGAAATTGACGAAGGAGCAGAGGGAGAACAGGGGGAGTTTTAGTTTTCCTTGTTCTCTTCATCACCTTCATCACCTTCATCAACCCCACCTCTCACCTTTTTAAACTACCTGATGATTACTGTCATAGCCCCTTGCTTTTTCCCTGTTTTTTTTTGTTTTTTTACAATCTTCCCTTACTCCTACCTAATGGTCTGCGTTTCCATACCAACGACGACTTTGTTGCAGAGCCTAGCTTCCCAAACTCTTACTAGCAAAAGACACTAAACCTAAACCAGTCTGGACTAAGCCTCAGGAGCCTGACTTGGCTTACTCGACTTAACTCTAGCCTGTCACCAGAGGGGGTGGATGCACCGCAGGCAGGGCTAGTCTAACCTGCTACTGTGTGAACTGTTTAAGCTTAAAGAATGAAATTAAAGGAACCCAGCACTTACAGCCTGGAGCTAACAGAGATATCAATCTGTCTGTTTTTTTGAAGAGGGTCACTTTCTCTCATTACGCACTTTCTTTGGTGACCACACAAAAATGCACACAGGATTTATGCAGAGTTTATATATGATGAAATAACACAATGTTTTCCACACAATGTGATCAGTTTTTTATTTATTTTGGCTTTAATTATAAATGGTTTCAAGCCCCGTAGTAGAGAGGCCTGCACGTATATATTTCGACAATCTGCTTATGATGACAAATGTGAACAACACTTTACCCTACAAACATATCGCAAATTGCTCATATGCTTAAAGATGTCATCATTCCTGGGTGAAAATTTAAAAAAAGAAGTATATTCCTACTTGTCGAGTTGTCCCAGAGGAGAGGATTTGCTCATGAAACTGTTAACAGCTTGTTTATGAGAGGGCATGATGTATTTATGTTTTTATTTATTTACCTTTTGTAATTGTCTCTAGTTTCTGAAAACAAAATGTGTTTTGAATTTGATGAAATTAAAGGTCTTGCACTAAATGTAGCATAAACTTATGGACTGAATGATCCAACATGCCAACATGCAGTGACTGGCTGCAGCCAGAAAAAAAGATACAGGAAGATGCTATTTTATATTTTGTAGACTCATTTTAAAGAACTTTGTTTTATCATTTGCATTGAATTCCTCAATGGCCAAGTCAGACAGGGTCAGTGTAGAAGTCATTTATAAGACAAGTGTCAGGCTATGAATTCTATGAATGAACAAATAAAAAAAGACTACAGCAGACACTACTTAATAAATACTAATGTTTTCCTGTTTTAATTGAATTCAACGTTGTAGCTGCTATCATTATTTTTTTGTTGCTATTTAATTGAGTTTGTTTAAAATTGATAATCCCACAGAGGTTGCAGGTGAACCTCGGCTGTGATTTAATGTGACTGACTGGTAAAGATGTTGTCAGACCAGCCCAGGAGAACAAAGCAACAAACCCTCTCTCACCATCTGTTGCCATGGCACCCACATGATTAACATGCATCATTTGGAGTTTCTGCTGCAATGAAATAAAGCTCTGAGGTTAAAGAAAACCTTATCCTTGTGTGTGTTGTCATTTTGTGTGTTGCTCTATTGCTCATTTATATGATCTAATCCCTACTCCTGATTTAAAACGGTACCACAAACCCGGCTAAACTGACGCAAAGCCATGTGATGGAGCCATGGTTATAGAGAAACATTTCCTTCTCATTCATAATACAAGAGACTTAAACTAAAAAACACAATAGACTAACAAAAAGGAACATGTTGAATGTTCCTTCACTGTGGTCGGTAGTCCACTTATGGGATGGAGGAGATCTTGAGAGAGTTCCAGCAGGTATGGGTCAAACACTTAGTGACTTATTAGAGCGATGTTTAGGACCTGAAGTGAGAGACACTGAAGCCAAAACTCACCGTCTGTTCTAGAGACAGCAGCCAGACAGAAAAGGGCAGCAGGCCAACAGTTTAACTGGACCTGGTGTTTGGAGCCTCTTACAAAGTGCTAAGAAAACTGATGTTGCATCATTTTTTTAAAAAACCTTTTAACACGGCCACACACTTTATTTGATTACAGTTACAGTGTTTACAGTAAGTCTTCCCATAATGCCAGCATGGATATATATTGATAACACTGTTGAACTTCTCTGCTCGTCAGGGATTATTTGATCAGTAAACTTAAGTTGTTTGAAGAACTAGCAGATGAAGCTCAAATGTGAACATAGTGAAGTTAATTGGCGACTGCTAAATTTCATAATTAATAGTAATTGTTGACAATTCTACGGTAACAATTCAATGAACTTAATGCTTATAAAAGTGTTTCTTAATCATGTAATATTTATTATGACGTGTGCTGCTGCCCTCTTGGCCAGGTCAGAGGTCACCCTTGTGAAAGAGCTCTTGATCTCACTGGGGTTAATTACCTGGTTAAATAAAAACAAATAAAAAAATGGACAATTATTTTTTGTGAAGTTTGTCAATTCAAATGAATAAACAAATCTAAAACGAAAGCTGATTTTTTTTAAATACTCGGGGTTACTTGAGGTTAAGTATGTATCTGAAGTCAGAGACTTGTATGAACTTGCTCAGTTCAATTTGAGATTTTTTAAAATCTATGAAACTAACGGATCAAACGCATCACTCTGACGTCATACCGACAAAGAGACGTGGCACGCGGACGCCTTAATCATCATCATCAGAGCCGTTGGTTGGTGGTGAGCGAGACGTTGCTCCGTTTCATTCAGCAGGGAAGAAGAAGAAGAAGCCAGGAAGTCAACTAATTGAGCCCCTTCTGGATCGGAGAAATGGCGTCAAATAATGGCTCAGTCGGCAAGTGGGAAGTAGTAAAGAAAGGGAAGAAAAATAGCAACGCAGGAGGAGGCAAGAGCGCGACTGACAAGAAGACTGGCAGCGGGGGGAGGAAAGCCCTGGGCGAATCGAACCAGCCATCCAGACGTAAGTGAACACGGCCCGCTGCTAGCTGCTCCGTGACCTACTTACCTCACTGCAAAAGTTCACATTTCAGGAAAAGGATGGGGCTACCTGTGCTGCTGCTTACCCAGTCTAAAAAAACCGTCTCATTTAACGCTCGTTGTTATTTTGTACCTCTTTAAAATACGGAAAACGAAAAGAGATCACTTCTGCAATCTGATTTTGACAAGCTAGCAGTGTTAGCATAGCATCGCGCACGAACCTCCCCCTCTGACTTCCTAATATATATATTTTTTGTGTCCCGTTGGTTTTGACATTTCATTTGCGTACTTTTGCTATAACTCCTGTGCTCACATACACATTTTAAATGAATTATTGAACCTTAATTCTGTGTGTCACACAGTTAAGATGAAATTACTAGTCGGCTAAAATGTGTAGTTAGCTTGCTAGCAGCTTTTGAAGCAATGTGTCAACACAAGCAACGTCATCACTGAGGAGCTGCAACTCTGCAGCAGGAGTCAACTCTTTCTGGCCTATTTATCCTTTTTATTGTTGTAAAACAACTAAATGCATATTCAGGGGTGTTGTTACAGTGAAGCTAAACTATATAATGTGGATAAATCATTAAGGCAAACAGTAATGACAGCTGTCACTGCCACATCACTAATGGATCTGATGATTTTATTTACTATTAATTCAGTGTGTTGGCATGGGGGGACATACGGTTACATTGCCAAAGTGAAAATAGAAAACACATTTAAGTACAAGAAAATATTTACAAAAATTAAAGTAACAGAGCTGTGCAGGATAGCAGTATTACAAAAGCATTCAGTATGTAACATTGCTCTTAATCTATAAGTACAGATGAGAACAGATAACTTAAATAAATAGGATCATATTACATAAAAGTAATGATTTATTTGTGTTTTAAGTACCTGCATATTTACAGATCCGTGGTCTTTTCGTATACAGTTTTTTTTCTTATTCTCAAAAATGTTATTGAAAGTAGAAACCAAACATTTTATTAATAAACAATGAACGTTTTCATTTCCATCACCTGGCGTAATAAATTCCTGAATTCTCTCCAGTGAGGGTTAAAAACTTTACATGAAGGACATGACATAGATTAGCCAAACTGTTACAGAAGATTTGGTGCTCCTTCATTATGATAAACAAAGTACATTTACAGGTACATTGATTTGATTGATATATAAAATAGTATGACATTTCTGCTGAAAAATGTTCTCATTAGTATTTTATTATAAACTACTAGGGCTGTCTCTGAAGGAATGCTCACTGTGGTGATTCAGGGTGGCTAAATAGCGCGGTACAAGCTTATTATTGCTTTGCTTCAGCACAAGCCGCTGTCCACAGGCTGCACTGTTCTGTGGCGTGAATGTTGTTGTCTGCCACTGATTGTCACTGATTTGCTAGGTGAGAGCTCAAATTGGATGAGTTCCTCGTTTCACAGGGATCTTTCCGGCGCAGATTTCACAAACTGCATCATCCAAATTAGCTGGTTCTCCTTTTTCATTTGGCTGAAAGCCGAAATGTTCACAAAGGAGCGAAGTTACATTTGGTTTTTGGTTTAGGTACCAGTGCAGTTGCCGTTGTTACCGTCTGAACATGAGGTGGGGTGAGGTGACTTCACATGCAGTTGTGAAATTTGCCTCCATGCTCCGCCGTTGGCTTGTTAATACTTCGGTAAGTCCTGTCACCGGTCTAGAGCAGGGACTGGAAGACATCAGGGCTGCTTTACCAGCTTGGTACAATTTGCAACTGTCCTTTGGTACTTGAACTCCACAGACGCATGAGAGCCCAAGGCTTAATGTGGGTAAATCAATTTACCACCGATAACAAAGTCCAATATCAGCTGAAGGGCCTAAAGGTGTGTCATGGCTTATTACATGATTTTGGAAGCTCTGCTTTGGAAAGTATGCCATGTGCTTAAAAGTTTAAATGTGTTTTTCATATTCCAAATACTGCCTGATCTCTTCTTCAATCAAATACAATGACAATAAACCTGGAACAGACAGAATTAGTATGAAACTGATGTTTAAAAGGAGCCACTCAAAGTTTTTTGCTTGTAAATCTGTCAGTGGAAAACATCTCAGTAACCTCAATTACTAAGGTAGTTTACTGTGTGATGATACCTTACCGTGCCCAGCATAACTTAATTGCAGACCTTTAATAGATAGTTTAGTTTTTTATTCAGCATAGCATACTTGACATTTAGTGAAGGAAGCAGCAAGTCACCTCAAATACCTCTCCTCTTCACAGATACTGCTTAGACCTAAGTTATGGGTGACAGAAAAGATTAGGTCTTCCTCTGCCAATGTTGTTTGTATATGCAAAACTTTTATCAGTAAATCATCCCGTCCAAAGTCTTTCTGCCAGATCACACTGACCTTGTCTAGTTAAGGTGGCGTAAAGGTTTAGTATAAAATAAACACTCAGCCCTGAAAGTGCACTTGAGCTTTATCATGCTCTACAAATATCTTGATTAAATCTAAAGTCATAGAGATAAGTATCATAATGGCCAATCCTTCTTACCAAATCTTAGTTTATCCCCTGAATAGCTTAAACACTTGAATCATGAAACTGTAATAGTTGCCTTGAGTGTGTGGTTTTTGTCTTGTTCAAAATCCGCCAGCCACAAGTTTGGCATGAGGGTTTTTATATTTGTTGGAGCAGGCTCTATAATCTTTGCGCCTGGTGTCATGTAGACAACAGAGAGAAAAATATGTCTCATGCCTGATTCTGCGTGGAACAACAGAGGGAAACACTTCAATATATGTACTCTGACTGATTGCATTTCACATACCCTTACTTTGAGGAGGTCATACTTTAGACAGCTGATATAACACTGTGTCCACTGGACATGTTTCACACTACATGTCTGGACATGTTATAGGATATCTGACAAAAGCTCTTCTTTCAGCAGCGGTGATTATGTCAAGTCCAAGAAGTTATTTAAATGCCTCAAACTTTGTGGATGCCTCCATTTGAAGGGAGGCAAAATAATCTACTGTTAAACTAGCTACACTTAAATAATTTGGCGATCGAATACATAACTTGATTTAAGGGGTTACATTTTTATATGGTAATACTGTTAGCAAGGCAGCGTGACGTGATGTATTTTCTTAGTTTAGGGAAACTGCAACACCTTCAATTGGTCCCGTCTGTACAGAATCTAAATAAACTTCAATGTGTTCATGAATCTCCCCGATATCGAGTGCTAGAATTGCGAGAAAAATACGGATAATTCATTTGCTTTAGCAGCAACTTGCTGCTGAAATTCAGGCCTAACTTTAAACAAGTTAGTTTTCTTCCCGGTCCACCTTGAAGTAAACACCAATATAACCCTTTATGACACAGTTAGTATGTGTTGAATAATGCCAGACTGCCAGACACAAGGTGGACATCTGATGTTACTCTTTCAGTATTAACGCGTAAAGAAAGGCGAGCAAGCTTTGCCCTGTGTCGTCTGTTCTGTGAAGTGTCTGAAAGTGGTTTGCTCTCGCTCTATATGTGAAGCATCCTGTCAGCTATTCTTCTGCTGGTGTGAGAATCCATTCGAGGAGTCACCCTTCCCTGTAAGAGGGCCAGGCTGGGCACTGAACTTTTACTCAGATTACACCTCTAGTTACGGACATGAGGACTGCGTCCGAAGTCTCTTCCACATTTACTCATTCAAGAGTCCCTGTGTAGTCTATAGACACTGTGAGCGTACTCTGAATAGAGATTTGGGATACCGATGGATTGTGTCATTTTTATTTGATCTCTAGCTGCATTTCAGTCCATTTGTTTTAATACAATTTTAATAAAACTATTGAATTGCAGAAAACTAGATGAGATAAAAGCATTTGCACAACTCCATGTAAGTAAATAAACTCCCAATATTCATGATCCAATTTACAGTTGAGTCAGTATTCAATTGTTATCTTATATTATTTTAAGATTAAAGCCAAACATATAAGAAGTTATTTCATACACAGCCTTTTCATCTCTCCGTCCCTTTAAAGGAAGACCTTAACTTCATGACAAAACATCTTTGATAAACGCGTGTGATTAAAAAAGTGACAATAAGTTAAACTTGCTGTGTGGGGTGTTTACTGAGTTGTAGTATGTATGCACACAGTTACGGTGACATCGATCCAGTTACAACAAAAAGGGATTCTACATAATCATTGTTCCTCACGTCCTGAAGGACCGCCTGTCTGTGCAGCTGTGTACTTACACCTGATCCAGACACTGTCTACACATAATCATAGTAATGGAAACAATAACACAACTGTTCGTAACATTCAGCTTAATAACAGAGTTTGATCAATATATTTGAAAGATACTGGCCAACAATGTAATAACATGTCGTATGGATAGACTTTGTCTTTAAATGCCAACCTGTGATTATAAACTCTTAAATGATCATATTTTGTAGAAGTGCTTTGTGCTAAATCTTTTAAACTTCCCCTCAGGGTTTAACTTGGAAAGAAGAGTATTTAAACTGTCGACACGGAGCTAACACTAAAAAAATCCTTGAATATAACATGTACTTATTGAATTACTAAAGGCATATAATCAATCTGTCAGAATAATTGGCCAATAAAAATGTATGTAAGCAGTTTATAAACTGTCTGTAAGTCACTCCGCCACCATTTTTGCTTTTGCTTTCGCTTCAGGTATTTGTTTTTTACGCCTCCTCTCCTCTTCATGCTTCCTTTCTTGAACTTTCTCCAAAATGTTCCCTTGAGAAGTTACTCCTCTCTTTGTCTTGTGATGATGTTTGACATTTAAATAGAGAGGTGGTAAATCACAAACTGGTTTGTCAGAGTGATGTAGCTCCTTTTTTTTAAAGCGATGTTGACTTAACTCTTGTAAACTGTCTCAGCAGTCACTGTTACAGTAATATTTCTCCTGTTTCATTACAGCAGTAGTAGTATATGCTAATGCTCGACACAGGTCCTGTTGTTGTTTTAATAGTTTTTTTGAGGTAGTACGATGCACTGGTTGAATGCCAGTGTCTGGATTTGTCTTTGTGATTACCAATTGTAGTATGAAACATTTAAACCAGTGCCGGGTTCATGGTTTAATGGGAATGTCATTGTTCTTCTTTTTTCATGAAAAAGAAGCTCAAAACTCAGTTTATGAAAATGTCACCTAATCCATCTGTCAACGCTTTCTTCCCAATTCAGTCCTGGTTATGATTTTTAAGCTGAGACATTCAAAGAGACGATAGCTACTTTCAGAGTGGGCAAAAGAGACTGAATCGGTTTTACTCTAATGGTGAGCATAAGTCCAGTGCAGAGAAGTGAGGAATCCAACATTTAAACTGGGAAGTTGTGACCATAGAGTCATAACTTCCCTGTTCGACTGAACCCCAGCACAGTGATGAAACACTTCCCTTCTTTGTGTCACAGTCCTGCATGGGGCCGACTGACACACACACACACACACACCCCATATATAGATTTAGTTCTGTCAGCAACTTGTACAGCTGAATGATCAGTGAACAACTGGTGACCTCTGCCACCATAGACTCAGGTTTGAGGGCGGGTCTGACTTGGATTCTTGGGTGGACTTGTGGTTAAATACTGTAAATATCTTTGCTTGGAGATAAAGGACAGGCCCCACATGGAGCAGCTTACTACTCTTAAATAACTTCAGTAATGAAATATGTTTTGTTGTCAGTCTTATCATAATAAAGTGTTTACATCCTGGAAATAAAAGCTTACATTTTAGGGTTAAACTGTACTATTGAAATTGAAATCAAGCTTCTTAAAATACTTGACAAAAATGCCTAAAATATCTGTTCTTGGCTTTAATCGTCCCACAGTAGACAATTTAAGATTTGATAATCAATCAGCTGCTAGGTAAATGTTAAAATGTACCTTTTCCTGAAGTAGTTAGTTTTTATTTCTTGTCTGAAATGTAACAGCCACTGTCATACTTTATCTGCATTTGGCCCGTTGATGGTTTCCCACCCTGTTCAGGACTTCTAGTGGAGTATTATTGGCTTTGAATTGAAAGCTTTAACTGGTCAGGCTTAAATACAAACAGAGTTGCAGTGGTCGAGTTTGTTTACAGAAAGGGTCTGAACAAGTAACCCGGAGGGAAATACTTTAAATTCTACTGGGTCTTAACTCAGTTCCTTTGTGAACTGTAATGAGTGTTGCATGAATATTTTCTGGAAAATAAAAAAAAAACCATTACGCAAGCCATCGAGGGAGGGTGGAAGCACATAAGGGGAGGGAGCAGCCATGGGAGGGGAATATCATGGTTTTATGGACTGATTTGATTCTGAGGACACTTGGGGGGGAAAAAAAGTGTTAAAGAAGACCAAAGAAGTTCAAAAAGTGGCAGACTTTGTATCTGAACGGAGCAGCCTGATTAACCAAAGCTTACCTTGTCTCTTGCAGCTCCCCTGAAGATGTCAGAGACTCTGTATGACGGCTTTGAGAAGATGGGAAAGAAACAGAACAAGGAGCAGGTGCCGCCACCACCAGCAGAGCCTGAAAATAAGAAGCCATCATCGAGTAAACCATCAAAGAAAACACCACCCAGCAATACAGTCACCCCCACGACTCACAGGACCCTCGAGGAAGCCTTCAAAGCCGTGAGTAATGACCAAACCTTCCATATCAGGCCCTTTTTTTAAGCTTCTTTCTTATCGAGAAAATTAGATATTGAAATTTGTGAATACTCTGGAGGCTCTTATCTTAAGCTTAAACAAAGCCAAGCTCTTTTTTTCTATTACAGCTTAATGAGAAGAGAAGCATTTTTTGGACTATGTTGAATACTTTGTGGGTGCTTTAACACATTAGTTGTTGCTAAAACTGATAGTTTTCCATTCTGAATAGTGGTGTAATAATTTGTTTTATCTTTAGCAGAGACTTGAGGGACAAAAATAAATGTAAAAGGCTCTGGGAAAACCTCTCAAGCTATAAAAAAACACAGATACAATGCCACATTGTGGGATCTTTAAAACCAACCATCACATGCTGTAACACAGTTTCATCTTTCCATAATGGACATGTTGTTTCTTATTATACAGCCTTAATGTTTCCCCTTTCTCTTCCTTTTTTTTAGTTGGATGTTGCAGACCTGAAGCAGCAGTTGGCTCGGAGTCAGACCCTGTTCCCAGAAAACCCATCAGTGTGGGTCAAAGACCTGGCAGGATACCTCAACCTAAATCTGACTGCACCAGAGGCTGAGCCCACACTCAGCAGCTACGCTCACGGTCAGTCACATATATATATCTACATATCTATACATATATATCCTACTTTTTTTCCCCTGAGGAAATGTATATGATAAAACAATCTGTTTGTTGATGCTTAACCCCTTTAGTTTCCTTCTTTTCGCCCTCAGACTACCCATACTGCCTTACAGGAAAAGAGCTGAAGGGAGTAATCAAAGGCCTGATCGGACGTTGCAGTGACATCCTGCCAGATTTCTTTGACCACTGTGTTTATACTATGCTCAGGGAGCTGGACAGACAGTCAGGTAGGTTTGAACGTTATCTGCTGTAATGTGGTAACAAGTTTTTAAATGATTTACATGTCAAACCGTCTCTCCTCACTGCTGTCTCAAGCATTTCCCTTTTTTTAGGTGCCATTTCTATGGCTTCAGAATTGCTTTTTTTAAAATGTATTTTTGGGCTTTTTTATGTCTCTATTTAGAGATAGTCGCAATTCATCCAAGTGCAGAATTCAATTAGCAGAAGCAGCAATTTTTCATAGAGGTGACATCTGTGGCAAGACAGCTTTATAATGAAGTACTGTAGAGCTGCTGTTCTCTTAGTCTTCTCCTCCAGATGTAACCCAGCACACTTATGAAGTAAGTTTGCTCATGCATCATTGCAAAATACATCAGGCTGTGCAGAAAGAAGATATTGCAAAGAGGATAAAGGGGAGAAAAAAGTGTGTGACAAAAACATCCAGAATGACTTAAACCAGGGTCATTGTAATTACATGGTGGACATCAAGACCACAAGGCTACTTGGACACTATGAATCAATATCTAACATTGATTAAGACATGTTTACAATAAGAGGAGAGGCTACTAGCGTCAAGTTAAAGAACACACAAAAAAAACTTCCCTAAAGCGTCTACCATCTGTGTTTTTCCAGGAGAATCTCTGCATGGCTACAGAGTTTGCATTCAGGCAATCTTACAGGACAAACCCAGAATAGCAACCCAAAACCTGCCAGAGGTAAGTGGGTGTGTCTTTGAGTCGTGCAGACAACAGCCAGATGATTGCTTCCCTACTGCTCTCTGCTCTGAATCGTCCTTACAGATTCAGTTCTTTCGTCAAATGAACTGTCGATTCATCTTTTGCAATAATATGTTGTAACCCGTCTGCTCTCCTCCTTCTCCTTCCTCTGAAGTATTTGGAGTTGCTGCGGTCTGTTCAGAATCGACCAGTGAAGTGTTTGACCATCATGTGGGCGCTTGGTCAGGCTGGATTTTATGACCTTAGCCAGGGACTACGAGGTAATGGACAGTCAAACATTGGACAAACACTTTACAGGCATTCTTACACAACTAGCAAACTATGTCTACACATCACATCCTGTCTGTGCCCCCTTTATCCTACTTTCCTAATAATACGTCCAGACAGAAATCCAGGGTTGGGGTTTAATGAAGCAATAGTGCACATTAGAGCAGTAACACATTCATCAGCAGCCATCTGGGAGGTTTAACACATGCCACTTCTAATAACTCAGCTGCTCTGGGTCTTTGCCTGGTATTTTGTTGAGGCTTTGAGGTGGGAGAGAGGTGGGTGTTAGTATGTGGGCATGGAAGCATAAATATTCTTAGAAGATTACAAAAACCGCCTTCATCTGCAAAACAAACATTGAGCAACAGCAAACTCTCCCTGGAAGCAAAGAAAGACACAATTTTCCTTATTTTAGGGCAGTTTACGAAGCTGCAAACACAAAGTGTCCTGCTTATTGTATTCATGTTGGAAGACTTTTCCTTATATTGATTTATTTCCTAACAGTTAACGTAAGATGAACAAATGTACACTACAGTTCTTTAAACATTACAGACTTCTACAGTATAACAGTGAATTATCTCAGTGGTGATTAGTGCCTGCAGAGCTCATTCATTCCTAATGCCGTTTGAGTCTGTCCACCATCTTTTTTCTAATTTTGTTGCGCAGTCTCTTTAAATAATTTAACCATGCTAGAACAAGTCATGTTTCTCTGCTGCAGTAGCTCCGGGCTTTTTAAAACTGAAAGCTGTATAGGTCAGCATTTACCGCCAGGACTTAATGTTTCTATGATGTGAATAAACTTCTTTATTTGTGTTTCAGTGTGGCTGGGTATCATGCTTCCTGTCCTGGGAGTCAAGTCCTTGTCTTCATATGCGATTGCATATCTGGAGAGACTCCTGCTGTGAGTGTCTCTGAGAAATGTCACAAATTTAAAACATTTACACAATTTATATGAAGAGTGACTTCCAAATATGGTCTCTCCTGAGTCAAATGTTAATTGCATTCTATGTATTTATTTAAAATAGAGACAGTGTACATGTAACCATGTAAATATGCCAGATTTTAGCTATAAGCTGTACTCCCTTGGCAGGTTGGTGGTTCACACATATACACATTTTCATACAACCACAATGACAAGCAAAAACCTCACAACATAAATTGTACATTAGTTGACAGAGACGCATATTTACAAGCATAGAAAGTGACTGTGCGATGTTGTTCAAAATACACAAGGATAAAGTTACCGTCAGAGTTAAGCGATTGAAAACGTAGTTCAGTTGTATCATTGTTAGAGTACCTCAGGCTCTCGACAGAGGTAGGCCTCCATCTAACAAATGACTATCATCACAAGGGACCAGCAAAGCAGCAAGTCCTTACATCAAAGAAGTCCGAACCAGCAAATATTTTACACTTTGGTTGAAAAATGACTGAAACCATTGATTAACAGTGACATCTTTGGCTTTAACGTTAATCTGATGTACTTTACAATAATCAAATGGTTGACTTAGCTCTAACAGAAGGACACAGGGTTGTATAGGTTTGACTCTTCCTTTGCACTTAAACTTGTGCTTCATGTTTTTCCTCCAGACTTCATGCAAACCTGACAAAGGGATTTGGCATCATGGGCCCTAAAGAGTTCTTTCCTCTACTGGATTTTGCCTTCATGCCCAAGAACGCCCTCTCTTCAAGGTAAATGTGAAATAATTCAAACACTCAGACCCACTCATGTTGTTTCCTTCAGTAAGAAAGATGTACGATTGTGCGTTCTCGATGCAACCCCTAATTATACAAAATCAAACAACCACGGGTCTTGACGTTAATTAGAAAATGTCTATGCACTGAAGCCTTTGGAGGCCATTTTAAAAGACTGTTATGTTATTCATCTTTAAGTGGTGAAGCAGAGTGAACACAGGGGTTGTATTCTCATTTGTCCAATCTGGGGAACCCCCCCAACAGTTTTCACTAGTTCTTCTGTAAACCGTTTATCAATTATAAATGACAGTTGTGATTGTTTTTTTTTGTATGATGTATTGCCATCAAAGTGAATGCTTCCTTCTTTCTGTGTATGAAGTAATAATGCTGGTTTTGTTTGTGTTCAGTCTGCAGGAGCAGCTGAGGCGTCTGTACCCTCGACTGAAGGCCCTCGCGTTTGGAGCCAAACCTGAGACCACCTTACACACATACCTGCCATCATTCCTGTCCAGAGCCACGCCGCACTGCCCAGATGACATGAAGAGAGAGGTACATGCACACTTTGGAAGTTATCCTCATCTTGTCTATATTGATTCTTCATCTGCTCAAGTCCTGATGTAAGTCAGCACATCACAGCATCACATATAAGGCTGACTTTTGACCTATCAAAAAGTATGTTTTGTACATTAAGTTGACAAGTAGAAGAGAATCATAGCTTTAAAATTTGGGAGAGACAAGTCTTAATTCTCTTTCTCTCTTTTCTGCTCCTCCCTCTCTCTTGTTTTTCTGCAGTTGCTCAGCAGTATGACGGAGTGTTTGTGCGTGGATGTTCAGAGTCTAGGAGTGTGGAGGCAGCTCTATACCAAACATTTACCCCAGTCCAGGTGAGTGATACATCTCTCTTATTCTTTGAAACTGTAGAAATTGGAAAGAAAAACTTCTAATCTTGTATGTAATAGAACAACAACGTTGAATATAGGTTTTTGGATTTCGAGGTCACTGATAGAATAAGCTGACTTGTGATGCCTCTCTCTTTCTTCCTCTCCAGTCTGCTGTTGAACCATTTATTAAAATCCTGGAATATTCTGCCTCCAAAGGTAAAACTCCGGCTTTAATATTTGATATTTCAAACATAACGCTCCTTCCTGAAGACAGTTCAGTTAGAGGAAGGTTTAGAATACATGATACACTTGGTATATTGTATATTGTATCATCTTCTGTTTGACAATTTATTTTATGTCGATGTTCAGCTCCGAAAGAACCTTGAAGAAACAATCCAGTCTTTCAGAGTGACCAACGAGGAGATGAAGGACACCATCGAATCTCAGGAACTTCAGGAGTGCAATAACCTGTGCCAGGTGAGACCGACAAACAGTGTAAAAGCTTCAGTTTAGCCAGAGAGCGATGAGAACCTAATAATTAAGGGATTATTTAGTATTGAAAAGTTGGGTTTCAGACGATATAATAAATGAAACAGTGTACTTCTATCTTAGCACGTGTAACGTAACATTGATGCATTGATAGCCTTTTTATTTGGCTTACATTTCACTCAGACAACTCACGTTTGTATTTGTTTAAAATATTAATTGCAGCAGCAGAACGTAGATTGTGTTTGGCGTCTAGGCGCCGACCTCATCACTCCTCGCAGTTTTATTTTACATGCATACATTTGCAGTCAGCAAAGTCAGTGAGTCGGAGTCTACAGGTGGATGCTGGGGCGGAGCAAGAGTGCAGTACTGGTGCAGGTCAGAGCAGACAGTGAAAGAGCAGACGGAGAGACTGGAAATCGTGCAGCTTAAATAGATCGCTAATTGAAAGAAGGTGGTATCAGGTGATTGTTGAGAATGAAGCATGTCAAGTGTGAAATCATTGCAGCTCGAGTTGACTGCCTGAACTAGCTAGCAGGTGTCGCCGGATGACCTGACGGTTATGTCGCGCGCCCCATGTGCAGAGGCTATAGTCCTCATCGCAGCGGCCGTGGGGATCGAATTTGGCTTCGGCCTTTTGCTGCATGTCATCCCACTCTCTCCTCCCAACATTTCCTGTCTGTCTTCCTGTTTCCTGACAACAACAAAAAAAAGTTTCCCTTTTTCTTTAAAAAACCCCACCACTGCCATGTTTAAAAGGAATCTACCAAACAGGCAAACACTAAAGTAGAGATTTGGATTTTGTCTCAGTAAAGCTTTTGCTCAGTATTTGCTCTTCTGGTTTAAGAATCTGCAGGTAAAGATGCGTGGTCGTGGGTTCCCCTGGTCCAAACTGCTCATGGTTCTGCTCGTGTTTGCTGCTGGTTTCATCGCTCATGACATCAGATCCCAGGGCTCCTTTGCAGGTCTGTCTGAGTCCTGTTTTTCTTCTCTCATCACTTTCACTAGCCTTTGTATATCTCATTAGCATGGCTTTTTTCATGCACTTCTTTGTTGTCTTTGAGTTCTTACCAATTGTGTTTTGTGTTTTCAGATTCCACCACAGCCAGGCATCTGCGTAACTCAGGCGTCACAGCAGTATCTCAGCAGGCCTGGGGCAAAATAGCAGTGTACTCCAAACAGGGCTTTGGGTACGGTCTCAAACAATCACGCTTACCTTTCAACACAAGTGCATGTGAAGCATTTGACTTGCACACATTTTGTGTATTAAGAACTCTTCGTTCGGCAACAAACTATCCACAATGTGCCAGATTTTGATAGGATTGGTCTCTGGCTCTTTTTATTAAGACTTTGCTCATGTTGACTTATGTACTCTGTCTGACCAGCCGACAGTCAAACCAGACATAGAAAATAGTTTTGTATTAAGCATGCTGATCACTTCAGGTTTCTGCATGCAGCCTTGCACTAAAAACTAAACAATTTACATGTTTTAAAACACTGTATGACTGGGGGCTTTAACAAATGTTTTAACTCTGTTTTTATGAGCTTTTCAACTTTTTATTAAATGCATTCATTTTGTTTGTGTTTCCCTTTATTCTTTGTAGCTGGCTGGAGACAAACACCCCTCACTATTACTCTGAGTGTGTGCGGGTTTTGGGGCCACTGATGGAACAAGGTTTAGAAAAGGCGAAAACAGCAGCCATCTTCATCTCTGAAAACACCACGCAGTTTATTCTCTGGGTCAAAGAAAAGACGCCGCTCGCAATAGAATGGGTAAGGCTGGCACCTCATGCGGTTTTCAAATCTCCACTTATCCTTTTAACCAGACAAGTCAAGTTAAAGGTAGTTCTCTTGAACACCCTTACCCTTATTATATTTTATGTCATGTCTTCCCTCTGTGTGTCTCTGCCCAGGTGAACACAAACACCCCAGACAGTGTGTTCCAGCTGTTGGCATATATAAGGGAGCTCCTCCTCCTCCTCCATCAGAACTACATCCTGCCTGCTCTGGCGTTCATATCAGAGCTGCTACAAAGAGCATGGACCAACCTACAGGACTCTTGCAAGTCAGTACTTTAAATCGTCTTTTTCTCCTGGCTTCAAAATTCTTTGAACTCTTTTTTTCTAACAGAGATATTCATACCAAGTATCTGACAGGTGTATCTGTACCTATCTACATTAGCTTGCTCATGTAACTTTTATGTCAGTCATAAAGTTTAAGAAAAACTCATTAACTTGCCTTTCTGTTTCTTTCCTACAGCGGTGAGGTGTCGGTATCGTGTCTGCAGGCGCACGCTGTGTCCTTCACCAACTCAACGTGGCAGCTGCTCCAACACACGACCTCTGCCATCAAGACGTGGGCTCAGGAGCTACTGACGCGAGCGTGAAAACACCATAGACGCTCACTAATTTACACGCATATGAAATATACACACACAATAAGAAAAATACGCCCACACACACACGCTCACTGACCCAATCTGAGGTGGCCTTTCAGAGCGTCGGCTCTCCTTGTGCCGTGATTGGACACTGTGGGGTCAGACAAACAGACTCATTTAAAAAGGACCCTTCTATCTCTTGTTCTGGCTACATTTTTAAAATCAGTTTGCTGTTGTATAGATGTTTTTTTTTTTCTACCAATCCTTTTGTCACTGCTGGATGCAGAGGTTGTTTTTCTCTCTCTGTCCCTGAGTTTTCTACTGCAGTCAGCTGTTGCTTTAACCTTTTTGGGTTAAACAAACTAATTTATAGAAAATGTAGGTTTGTAGATGATTTATAAACCATTTTTATTTAAAGATATTAAAAAAAAAGTGTTATGTGAAAACTTGGTTAAGGACAGGGAAAAGACCAAAAAACATATTCCAGACTTCGTCAACCAACATAGACCTCATCAGTTAAATTCAGATTCCCAGTCTTTGTCCAACTCACTGTGAAGTCAGATGTGGTGTTGTGTGTATCAGGCGCCGTAAAGCTTTCGTCAAACCTCTCGTCAAAGTGGCAGAGCCTTGAAGAGGAATGATGTTGTGGGCAAAGGGACACATCTGCTTGTAGTTTTACTCGTGTAGACTTGGAGTGGACAGCGTCACCGAAACAGGACAAGAGGAGTGTCACATGAATCAAAAAGTTCCAGAAAAAGAAAGCGAAGAAGAAATCTACATTCTGTCTTTTGTGCACATTTTCTTGCTTTCTCTTTGCTGCTTCATTATATGTCTGCTGTCTCTCCTGCTTTTTCATTTGCCATCAGTAGCTCAACACCTGAGCGAAAAAGCAGCACTGCTGTCTAATCATACTTGAAGGCTAATGATATTCTGTGTGTGTGTGTGTGTGTGTGTTTGTGTGTGTGTGCCTTTGGCAAACAAAATAATTCTCAATAATGGGATCATGATAAACCCCGTGCCAACATCCTCCTGTATACGGATATGTGACGAATAAATAAGATTAAAGCCCTCCTCTGGTCAAGGCAAACATTTAAGACCAGCTGATTCATGAAGACCTCCTTTAAAGAAAGATATATGAATGGATATGGCAACGACTTATGTCTTACTTTGTAATGTAAATGATTTATAATAAAGACTTCAACCCCAGTCACTGATTTGGAATGGTTGGTTAATCTTGTGAAAAACACTTTTTCAGTAGTTTTGCACTTATATTTGGGTGTCCGGAGTACGTAAGATGATTTTGCACAGACGTGAGAAATAAATAATGATGGAGGGAAGATTTTTTTTTCCATGTGTACATTGAGAATGAAGTTGAAATGTCAGGTCTGTGCAATTAATTGCAATTTAATCATCATGAAATGAGCCTTTGCAATAAACACGTTGTGAAAGTTTGATTTGATCCCAATAATGCTTTCTCACTCAACGTGTACATTTTACCTGTTGGATGGGAGTCTGGGTATAATGGTCATGCTGTCATGCCATTTTGATAAAGTCAGATGAAGCTCAGGATGGCTATCAGGTACCATCAGATTAATTGGTGCCAATTTTCATATGAATTTTTGGTGGATTCAGGAGGGAAATGTTGCTAACAGGTATTGTGTAATGGTGGAATTCAGCAGATAGACATTAGCCCTTTTCAGACTACAGTTCCACTACAGCGCCGTAAAGTCATAGATGGACTATGAGATATTGGGCCCCTGGGCACGTGGACTCTACAGCCCTGACTCTGAACATCGACACAAAAAAAACTCACTGAAAAAAAAAAGATGCGGGAAAGTGAGACAGAGACATAAGACTTATCTCTTCCAAATCTTACAGCTATTATTCTGTTCAATGCCTTTTTCTCCTCCCAAGTTACAGCTGAACAGGGATATTTTTTTGTGATCATTCATAAAGCATAAAAAGATCATATCCTAGTCTAAAATATGTCTATATCTGTCCATAATCCATTAGTGATAAAGACAGTGGTCTCTGTTTTAAAACTACTGTAAACACTTTTGAAAGCAAATATTGCAAATATTGCATTGGTCATTGTGTTTGGGTGTGTAAAGCGCAAGAGAGCACAGCACAGTGTGAGCTCAACAAACACACACAGCGCTATTCTCCTCCGCTGGCCCTGCTGATCCCGTCTCCCTCCTGTAACACCACTGTTACTACCCCTGAAGACAGTACAGAGGGGGGATCACTTTGTGCCCCCCTTATGCTTCCATGACATTCAGATTAAAGGCGAAACATCAGAGGGTCATCAACATCACACCTTTAAACAACAGTCTGGATAGGGCTATTGAAACAGCTTCATAGATAATTTGCACTTTTGTATTTATCGCAATTCATACGGTTATCACAATATTTTTCTAATATCGTGCAGGCCTAGTCAAAATATTGAGAATAAAATCAAAACGTCGAGAAAAAAGTCTAAATGTTGAAATTTTGGTGAAATACAATTTCGTGAATTTTCTACGTTATTCTCAATATTGTATTTCAATTTTATCCTCGACATTTTAACTTTTTTCTCAACATATCACTTTTTCTGAAGCAGCTCATTTGTGACGTCACAGTGGGACTGTCAGTGGTTCCCAGCCTGACAGTCTGGGAGCCTTGACTTCACAAAACTCTGGTGACCCCTATTTACAGTCTATGGGTGACCCCCGACACCCAAAACACAGAGAGCTTTTTGCTAAAATGTATTTGTTTTCATATATAATAGTGTTTCTACTGTGTTGCAAGGAAACATTTATTTTAGATCACATTTAGACTTCATGTAGTTTTATTATTGTAGACAGAGGAAGAAAGGCTAGGAGGACATTTTGGCACAATGGATGACAGACAGCGTCTCTGGTACCCTGTGTTCAATATAAGAAATATTTTTTATTGATTAATAAATCACATTTTCAGGTGACCCTATTTGAATTCCATGCGACCCCCCGGGGTCGGAACCACAAGGTTGGGAAAGCCTGCCCGCCCCTCCCCTCACGGCTTCCGAGCTACACTTTTGAAAAAGTCCGCCATTGTTTACTCGCAAGCTCAGGAGCCGCAGAAGAAGAAATGTCGACCGGGAGAACTCAGCACAAACGCTGCTCTGTTGTTGGCTGTAAAGACCCACTCGTGTCGCTACATCGACTTCCAGCCGCAGAGGACCTGAGAGAGAAGTGGCTGGACTTTATTTACGATGGAAACGTCCCCTCCACAGTGGGGAAACACTTGTGCGTGTGTGCAGACCACTTCACCCCGGACTGCTTCGTCAACTTCGGGCAGTACAGTTCAGGAATGGCCTCCAAACTCCTCCTGGAGGACGGGGCTGTCCCGACTGTCCGTGCCAGATCAAACGACGAAGAAAATGTAAGCATTTCAAAATGCAAGTATACCAGTATGTTTGTGTTTCTTTTGACGTGTAGCACAAGCTAACAACGTTAGCAACATTAGCTGCTGGCCTGACTTCAGACTTGGTTCATTGAGGTGGCCGGGTTAGCCTCATACAAAGTTATACATGTATGTGTTGTTTCATTCACTTAGTATTTGGTTTGCATGTTTTGAAATGCTCATCGTCCGTCTCTACATTTTGCTTTGTGTTTGTGCTGCAGGTCTCTCAGCGCTACAACGAGCAGAGGCCTAGGGATACACCACGAAGCGAGCAAATCCTACCCAGCTTTCCTCTGAGTAATCTGGCTCCACAAAGCCTGAATCTGACGGGACCACGAAGCGAGCTCATCATATCCAGCCTTCCTCTGAGTAATCTGGCTCCTCAAAGCCTGAATCTGACGGGGCCACGAAGCGAGTTCATCATATCCAGCCTTCCTTTGAGGAATCTGGCTCCACATAGCCTGAATATATCTGGACCACGAAGCGAGCTCTTCATTTCCAGCCTTCCTCTGAGTAATCTGGCTCCACAAAGCCTGAATATATCGGGTACAACAAACGAGGTAATGAACTGTCTCTGTTAACTCACGCTTTCTGATTTCTTTCTTTCTTAAGGCCCTGACACGCCAAACAGACGGCAACAAACTAGTGGCGACGAAGGCCCCCTGTTGTCTTGGCGAAAAAAGTTGCACTAGAACACACTGCAAAGGCTACAGCCGACGGCCAACAACCACGTACATTCTGCGCATACGTGGGGCGGCGGTAGTCCGTTGTTATGATACGAGAAGACAATTTTCACACCGTTGTCGCGCACCATTCGTATTATAGGTAGCTTACTAAGCGAGCATAATGTCTGATTAAAAAGTTGAAAATGCCGCTGGTGTTGTGAGCCAGAAGAGGCGGAGGCGACAAATTGGGAGAAACCGCTCTAATGGGTGAAAGCATGGATACTACAGCGGCATGCTCAAGGGGCTTTCCCGAACCTGTGTCGAGAGCTGGAGATAAATGAAACCTCCGAACAGCCAATCAGAGAGATTCCTCTCACCGACCGCCGAGGCCGATTCAACATGTCAAATCGGTGAAAAAAAGGCAGACGGGGGCCGGACACACTGCAAAAACTAGGACAGTGACCGCTCACAGACGGCCCAACTAGGACCGACGGCCGACGATCCCCTTAGTGTGTCAGGACCTTAAGGGTCCGTCTTCAGAGAAGCAGCGTTTTTATATTCTACATGGCGATGGAAACAGTGCTGTTTTCAAGAGTTTGCACTCTAGAACCCTTTTGGAAAAACTTTCCGTTTTCAGGCACCCACAACGTAACAAAAGGTTACTGTTTGTAGTGTAAACCGGCGCCTTACTCCGAACTGACTGTGGTCTGTGATGAAGGGCTGCCTCATCTCAGTGTAGGGATATAGAAACTGAATTGCAAATATGAACTCAAATGAATCTCTTACTAATTGGAGTCATAGCTGCATGATGTATTCATTGTTTAATTTCTTTCTCCGACACATTACAAGGCATTACAACATATTACTGCTCTTGTTATTTAGGCAAGCCCACTGGAACTGGAGACCGCCTGTCTCGACGTGGCCTGCCAGACTGACCCACCAAAGGGGTGTTCAGTTGGCACACAACTTGCCAAGACGACGCTCCAGCCTCACTTCAGGAGCAAAAGTAATGCTGACGTACATTTTCAGATGTGATGTCATTCATTATGTTTATAAGTTTGGAGCAGTAAATAATGACTAATACCTCTGCCTTCTCTTTGATCAAAGGCACGCAGAGCTCGGTGCCCAGAAGAGACATTGGTGTTGGCACGTCGACTGCGATAAAGAGACCACTTAAGAGAACACGCTTAGAAGAGTGCAGCCCTCTCACAAGTGATGCTGCTGACTCGGTCACAGACTTGAGTGGGTCGGCTGATGTAACGTAAGTAACTTGGTACTAATCTTTGTTTTCATTTGTCAACTTCTTTTGGTTCTATGATTATGATAGTTAGTGTTTCTTTCTTGTTTCTCATTCTAACAGGTCTGAGCCGTCTGGCCCGGTTAATAAGACTACTTTTACTATCTGTGAAAAATACCTTCTGGAGATCTTTAAGGAGTGCCCTGTGTGTCAGGCGGTCTGCGATGTACAGCAAAGAAGGATGGGCATATTTTTATCTGTAGATCAGCAGTGCCAAAACTGTGGATTTGAGAGAAAATGGAGTAGCCATCCGATTGTTGGAGGCACTCCTGCTGGAAACCTTCAGCTGTCCGCTGCTGCCAATGCCTCTCTAAAAACTGAAGAGGTAATGGATAAAGAGTTGTAGTAAAAGTAAATCCAAATCAAGTAAAAAAATAGAAATATTGCTTGTTATGTTGCCAGGTTTTATAAATAGTCAGAAAGGAAAGATGGATACTGTCCAGAAGGATTACAAAAAATAATATTGTCAAGAAGTTGATGCTCATCCTGTATCTTTTTTTCTGCTCTCAGGTCTTCCAGGACTCTTCCAGGGCCAGAGAGGGGGGCGAAGTGGACCTCCATCCTCAACCGCACCCATGAAGATCCCACTTCCCCCCCTGTCTGCATCCACAATGAACCTGAAGGGACAAAAGTAAATTGTTGTAACTAAATTTGCAACTACATTGTGACCTCTCACCCCTTCCCATATATTTTTCTTCACGTTTGTTTCCTCTGAGTGTATGGTAAAAAATGTTTTCTTATTACAGGACCAGCAGCCTTCAGGAGACTGGAGAAAGTTGTAGCTAACAAGGAGGTTCTAAAAGATGAAGCAAAACTGAGCCAACACCATCAGACGTCTTCGCTGGAGGTCTTTAACAGCGTCATTCTGCGGTCTACACCAAAATGTCGTCTTCCCTTTTCTTGGGATGTTGTGCAGGTACTAATGAACTTAGTTTCAAACATCTCAGTTTATATGTATATCCAAGTGTTCAACAACATTTCTGAACATATAGTTTGTCTCTCAAAGACTCTTCCTGGCAGCCCTTCACTTCAATGAGAACTCAGGCCGTCCCCGAGCGACAACATCAGCCGGGGACCTGCGATACAGACTGAACTTCCCTGAAGTCGACGACAGGACATTGCACAGCGAAGCCAATAAAAACGGAAGCAACCTTCTGTAAGTATAACAAGGTGCATTAAAGTAAAGTTAAACAGACCTTATAATGACAACAATATAAATAGCAACAAGACGGTTATTGGAGGGAGTATTTTCTCACATTTTTAAACACACATACAGCACCCCCAAATTGTACGCTCACAAATGTCATTGTTTATGTTCTGCACCATGGTACCATGGTTTGTCTGCTGTGTATGCCTGTACAAAAAAAGTAAAAAAAACACAAAAAAAGCAACAAGAAACAAATGAGCAACAGCAAAAGAGGACACTTTCACATAGTAAATTTAATAATCTGCTTTTCTGTATCCCAGATTACGTAGACGAGCTCCTAGACCTCTTCTTTTGGAAAGTCCTCCAGGATCCTGCTCCATATGTGAATGAGGCGATGGAAATCCCCCTCTCAGAGGATCTGTCCAGCACAGTTTGACAGACCTAAGAAGCGGCAGGTGATTGCCAGCTATGGGTGTCGAGGTTCAGTTAAGGGCAGGTCTGAACCTCACAAATTGTCCGTTGGTGTCAGGACACTCGGTCCATATCTAAAGGACTACGCAGGCAGGCGGGCGGCACTTCTCTGATTCTCCAGCCCAAAAGGCCCCGATACCAGCTCATGAAGCTTCTGTAGGCCAAGCACCTATAACGGCTGAATAAACTGTATTTATTTCATATTTGGTGTTTTATTACTTTGTTTTAAAAGCTGTGTGCATCCAACAATAAAAGTTGTGTGTATAAATACAGTTTGGTGTCATTTAAGTGTTTCTTTTGCAACATTTTACAGTGATAAAGATGAAGGCAGAGTATGCAGTATTAGCGGGAACTGTAGTCCTTTGTGATTTCATAGTCACAGTCATAGTTGTACTGAAATAAAAACTGAACATTTTTTACCATGAACAACTTATTTGTGTATCCCCTCGGCCGTAGAGGCTCTTTACCTGTTTAATTCAAACACATTCAAACACTGTTCTAGGTCTGGATGATCCAGCATGCACACAGGAGAATTAGATTTGATGTAAAACAAAAATGTGATTAGATTTATAAAATGTTTGCACATGTTAAGATAAAAAACTATTAGCAACCTCTATTAGAAAAAATCATGTCCATAAGGCCAAAGTTCTTAGCTCCACTTCCTCGTCTTTTGTATTAGTTACCAACCAATTATCTTTGTCAATTATCTCAGAACTTTTTTTTTCGAAACAGGTGTCAACGGAATATTTTATGACAATTTTCCTTGTACTTTGTGTTTTTGTTCGCAGGTATGCCTGATTGTACATTTTTATAATCCAATATTCTAACCCAATCCAAAAGTGAATCAAAAAACGAACGAAGACCGTCAGATTTTGTGTTTTCAGATTCAGACATAGGCAACCCACAAACCAAGGACTGGGTTGGCCTTGGTTCTCATTTTGCGGGTTGGTACATCCTCAAGACACCCAAAAATACTGAGAAAATATTGAAATGTCCATGTCCCTTTTTGAAGTTACAATCTACAACACCTGAACCGATCTTTTAACGCTTGACGCAGATAGTGATGTGACAGAAATCTCAAGAACAGCTATTAAATGGACCTCCTGGTTGATCATTAATGAAGTCAAACATTATTTAATAATACATTTTCGTCCTAAACTAAGATGATGGAGTTGCAGGAAACTGAAACAAGGTTTAGAAACATCTCCTGATCAGAACTGAAAATGCAGCTTTGAAGGTGCACTATGCTTTGTAGATTTTGTAGTGAGATTTGTTAGAGAAAGTGAAACAATTCTGTTATATTTTCTGAACTAAATACACAAACTTTATTCAAAGAAAAAAAAAGGGTCCCTGGGACACTTGAGATAAAAAGCTACCAGGAGAGTTACGGTTTCACTGTTGTTGGCCCAACACCAACTTCTTGTGTAGCATTTTATCTTCAAACAGTGATCCAGGGACCAAATTTTCCTCTGAGGACAGTTTGTGTATAGAGTTATTAACACACCACAGAATTTGTAAATGTGTCCAACTTTCACATGTCTCTACCAAAACTTCATAGTGCACCTTTAAGTATATAAATTACCACATAGGCCTACAAGGAATAGATTACCAACAACTCCCAAGTTTCTTTTGGGTAATTCAACAAAAAATCTAAAAGTCTAACCACTACTGCACAAGTGTGAAAGAGGAAAACTGAGTCCTGCATGGTTCATCAGACACCCTTATTTACACTGGAGCAGCAGCTACTTGATTTCCAGTGTAGCATCAAACAGAGGGTTTCTGGGGTGAATTACTGCTTGCACATGGCCCCCTCTCTTCGGCATCCCCTTCGATAGCTCAGTTGGTAGAGCGGAGGACTGTAGTGTTCAATGTAAGACATCCTTAGGTCGCTGGTTCAAATCCGGCTCGAAGGAATATCTTTTTTTAAAATCACGACATAAGCCTCGGAAAACTTTAGCTGCCGCGAAGACACATTAGCCGAGCAAGCGGTATCATGCTAGCCAGCTACTTATAAGCTAATTAGCTTTGACTACGTTGTTTACCCAAAGCTAGTAAAACATATATTTTCTAATTTATTTTCCGAGTGTTATTAGAAGCGAAACATCATAATGATGTACAACATTATGGATGAGCATGTCGTTTAGTTTGTTTTTCTACACTAAAACAGTCATTAGTTGAAATGATTCTCATTGAAAGGTAACATAATTTGACATAACACCGGTCCCCTCCTCTTTATGTTGATTCCTCCCTCACGTCTCATCAATTAGAATTATACATGTTTTATTTTATTTTAAATGTTTTCATAAGCGTTTAGATTGTAATGGTAATAATGCTTCTACAATACAGGTGCTGTTACTAATAATTCTTCACTTTAAATGGTTAATTTGTAGGTTTTTCTCGAGTAGCGAACACTGCGGTCAACCATCACAACTTAATGCTGGAAGTTACATTCCGGTCTGGTTCGCTACATTCTTGTATTTATATAGTGACGTCATACACAGTGGTGCATCACGGGGGATTAGCTCAAATGGTAGAGCGCTCGCTTAGCATGCGAGAGGTAGCGGGATCGATGCCCGCATCCTCCAAATCTTTCCTTTTCTGAGAAGAGGAAATCACCTTGTTCCCGCTCTTAACTAACGAACTAACACTCATCATCGTTCTGACATCATTTTTAAAATCCACAAACCACCATCACGCCCAGGTGAGGTGATCACCTTCCAGAGGGTAAGTTTTTAACTTAAAATGGGTTAAAGGCTTGACAAAGTATATGAAAGCAGAAAAAGTAACCCTTTAACTACAATTTTTTTTTCTTTATGTAAATATTTATTATGTTATTTTTATTGCTTTGGTATTTTTGTAGTCAGACACAATATAATTGTGTATAATTGGATTTGGGGGGGGTAAGGGGATGGAGAAGTTAGATATCCTGGACTAAAGGGTCCCCCTAGTGGGGTGCTCTGGTATGAGGGACAGAAAATGACATTGTTGAAATGAATAAATAAATGCAGGAATAAATAAATAATCATAATGTGTAATTGGAATTATTTCCTATATGTTTTAATGTATTTATTTCTGCATTTCTGTATTTATTTTGGTATGTTTACATTAATATATTTATTTCTACCAAAGTCATTTTTCACTACCCAGAGTCTTGGGTCTCTTATGGCTGTTTCCGGGTGATACTGACTCGTGGCCCCTTCGATAGCTCAGTTGGTAGAGCGGAGGACTGTAGTGTGAAATGTGAGACATCCTTAGGTCGCTGGTTCAAATCCGGCTCGAAGGAGTGATTTTTCTTGGTTAAACGTATGGACTTGTATAATGTTTACATTCTACGGTAAAACGTCACCGACGTACAAGTAACATTAGCTTAGCTGATCGAGTGATTAAGCTAATCAACATTTTCTAGTAGTTTCCTTTGCAAAGTGGACGGAGGCATCACTAGACGGTAAGTTCAAGGGTTGATTAAAAGCAAATTCTTGTGTGTATATGAAATATACCGTAAATAGCGTCGTCCAAACACCCATAGAATGTGGTTAACTGTTTGCTAGCTAAATCTAGGATGAAGTTCTGTTTCTTCACGGGTAACATTAATTGGCATAACACCTCTTCTACCTTTGGCTGGTTCTTCCATCAGTAACTTACATCTTTCCTTTGACCTCACATTTTTATTTGCCCCTCAGAACCATGTCGCGGGTTATTGCTTTAATTCACTAGCCAAAATTGCAACTCCACCAGAACTTAAAGGACTTCTATCAATTTGTGGAGTACAGAAGAAAGCGGAGACCTACGATTTTGTAGTTTAGATAGTGACGTCATGAAGTCACGGTGCATCATGGGGGATTAGCTCAAATGGTAGAGCGCTCGCTTAGCATGCGAGAGGTAGCGGGATCGATGCCCGCATCCTCCAATGAATCTTTTCTTTTTCAATCGACAACATGAGTAAGAAACACCTTTTATATCAGTAAGACTGGAGTTTGTGTGTTCTTTTACAACCGGTGCACATGCGGGTTGATGTATCGGTGACTTGTTACTGTGACTTACACACATTGTGAATACCAAAATGCCATTATGTGCTGCTATAATCAACATATCCTCCCCTACATATTCAATAGCAGTAGTGGTCGAAATGAAATAACTGTCTGCTGTCTGTGAAATCCAAGTTCGAAAATTATCGCATTGATCAAACCAAAAAACAAAATACTCTTGAGTTTCCTTTCGAAATGTGACGTCATCCCGTCTAAACTACACGGGGGATTAGCTCAAATGGTAGAGCGCTCGCTTAGCATGCGAGAGGTAGCGGGATCGATGCCCGCATCCTCCAAATTATTCCTTGTTTTCTTCTTAAGAAAGACAGCAAAGAATCACAGCAGTGAGCAAATTCAATTTAAGAGGTTCTCAAAGTGCAACACCCTCACTATACTATTAGTTTTGTCCTAGATAGCTGGCAGGAGTAACCCAAGCCCAAAAGGTTAATTTTAGCAGATATAAACAATAACGAAATCCCTAAAAACTCACCTCTTCAACATCGCCTACAACCACCAACTCCCATCCTCCATGTTTGTTTTTTTTGTGGTTTTTCCTTGTTAAAGTGTCTTTGAGTATCTAAAAAAGCTCATATTTAAAACACTCATATCTTGGAGAGGACGCAGTAAGTTTGAGACTTCATGTATTTGGGATAGAATTAGTGACTTTGTGTTGAAACACCGGTCCTGAAACTGTAGACTTGAGAACGATTATTGGTGCAATGCAGTCTGATTTAAATTCAAACTTTTTCTGCGTAGGTCAGGAAAGTGTTTTGGTTACTTAAAGACAAACAAATAATGGAGGGACCGTATAAAAACTTTGTTTATTAATTTATTCCTAAGTCAGTTTTCTATCCTTTTTCTTTTTTTAGGGTTGTACAAGAGCCAGACGTATTATAAAGTGAAACTGTGACAACATGTTATTTTAATGTACTTAGAGAAGGAAAATAAAGATATCTAGATATATCAATTTAATGCTGGCATCTAGTACACCTAACTACTGATTCAGAGAAGAGGTTTTTATTGGGCAGATGAAGTCTCCTGATGTACAAACTCTTACTTGTTTTCATTGTCAAACATGAGAGAAAATGTTCAGGCATTGTGAGAGTCTTATACCAAAAGATGACCTGTATCAGAATTGGCAATCACCTAAATTGTTATTACAAACATTGGCACCGGCATCGGCTTGCTTTTCCCAATCGGTGCATCTCTAATTTGAATCACTGTGGCTTACCTTTGTGCTCGAACACATGCAGCAGGATCAGAAGCAGATATCAACACACAGAAAGTCAGAGAGCCCTGCTGAAAACGTGTGATAAACTACAGTACATATAGATGAATACATTTTCACCTGAGAAAAACAAAAATAGAGGAAATTGTTGTTTTTAATTCCAAATGGCAGCACAGGTAGTCGTTCTAACAAAGCTACATATGAGATGCAGATGGTACAAACATTTGGCCTCAAATATCTCTCTTCCCTCTCAAAGCCGCTCATTATCAAACCCTCTGAAACGACTGATTCCCAACGCGAAGAGTTGCCAAAGTATTCATAACACCTGCTGCTACACATTTCAGGATCGTACTAAGTCATGAAACAAAAGTTTGAAACGTTGAACAGAAAAACATCTTGGGTCAACTAAATCTCAGAGATATCCTCTTTAACAGTGAATGTGATAAAGTGAACTTTTCATAATACATGTTTGCTTTTTAATGTAAAGCACCTCACTGACCTTTACTCCTTACACACTGTATGCTGTGAGGAGAGAGGTCACGTCATGTCTAACAAACAGACATTGTGGCAGCCAGTTTCATGAAAGAAAAGTTCACCAATCGATAATTAACAGGTGAAAGTTATAGTTTTAACACCTAGACAAAGGGGAAGTAGAGCCACTGCTGCAATTTAAAACTTAGAGAAACCTACGAGAAAGTTTTGTTTTTTTCTTCCAAATATTGTGTTGAAAAGTTTTTTATTTTAAACCTTGAAAATGTGAGTTTCTTAACTTCTGCCCAGAATCTCCTGAATGATTTAGTACAAATAGCTGAGAGTAAATCTGCAGGTCTAATCTGATGCTGTTGTTCTCGGCATTAGACGAGTGAAATCACTAACATCCATCTTTCGACCTATCAGGGAGCTCTGAAGTCCGGATGGGAAGTGGACTCAATGAATGAAGTTTTTTTTTCAGTTTCAGTTTTTACCCCTCTTCTTGGATTCACTGTTGTCTTGTCGTAAATGTACTGTCACTTCTTCGGGTTTGAAACAGTTTGTTAAACCATATGGACGCCACTTTGGGCTTTAAGAATAAAACAAAAAGAGTTTTTTTGAGAACCAGCACCGTGTCTATAATCCTTCAGGGCACCACTTTATGACTGGAACAGATTTATGGCACTGTTGAAAATAATATAAGGGTTTGTCCACATAAGTAACTTTAACTGAGTTTAATTCATACATTGAATTATATGGAATTAAATCTGACATGCAGAGAAATGAGCACATGAAGAAAGGGAACAGAGGGTTATTAAACCTACACTAGTTTTAACACACATCAACATCTGTCGCACACTATTTCTTAGTGCCCCCCCCCACGTATGAATCCTCAGCATTCTTGTCGTCCTGTGTTTAATCTGCAGTGTGATCCCTTCATGAGGAGGCCAGCCAGCTAGGTTTGGATTGGACACAAAGTCTGAGCCAATCAGCACGAGAACAGGTCCCAGCGCTGTCCCTCACTGGCTGGCTTTCTGCTCCAAAGTGTCCAATAGCGAAAAGGTATCCATTTGTCTTTATTTTTCCCTCAATGTCTGTGCAGAGTTGCAGCAAGCGAAAGCAGCAGGGGAGAATCGTGGCAGCAAGTCGGAGGGGTGGAGGAGGATCTGGTCTGCTTGCTGCCCCGACTGTCACCACTTACATGAAATCGTCTGAATCATAGCCATCCTGCAAACCACATACAAGAAGGGAGCGAGAGTTAATTTTCTACAATTCATTTAGCAGACGCTTTCATCCAAAGTGACGCACATTAGAGAGTAAGAACAACACAAGCAAGGATCTAGAGAGGAGGAGACAACGTCAGGAAGTGCAAACAAACAGCTTTAAGTCTGATAGGACACACAGGTGCTGACAGGAAGTGAGCAGAGGCAAAGCACAACGTTGACAGCTGTTCTTGAGAGTTCTTATTAGCATCAAAACCATCCTAAATATCGTCAACCTCATTTTCAAACAAAAAGTCTTAAAGTTTGTATGAAAACTCTCGCAGCGTGTCATTTGATTCCAAATAACTACATTTGTTGTGAGAACAGAAAGCCCTGAGCTCTCCCAAAAATACCCCGACCACGTCTGTGTGGGAACAACGGAACAAAACCCAAATGATCCAAATGTTTGGATCAGTTCTCACCTCATTAGTCTTCATATTCTCAGATTTCATCAGCGAAGAATAGTTCCTGGAGAGACACCAAAACAAGAACAAACAGATGTCAGTAAAGAGGGTTTAATAAACTCTAAACTTCAGTGCATTTTACAGTAAAGATCGCAGATAATGAGCTCAAGTTATCTTTCACTATGTTGTCTAAAAAAAGGAAAAGCCTCTTGGATAACAGTGTGAACTATTCAATGGTAGAAATAAAGTGTTTTGGACGCACTTTAGCTCCTCCATCTCCCTTCTCCTCTTCTGCTCCTCCTTCTCTTTCCTCTTATGCTCTTGAAGTTGAGCTTTCTTCTCGTTCCTCTCCTCCTGGTCTCTCGACTCTTTCTCCGCCGCCAGGTCAGGGGAACTTTCCACTTTTGTTTTCTCCAGACGGTTCACGATCTCATTGACCTTCTTCTCCACCGCCACAATCTTCACCTGCGAAACAGAAACAACTGTGAACTGTTTCTTACCTGATGAGAACAGACTCAAGATGTAGAGAACAAACAGTCTGACACTGTTTTCTTTCTTCCAGAGCTTCAGTCACTGACCTCTTTCTGTCTATGGAAGCCGATCTGTCCCACGTCCATGTCGCCGGTCTTTTTCAGATTTGCCCACGGTGTGTAAACCACGTTAATGTTGTTCATCTTACAGCCTGCCAGGTGACAAAGAAAGCAGCAGATTGTTAAACGGATGAACATTTGAAAATCTGTGATGATCAAGTCTCTGGTCTTAACCCAGTCTTGTTGTTGTTTTTGTTTACCTTGGATACTGTTGTTCTTCACCAGCTGTGCACAGTCGATCAGCACCTCTGGAGGGATATCATTTATCGTATGACCCTGGAACAAACCCACACACAGGTCAATCAGGATGATCTCGATGTGTCAGTATCCGTCTTACGTCTCCAAAGTGAGAATTGTATAGTTTGGAAAAAAGTGATTTGACTTTATTCTATTTTAGGCAACCTTTCTTTGCATTTACCCCTCATCCAATTTAGGCCCCGTGTCCACCTAGTGTTTTTTTTTCTGAGTGCAAGCGTCTTTTAAAATTGTTTTCAGTGGGTAGAGAGCGTTGGCAGCAGCAGGCGGTCGCCTGGAGAAAAAGCGCAGCGCCCAGCTTCTTTTTTCCAAGCGCTCCCCCTTTTTTTGTGCGGCCGTTCTGAGCTCTTGAGTTGAAAATCTTTCAACTTTTCAGAAAGGCGCTGTTGACGTCACAGTGTTTTTCTGCCTGGAAAAAACACTAGGTGGACACATGGCCTTAGATTTTATTCTACACCTAATGTTTTGTATATGATGTTGATTTGATCCTCTTTTGTTTATCTAATGTTTTGTACTCCAGGAACCCTGTAAAATCAGAACTGACCACATGATGGTGAACTTACATTTCAATTATTTAGGTCTAACTTCTTACCTTTGGCAGTCTGAGATAAACGTGGGCAGAGGAGAGTTTATCCACATGAAACCTGGAGCAAAAAAGCAAGAGATGGTTAGATAATATTCAGATTCATATTGCTGTTAACTGTGCTAGCTTTTAATGTAGTTCAAGATAGAAAACTAAATCTGTCAAAGACCTTAAATGTAAACAACAAACAGATTTTTGAAGGTAGTGCTTGGCGATAAATTGTATTCGAAGTCTACGAGGAGTTAAATAAATTAAATCTAGTTATCCTCTTTATTGACTCTGTAACTCCCCTTGTGCTCCTATAGTTCACATCCTCCCTCCTCGTTCACTTCCTTGTTTACTTCCTACAGAGTGGCTGGATAACCCCATATGTGCCACCCAGCTACAATTATTTAGCTAAAGTTGCTCTGCCTCATCTGTACTTCTTTTGTACCCTGAAACTGCATAGTGTGTTTTAAAAAACAAGTTTACAGCTTGAACTTTAACCCCAAGAGATTTCAGGTTACTTTATTAATCCTCGAAGGGAACTTCAGTTTGCTCTGGGTACATTTTATTGACAAGATCAAAGCAAAACTTGTTTTCAGTCATTTTATTTGACATTTATAGCTTTTTCTTTGAAGAGGAAAAAATCGAGTTGATGTGAAGAAGTGTGAGATTTTATTTTGAGGCCATATCTCCCATGAATGTAAAAACAAAACAAGTCTCACCAAATGTCCTCAGGCCATCCGTACTTTATTAGATCCTCGTCTGCAAAAACAATCCCAACAAGTCAAGAGTGTATCAAGTACAACAATCAGAAACAACATCAAATGTATTCATAGTTTGTGTTTCTTTCGAACAATAACAAACTTACTTTCATATTTGTCTTTCCCCATGTAGATAGTGTAGTCAGGGTTCACCACTGAGAGATACAATAAATAAATAAAAACACAATCATTGGTTGAGATATGACTTAAAAGCTGGTGACAAACACATACAAGTCACAGACACGGACACATGATGGGAGAAATCATGCTTTAAAGAGAATTGGCTAACAAGGCTACGAGCTAGCATCGCTGCTAACCCTGAGGCTTTACTCACCGGCACTTGTGAAGTAAAACACCATTTTATGTGTCCTAAAAGTCTCCTCTGAGAGATGAATCGTAAGTTAAAGTGGTTCAAAGCTGACTCGCTTTTTAGGAAACACAACCCAATATGATGAGTTTTGTGCCGACTGATCGTTGCTGCTGTCACTTTTCGCATGTACAGGTTTGACCCCGGAAGTTGTTGGCTCGCTGTGTGAAGCTACAGAGAGTTAGCACGTGGCAAACAGGAAGTCGACATTTATTTATTATATTTATATTTACAGTCTGTGATTAAAGCTTGACATCCAAAACTAAAATATAGAGCTTGGGCTGGTGCTCTTATTGGATGTGAATAACTCTGAGTGCTTCTGGTAGATGTTTACACAGTTATCAAATACAACATTAAAAGTTGCATTGACATAATCTTCCATGATCACTTCGTCATTGTTGTTAAATGAGTAACATTAACATTTAAGATTGCCATTGCTGCAAGTAGAGGCAGCAATGTCATGTCAAAACTGTAGATGAGGGAACAATGTATTAGAACCAGACCATTTAATCGGCCTGCTAATAAAATTGGACGATGTTAGCATATCCAGTGACAATCGGTATCGGCTAATTTTATCGCAGACATGCGCAGATATTACTACTACTATTACTATTTCTTTTGAGTATCGTTGGATTACACTTGCAGTTGTCTTTCTGGCTGTCACCAGCAGAGTGTGCTATACGGATTACAACCAAGCGGGCAACCTCCGGTCTTGAAAAATGAAGCCAATGCTGAAGTGCAAAATCTTGCAGTTCGTCAAGTGTCCACTTGAGGCTGGCTCCAGGAACACCTGAAGTTATATACACACCACAGCCAAAAAGCTGTTTTTAGCCTCTGTTTAAATTTTATGAACGATACGTGTTATCCATAGTTAGGCGCGTAGCTAATATGATTAACAGGTGGGCGCGATCTAACCGTTTCTCATAAGGCTTAAAACCCGCCTCAGCTCCAGCTCTCGGCCTGTCGTTAGGTTGACTGAAAGTTAGGCTGAGACAGCATTTTCAGCATGGCAGCTGCTGCAGATGAGCCTCCGGAGCCCCCTGCCGTAGCAGATGGCTGATGTCACTCAGGCTTCATCCATTAATATTTACAGTCTATGATTACAACAAGCATAATCACTCTCCAGAGTGTCAAGCGGTGACGGACATACGTGTCCAGTTACTTTCCAGTTGAGTGTTCAACGCAAAACATGTGTTTATCTATATCTATGTATCTCAACAGATCGAACATAGAAAGATATCGGACGATATATCAGTATCAGATTTTTCTCTCCACAATATTAATATAGTATCGGCCCAATAAAATCCCCAAACGGTCTTTTCTACAATGCAATGTGTTCACAAGATGCAGCAACTCCCCTAGCAATAAAATGTGTTTTTAAAATGCATTTAGGAAAAGATAATAAAAAGGAAGAATCACAAATTTATAACTACGGCTTGAAAATAATAATGCATTATATGTACACGTGTTGTGTTTTTTGTTTCCTCGCTTATACTCTTGATTTGTAATTTCTATAAAATTACAAAATCCAGAACAGATATTTTATTTTGAAGGGAATATCCGGAACTCCCTGTATGCTTAACCTGCGGTACCTTGATGGAGAAAATGAAGTGTTTCCTCTTCCGGGTCTTTCTGGTTGTGCAATTTTTTTTAAGGACTGGCGCGCGCTGTTCAAAACACACAGAAGAGAATCGCGCGCTGAAGAGACATCAGACCCGCGAGCGTGTCAAACTTTACAACATTATTTATCGTGTTATGTAGCACGGTAAGAGACTTTATACGTGTTTTATTGTGGTGTTCTTGGTGTTGAATACGTCACCTTTGAGTAGTTTGTTTTTCAGCAGTCACATTTGAATAACTAAGGCATCCCGCCAATTATCCATTCATCTCTACTTCAGCTAAGAGTTCACCTTTCATGAGCTGAAACCTGACGCTAAGCTAATGTCAATGTCCGCACAATTAACATTTCTAAGACGGCGTGATGATAGTCTTTGCTCTTTTAGGTGTTACGATTTATTTAGAGTATAGTGTAATGTCTATATCCATCCTAGCATCGACGTCTTATCTGTGTCGCAGTGTCTTTGCCACCTTAAAAACCCTCTGCAGCAGGACAGCTGTTATTCAATCTTGTTTATTCGTCAAAAGTGAGGATTGAGAGTTGTTTCGTGATATTTCCGCAGCATCAATTAAATAACAGCTGATTTAATTGTTATGAAATCATTGGGTTGCCTTGAGTTCATAAAAACATCAAACAGTGACATTGCAATATATTTAGTTTCTGTGATATATGCGACTTTCTGTCGGCTTAAATACAGGAAAGTAATATTTGAATCTTAAAGTCATGATTTAATTACAGTATAACATAAACTAGAAGCCCAGTCCCTTTGACTAGCCTGGCGTTGCTGCAGGATTTGGGTCTCAATTAAAGTCCTCTTAAGCTTGCATTTAGTGTTGCTTAGTTTGCAGATGGAACATATTCATAAGGGGGTCTCCTCTCTCCCACAGTGCAGCAGGTTGGTATGGGTGGGCTGTCTTACAAAGCTAGATTAAATAACTGATTTGTACTCATTTACACTTTAATAGTGTCTCATATTTGTGCACAAGTTCTGTTTTAAAATGAAGGCCTGTCTCGTGTTGACTCCGGTCTCAAATAAAGGCAGGGTCATTTTATAAAAGCTCGGGCTGTTAAGTTTTGAGTATCTTGAACTGAAGACTAGTTTTGGGATGAGGATAATATTGCAAATGATGCAGCCGTGCTGAGTTTAATAAAACTTGATCAAAGTGTGTTTTTGAGTTGTTTTCATTTAGTGATCATTTTAACTTTATTATAAAACGTCTTAGTAAATTACTTAAATAGAAGCATCTCTATAATTTTGTCTTGCTTTCTTTTTTTGTAGAAAAGTTTGATATAGAAGCTGATATTTTGCACATTCTTGTATTTCTATGTTCATCAGGAAGATCTAATCAGCTAATTTCTTATTCTCGGTGTGTAGGTGAATTTTGTGACAAGATGCCAACTGCTACCAGGAAGAGAAAGCTCCCCTCTGTGGACTCTGACAGGTGAGATGTGAACGCACTTCATCTAATGTAATAGTTTGAATTATTTATAAGTAACATATAGGTTGAAAGGAAGTGATAGTTTTGGTATATGCAAACACATGTCCACTGGAAAGATTGTAGAAAACATCCAATTAACCAAAGCTGGGATTAAATGAACAGAATTATGTTTGACCTTTTCTTTAATCAGATAGTTTGTGATTAGGGTTCAAAAAAAGATCCTGACACACTTGGTAAAGTTGCACCAGCTCCTCTTGTGTGTCGTCTTTGTTAGTAAGATCACTTTTCTTTTTTTGTTGGTGCCAAACTTCTGGTAATATGTTCAAACTTGTACAGAGAACTGTTCAATTACCACAAACGTGTGCATCAACTAAATCCCATTATGTAATTTTATTCAAACTTTAATGGATTTTCCAACTGGGGAAACTTAACCTTTGAACTTTATTCTCAGTCATTCATCAGAGAAAGGGCAGAGGGAGGAGAGATCCCTCAGAAAGAAGCCAGCAAGGCGTCTGGACAAGGAGAACTGTGCTTCGCCACAGAAGTCCCCAGGTAGACCAGCAGGTAGGCGGTTGTAATTTTGGTCAGAAGATTTGGTCGTTGTTTTTCTGAGCATGTTTCCTTTTAACCTTTAAGAGATGCATTGCTGGCATGCTGTAAATGACTCTTCATCCTCCCTTTCTCTTAAACATTATGTATAATTTTCATCTGTCTTCCTTTCATTTCTTTTCAGGCTCTCCCGCCAAATCACCCCGTAAATCCCCATTTAAGAAAACGGTGGTAACAAGCTCCTTTTACGGCAAACAGAAGTCAATCTACCTCACTCCGCTGGAGAGGAAGGCAGTTAAGGAGTCTCTGCCTTCTCCTCCTCCGACGCCTCCTTCTCCTCCATCTCAGGAGAAAAAGAAGAGAAGGAAGAATGTTAAAGGAGGCAGCAAGCCGAGAAAGATGGCTGCAGGATCCAGTAATGCAGGGAAGAAGGGCGTCAAAAGCTATGCGACAACCACAAAGACAGTCAAGCTGCCTGCGATTAGCAGCAGGTTTGTTTCCACATGAGTCACCGTCCAGTCACAGCTGCTTTGTTGCTTTTTCAAACTAGAGATTAGATTCCTTGAGTTTCTAGGTTGCCATTTATGTTTATTTTCTTCAATTGTTGCATTAATTCATTCAACAGTGTCCCTGCTAAACCAGCATCAACAACCACCACCACTGTTCCAGCCAGCAGCTCGACACACCCAGAGTCCAAGAAATCCATCACCATCACTTTCAGCAGCCTGAAGCCCAAGCCCAAACCCAAGATCTTTGTTGGAGCTGCTTTCTTTGGTACAGGGAAGAAACCCACATCCATGTACAAGAAATCTGCACCCAAGTCCTCCAACAGGTTAGCGTCAGTCCCGATGAAAAGCAAAGCTGTCCCGTCACAGACCAAGAGTGATAAACCACAGCTTCAGCAGCCTGCAGCGATGACAAACCAACAGCAGAAACTTCCTGCAGAGGTGAGGGACACTAAGTCTCTTGACTGGCTCCGTCCTGGTAGTAGCCGGAGACAAAGCATCATGTTTTGTGGTTTTCCAAAGGCCTGTCTGTCTTGACTTTTTATCAGAGGGAAGCCTTGAAGGGATTTCTCTAGGATTGTCAGAAACATCCAGTTTAAAGGGTTCCTCAGTTGAACATAATATCTATTTAATGATTTAAAGTTAGTCACATTGGACCTTCAGATGGGGATGCTTGAATTTGAGCTGTTGCTGTTTGTCAGCTAGAAGGTGTCTGTAAGTCTGTTGCTTTTGTAGCTCTTTGACAGATTCTTTTTCAAAGGTAAATGAAGTCGACTTTAATGTGAAGATGAACTTATTTTGTTCTGGTCGCTCGCCTGCAGGCTGCTGTCCAGCCAGTTGAGACAGAAGAGAACCAGCCGAGCACCAAGCAGAGATCAAAATTTGATCCGACAGACTGGATGGACTCCACAAACGAAGAGCCTGAAACTCTACAGCCATCAAGGTGCTTTACTGAAGAAGATCAGCTTACCCCAAATAATCCATACCAATGTAATGGCATATGAATAGTTCTCAGTGGTTGATGACTTTCATCTTCTTCCTGCAGATTTCCCAAAACGCTTACCAAGGAGATGTCAATTGTGTTGACCCCAACAGCGAGTCCTGCATCCAAAGACTCACCCGTCAGTCCTGAGGTACAGCAGGAGCACACAAACATGTTCACGGTTGTACTGTAGTTATCTGAGCTCCGTCATAGATTAAAAACATGTTCAGTGTACTACTTCATCATTACTGGACGTATGTGGCTGCATCATAGTAGAATTATTGTTAAATGAAATGTCCTTCTAGGTCGACGGTGGCTCTGAGCCCATGTTAGACCTGAGCGACATAAGTCCTTGTGCTGCCAGCCCACCCAAAGGTATGCATACAAACATATTTAAGCTGAACAGCTGTTTTTCCTTCTAGCATTGGTATGCTTTAGATTTAAGAGGCACAATTATCCAGTCCTCCTTCATCATGATGTTGACGTTCTGAATTATCACTTTTGTTCCTTAAAGCTTTAAGACATTTTGTTTTCTCCACAGAATCAGCACAAGTGTATCCCATCTTTGGCTCAAGCTCCAAGAGGTGAGTCGGTCTCATCAACAGTTTGAGAGGTTTCTGAATGGCAAAAAAACAGGATTTTCAGCTCTGTGTTCCCATTATGTGAAGAAGTAACGCTTTAAGATTCTGGCATCAGTAGATGGTGGAAAGACGCGTTTGTTTTTTCTACTTCAGTAACACAATATTTCCAGAAAATACCAGGAATCAGACTTTAAAAACACAATTGTCCTTGTGGTCTGTTACAGTGTGTCCTGCAATCAGGCACAGGTGGGGAAAAAAAAGTATTATTATTAATGTGTGGAAAATGACCACTGGTATTATCTCTGACATGGCAGTCATGGAGGCAGAAGGAATCAAACCCGAAATGTCAGTTTTTGCATTAATTCTACAAAGAATATTTGTTGTTGTCCTTTAGGGCTGCAGCTCTACGAGCACCAGTGTCCTGCAGCACCCCCTCTGGTCCTTTAACGACACTGCAGACAACGTCATCAGCTAAAGAGAGACCTGTTCGCAGGAGGAAGGAGAAGCAGGATGACGACCAGCTCATCATTGTACGTTAATAAGGTTATATTTTTGAGTGTGTTGTAAAGAGCGTTAGGGTTTTAATAGATGGACTATCTTTGCAAAAGCCAGTGGAACCAGAATACATTTCTGAAGGCTGATGCAGATACTGGTACATTTACAACTCACAAGCACGGAGACTAAAGATGGTGCACTGTATGTTTTTATTCTTAGTTAATGTGTCATCTTCCTTTTATTCGATTGGACATTTCTGTATTATTTTTCATGAATCGTTCCTCTGTATTCCCTCTTTAGGACGCAGGCCAGAAGCAGTTTGGAGCGACAACCTGCAGCTCATGTGGGATGGTGTACAGTGCAGACAACCCAGAGGACAATTTCCAACACACCCAGTTCCACCAGCGCTTCCTCGACTCCATCAAATTTGTGGTAAGACTTTCCCCTTCAAATTACAGTAAAAGTACCCCCCCAAAAAAAGGTGCAAGAACCAGTAAAAAATGTGATACAAATACTCAGCACACATACCTGGAATGATGCAGTTTAAATAACAGAAAAAAATCAGTCTGAGTACTACCAAACACTTATTTCAAGTATGCACAAGTATGAATTGAGCATCTTAAATGTAAAGATCTATAACGTGCATTGAGAAAAATAAAGTTCAGGAGATTCTCTGATTCAACAACATTTGAGGTATACAGTACAAGTTAGTTGTGTTCACTGTTTGCTGTCCCTTCCATCTGTTTCCTTTTGCTTCTGAAGTGATGAAGTTGTTTTTATTTGTGGTGCTCTGGTGTTTTCTAGCGATCTGTTACCATGGCTGCTGGCTGAGGTTTGTTTCAAGGGGAGGTGAGTTTGCTCTGAGTAGTTGGCTTGTAACCACAGCTTCTTCTCTCTGTTGTGTTTCCAGGGCTGGAAGAAGGAGCGGGTGGTGGCCGAGTTCTGGGACGGAAAGATCCTCCTTGTAATGCCAGATGATCCCAAATACGCCGTCAAAAAGGTGCGGGACTACACTTGTTGCTAGTTTCCCACAGAGTGTTTTGTGAAACTTGTTGTGTTTTTCCTGCCATCTTTCTCATGATGTGTGTTTTGGGTGCGGTTTCTTTCAGGCTGAGGATGTGCGGCGAGTTGCAGATAGCGAGTTGGGTTTCCAGCAGATGACTCTGAGCAGACCCACACAGGCCAAGACCTACCTGTTCATCAACACAGAGCGCATGGTGGTGGGCTGTCTGGTCGCTGAACCCATACGTCAGGTAGGACCGGAGCTGTGGGTGTATGGTGGAACATACAGTTCAGTTTTACACTCTGGGTATCAGACCCTAAAGACCCTCTTTTACCTCTGGCCCCTTAAAACAACCTATAACGTGTCAAACCTTTAACATCTCATGACCAGGTTTTCACTAAGTCAACAGAATGAGGATAACATGTTGTGTAGCACAATTTTCTTCCTTGTTTGTTTTCCAAACCCAGATATTTGGAGTCCTTAAGGGACACAAAGTCAACAGTGGTTTTACTGTACACAAGACAGATTAAAGGAAGAATGTGCAACTTTTTGATCCAGTAGATGTCACGCTTGAGCACCAGCATGAAACCAAAACAAACTGCTGTTTGGTGACACCTCCCCTTTTCTGAAGCCTCCGCTCTCCTCCAGCGGCACACCTCCAACCCCTCTCCCCTCACGTTCACACGAAGGAGTCATCATAATTAAGCACCATTAAACGCAAGCAGCGTACAAAATTGTCTTTTGCTCAATCTGCAATTGCCTGTGTCCTGCATCGTTGTGTTAGCATGCTAATGTTAGCACACTTTGATAAAAAAAAATAACAGCATCATTTTGTGTATATGCATACCTATGATGTTCAACTGTTTGCTTCATCAGTGACTTGTGTTGATGCTGTTGGTTTTGTTTTTTCATCCCTTCAGGCTTACAGGGTCCTCGAGCAGCCAGATAAACACAAAGACATGACGAAGGACGACTTCATGGAGCGACACAGAGCCTGGTGCTGCTCCACCGTACCAGAACAAGCTCTCTGTGGGATCAGTCGGATCTGGGTGTTCAGCCTGGCAAGACGAAAGGGCATCGCCACCCGCATGCTGGACATCGTCAGGTAAGATGTCAACTCATTGTCATCGTACTTTTGGTAGTGGAATGAGTAAGTATTCTCCGTCCAGCTGTCCTCTCTGATGTTGAGACTGTTTCTTTGTTATTTTGGCTTTGTGTTGATGTCTCAATCAGGACAGAACTGCTCACAGAATATCACATGTTTTCAATGCTTAATTTCCTTTATTTATTTATTTTCTGAAGATTTATTTTTAGGCAGTTTGCCTTTATTTGAGGAAATCAGGAGAGAGAGAGAGAGAGAGAGAGGGGTATGATCTGGGAAAGGAGCTGCAGGTCAGACTTGAACCCAGACTTCCCACTTGGAGGAATGAAGTGCAAAGGAGCCTGTTACCTATCCACTAGGCCACCAGCGCCCCGCTTTCTTTCCTTTTTGTGCAATATTTTTGCAATTGAAAACGCAAAACACCTTATATTTAAATCTCTCTGGCGACATTCATAAATGCAACACAAACGGCAAATCTTTAAATTTACGAGGCCAGAAATCTTCAGATGGAACTGCTTAAATCTAAATTTTATCTTTAAGTTGTTTCCTCTTGTTGAGTAATCACATTTTGTCATTTTTTGTGTATTAGGAGCAGCTACATGTACGGCAGCCATCTTACCAAGGAAGAGATCGCCTTCTCCGACCCGACACCAGACGGAAAACTGTTCGCCACCAAGTACAGCAACACACCGACCTTCCTCGTCTACAACTTCATCGCGTAAAGTTTGACAAGTGGTTAAAAGACGAACGACTGTTTTAACTCTGCCGTCGTGTTCACTGATCCTTCAGGCGATCGTTCAATTGTCTTCCATTTTGCAAAGCAGCAAATGTTCATGTTGACATATTCTGTGTGAATATGTTTGTGTTTTGTATTCTGTGTTCAGGATCAGCTGCAGAGATTTTAAAGGTTCATGTCTCAGTATTTATACTCTGCTCTGCTTCCTTAAGTGTTTTCTATCTAGATGTTTATATTTTGCATGAAACTGCAGTGATGAAAATATTTCACCTTTCTTTGATTCCATTTGAGTCGTCTTGTTTTCTACTTTTTATTTAAATGCTCAGATTGTCTTTGAGCTTTTCTGGATGTTTGAGGAGGAACACTGAGCTGTTGAGAGGAGAACGCCTTCATTGTTTATGGGCTGTCGACTCTGTAAATAAATGTGTTTCTTTAGTTTTATGCTCTGAAACATGTTTCCTGTGAATATTTCTACAAACACTACACTAACCGTTTACTTAAGATAGATGTGTTATCATATTGCTGTCTTAAGAGGGTGGAGAATTATCGGGGTAAATCAAACTACTTTGAATTTCTTTAAAGAGGACATATTATCCACCTTTTCAAACAATCCCCTGTGGTCTAAATAAAACATCTGTGATGTGCTTTGGTCAAAATATAACATGAATCAAGCACCAGAGGAGGTTTGTCACCCTGTATAAACCAGAACGCTCTGTTTTGGTGTGTGTCTCTTTAAATGCAATGAGCCCCCCCTGAGTTTTCCGGTAGACATCACTCCTTCGCTAGCGAGAATAAAAATGGCGGACCTGCTCAAAAGTTTTGCTCTAGGCTGGGGTTGGAGTACATGGGTGGAGAAAACAGGGGAGGGGAGTTTTTTTTTTGCTAACCAGAATCCCACTGTGACATCACAAGGAGAGCAAATTTGAAACGGAGCATTTTTCTCTGTGTTGTAAGACTTATGCAGACCACAAACAAAGGACTGGATGGGTTTATTTCACATTTTGTGGGTCAGTAGACACTCAGGTTACCCAAATATATGTTCAAAAACACTGTGAAAGTGGATTTTCACAATATGTCCCCTTTAAACATTATGGTAACATCTGTTTTGTCAAAGGTAAGATGGGGTCATTGATACCTTCCTAATGTGCAGCATAAATATTGGTAATAGTGGATAATGCAAGCATAGTTCAGTAAGAACAGCTGCACTTCATCTCATATCTTTTTTTATTTACCAGTAATTAAAAAACAAACTTAAAGATTAGTGGTACCACCTACTGGCTAGGAGCAGTTACTGGTACTTGTCACAGAGATTGCAAATGCAAGCTCCGCCCCTGTTTTACTAAACTATTTTAAGAAGTGCTTCTCTGCTCATTATAGTCTGCAATAAGGTCAAAAAGCACGTTTCCTTAAATCATATTTTCGTTCAAAAGGAAGACGTACATGAAAACATAACTTCAAGACTCTAAAAAACGGGATCTGTTTGAGTTCTTGATGCTTCAGGTTGTGTTGGAAGGTTTAAAATGTTGACGCAGCGACAGCACGGGCATTTCAACGGTATCAAATGAGGAACTTTGGGTTTGTGTTGATTTTGGCGCCCCTCTGTGGTGGTAACTCTTTTCCTTTGCTGGTTTTATCCTGTACATGTGGAAGTCATGTGTAGTTTGTCTTAACAACAAATCTCCCTCACATGAAAAAAGTTCAAACCTACACCCCCAGATGGTTTCAGGCATTAAATGTCTGTATAGAAATACTCCATCTAGACCAGTGTGGTCTTGTTTGCTTTAGTAGGTCATGAAGAACAATCAATATTAATAGCAGAGTTAAATAAACAGTTTTAACTCCTTTAAGTAGCTTTAAATTGTCGATGTGCCTTTGAATATGATTTTTTTTAAACAAGCGACTTATATTTATTTATATATATGTTCAGTGCCTCTCTATCTTAGGATCTGGTTTCATTATTACTGAATTTGATGCCCGGAGGTATTTTGGTGTAGAGCAATATAAGAGCCCTACAAGGAACACAAACACAGTCATCATGATTTTCCTATTTTAAATTCTTCATTTTATGATTTAGAACTGATGTTCATTATTAACAGCTTAGCTTAAACAGCAGATGTCTGCACTAATATACCACTTAACCTACAACTATAGAAAACACAGATGCTGAAAGATCTTCTGCAAAACTTTAAAGAGGGGAATGAAAAAAAACACACGAGAGCTTGTTCCAGAAATATGAACGTTTAGAGAAGTGCAGGAACACAAACACACACATGAGAGACTTCCAAAAGAATTCAGAGGTAAAGAAAGTAAAAACATGAACACTTTAAAAGTCGACATGAAACAAGAAACGTAAACATACAAATAATTGCAAAGGGTGGAGATAAACAATGTGGCGAATCATAATTGGGTTGCTGATGATTTCAACAGTAACTACCTGTCTCTACATCGAGGCTGGAGTTTAACATTTAGATTTCCTGGAGCTGCTAACTTCCTCCCCGGAAAGATTGTAAATAGAGAACAAACAGGGATCAGGTTGTGTCTATTTACTGTAAAGAAATGTCCTTTGAACCGTTATCACGAAGCAGTCTGGGTCCTAAACACGCTCCTAAGATGAAAATACAGAGTTGCGTTTATCAGTCGATAACGATCACCTCACTTGGTGTTTTATCCAGCGGGGCGTTGCTCTCTAGAGCCTGGACCACCTGTGCGGCGGAGGGTCTCTTCTTTGGGTCTTCCTCTGTGCAGAGATAAAAAAGCTCCACCATCCTCCGGTACGAGCTGCCCAGAGCCTCCACGTCCAGCGCCGGCCTCGTCCCCAACCTCTCGTAGTACTCGTCCTCATCGAAACTGTCCTCGATGGAGTCCTCTACGAGACAAATGCAAAATATTAACAGGCAGTAATACATGTCTGAACAAAGCTGCAAGTCGTGTAAGAAAGGTAATGATTAGGAGAGTTACAGAGACCTTAGTGCCAGCAGGATTTGTGATTAAGTGTAATGCTTGGTCTAAGATTTTAATACCATGAAAAGAGTTCACAAAAGAAAAAGTTAAACTTTAAGAGAAAAGTCAGAAAATCTTAATAACTTTACGTTTTGACATTTTTCCCAAAGTGTGTAGGCACAGTGTCAGTTCAAAGTGTGTGGCCCCCTGGTGGGCCTTACAAGGTACTGCAGATGGTCTCTGAGGTTTTTCAATAATCAATTTACTATCATCACTTATTTTGTAGTTTAAAAATAATTAAGTGTTAGGATGATTAACTATGACTGTATTGCAATAGGTCTTCATACAAAACATGAAATGAAATATGTTGGGAAATACTTCATCCCAGCCCTCTGGAAGCGTTTTACATTCACATGAGAAAAACGAAACTCTGCTCCGTTTCTGAAATAACGAGATAATCAACTCGGACTTACAAGGCACACTGTGCTTACATTTCTCGGAGGAACAGCTGATTCTGACAGATCAGAGTGGGGCGTGAGCATCTCCCCATGTTTGAAACCCTCAACCAAAATAAAACTGGGTTGAACTCAACGGTCTGGGAAGGTTTGCTACTTCAAGTGGTCAAAATGAGAGTTTCTGTTCGGATTTTGAGGTACTGGTATCTTGTTTACTCAGAGAAACAGAAGAAAGGCTACACATGTCCGTACAGCCGCAAGTATCATTGCCCCAGATTCATTTTTTGAGAGTCTTTTTATTTATGATTAGTTAAGCGATGGCTTTCTTGAGTTGGGAGTGGCTGATCTAAAATATCACATCATTCATCTGCCTCAGAGCTGCCTACTGTACAGACGACCTGAAGACTTCTAAGCAATGATCCCATTTTTATGGGCAAGCTGCTGCAAATAAAGCAATATTTGAGAAGATGGCCTCTAATCAGACACACAGAACATGATCAGTAATTAGAGGAGTAGATTAAAACTGCATTTTTCTACGCAACGTGCAAATGTATTGTTCCCACCTTCCTCCTCCTCCTCCTCCTCGTCCTCGAGCATCTCCAGGTGAGGCATGGCCAGCGTCATCATCTCCCACAGAGTCAGACCGAAGGCGAAGATATCCGCCTTGTCAGTGATCTCTCCCTCTTCATCCAGAGCTTCCTTTGGTTTCCACGGCTCTGTGCCGATGTACTCTGCCTTTGGATCGGATACTGGAAGACACAGGGAAGGAATTCTTTTTTAATAAAACTCAAAATGAAAATAAAAAAACACAACAAAGCAAAATCCAAAAGTTAGCAGTTTGAATCAGCTGACAAAATGTTTGTGAAAGAGCCAGAAGATAAAAAGACTTAACCTGACTTTATACATTGATCTGATTTGTATTTGTTTGCTTATCCGTATTAAGAGTCACGTAACTATTTAATAAAATAGAAAAGCTCGAGTTCCAAAAAAAAGTAGCCCCCTGTTTGATGAAGGACCGTGTACTAACGTGTCCAAAAAGTACACGACTGCTCGTGATTTGTGCCGTTCTCACGGTTATGAAAAAAGCTCTGGGTCACACATGAGGTAACTGTAGCCTGCAGTCTGAACGTATCCACCTGGTCTACATGCCTGGGAACAGAAACACAGCTAATCACACGTTGTAAACAGTTGTTTCTCTCGACATGTTTTCTGCAAAGGTTGTGGCCTTCAATCCTAATCGATCCCACATGAACAGTCTCTTTGTTATTGTCAATAAATCCAACCTAAAGACCAAAACCCACAATGAGCTGATCGTATGAACACAGATCTTCTAAAGCCTGTTCATACGCTCCAGAAACAAACAAACTCTTCTTTTTAAAGCGTTACACTCATTTAAGGAAGCCCTCAGTGGACATACATTTTACTTACCCAGTAGACCTAAAGAAATGGTCATCACTAACCCTGGTTCCCCACATACAGTCCATAACCCAGATACATCAACAATGAAACTGTGGAAATGGTCAGCTCCTTCAGATCTCTTGGACTGACCCTGGACAATAAACGCAGCTTTGATCAACACACCACTGACGCTCATAAACGCTGCCAGCAAAGACTTTCTGCCATACTCAAACTCAGAGCCCTGTCTGCCTAACCTCACCTTTTATTACTTCTGTTTAAAAGCATCCTCCTCCTCTACTGCTCACCCTGTTCCTTCAACATGCTCACTGTTAGGAACAAAAAGAAACTCACCCGTATCACAAAAATCAAAGGCCTACCCACCTAGAGCCTCTAATTGATTATACTGTTACTGTTGTGTGTCCAAACATTTGACTGGTAGTGTATGTATAGTTTTTATTGGCTGATATCATGACATTTTACTTATATTTCAAATACCAAAATTATAGTTTTATTATTCACTGTGCATTTGTAAAAAGACGCGTTTCATTTTCCTGCACAGGTGACTCCTTCGAAAGTGTTTATTTTTATGTACAGAGGGAAATGAATGTAGTATGAAGTTATCTGTTTCTGTCCTCCACCCAGAGCTCACAGCTGTATTTTCACATTTAAAAAAAAGCCTCTTGGTTTATGAATTTATTCACCGCAGTTGTTACCTGTCATGTTCTCGTCCAGCTGCAGAGACACGCCCACATCGCAGATCTTGACGCTGTCAAAGTCGCCCTTGATGACGACGTTGCAGGACTTCATGTCGCCGTGCAGCAGCTTCTTCTCACTGTGGAGATACTGTCGAGAAACAAACAAACACAAGAACATTCCTGAAAGAAACCGCCTAACAAAGTCCTTCTGTGTTTACTTGTTCGGTTAAACCCGACTCAGTTTGTCAAATTCAATTAAAAGATGGCTGACGTTAAAGGGAGGCGAAAGGGAGTTAGGGAAATTCAACCACCGATCTTGGGAATCTGCTTTCTCCCATGAGAACATGAATCACTCACTTACTCTTCTTGAGTCGAAAGACAAGAAGCAAACAAAAAGGCATGAATGAAGGGAGGACACTTTCCTTTTTTTGTTCTTATATACGTGTGTGGCTGTACAGAGGGCTCCATGATGGAAATGATTCACATTCATCACTGATTTGTTTTTAAATTAAAAGGTATAATATGTAGAATTTTATTCGAATTTTACATTAAAATATCCAAATTACTTAAAAAAGACTAAACCTGTGTTAGATATGTTTTGTTTGTTGAGTACTTACATCACCTCAAATATTCACAACAGTTATCAAAGCCAGAGAAATCCGTAATTTTAAAGTTGTAACGGGACGTGTCTTGTGGTGGCGGCCACATTGACAGAGACGACATGTTTATCGTTGCCATGGAAACACTGGATGTTGCCTGAAAGACTGCCTAATAAGGAAGCGTGAGCTGCTACTAAAAGCTGCCGTACTGTTGCTGGATGTGCTGCTGTGATAAAAACGTCATGTGAATATACTTGGACACATCGTCGGTGAATATATTCTCTTCCTCAGGAAGGTTTCGCACGTTCGTCTTGACTACGGTCAGCTCTGAGTTTGTTTTCAACGGGCGAGAAGCACAGAGAATCACTCCCATGATTCCTCGCCAGCCTCGACGTCATCTTTTTGTTATTGTTCTGATTGAGAGCCCCCTGGTGGCAGAATCTACATACTGTGCGTTTAAGTCTATATTTATGACATAATGACAAAATATGTAAATTCCTTCACAAGGGTTTACACTTACACTGAATTCTCTAACTTTATAATTCATATAAATCTCTACTGTTTTCTATCTTAACTATCTTGGCTGAAACTGCGTGCACTCCTGGTTTGATGTGCTCACATTCTTCTTTATTAAATATGAGTTTATTTGAGGGGAAACATACTGTTCATAAAAGAGACTTGATTTACCTGAAGGCCTCGAGCAACGTGCAGCGCTACTTTTTCTATGTTGGCAGCAGGGAACGCTTTCAGTCCTTCCTCTCTCCTCTTCTCTATCAGGTCATTGAGGGACTGCTCTCCTCCGTACTCCATGGCCAAACACTTTGAACCGTCTTTGGCCGTGGCGAAGGCCCGAAAACCTTCATGTTTGCAAGAAGGTCATAGAATTAATAACACATCAGGAAATAACACAACCTTAGAGCAGATTCAATGTCAAATGAAACAAGTATGTAGTTCAAATGTAAAAAAACACTGAAAAAGCCTCTCAAGTTTCAGTGTTTGTAAAATGTCAACCTGAATCTTTAGTAAATGGTCAGGATTATTGCTCGGATTTTTCCTCTTGTATGTTTCAATATGTAGAAACAGATGAAAAATATGACGAGGGGTTGAAATTGTAAATTAGGAATTCTTATTTGCTGTGTTTTCCTTTTGTTTGGAGGCTGTATCAAGTGTGAACATGTAGATACTTCTCATCAGTAAGTGACATGAAGATGCGTACTGTTACAGAGAATCATACAGTGGATGTACTGTGTGAGGCTGCTGCCACGTCTTACCAACTATATTTGGGTGATTGATTCCCTTCAGGACCTTCGCCTCTTCATTCAGGCGCTTCTGGTAAACAGCCAGCTGTTTGGTCGCACACTTACTGTTGATCTTCTTCACAGCCCAGGGAGACGCATTTAACTTCCCCATTCTAGTTGAAGAGCAACACATGCACAAGCTTGATTTGTTGGTATATAAATAACACACAAACCAAAAGGCTTAGGACACATCACAAAAAAAGCTGTGCAGTTTATAACAAAGCTGTATTTGCAAAATCATGGAATATTTAAAGCTAATTTCATTTATATTCTTTTGTTTTTAAATATGAGACTTAATAAACATATGTGTACAGGTTATCAGTCCTTTATCATGACTAAATGCAAAGTATGTCTGCTCAACAATAGTAGAAACACTCACATTTTAGAAGCTGCCCAATTTCCCTTATTTATCTTTAAGTGAACAACATACGATCAAGCTCCATAAACCCCTGTAAGTTATTTTGTAATGACACTGTAGATGGTATTTCCCTTTGAACAATGCTACATTACACTGACAGGAGTACAGAAGTGTTCAATGAGGCTCATCGTGAGGAATGAAAGAGGAGGAATATTCCTCGTGAGGCCATACACCTTGGTATCAGAGAACATTACACACCTGTTCATGAGGTAAACGTTGACTCCAGTCCCACAGCCCAGCTTCTTCATGAAAGGTGAAGCCGGGATGGTGATGGGGGTCCCTCCGTTGTTCACAGAGCTCCTCACTCGGACAGATTTAGGGGTCTTAAATGAGCCCTCATCGGAACATGTGTCAGGGGAGGCCATTCTGTACAGACAAAGCACATTGTGAAAAAGTTAGTAAGTTACATAGAAACGGCCAATGACACAAACACACAACATTTAGCGTTACCTAGCAACACTATCGATTAACCGGGAGGTAACACAGGCGTGTGCTTCCCCCCCCCTAAATGATAACGTTTTGTATAGGGTATAGGAGGGTATTTGTATAAGGTAAGACTTTGCTCGATTCGCGATACAGAGACTAAAAAACTAAAACGAACACTTATAAATATTAAACCAACAATAAAAAAATTCACGGACCAAAACCAAACTACCAAACAAGCGTTTAAAACTATTAAAATTAACTGGGAAATGAATACAAAACGTCAGACTGAAATTAAAACGAATGGAGAGAAAAAAAACTATTATAACCTTAATTGTGATGCAAGCCGAATTAAAACATTACACTCACGACGCGTTTCTGAATGTATGAAGTTATGTTTGTGTTCGTCACGCTGCATTCTTAACTCGCTTCAATAATGGCGTCTGAAGCAACAACAGAGCTTTTGTAGGTGAAAATATGATAGAAATACACATTTATAACAGAATCAAAGTTAACATATCTTGTTTGCATTCAATTAAAACTAAAAAGAAGTAAAGATTTGGCGGAGACAGAGTATATACGACATGAATGTGAGAGGGCAGTTTTAAAACTAACGTCAAATGCAAAGTTAGCTTTGACGCTAAATTATTTGACAGGTTGCTTTCGCTAACATCGCGACAGTTACATTAAGTATTTCTTCTTTGCTTTACTATTAAGAATACTGAGTAATTTATTCAATTTACCTGCAATTTCTTGATGATCACAACAAAACGTTTTGACTGCTGTTCAACCGCGCCTAATATTCAAACTGTTTCGTCATTGACTGTACGGATGCCGCAGAGGGACAAACTGAACGCGAGTCGTTTGCGATTGGAAATCACAAAATTTTAATAATCTATTCTGCAGTTGTATTAGTTTAAACTTTAAATACTATGATCTATGGCCATTGAAAGGAACTGTTACGGTAACATGTGATTAAAGAAAGGTCTCAGCGTAACCTGAAAACAAATTCAAGATACATTTAAAATTATTTACAGTTCAAATACAGCTTTTCACCAGTAGAGGGCAGTCAACTTACAAGGTAATTCTTTATTGTGGAAGATGGTTGCAGGTTGGTTAAGGCAATAACTGCAAAACTAGCCTATTATAAAAACATTTGAGATAGATAGATAGATAGATAGATAGATAGATAGATAGATAGATAGATAGATAGATAGATAGATAGATAGATAGATAGATAGATAGATAGATAGATAGATAGATAGATAGATAGATAGATAGATAGATAGATAGATAGATAGATAGATAGATTACCTTTTGAAAGGGAGGAACAGCCCTCCCATTTTCAACTACCGGCAAATCTGACCTGCTGCAGCCTTTAATACCCCTCATAATAAAGTGTTATATGCATCAGAACATGTGGGCGATAAAAGTTGGAGGAGAAGAGTTTTGTTCTCTCTTTAATGTCGGGACTTGGCTGAATGAATTCCCTCACTCAGATGGTGAAGCTGACCTTGACCTCCACTCTCATGATCCCATTTTTTGTCTCCTCTCCTTCACATTCTGCAGATGTTCTCAGCCTGGTCTGCTCATTGTGTGGAAGGATAACTGTGGCATTATGGGGAAGAGTAGCAAGGAATGTGGTTTGATGACAAATGGATGTAGATGGGAAGACTGGGACTATTGCTTTCTCTCTCTCTGTGTGTTTCTCCTCGTTCCCCTTTCCCCTGCAGGGAAATGAGCTCATGTTTGCGGGCTCCGCTGCCACATGTTGTGGTGCGTTTCATAGAACAAGGACGGGTTACTCTCTGGTCAGACCACAGAAAAACAGTCTGGAGGACAGAGTGGAGGATGCCCACTGTCATGAACATGTGGAGTACGTAACAAAATCATCGAAATGTTTCAAAATCGTAAAGACTTTTACAACCTTTTCTGGAGGCTTCATGGTGTTTTTGTACACAAACAGAAGTGTCTTCACTGCGTACAATTTCATGTTGTACGATTGCATGTTTTCACAGAACAAATTTACAATTAATAAAAACAATATCGCTTCCTCTTAGCAGTCAGTACCTTTTATTATTTCCCTATATAAGTCAGGATAACTTAAAAAAACAAAAAAAAACAAATTGGAAATATACCATAGGTCCATTTAGTGGCTGTATTGGAGCCCCTTTTTTTTAAGACGATCAAATTTCCATATGTTTTTGAAGTCTTTTCGTCCATTTCAGCCCAATTGTTTAGCTTCAAAGTTTATTTTTAGACTTCGGAAACAGCAAGTGACTCCAAAACCCAAACTCCTGTATCAAAGGAAAGTTCAGAAACCATACATGTACAGCAGAAGAAAAAGAAAATTAAATAAGTTTCCAGTGTTAGGCCTCAGGCAAAAACAAACGTTAAAATGTGCTGCCTTTTCCCGCCTAAATTTCATTCAGACACAACCAGATGTTCTGCTTACACATGGGACAAATGAACTCTTTCAGTATTTTAAACACCTATATGTTAAAAAAGTTAAAGTAATAGGAATCCACCAAATGGCAAAATCGCATGTTTTTGCTCAAATATAACACCCATTTGTTTAAAGGTGCACTATGTAGTTTATGTAGAGAAATGTGAAAGTTGGACAAGTGTACAGATTCTGTGGTATATGTTCATAACTCTACACACAAACTGTCCTCAGAGGAAAATGTGGTCCCTGGAACACTGTATGAAGATAAAATGCTAAGTGAGAAGTTATGGTGGGGGGTCCGCAACAGTGAAACCGTAACTCTCCTGGTAACTTTTTAGCTCTAAAAGGTGTTCCAGGGACCTATTTTTTCTTTTGAATAAAGTTTGTGTATTTGTTCAAAATATAGCATTGAATTGTTTCACTTCTCCAACTTTCACATTTCACTACCAAATCTACAAAGTGCACCTTTAACATCTTGTCCAAAATGGTAAATGTATATGTTGTCTTTGGTTTGCATGTGAGCTTCTCTTTTTACACGTGGATTGTTTTTTTTTTTTTCATTGTTATTTTATTTATTGATTCTACCGTGGAGGCAGCTCAATGTGCGCAGCAGTTGGAGTCCAAGACAAATTCCCCCATGGGGACAATACAGTTTAGCGTATTGTATCGTATCACATTACATCGTATTGTATCGCATAGCATCGTAAACCGCACAGTACCGTATCGCATCGTTTCGTACACCGTACCGTACCGTATCATATCATATCGTATCGGATCTACCGTAGCGTGCCGCATCGTATCGTATCGATTACTGCAACATACCGTACCGTATCGCATTGCACCACATTGTAAACCGTACCGTACCGTATCATATAATGGTGTGTCGTATTACAAAGTGAGGCAATAATTACTTGACAGGAAAGATAGACATTGATTTTTACTCATTCACATTTAAGGTCATGGACACGAAGACATCTGAGCATCACTTGTGAAAGACCACCCAGGATAAATGTGTCAAGTTTCACAGTTCATATCTTTCTCTCTGTGGTTGTTTTTTTTTAACGGAAAATATTTGACTTATTTGACTTCTGGAATCCATAGAACTGCAGCCAAAGAAACACAATTTTCTGTGGTGCAAACACGCAGCATTGGTCATTCAATCTGACATTTTCTTCCTGTTTGTTTGCAAAACACTGAAAAATAAAAAACATTTCCATTGTTGGATCAGTCACAGAAACCAAAAAGCCTCCAAAGTTTAACCAGCATTCATAAATTCCAAATGATACCATGAAGAGAGGAGAGGGATGACAGCTGCCTTCATATGGAGCTGATACTTAAGGGAAGTTAGATCATCTATTGTCTTTCTTTCTCATACATGTTTGTTGTAGTCGAATGAAAAAACTGGGCCAAGTTTTGGCAAATGTTTCATTCAGTGCATGTGGCTCCTCGGGGCCTCGTAGAAAATATCTGCTTGTATTGTGAGTTAAGTTTCAGAGATCCTTATTTTCTCTGCTGGTGCTGAAAAATAGTTCAGCATTTGGAAGCTAATTAACCAACATTTTTACCTCAGGAGTTGGAGACCAAAAACATAGATAAAATAAGAAAGATGATAAAAGTGGATTTGATGTAATGTTTGGTCAGCACTAGGCAGCTTGTTGTGCTTATACCCCAAGTGGCTAAAAGTATTTTTAAAAGGACGTTTTGAGGTGACAGTTAATTTGGGCAGCTGTGGCTCAGTGGAAGAGTTGGTCGTCTCTAAACTGGAAGGTCGGTGGTTCGATTTCCAGCTTCTACAGCCACATGTCAAATGTGTCCTTGGGCAAGACCCAAGTTGCTCCCGCTGCATGTGATTAGTTAATTCTGATGGTCACTTTACATAGCAGACATGAAGTTTTTTTCTTGCCACTGTAACTTTGCTAAATGTTGCTTAGTGCTGTGCTCATGATGGCTTAACGTTGGGTCTTTGTAACATAGCAGTGAGTAAGGTCTTTTACCTGCTCTTTTGTCAAGTTTCTCGAGATAACATTTGTTCTGAATTGGTGCTATACAAATAAAGGTTGATTGATTGATTGACATTTTACTGTATCAAATAAAAAGGCCGTAAAAAGTTCCTTCTGGAGGATAAGTAAAACCACGCTGACCCGGGTCAAACCAGCTTCACAGACTTTGTTCTGACTGTCGGCCATGTGTGAGTGAGGTCAATCATTCTACATCCGCCTCACATGTGGAAACATTCATACATGTAATTAGGTGCAGAGCTGACAGTCAAGGTGCATATACTGTGTACACATCCACATGCTGCAGTGCTTTTGATCAGAAGTTCTACTCTCTCGCTTTCTTTCTCCCACACACACGCAGGCACGCACGCATGCACACGTCCAAGCCAACTTCCTCCCTCCCTCTTCACCTGATGACATCTTAAGAGTTTCACCTCTGTGTTATCAGGAAAAACGAAGTTCACCTGTGAAAACACAATCTACACTTTATTATTTCAGCAGTGCATATACAGCATTTAGTGGCACAAATCAACAGAACATGAAGTACAAGGTGTGTTTTCTTGACGTTATTATGTTTGATTTATGATCTTAACTTCAAAGCTCTTATATGTGTTATGACCAGCACAATGTAATAAAAAACAGACACATGATCACACAAATGTCAACATGTATAGCAGAAAGGCCTTTTTGCAACCAGGTCTACATGAAAAACACCCTTAAATCAAAACTGCAAGAAATGGACACATTTGAGTGGTTAAGTGCACTTGGTTTGAGTTGCTTCGCTTTGCAACATGTTCTCACTTTCAAAAGCTCCTTTATATGGTTAAGTATTTGAGTTATTTGACCCCATGAAGCCTCAACACTGATCTGAGGTTCCCCTGAAGGAGACGAGGAAATCACATCACAAACATTTTCTCCTTTGGATATCTGGTAGGCTTAAGGAACATCAGTTAAAACAGACATGGCATGAACAGACAAGCAACTGGAGGAGACTTACATATAATGAATATTCCTGCTGATTTAGTTGTGTACATTGATCTGTGTAAGGGCTGTCGGATTTCTCTGGGAACTGCAGTTGTTAGATCCCGAGTTACGTCTGTACTTGAAGCACTGGTGCCAGCTCTCTGTCATTGTTTTATCATTTTACTTTTTTAATTTGTGGCTAAATGCTCAGTGTGTTATTGAATCATTACTCACATTACTAGTGTTTCCACTCATAATCACATGTGTAAGGCTTTAAAGCTACCTTCTTTGCCAGGGCATCATCCTATATTAGGATCTGGCCTTGAACGGGCGGTAAAGCGATCTCAACCCATCTTGACACACTGTTGTTTTCCGCAAGTCCTCAAAATTATATACTTTTTTTTATCAAACAAGTGCATATCGAAAAGACAAAGGAACAAAATTCATAAAAAAGAGAACATCAGCGAGGCAAATCCAAAGCTCACTGCGATAACCTCCTAAAAACGAAAGTGCCGCCAAAGAACCAGAGAATGTTTTTATTGTTGCTTTAAGTTAAAAAGAAGATTGTAAACAACGTGTTAAGTTTTCACCTCAGTGGCAGATCTGCAGGTTAAAATGCATCCAGATGTTGAGGTTACAAATGCAGTAACAAGAAAAACGTCTTGTTTTTTGGTGCAAATTTGTCAAAGAATTAAACAGATTTACAATCACTTGTTTGTCTGGTTGTTGTTTTTAAAGAGGCATTGACACATCAGCAGAGTGAAAGCCCCTGCTGTCATTGCAGGCTGTGTAGGTTTTGCGTAATAATAACGTCTTCCGCAGCGCTGTACACGGCGCCTAAACCTCTACAACATGAGTGCCAGACGGTGACTTAGCTGATGACGCTCAGCTCTATGTATGTAATAAACAAAGCAGATATTGGTCAACTGTTTCACAGCCAATCATGAACACAGTATTTGGAAAGTTGATTTGCACTATCATACTCAGCATGCTTCCTTTTGTCTCTGAGCAAACCTCCAACCAAAGACACAACCATCATGTTGTCTAAATGAGTTAACCTTGTACTAATACAGACAAAAGTTGGAGTGAGGAATCTGTTTTTGTTGTTGTTGACATGAAGGCCAAGTCAAGCTCGAGTCAAAAACTATTGTCCTTAGAGCTCCGGTGAGAAACTTTTGGTTTGTGTGGATTTTTGGCGCCCCCTGTGGACCAATCTATACCTCTTATTTCTCTGATTTTGTCCTGTACATGCTAAAGTAGTGTTTTCTGAGGAAACATCTCACCCTGCTGTCTTTTAACAGTCAAACATATCCCAGTCTTTGTCTTGGAAAATGTAAACAAAGATTTATTCTGCAGCGTCTTGTCTGACACATAACCCGCAGCAGCTACTTGAGACATTAAGAACAACTAAATAGAAATAATCAATCTGTACACTGATGGTTTTGTTTGATTTGATATGTGACAGAGAGGCAACAGTTATAATTTCAGTTTGTTTAATAAGCAGTAAAAAGCTCCTCACAGGAGCTTTAATGATGAAGTTTCTGTTCGCTGTATATCACATTAAATATTTACTTTTAAGACCTGTTGTCCTGAAAAAGAATACACATATTGAAGGATTTAAGAAAACTTGAAAATATGGACTGAGACCATCAGGGCAATGTTTCAGGAGGTAATAAATCAAGTGAGAAACTGTGTCATTTAGCTAAAGCCTTCTCTACAACAGATCTCTCTCTGAATCTGGTGGTGTCGCCCCCTGCTGGCCACAGAATGCAGGTTTAAGGCACTTCTTTTTGCAGACTGGAGGTTATCCAAGCAGGCTTTGGGAAACAAGTGATCATTTTCTTATTGCTCTTGCATTTTTTGCATTTTTTGAGACACATCAGTCTATTGAGTCTGGTTTCTCACCTCATTTTCCCTTTTCCCTTCTTGAATTTGTCTTTTGTGGTGAAGTTGTGGTTTCAAACACAAACCCTGGACAAACATTGAGGCACTTGAACACGAGGTAGGGGGGGTAATTTGCCTTATAAAGTCAAATTCATAACCATTGATATTTAAATGGACAAAATGCGTGCAGATAAGTTTCATGTGAAGAAAGTGGGCCAGGCTGTTTTTTGATATGTTTAAAGGAGGACGGATTACACAGACAGATTTCACTGCCGAATATAATAACAGTGGGAATTCATCTACAGCTCCTCAGGGGGAGATTGTACATTTTTTTGAATAGTTTGGCTGTTTTAAAGGAGCTCTAAAGATGTTTTCCCTGTTCAAATATAAAACATGACTGGGTAAAGAGGCAGGTTCCTGCATACATCTTATTCCAACCTGCAGCTCAATGTCTGCTGGCTCGGAAGAAGAAATGAACACTTGGGAGGTACCAGCTTTTTTATTTTATTTGAGGGCAGCAGTAAAGACTAAACCCCACTGAGAGAGGCATACAACTCTAGTCTGTTATGGTTGGATTCACTTGTGTTTGTGTGTGTGCATACACTTCCTCATCGACGCTAGAACAATCCAGCTTTTGGCAGAAAACTCCGACAGACCCTCCCCTGTAAATCGTACAGGGCAGGGCCGGCGTCCATGCATCCATCTGTTTATACTCATCTGTTCTCCTTCTTGATTGCTTTAACTGTCAACTGCAGTGACTGATAAGTTGAATGTTTTTCATTTTTAATTAAAAACTGTAAGGCACATGTTTGTTGATCAGCAGGTTAAAAGGCATCCAGATGTTGAGGTTAAAAATGCAGTAACAAGCACAATTAGTTGATTGCAAATTCTTCTTAATAAGCTAAAAAAACATTCAGCTCAGCATACATGAAGAATACTTAAGACTCTTATAAAGCTGTTGTGGCTAATACTGTCCTCCTGATCTCAACTCTCCTTTGAGCTCTGTTTTGGTCTCCACCAACTACCCAGAAAAAATGCTTATTTTTAAGCTACTAGATATTTGACTTTATTCATCGGCTTTTCAGAAACTTTTCTAAGGTTATTTTGTTGAGCATTTGTATGCCTTTATTGAGAGGACAGGAGTGTGGATAGAGTTGTAAACAGGGATGAGAGAGTGGGGGGGGGGACATGCAGTAAATGACTGAGGGTGGAAGACCAATCCGGGGCCCTTCAAGCGTTATAGTCTCTGTACATAGGACCCATGATTTAACCACTGAACTAAACCAGCTTTTTGTTTGTCCTTCTGGTGGTGGACATGTAACATACGATATTATCTCAACCTAGATAAGGTTGATGAAAGCGTCATTTGTAAGCCGAAAGAGCAAGATACATCTACAAATCTGTATGCAATAGTTATCTGTGTATAAAATGTAAAAATGATTAAAAGACAACATGAAAAACATCCAGTGTGGGTTTATGACTACTGGTACTGTAGCACACTGGAGCACACACACATTGTCGCCCTGTTCGATTTGGTTTGGCACTTAAAGGCTGGTCGACAGCTGGCGGCATAATGTGTGAAGAATGAAGAAAAATGGAGACAGAAGAAGATCACGCCTAGCTGGTAAACGTGGATGTGCAGTTAAAACAAAACTAATGTTTTACGTGGAAGGATATGCACCCAACATGTTTGTCCAACACCAAGGACACACACGACGATTGGTTAGCAACACTGAATATAAAAAGAGCTTTTGTTCGTTTACATGAAACCCCACAGAGCTTGTTGTAAAGTGAAAAAGTGACAGCTGAATATCTTATATGAAGAAACTTTACCCTACATCTAGTTTTACTCTAACTGTGTCTGACCTGCAAATCATCAAATGTTTGCAGACTATGTAGAGCTGTAAGATATAAAATAAAGCAGTACTGTGTATATTCAAAGCCATTTCTACATTATACTGTGAGGAACACATTTTCTATTGACAGAGACTTGTCAGTTTTTTTTATGTGCCATTGCAGCTTCTCAGCCTCTCGTGAGTCGACAGCTGATGAAGGAAGTCTCTGGAATGATAAAGTTGCTTTCTTACGCTAAAGGGTCAAAACAGCGAACCCTGGATGAGCCTCTGAGAGCTTGTCATGGAGCGTGAGCCTCTGGATGACCCTTGATCTTCATTCTTCAGTCTTAAGACGCTGTCCTGATGCAAACTCCTGTCATCGATCATCCCCACAAAACAGCTCATATGTAAAAGAAGCTCAAAGTTTGAAAATATGTGCATTTTCTTTGCTCTTCTGATTCAGTCTTGTAGCTAAAATAATCACGTGTTCGGTCAGGACAAAAAAAAGCTGCAGTGACAAAAAGTTGCAGATATCCGTCATGCACATCATGGAGGGTTCTCCAGGAAGGAGGCACTTTCTCTCGAAGGAAATCAAAACACATTCTGCTTTAAGGAACCTCCGCCAATGGTACGTTGTTGTGCAACTTGTAGCTTCTTAAGAGTTTATATAAAGGCACAGATAAAGGCGATACTCCACAGTTGCATCAGAGTCAGGTGTATAAAAGGTTCAGATGGTGCAGGTCACACCGGCATCCTCCACGTGACCGCAGTTTGTTTTGCCCCAGCCAGGAAATTGACACTGATGGATGGTGTCTTCAGTCCCTGTACACGCCACGTCGTCCATCCAGATCAGACCGGTACCTGTAAAGAAAGGAGAAAAATATACTCAAATGTAAATATTTAATGTAGGAAAAAATGACAGACTGAGTCGAGAGGAAGAAGAAGAAAGAAATATTTTAAGTATTACCAAAACTTTCACGTTCAAGCTTTAACATAAAGATCTCTGGGCCTGATTCACAAAAGGATTGTGCGGCTTTTGGGCCAGCTAAACCAGTGCAAATGAATCCAAAAGACACGTCTAATTCACAAAACACTGAGAGAGTTCATTGTACCACTAACTGAACTGAAGAGCAAACATAATCCCTTTCTATGCAAATTGGCCTCATTGCAAAAAGCTTCTTATTGACAAACACAGGCACTCTAGCCATGCGCAGCTAGAGTGGAATAATGACTGTCTGTTGAGAGTCGGTGGTAACTGCGCTGTAGTATATTTAAGGGATGTCACACGCAAACTTTCCAGTGAACAGGGAGGGAGTGTCATTTTTTCTATGAGTCGTGCTTACTTGCTTCATTCAGGGAGGAAGATTTTTTTTAAACAATGAAACTTATATCACATTTTACAAGTCTGGCAAAAAACTGGAAAAAGTTCCCCCTCCCCTCCTAGCACATCATCTGTATGTGTACATAATCGTGCTACGTCAGCGTGAGAGTGCAGTACAGCTATATTCTTTGAGACGGAGCAGATAATGAGAGCAAACGATGCGCAAGTGTTAGTGCTATTAGAGGCCGTAATCCTTTCTTAGTTAATCAGGCCTTCTGTGTGAACATCTCTCACTGATGTACTATTCTAGCACCATTGTAGCCCTTTATTTTTTGAAAAACAGAAACATTTGCAGCATTTTTTGCAGCAGATGTCTGTTTTATATTGAGGGTATTTTACATTTGGAGCACTTGTTTAAAAAAAAAAAAATCTTAGTATTTTTATCATGTCCGTAGTAGACCAATATACCAAGAGAAAGTCAACATATTAGATAAACCCATTGACATTCAGTCTTTCTAAATAAGGTTTGGCAGAAATAAAGGTTGTAAAACACTCGTCAGTTCACTCTGCTGCTGCTGGAGCAAATCAATAACTCAAGACACACAGCTGAGTGTGTATGAACATTTTCATGTTCAGAGAGACTTCATTAAGAGAATCAACCTGAAACAACAACCGTGAGTGGGACAAAAACAGGAGTTTGAAAAGTGATCCCCTGCGATAATTGAGGAAATTCCTTTTCCCATTTCACTCGCCCCGTCTACGACAAAATGTGTGGTTTGAAAAGTGATTGAATGAAAAAAAGACTTCTCTAGTTCTCTTCATCAGTGTGCATGGTGATCAATGGTGCAGCCACTTTATTTTGAAGGGCCTGAAAAAGAAATCACATCTGGACTTCAACATCAGCAGTCGTGGTTCAGCGTTTCCTTTTATGGCTCACTCATGCATAATGCAACTGCAGCCAGGGAGAGGGAACAGGTTCACTGAAGCTTCTTGTAGTTTAACACAAGATTAAGTATGTGGGGGTCACATACACACAGGTCATAATGTTCAGACGTCATACACACAAACTCAGTAAACACACCCTGAACTCAATGAATAAATCAAAGATTTCATTTCTTCCTTTTTGTCAAACATAGAGAGCAGTCTTTTCCCGCATTGTTAACAAAGTAACACATCGTTAAGATTTGTTTGGGTTACACAGAAGGTCATGTTGAGGGCACATGACACGTGGTGTTCTTCTCTTCCAACACGTCCTTAAAGACAGACCAGGTTGACTGCCAGTGACTCCCAAAGCAAAACATCTGACTATTGGAGAGTAAGGGCAGGTGTACTGGACTCAAATGGAACACCTTGTTGTTTTGAAACACTTGCAGGTTGGTATAGACATTTAGACAGGTTTAGGGAAAGAGTGCGGTTTGGTTTATTTACGAACCGTTCCCTTTTTTTTTTAGCTCCGAAACTAGAAAGAAGAGTTTGAGTTATTTCCTGTATCCATGTCACATGAATTTGACCACTGCTCAGCCCCTCTTAGGAGTCTCCTCACTCAATTCAGGGTTAAGTGTCTTGCCGGCAAGGACACATTGGACATGTGGCTGCAGGAGCTGGGGATCAAACCCCCAACCTTCTGGTTGAGAGACGACCGACGCTACCACTGAACCACAGCCTCCCCAATGGATCTCGTGTTATAGAGACTCTTTGGTTAAGTAAATTATCTTAGTGAAATATGCTGACTTTTGGTTTCAACATGATTCCAACAAGGGTCTCCTGCATGAAAGTCTTATGTTAAATCATCCACGGACCGACTTCCTAACCTGACCTTGTCCTTTTCCTTTTCTCCCGTCATAATTACTACAGCCACTAGAAGTCAACGCCAACCCCTGTTAACAATATATGGCTTGTAATAAGCTACGTGCTCTTAAAACATTTTATTCTAGGAGGACAGTTTGCATCGTCTCACACGAAGAAGCTTGGTAAAGTTTTCTCAGGCAGACAAATCATTCCTGAGTTGTTGTTCTGATTTTTCGCAACACTTTTAACAATTGAAAGAAGGTTAAGGGCTTCAGTATTAAGTGAAATGGTACACGCTGTTCCTCAACATAAATCAAATTCTCAGTCCAAAAAACAGTCCACAGACTTTTGAGCATATGTGTCTTCTAATTGAGACAGTGAGCACTCGGACTTCTTCCTCAGAGAGCTGTAGATCAGATAATATCATATCTGGGAATAAAATACACCGCTCCAGCTGGTAAGCGGAGCTTTTGGCTGTATTGTTTTCTCTATAAACCGAAGTTCCTGTTTGTAAAACGGTAACCACTTGAGTGTTTCTGAAAGTCCCGGTTTTGCAATATTTGTCGTCCACAGGAGAGGATTCTCAGCTGTGAGGGAATAACAGTGAGATCCAGTAACATTTGGTCGGACTCGCGCTCATCATTTAGTTTAAGGACAGCAAGAAAGCAAGCACAGTGACTATTCTCCGACGCATTTCATTTTCTTCATCCTGAGTATGTACCACTTCTCCTCTGGCTCATGATGATATTCTAATTAAACTTCATGGTCAGACAGAATAAACTAATCTAACAAGGTGTGTTTTGAGCTGTGATTTGAAGGTGGGGAGAGAGTTAATGTCATAATATCTTTACTTCTTCTCACTCCTTTTCGGACGTTTGAATTGAAGTAGAAAGTATTTGAAAGCTTCTTTTGTTCGATATCGTTCGTTGTTTGTACATTTCTTTCTGTCTGCTTTTTTGTACGTTTTCTTTTCTTCTCTTTTTTTTACATGTCCATATAAAAACAAACGTCAATTCAATATGGTCCAGTCATGTCATATTGACCCATTTAATTCTATATAGTTGTGTATCTTGTAACTGAAAGGTTTTTGCGCTGCAGGTGGGGACAGTTTGAGTTTGTAGTACGACATCCTGTTGAGCCATATGTTAGTGTTATCGTTTTGTGTGTCATATGGTATCCTGTCATATGATATCCTATCGTACTGGATCTTTTCATTGATAATAATATGTCGGACTGCACTGTAGGCAACAAGGGTGACTTATTTCTGCTGGCTGCTGCCCCTAAACTCAACATCATTAGTCTGTGTAATCTCTGCTGCCCTGCTGTCAATCACTCAGGTGAACTGAGCGTTGAAAGGGAAAAGCAAACACACCGTGGAGCTCTGTAACATCAGATAAAGAATGGAAACACAGCAGTGTATGTAATATAACAAACACTATGATGTGGAAGAAAAAGTACAAAATCAAAAATCCAATTTAACATAAAACAGAGAAGTCTAATCAAAAGCACTTGTTCTGCTTCAGGCTATACTGAAACTATTTCAGTCCAACCTCTTAATCTTCCTATTTTTGGAAACTGGCACAAAGTTCAAGGCGCCTGTCGAGTTTAAGAAATATCGACCCATTAGGACCATCTGAGAGATGATTGCGGTGTGATTTGTTGGGCAGTTTTTGAACCTATTTTTAAGAGTAAAGAGTTTGTTTCTAATTTGTGTCTGAGAGCACAGGATAAACAAAACACAGAACAAGAGGTTTAAAGTTCAATCTTAAACCTGAGGGCAAAGGAGACCAACACTGAGTTAGTGTCCCTGCTTTCTTCTGCCTTGTATCAAGAACTGCAGGGAAATAATTGTGTTTTGTGTTTTTCCATGATGTCACAGTGAAGCTGACTTTTACATTTCTGGATATGAAATCCCATTTATTTACCATTTTAGGATTTTTAGACATTTCTGTGAAATTGTGTAAGATATAAAGTATGAAATCTTCAGGTAAGGCTAATCACTGTCTGACTGATATTTGACCTCCAAACTGTGATCAGTTCAATCTTGAATCAATATGTGACTTTTTGATATTTCCTTTTTTCTAGCGGAAAGCATCAGAGATTGTTCAGATGCACGACTTTTAGTGTTTTATTTACTATTTCAGATAAGTCTAAGAGGTATGGGAAAGGCTTTCAAGTGGTTTCCGTATGGGAACACTGTTGCTAGGCAATGGCAACATGGATGCAGAAAGATGGCTTGTTCTCCTGCTGACTTTCTATACGAAAAAGCTAACATTACATGATTTATTTTTGTTTAAAGGCCACACGGCGGAATACGAGAAAAGACGACAAAGGTGAAAATCTAGATTAACCCTGGCCATAACTCCTTTTGGTACCGTACGTTACTAACGTGATCAAATATGTCACAACTCCTGCAATCACGTATCGAGAAAAATTGGGCTTGTGATGTTATGAATACCATAAGAGGGGCGTTCATATGGTCTCTTCTCATAAACAGGGTAAACACGACCCAATTGAAGGCACCATATGACTTCCAACCACTCATCCCCAGATTGTTGTTTCAGTCACTGCGGACCACCAATTGCCCATCGTTCTCACCTGCCCACTGGATTCCCACCACCTTGCCTCTGCTCCCTCACCTGGCCACACTCACACCCTCACCTTGCCTGGTCTGCCATATCTCCTTTCCCACTGGAGTCCCCCGGACATCAACTACCTAAACCTCAGTACCAATCCTAAAAACCTCAGTGTGCCCAGCATGTGAGCCAGTGATCGTAAAAAATGTACTGACTTTGAAGTAATTTCCAGTCACAGGGCGTCTTTGGTTTAAATACTTCAAGAACAAGTTGCCAAAGCATGAAAGCACAATTTGTTCAAATATTTGTACAGTGCTCAGTAACAGTAATATGATACCCTAACACAACATTAACATTACGCTCTCTGCCATAAATTATGATATACCATTTCATAACAATAAATCCCTCCATTTGCATCTGGCCTTTTTATTATTATTGTTATTATTTTAAATGTCAAACTGTAAGCAGTAGGTCTAAAATGAGGAGGAAAAGTCATCACATCAGTACAATAATAAACTCCAACTTTAATCTTGGAAAAGCCTTCAAGATAATCAAACAAAACAATTGGCTTCAACCTCCACAAGTCAATACATCTACTGCCCAAATAGACCTGCCATTTATTTCTGTTGGAGGAACATTAATAACCCCATGCAGACAAAGACGGACAGATCTGCTGCCAGAGCCTCATCCATGAACTCGAACTGGGACTGTCAGACGACACCTCCTTACACTTGAGTTGTGCCGTGTCCTAACAGGCTTTGCTCAGAGGAAGAAAAAAAAGTCTAGACACTAAGCTGTATCAAAAAAACAACACACTCAATTACTAGAAAATCAGCACTGGGTTGCACCATGTGTACGCCGGTCAAAGGTTTGAAGATCATTTCATAATTAGGAGTCTACGCTCTACTAACATGTAAGGTGTTTCACCAGCTGAGATCATTCCAACGTATAGGCATAAGTTATTAAATGACTTAAATGCTACACCTAGTATGTGTGAAGTCCTTCTTAAAAAATGGTTGTCATGGTGATCGTCTTGAAAGGTGGGATAACTTGGAGGATGAGGACGGTGCAGAGGGTTTTACCGGCTGTTTGGTGTCAGCAGTGAGTTCTCCATGATGGATAATATCCCAAAGAAATATATGACGACTTTGTTTTGTTTTCCTGTACTTCATTTTTGTCAAAAAGCGAGCAATCTGCCCAAAATAGGGTACCATCAAATGACCTTATGTTTTTGTTGACAACTTCCCGCTCGATGTCACTGTGGTTATTTAACACTAGAGTAAAGGTGACAGCTTTAGTTATCACTGAATAATAATACTTTACCATATTTTATATACATGTTCGTTGCTGTTTGGGGATTAACAGCAGTTAACAGAAGTTATTTTCAGCCGTTAGTTTGTTCAGAGACAAAAGCCCTTTTCAGACTGCTTTTTTCATAAACCGTATCTAAGCTCAGCCGTCATCACGTCTTCGTACTTTCATATTGATTCCCAGACAGAGTAGTGGTGTCCCAGTCTGTGAATTCACATTGTGTTTCAAGGTTGCGGAAGCACGGCACAGGAGGAGCTTCACATACACACACAGTCAGACATGCACGCACACACAGCGCTGTGCTACCCAAGTTGAAACTGTCTTGTCTCTGTAACTACCCTCGAGATAGTCCAGAGGGGGGATCACTTCGTTCCCCCCATTACACCTCCAGGGACACGAAGGCGAAAAGTCGCAGGGCTGTAAATATCGTGGCTTGAAACAGAAATCTGAATAAGGCTGAACTTTATTGCTGCAACAGTACTTGGGATCATTTGGGTGATATACTAACGAGTTTCAATGCAGGTTTTAGTTTGGACTTCACACCATATTAAAGACATAACTTTCACATAGTTGGTGCAATAGGGCAAGGGGGGATTTCTCTCCCCACATATCTTGTCACTCTACATCTGTCCTATCGAGTAAGAGCCACAAAAAAGGAGGAAGTGAAGTCCTGCTTTGTCAAAATGTCACTTACATAATGTAACTAATTAAATCGTGAATCTTGGTCTTATTGGGACGGTCTCTTTGTAAAAAGTCCTGTGTTTGTTTGACACATTAGTCCAGCCTAACAACCTCCCGATGTGGACTTTCTAGCTTCTTCTGGCTCTTTAAAGCAGTTCGTCAGACTTCCTTCCATGCTTCACTTGCTTCTATTTTCTGCAGCCACTTAATGATAACTAGATTTGGGTTGTTTCCTTCTCACTATTTAACTGTCTCATAACACCTGGCAGCATAAACACTGCAGCTGTGGAGCTCCACTATAGGCTTTGTTTTTGTGTTTTAAAGATTTACAATCTGAAACATGCTCTCTAAAAATGCTGCCTGTAGTGTTCAGTGACTGGCGTGTTGGCAGTGCTGCCAGCATCAACTCGGCCCATATTTGGGTTTTAAACAACAGTAGGAGATCAATCAGAGCAGCTCGAGCCAGAAAACAGTTTAGAGTTTTGAAAACATTAAATCATCATCAACCCGGACTGAAAAATGTAGGTCGAGTCAGGACAATTTTTATTTTCGAAGCTCAACATCCCCAATCAAAAAAGGGCTTCAAAGGGTTTAAAAGTCTGAACAACATATGGAACCATCCATCATTAGTTCAGATCAGAAAACATAGAATAAATAAAACTTTATTTGGGAATAAAAGAGAGAAACTTTGGAAAAAGCAACACTGGAGAGATCCTTTCTTCCAAGAGGATATATAAATTCAATTTTCCATAAACACTCCTTTTCTGCAAAATCTGAACCTATGTTGTTGAGCCAGCATCTGAAGCAAAACCACAGAAATCAACAAACTAACACTTCAGTTAAACCATATGCTCCTTATATCCCCTGCTTCCCTTTTTACAATGCAGCAGAAGAGAGAGGAGCAGGCTGCAGGTTTGACATCTTCAAAGCAGCATGAAACAGCCGGAGCACGTGTCTGCATGCAGCCGTGCACAGGATGGAAATGAGGTATGCACCGGGGAATACACGAGCCCCAGCTGCTCTGCTGCTGGGCCTTCTCAGGATTTGTTTGAGTGGACATGGACCTTTAAGCTGTTTACACTGGATCTTAACACACTTTTATAGCTAACACTGTGTGCAGGCCGCTGGAAGGGTCCGCTCGAAACCTCATTTATGACGTTATTACGCAATTAAGAGTAGGATCACCAAAAACAGTGTTTGGGATTTGATGGGAACACCCAGGGATGATTAAGAGTGACTCTATTTCTGAGTGATTGCAAAGAACAAAAAGATGCAAAATGTACAACTCTGTTGACATTAAACAAACTGACTCTGCAGAGGATCACGCAGTCCTGGATTCTGTTAAAGATTGTTTTTTCTACTGACTCTCCTCGTGGGTCCACGTCTGCGCTTCCTCACTGATCATAAGGTCAGACAAACACTGTTCTTCTGTTTCTAGTCACAGCAGATAGAAACCACTGTTCACCTATGCAGAGAAAGCTACTCTTTCATTTACTGGAAATCCTCTGGCTCATGTAATGTTCAGCAGACCGAGCTGGAGCACAAATGTTTGGGTCCATTGAGACAAAACCGTCAAATCAAGCAAGTACTTTAATAAAACGATGACATAGGTTTGGATTACATTTCTATGTTTTTACATTTAAAATATTATTATGCTGAATTATTTTTCTCTGTATCCAATATTGGTCTGCAGCACTTGGCCCGTTTTCTCGTCAACCATCAGTATAATTGGCCTGCGTTGGCATGTGAGCTCTACTGAATGATTATTTAATGACTCTTGTCTGTTCCTGATATTTTTGATAAATCATAGATAAATGCAAATAAACGAGAACACGTGTTGGCTGGACGAAACCGCTCCCAGTGTAATTTGAAAAATCTGAACACATGGAAAAGATTCAGATTTATGAATGAAAAATTAAGTCGTTCAATAATAATAAGAATAAAAAAAAACGTATATTTATAAAGTATTTTCTAAACAAGGTTACAAAACGATTCAGAAAACATTAAGAAATAGATTAAAGTAAACAGATTCAAAATCTAAAAAAAAAGGTAAAACAGATAAAAGAAGAAGATTCATTAAGAAAAAGAAGCCAAAGCTCTAAGAGAGGATTTTAAAGAACCTAGACACGCGGCATGAATTGTGTTGTAACAATCCTTTAAGCTAATATTGACGAGACTCTGGGGGTCTTGAAGTTATAAACAATGACAGTGATCACTTTCACCGTTAATGATGTCTGGGACATCTATTGAGAAGCGTTACGAGATGTGTAGCTCAAAAACCTCCTTATTCATCTGATACTGGCGTCAGCCTCTGCCTAAACACCGCAGGACACACCTACACATTTACACAGGCTGCTATGTTCAGTGTCCATCAGAAGTAACTAATCTCATTCATACACATTGACACGCTTTCGACGAAACAGCATGAGTAACTTTGGGTTAAGTGTCTTTCCAAAGGACACATTGGACATGTGGCTGCAGGAGCTGGGGATCGAACCCCCAACCTTTCGGTTGAGCGACAACCGACTCTACCACTGAACCAGAGCCGCCCCTCAGCCCCACATGCCCGCTTTCCTCCTATCGGCCAGCTCTGTTTGCAGAAATTTGAGGTAGCGTCCGGGTGGGCGTGTCCTTGAAAGAGCTGCTGGGGTGGGCGTGTCCTACAGCTTTGCTCCATGCTTTGCTCTAATACGTCGGCAGAACATGACGTCAGGCTCTGGCCAAGTCTCGCCAAGTTTCTTATAAAATCTCGTTTCAGAGCAGCAGGAAACCACGTCCGAGAATTACGCCAACAACTGTGCATCTTGTGTTTAAAAAAGCTTTGCTGAGGTTCAGCATGGACATCGAACATCGTAACATTACGTGTATTTAAATAAGGATCAGCAGAATAGATCTCCTTTAAATGCTCTACAACTTTGTGTTTTGGCTTCTTTTTTTTTTGCTGGCCATGCAAATAAATTAATCTGCCTCTACTTCAAAATTGTACAAATATTTATGAGCACACCTGCCTTACCTAAACGTAGCAACCTGTGAATCACATTTTATTACTTTTTTCCTTTTACTGTTCAAACGTCCAACACACTAAGTCTCATATATCAGATTTGATATTATTTCTTACTTTGAGTTTCAGATTCTAATAAAATGTTAGTGATGTGATTTTTTTCTTATCTTATCTTTTATAAGGAGTTGTTGGAGGGAGCCAGACAACTTAAATGCCATAAAAAACATTCAGACGGAAACAAATCATTTAGCAGTTTCAGTCCAAGCGGGCTCATGGTCCAACACATACCCGGAGATTATAAACAAACACTCTCTCTTGCTATTTTGTCTTTTAAAGGCCTGATGAAAGAACTTGAGAACAGAATAGAACAGAATCATTTGAGATGCTGATTTTATTCATTCTTTTAGTTTTTTTTTTACTGATTCCAGTATCTGGTTTACAGATCCTCACAGGGAAACTGTAGCTCAGATTGTCCAGCAGTTCAGCTTTAATATGGGCGGCTGTGGTTCAGTGGTAGAGTCATTTGTCTCTCAACCGGGAGGTCGGGGTAAGATCCCCAGCTTCTGCAGCCACATATCCGATGTGTCCTTGGGCAAGACACTTAACCCCAAGTTGCTCCCGCTGCTTTGTCCGCGACATGTAAATGTGTATGAATGGGATTATTTTTATCAGTTAATACTGATGGTCACTTTCCATAGCAGCCTCTGCCATCGGGGTGTGAATGTGAAGGTGTGACCTGCGGTGTAAAAGCGCTTTGAGTAGACAGAAGACAAGCTCAAGTCCATTTGGCATTTAATAGCCAGCTCGATGGTTCAGTCCCTGAAGCTCCTCATGTTCACCTGTCAGTGTCCTAAATCTTCAATTGCTCCAAATAGAATTGGATTGGATCAAATCTTTATTGTCCACCAGAAGTGAAAATGTGCCTCAGGCTCTCCAGATACATAAAACAGTATAAAAACATTCAGGCCGTCAGTAACACAGACAACATAGCAGCTAGGTTTACACATTTAAACAGTTCATATCATGGCTCAGATCTCATCAGTCATGTTAGGATTAAGGATGTTTACTGCACTTGGGATATATGACTTCTTAAATACATTTTTGGTTGCCAGAGGAACTCTATAGCTCCTCCCAGAGCTCGGAGGCTCAAACTGGCAGAAGAGAGGATGGTAGTTATCTGCTAGGATACTCCTCGCTTTCTTCCTTGTCCTATCATTAAATAGTTGAGACAGAAGTTTTAATGGTTTGCCCTCTATCTTGCCTGCTGTTGACACAATCTTAAGAGCGTTTTATTCTTAAATCTACAGCTCAAGTGACCGTACCAGGCAGGACGATGGAAAGTTAAGACACACTCAGCAATAGATTTGTACACCAGCTCTAAAATGTGCTGACTGACACCGAGGCCACAGAGTTTTCTAAGGAGGTAAAGTCGCTGGAAGCATTTCTTGAAGATATACTCCGCTCAAAGAAGCTCAGCTGGCAGTCCAAAACTGTGCCAAGGTATTTAAAGTTTTCCACAGATTCAACAAGTTGGCTGTCAAGTGAAACTAGAAATGTAGTATCAAGTACAAGTATTGTTTTTGTTTGGACATTCACAACTAATGAAGTAAGTACAGTTTGTAGTGTTTAATTAACCGAGCTGCTGCAAATGAAAGCCTTAAAAGATGGGATGAATAAAAAACGTTAAACCAAACGATGATAAAGGTATGTGGCTGATCTGAAGAGATATATTTGAATAGCAGATTGTGTTGAAATGAAACCCAGCTGCGATGTTAGTCACTGCTGTTGTCAGTCCTATGGAACAAAGGCTGTTTTCCTCAAATTTTCCAGACTTTATTTCTAACAACTCTGCCTGGACAGAGACTCTGCATGATGTCAGGCTGACTGTGTGAATGAAATAAAACGCTGAGAGGGAGCGGAGAAATAAAGAGATGGATTTGCCCTCTGAGACTCTTTTTCTTGACGACATCTGGCTCACATGAGTTTCCCTATAAAACGTTTAATATTAATCCCTGCAGCATTTCAGGGCACTTCTCAAAAAATACTGAGTCGGTAAAAAACAGAACTACTTCCTTCGGGGAATGTGCTGTGGGTAGAAAAAAAACTTCATGGATTTCCTGCCATGATTAGAGTAGATCTGAAAGACATGCTTGAAAGGAAAGTACATGAAATTTATGATCGATCTGAACTTCATGTTGATCGGGTGAGAATACAGAAGAACTCTGGCACTTTGTATTTTTCAAATATGGCTGAAATTTTAGGGGTTTAGATTCTCTTCTCTCCATCCGGGGAGCTTTGGGTTACCATATACTGTAAGTCTGATGGTAAAAAATGTGAGCACTTCATTTCCTGCATTCTGGTGAATTTTTATGCAACAATTTGTTCTTTTTCTAAATTAATTTATGGCGGAAATTTCTTTACTATGTATAGGAAATTATTATTATTATTATAAATTATTATTATTAATTATTATTATTATCAGGAAATTGAGAAATTGTAAAAAATATATATTTGCTGGCCTTTGTTTTTTGTATTATTTGTAGGCAGTAGTTCCCAGACTCCCCCTCCTGCTCCCCTCTAAACCCCCCCTGCATTACAACATTACAGGCGAAAAACAACAATCCATCAGAGAAGAATGAATTATTAATGCTCAAAACAAGTTTTCTCCTGATTTAGCTTTGACAATATTGTAAACTTAATATAATCAGCCTGCAGGTTAGTGGACGTGTATATCTCTGACTGCTCCTGCTGCACGTGATCATTTCGGACCCTGTGAAGGTTTCATTTTACCGGTCAAATTGGAAAAAATGCGGTCGGATATTGTCTGTGTTTATTGCACTTCAATTGACCTCTATACAGTTAATGGGACACTAATGCAAACACCAACCTGTTGCTCTTGCTTTGTCTTGTTGTCAATGTCTGCGCCCGCGACCATAGACTGTATAAAACCACCCTAACCTGACCGGACCTGATCCATTGACCAAGCGTGAGCGAGAGTAACGTGCCTGCGCACGCGCATTTGACTGTGCGGCAATGTTAAGATGGTATGGTCCACTATAGGGGTGTCTGAAATGATTGGGAAACGTATTTACAGGTCAGAAGGATATAGAAATGTTTTGAGACCCCCAAAAGGTTTTTCATTACCTCTTTTTTCAACCTTTTAAAAAAATAATCTTTTTTTTTAGGGGGACAAATCTACCTTTTCTAAATATTGGGGGGGACACATCCCCTGCTTCCCCCCCGAAATCTACGCCTATGGTTTTTGTCAACCCCGGCCCCTCGATGTGTCTGTGTGCAGAGGCTCAGCTGAGAGCAGACTTAAATGTTCGATAAATATGAGCCAAATAATTGAAGGAAAGAATAGGAATCAAATTTAACACCACGGAGAGGACTCATCATTATGATGGACTTCTATAGAAAACATCAGAGGCAGCTACATGACGCGTGCACAGTAAGCATTTAAAAGTTTACCCAATACGCTCTGCAGATGTGCAGATGTGTATGTGAAATAGCAGTGTGTGTAGTTGTCATCATCTCTTACCCTGTCCGAACCGCCCCGTCTTATGCACCACAGTGGCCCCTGCGTATCCCAGCATCCTACACACCACGTCTCCATCCTTTTTATCCCAGGTGTCGTCACACACTGTCCCCCATCGGCGTTCATGGAAGACCTCCACTCGACCCTCATGAGGACCTGACCCGTTCACCAGCCGCACAAGAGTCTCCTCCACTGCAACAAACACAAACGTATTAAAATAATGATCGAAAATAACAAAACGATTAGTCGGCTTCCAAGTTTAATGGGTCTGCAGACAGTTTTTTTCTAGAGTTATGGAGCCTCAGTGAATCAAATGTTGTCCAAACAGCATTATTAGACTCCATGTTCCTCAGTGTGCAGAAATACTGACTTCTTTATTATTCAGGCCAACACAACAGCTATGAGAGCACATGACTTTACTCTATCTGGCGTTTGTTGGCATGGCTTTGAACTCGCACTGCGCAGATTATTTTCATTGCGAGTGTTTACGAGTTAAATGAAGCATTGTAAATCAAATCAATATGAACACAAACAGAGATGAGGACCTTGTTCTCCACATGCTGCAACACAATTTTGCCTAAAACCACAAAAATCTCCTTTGATTCAAAAGAGAAAAAAAAAGTATTGAGATGGGATATTTCCCCCTCATAAAGAAGAAGAGGGGTTAAAACACAGTTTGTTTCCCAGTTTTGTCCAAAAGGAATGTTTCAGTGATTGCTGACCCTCATTTGAACATCACGAGTTATAGTCTGCGAGCAATCTTGTGAACGTGACAGCACAGTGATGTTTCAAAGATTTTGAAATTCACAACATCCTTAATACATCTGTAAGCATTTAACCAGCCACTCTACAGAACATGTCTCCATCTCAGTAAAGATAGGCCAGCACATAATCCCTCAGACAACCACAACTTGTTGTTTTGAATGAGTGCGACACTTGAGTTGGGATGTATTTGGGCCCTGATTTGACAGTCTAAAACGCTCTGTCAAAGGAGTGTTGTGCAAAGTGATTTGGGACGTGTCGGAATAGATTTGATCAATTACATGGTGCACAATCTGAGGCCCAGAGTGCAAAGAGGGATGGATTAATTAGCTTGATTATACATGGGTGTGTTATGGGAGGAAGATGAATCAAAACCAATCAGAGTGTCAGCTCTGATTGACAAAAACATAACTTCATTAACTACATGCCGACAGGATCGTACAGAATCCAGGATTGAATCGGTTAATCTTTATTATCCGTGAGAGGCAATTTGGTTTGCAACAGAGTTCAATAAACGCAACACATATCCTAAAAACAGCACAAAGACATAAATACATACATATATAAAATAACTCCCATGTATATCATCATGATGGACGTGAGTGAGATAAGGGACACAAAGACCAACAGTACATAGTAAAAGTGTAAAGGCAACAACACCTACAGCTTATTTAAAAACTCAACTGCTGATTGGACAATGGACCTCAGGTATCAGTTAGATATGGCCCTCCTAACATAAGTGAACCTCCTCCCTGTCTGCAGAAGTCTAAACTCTGCATGCAGAGAGTGCTGAGGGTCTTCTAGGATAGCCTCCTGAGTGACTAATATTTGGAAAATAGTGTGCGCTGCAAAGTGATTTGGGGCGAGTCCGACTACATTTGATTAGTTACATGGCTCACAATCTGAGGCCCAGAGTGCAAAGAGGTACGTTAAATTAGCTTAATTATACATGGGTGTGTTTTGGGAGGAACATAAATCAAAACCAATCAGAGTGTCAGCTCTCATTGACTTTGATTGCAAGGGGCACCTGCAAGCTGGTGCCTTAGTATTCACACAGCTGATTTCATTCTTTATTCTAAAATAGACTGAACTCAGGCCGGCTCATTTAACTTCTCTCCTTTCATTGAGCCTCTGAACACACAGAACACACACATGACATTGTTTGACATATGATGATGGTGGACTGAAGTTATGTTTCACTGAATTATTCCCAGAAATTATCAAAAAGACACGGTGAATATTTCCACATGAGGCACAAAAGCGTAACTTCATTAATTATTAAAACCTCCACACAGAACGATAAGATGTTAAAGGAATGTATTTCTCTTTTTTATGTGAACTCTGATATTCAGGTTGATTGATTGATAGGACTTTATAATCAGACAAAGTTTGACATTTGACTTCCATCACGGCAGCTCCATTTACATCACATACACCAAAGAGGAGAAACAAAGATACAAACATTTGACACTACATTTTAAACAACGAACATTATTCAAGGCCTTTCAACAAACGTTAGATGTGGGATTAAGCTTCGTATTCAATTTAAGAAATGACTGGTGAAAAAAAGAGTTGAGAGGTTGTTTTGGTGTTTTTTTTCACAACCTTTAAAACATCTTCTTGTGTAGTTTCCTTGTAAGCCATTTTCATGTTTCTACTAGGGCCAGACCGATATGAGATCTTTGGAGCCGATACCGATATATCGGCCGATATCTTTCTTTGATCTATGTTTGATCTGCAGTGATAGATGTAGATATACACATTTATTTCACTGATTTGCAAATGCAGATATCAAACACTTGTGGAAAAGATTTATAATGAAGACTAGATGGTCACTCAACTGGAAAGTAACTGCGCATGTACGTGCATCACCACTTCACACTCTGGAGAGTGATGCTTGTTGTACTCCATATAGCGCCCTCTGCTGGTGAAAGAGAACTGCTAGTTTAATACAATGAAACTCAAATGAAATGCTGTGTGACTGGTGAATAAATCTAGTAATAGCGGCGCATATCTGCTATATAATTAGCCGATACCGATAGTCACAGAATATGCTAATATCGGCTGATATTATAGGTTGGCCAATTAATCGGTCGGGCTCTACTTTCTATATATTTTTTATATTGTCGTGTGAAATGTTAAGACGTTGGATTTCTGAAATCGTTTACTAAAAGAAAATATAAACCTTGATTCAGCCATGACACGCCTTTTTCTCACTGTGAAACATTAAGTGGTTTCAGTCACGACATTTAGCTTAATACGCACAGTTTAATATTAGGCTAATAAGAAAAAGAAATATAACTATTCCAACTGTAAAAGATGTGTTTACTCTCCGGTGATTTTGGGCTGCTGTGCTGGATAAAGGTTGGTAGTGCCTTGCTCAGGGATACCAGGTCCATAACTTGCAGAATGAACTGTCGTATACGTTTGTGTGTATCTGTGAGTGTGTGTTTGTATTAGCAGAAGCTTCATGGATCCACTGAACATCTGGTATTTTCCTGAAAATATGCAGCAGCTGTGTGCTCGTATAATTGACTTGATTTATCAGTTTTGAGTACAAAGACAGAAAATGAGAAAGAGAGGTAAACACACACGCACACACGCACGCACGCACGCACGCACGCACGCACGCACGCACGCACGCACGCACGCACGCACGCACACGCACACACACACACACACACACACACACACACACAGCTGGTGTTAAGACATACACGCCGGCTGAGACTGATGACAAAAAGTGCTGGAGAGAAGAAGCAGACACATAATCTAGACAGGATATTAGCCTCATCAGACCATCATAAATTGTAACTGTGTACTATTTAACGCTCATTAAACAGTCGAGTAGTTTGCACTCACTAGCCCATCATAATTTAATATCTAACATAATATTATACAATCATATCCGTTGCATATATACGGATCATATTCCTGCAGGAAGACGTCTAATTTAAACCAGAATTAAGATGCACTCTGAACTTCCTGCTGCTCTTTTTATAGACTAAAAAAAACAGAAAGTGAAGAGTGCTTAAACAGCTCATACATACCAAGCTTATAGGATGAGTAATTGAATACTCAATTACCAGAAACAGATGGTGAAACTATTTGTTCACTCATCAAATGTAAAACAGTCCCTGATTCTAATCAGATGCTATAAAGTTGAGTAGAAACTGGGAGATCTTATCGGCATATAACGAAGAAGTTTCACAACACTTTTAAAGTTTGACTTTTAACAGGAGGCCTCTGAATGTCTATAAATGAACCTCTTGGGCCACCATACCAAAAGCTCCAATGCAGCATGATATAGGCTGAATCTCGATGTCCTCCCTGAGCACTGAGCCCTTACGGACTTTACTGACGTCACCTGGAAAGTGATTGAGTGCACGAGGTTGCAAGGGTTTGAAATGGTAAAATAGGAATGGGACAGCACTTTGCGACTTCTCTGTAACCATGACAACACGATGTCATGTGGCATTCGGTATTTTTATTTTACATTTTTTACTTTACTCACTCAAAGCCATGGCCCTCATAAAAAGTTCTTACTATATATATATGTTACGTGTATTTCTCCGTTGTGGGATAAATAGAAGTTTATCTTATCTTATACGTATATAAATATAACGTGACTAATATGCTCTCTGTCTCTCTTGTTTTTATTCATAGACTCGCAGTAGACTTCTGAATCAGCTGTAGTTTCAAAATAAACTTTTTTGGTAGACTGTAAATACAGCGTGGTTTCATCTTCCTGCTTTTTTACCGTCTCTCGCTTTTTTTTCGTTTAACGGCGTTTGTTTACATTTCAATTGTTGCAGGCTTCCCCGGGGAATCTTGTGTTTCACGTCACAATGCTATGAACTATGGGTAATTCCCTCCCTTACCGACAGGGTGCATAAAGGGCTCGTAAAGTCATTGAGAGATCCCTCACACACTTGAAGATTAGACAGTGGGACAGCCCTGAGCCCTCACAGACTTAGCGGAAACGCGCTTCAAAGTCAGTGTGTGAGGGTGGACATCGAGATTGGGCCATACATTCTTAGATGTTGCAGGTTAACTGGGAAAAAAGCTGCAGTAAGCTGCTTTTATCTTGTTAGAAATGTTTGTGGTGGTGAAAGTGGTTACAAACAAATGGTATAGCTGCTTTTCTCAGTTCTCACTGATTGAATTAGTAACAGATTAAATGAAGATATAACTACCTGTAATGGTGGAATTAAAGCCAGTGCTAGTGGATGATTGACATGTTTTTTCACGATACGATACAATATCCAAGTTAACGCTCCAACAGGCTGACATGGTCGAAAAACTGTGAATGCGCAAAGCCAACGCTCCACCTAGTGCTCAATTGATGAACTACACACATATACATAAAAAAAAAAAAGTGAGGACAAACTTTTATCCTTATTAACACACTATAATCATAATTTAATGATATTTTTATCTAAATCTGCAAAGTAATTAATAACGAAGGCTTTAAAGTTAACGTAGTGGATAAGAAAACACAATATATCCCTTTGAAAGTGGGTTTTGTTTTTAAAGAATTTAAATTCTTATTTAAAGAAAAACTGCAGCTACCTCAAGTATTTGAGTAAATGTATGTAGTCAGCTTACATTACACCACTGATTTTATAAAGCTCAACTATATGGTCTGTTTTTCCTTGTGTTTGTGATCTGTTCATTAAGGCCTTAAGAGAATACATTTTCAATTAAACACATTGAATATTGTGTAATTAGGATAATCAAATAAACAGTTTCATATCTATCTCATCAACGACTGGCCCATTTATGTTATGAAACAGGATTATCAGTCCAATATATCACTTTAATCTTCATGTTTGTATACCCCTGAGACCTTTCTCATGTTTCTCTTAATCTATTCATCTTTTTCACTCTCAGCCCTTCATTCCTCTTTTCCTCTTTAAAGTGCCCGAGGCCTCCCCATAGAGCAGGAGGGAGAGGAAAGGTCCTGGATGAAGGCAGCACATGTAAACCTGTAGTCTTCACAGATAATAAGAACCATACAAGAAGACTTCACAGACATTTCTCTGTCATGTAGAGCTCGTCTGCAAAGCGTTGGAATTTTGCTAAAGATGTAACTTGGAGAAGGTCCACTTGATTTATTTTGCAGTAAACTTGAGAAGAAATCAAGCAGATGCATAATCACATAATTTAAGGTCACAAATTCTCCTCATTTTCAACGAGTTTAAAGAAGTCTCAGAGCTCCCCAAAACATGTGTGTGAAGTGTCTTGTTCTAAATCCACTCTGATCCTGTATTTGATCATGCCTATAAACCCCTCTATTTCAGCCCTGCTCAGAACAGGCTGTTTCTGTGTCTGTAGCTTTAAATGCAAATGAGCTGTGTCTGACAGCGCCCCTCTCTGGAAGGGCTTGGGTGGCTCGGGCTTTCTCGCTCCATGCCCTATTGTTTACGGTGAGAAGGCAGACTCAGAGGGCAGAACAAACACCTAGCTGTGGGAGTGTCACCCACCTGGGGGAGGGGTTACTGCCCTTTGTGATGTCATTAAGGGAAAATCTCCAAATGGCCTGTTTGAGCACACATTTTCTGAAAAGTGGAGCAGGCAGAAGACGGAGAGGATGGACTTTTCTCATCATTGGGGGGTTTGTAGACAGACTAGGGACAGACATTAGTGTTAGAAAACATAATAAAGTGTATTTTGAATAATATGTGACCTTTAAGATAAATTTATAAATTTAATGTCCTGGTTGGCACTGTGGCTTCTCAACACGAGAGACAATGTGTTCTGGGCTGCTAGGTAGAAACCTTTGTATAAATATGAGCAATAATGTATAAATAAAACAGTTGGTGCTTGTTTGTAGTGTTTGGTTTAGCCAACAGAGATGACGACTAATGTTTAATACTGTTATCTTTTTGTATACTTTACACAAAAGGCTAAGAGGGCTAAGAGTACCAGCATTTTCCTTAATATTTTCTTCATAAAACAACCACTGTAAGGATGCTAACATTTGTACTTTGGACCTGTTAGCTTTAGCCTTATTCGTTGAACATAATAGGCCTACTTCGTTAAGCCAAGTGCATATTTAAGAGGCTTTACAAAGGAATCTTACTTTAAGAAGAATTAATTGAAAACTATAACATCAACCAGAGAAAAGTCAGTTTTAACTTGGCTAACTTATGAAGGTTACGTTAGCTTAATTTGCTATCCAGTTACAGCTGCTAATATTGAAAATTGACAGTCAGACAAGAAGTAAAAAAAACAACAAGTCCTTCAAAATCTGTCCTATTCCAAGGACCCATTATTAAATAAAGATTCATAAATCTGAGTGGTATTAACCATCATTAACCACATATTTGCCGGATGAGAACAGAGGCGTAGCAACAGTAGCTAACAGCAGCACACTGTTTGGTGAAAACATTTTCTGGTGTTCTTACTCTTGTTTCCAGATAGTGTTGTAATAAAACGCAACATTAACCTTTCAAAACCACATAATTCTTTTTGGGAGGAAACCAATTGAAAAGGAATAACGTTTTTTTTTCCTGCGGTGGAAAATACGTCTGAAAACGCTGATTACTTAGAGCTGAAGTCAAGTAGTTGATGACTTTGCCGGATTTAAAAAGCGTTTGCACAACGATACACTTTGGAGAGAAAAGTAATCATACAAAAATAAATACTTCTTTAAGTAATTAGAACAAAAAAATCAAGGATCCCACCCACTTTCTCGCCACAGTTTGACAGATGTTATGATTATACTGATGACCCAACAAAGTGGTTCACCATAAAGTAGAAACACTTGCTAATTTGGACAAAAACTTGACGTGTCATAAAAATCTTGCTCCTCTTTATGAGTTTATGTGAGCTGCAAAAAGGATTGATTGGTGTTCTTTGTCTGAAGGATAACTATCGAGTGAGCTCCAAGTGTTTGTCGTCCAAATGGATCAAGCTTCAGAAGCCAGGGGAGCTACAGCACCAGACTGTCAAGACCTGAAGAAATGCAGAAACACGGCCAGAACATGGAGTGATCATGTGTTACTAATGTTTATCTGGCATGCAGGCAGGAAGGGTCTGGACTGGACAGCAGTGAAGAGCTTCAGGGCAAAAGTTAACAAGCTCCATCTGTGTATGAAATCTTCTCCTTTAAACTCCACTTTTTTTTTGTCTTTCATGTTGGATGCCCTGCTACATGTTCTCTTCTCCCCATTTCTATACTCTTGTTTCTTTCCATTAAGCATGCTCTGTTTGCTTCTTACTGGATTGTTTTAAACATGCATGACCCACATTTTTCTGAACATAGCATATCAGAAAGTGACTCTCGTCTTTTTTTCTTCTTCATTTATTAGCACTTATTTGCTTTCTGCAAAATGATGGAAGAAAGGATTGATACATCTCTGGTATGTGTTCTGTCATACAGTCTGTGTGGAACGATAAGCAATTCAAAGACGCATATGGACAAAATACACGCTAGGTAAAACAGTTATGCACATTTAGTGCATATGAAACATTTAAACTCAGGTTCATGTGATGCTGTGTCATGACATTCAAAACTAATTAACGTTGAATAATAGAGGTGGGAATTGCAGGCTCACACATGATACGATTCATGATACGCAAGACTATCGTATAATGAAGAATCACAACATCCGTTTTACCAAAGAATACAAAATGTTGCTAAAAAGGTCTTATCACGTTTTGGCCCTGAACTTCTTACACCGATGTTGTTTAACCCTGCAGTTAACTTCTTCTTTGGCCACTTAGCTTCTGTTCATGTTACCCTCATTCACCTCATTAGCGCCACTGTGAGGAGTCAGGATTGCGTTTAGTCATAATTGACAGGGAAATTAGAGCGTTGTATTGATTAAAATTAAGACTTTATGTTTGGCACCAGAGATTCAATAAATGCTTCACATGAGTCAAAACGACAATATATTGCCGTTACGATATCTTGTCCCATACGTGAATATTAGAGATGGACCCATTGGAGCAATCAGGGCTGATCCCGATGTTTGGTTCATGACTTCTTTTGGTGTCAGACTATGCACACTTTGGCAAGGTAAACAAGTCAGAGTTTGTTCAACAGGTGATTCCTCTGCACAGTAAACAAAAACCTCTTCTCTGAATCAGTAGTTAAGTGTACTAGAGATGACATGATGATGAAATTGATTTGGCTCAATAAATAAACATCGGCTACTGACATCTGTTTAAGCCTCATTATTTGCCGGGGTGCGGATGTCTGTCAACAGGGCCGATATCGGCCAATACCTATGTGAACTAATCTATTGGTGCACTCCTACTGAATATCCCCAGGTTTTAAATCTAGAGAAAAACACCCCATCCCCGTATTCGAGCAACTAACACAACTAACACAGAACACTTCAGCTAAAAGCTGGTTTGCTTATCTTAGATTGAAGACTGGAAACAGTAGAAAACATAAAGTCTGGCTCTCTGTCCATGGGTGACATTATATACATTCCTCTAAAGCACAATCATCAAATTAATGTAAAAGATGCAGGAAAGAGTTAAGTTGTTTGTGATTCTGAATATGAGATATAAAGTAAAACCAAAATACTGACACACCTTATTGCTTTAAACTATTCTCAGCACCACACATGTCTTTTCTTCATGTGCAGCTGAGTGTGTGTTTGTGTGCGTGTCAAACATTAGCAATAAATAAATTAAATTAAACACCACAGCAGGGGAGCTGAGTGGTTCTATCCCAGGCACAGATAATTGGATTTTGAAAATAAACATCAGTAACTGAGTAAGCAGGGGGTGTTTCAACACACAACATGAGCTGGTTCGTGTTAAATTAAAGACTTAAAGTTCCAGGGCAAAATTTGTTTTTCTCATGGGGGGTCTGTAGCTGAATTCATTGATGTCCCAAAACATCAGTTAAAGCTGCGTTCACGTGGGAAAATCTCTGTCCTGAATTAAAGTAAGTTCAATTTCAGAGTGAGAAAGATTTCATGCATTTAGCCAATGAAAGCCAAGTGACACAGTTTAGTACTATCTGTCCCTCATGAATAGAAGGGAAACAAGAAGCATTCACAGATTCACAATATTTTGAATGGATGTTTATCTGCTCTGACGTGGATTAAAAAAAGCTCGAGCACTAAATTAAGCTAAGGTTAGCAGAAGCTGAATTTGAATAGCACATTTTTATTGAACCATTGAAATTCAATTATTTTGCATTTAAATATGTTTTTATGCTTTTATTTTGTATATTTGCACAGTCTTTAGTTAAGGCTTTTTTACTTCCTGTTAAGATAGCTTTTATTTTGAAAGAAAATATGGAAGATGGTATATGTGTGATATGGTAGAATGAAAGTTATGAAATTAACTTAAATACAGGAAAAGGAACTTGTTAAAGGAAAATGAAAATAACCCAAGAGGACGGTGATAAAGTGAAATGTTTGATGTCACAAAGTGGATATTGCCACTTGAAGCCGTCTGGGAGTTTTTGAAAAAAAAAGTGAAATGAGACATTCAAAGGCGCAGTGGTGTCGATTTTTTCCATCACCGTGGCTGCAGGGAGACGCTGCGGTTGCAAAATAGCTGATTGTGTCAAACAAACTCACGATGCGTTCATTTCAGACCCTAATCACATCGCGAATAAAGCGTTAACGCTGACAGCCCTACATTAAGAAAATCTGCTAGAAGGCAGGAACAAGGATGTAAACTCTTTTGAATTATATTAGTATTTTAAAACGAGCCAGCTGTGGAGAATAATTACATTGTGTTTAGAAACAACTCATGAAATGGCGTTAGCTTAATTAGCTAGCTTATAAGCTATAAGTGATCAAATCTGCTAGCAGCTGTCATTTCCAACAAATACTAGCACACAAGCATCTTGAGGCTTGCTTTTGTTTACATAACCACTTTCACTTGCAGGTTTGAATTTTTTTCTCTATATCGGTGAATTCTACTTTCCCCTATTTTCTTTACGCGTTGATTTGTTTTTCATTCATCCACATACAATAAAATAATCAGTTCAACACAGCTAAGATCTCTCAGTCTTTTGCTTCTAATCTAATGACTACAATCTGGCATCCATTTGCTCTGCCTTGTTTTTTTTTGGTGTCAAGCCTATCGAAGGATGTTAAGATTTTGATCCTTTCGTTGACATCACACCCAGTGTGGCAGGTTCCTTTTCTGTTAACACCCAACATGTGTGGAGGAATGTGCATTATTCTCGCAGACAAAAAACTTCAGTGGTTTCAGGTTACTCTGGTTTTGGTTCTGGTGATCATACAGGTATGCACCGTATGCTTTGAAGTGTAAGAAGATCCCAGTCATGCATCAGATGATAAGTCAGCCACATGAGGTTTGTGACAGAAAAGTGCTCGACGCAGGGATTTCATATTTCTGACAGCCACTAGCATGTGGTCTCAGCATGGCTTGCTTTCTGTAAAACCTCAAACATCCGTGTCTTATTAATGACGTGGGGAAAGAACTGATCTTTGACGGCTCTCTAATGGGCAGGAAAACTATTAGAATGGCCGAGGGATATTTGATGCTAATGGTACTCCATCGCTCATCATATGGACCGTGATGATGTAACAAAAAGCGGCTAACATTTCAGGCAAAAAAGAAGAAGAGAAAAGTCTGTGGTTTTGAGGTTATTAATATTCTGCCTCTCTCTTTGACTCCAGATTGGTGTTTTTTTGTACGTGGTATCGGCTTACCACTACAGAACATGTGCATACATATAACAGTTTTCAAGGCCTTTTGATGTACGCTGAGCCATGTAGTTCTTCATCATGTGTCGGAAACGGTGAGATTACGCTGAAAGCAAAGCAGATCCACTGATCCTTTAAACTTCCCACAGCACTTTGCACAGGATGTCAGGTGGAGCGGCGATGCACGAGGACCATAAAGTCATCAGCTCGTAAAGGTTTTGTTCTTGTATGATATATAACGTTGGCTCTGGATCGTATGCACTGATATATGTGCTGGTATAACAGCAGTGTGCCCAGTAGGATTAAAACTCTTTTACTGTCTGTGACCGAGCTTCCCATATTTTTCTTTTCCATTTTAACAATATGGGGTAGCTTCTTAAAGAAACATACCTCCAATGCAACTTATTAGCAGTCTGCATGTAGCAAGTTTAATCATTCTGAAAACAAATCTTGACATAACTGAGAGGGCTGATTAAAAACTTAGCCACTGGTAAGGTGTCTGCAGGTTGTTTTTAATTAGGAAATTGATTTGGAGAATCCTGAAAACCTTCAGAAGAGCTGCAGGTTTGTAAAAACCATCTTCGAGGTTTTTCAAAGATCCCGAAGAAAACATATTCATTGCGATATTGCTCATCTAAATAAATACATCTGGGCGAGTTGTTTGTTGTTTGTAGCAGGTGAAGCTTTTTTGAAATTCCGTTGTCCCATTGTATAATGACAATAAAAGATTTTAATTCTATTCTATATACGCTCTTACCTGTTTTCTCTCCTTTGTCTCCTCGTTCCCCCTTCTCCCCCTTCAATCCTCTCTCTCCTCTGTCACCTGAGAACAAAAAAACAGAAGAACAAATCTGAACATCTTACAGACTTTACAGAGGCAGGGATGAACTTAACTATGAACTTGTAAACTAAAACGTTTAATGTGATTTAAGCCTATTTCTAATGTTTCACTTCAGCTGTGTGAACATTTTTCCACTCCGATATTGCTTCATTACATCAGTAACCAATTTGACATGATGGCACAAAGATTAAATGTAAAGATACCTCAATCTTCTTGAATCTGAAGGACAGTACTTACATGCAATAGTACCCTGAGTTTGATTAAAGACTAATCATCAGTTGAAACCCACACTTCCAACCTAATATTACCATCATGTGTATTACAGTGCCAACCACACTGTAGCACACATAGTGGAAGAGATGAAATAACACACAGGAGAAGCTTAACCATCTACAGGTTTACATTTTACAACCTTTCCTCCACTTCACACCCATTTCCTCTTCTTTCTTCTCACTTTGTGTATTTTCAGAAAAAGCCCCTTAAATAGTCAGCCCTGTAATCTCACCATGTGATATAAGGGCATAAAATGTAAAATTAGAGGATCCCCACCCTGCGTTTGAGGCTTAATTTACCTCTCAAAGTTGTGGTTTAAGTTTTTTTTTCTGTATTGGAGTGGAGGTGAAAGAGGTCAGAAATAGAGGAAGCAAATACTGAGAAGATATAAAACAGATTGTTTGGACTGAAATTAGAGTACCAGTGTCAAGGTAATTTTTTTGGGTAATGTTATGTGCTGATGCTTACATGTTGGAAAAGTTGATACAATGCAGAACTGCTCAATTAATGTAAGTTAAACTCCTCTTATTTGCGGTTTCTGCAAAATTACGGTCAGTTATGCACAACGCCTCCCTCCAATCAAAATCTTGGATCCGTCTGTTTCTCTCTTTTTTTGTTTAAAATACGATTCAACTTCTAACGCCCAGGAATAGACTCCAAAGCACCATTTGTTGCTCAATTTCAGCCACGGGGTTTAAACAAACCACAAGTCTGTTTTTGCCATGAAGCTATAAGAAGATCAGCCTCAAGCCAGCAGTTATCCCACCTTTAATTTAACTCTTTTTAAAATCCAAAACCACCGAGCTGCTGCTGCCAGCCGAGGTGGCACTCTGTCCTAACCACCATGTGTAACTGTTTGTGTGTGTCCACGAGTGAGTGGCGTAGTTGACACCACACCCTGCCTGTGACGTCCTTAAGCTGTCACAATCACCTCCATCCCAACCACATCCTTAACAACTAAACACCACTACAAGACAAACACAAACACACTGTTAGGATGCTACTGAGCCACAACAGATGCATTTGATTTGAGACTGTACAATACATTTCCGCTGCTGGTGGCCGTCACTGGCAGCAATGGGAAGATATTTAGCAAAATTATCTCCACAATTGTTTGATGCATGGTTATTAAATACATTTCAGGCATTTACTCAGAAGATAAATTCTGACAAATCTGAGGGTCCTCTGAAAGCTCTTTGCTCCTACTGCTACCAACAGGCCAAAGATTCAACGTATTACTTTGATTTAAGATGTCATAAATACCTCTTAAAATAATAACACTCCCATCAGACTTAGTTGATCTTTGTGTTCAGGGCTCAAAAGATGAAGGCAAGCTAAAAGACAAAATATGGCTATTTTATGGCAAGAATACAAAACTAGCATACAGACGTCAGCATTTAGTTCAAAGCAAATTTGTGCCTGAGTACAGAGGTACTTACTTTGCTTGCAGTCTGGTTCATATTACCATTTAATAAATGTCGACTAATCCTTAAAGTGGGCATGACTAAGCATGACAAAACAAACCAGCTGTGATTACCCAAGTCCTCAGCTCTACTCAGATTTGACCAACTTTTGGCTCCTTTTTTGGGGGAATTCTAATGTTCAGTCTCAGTGAATATGATCTCTGATAAACCCTCTCTACACTACATCAGTTCCAGATTGCAAAAGAACAAAGTTAGCGACTAGTAAACATGGTGTAGCATGTAACAGCTGGATACACAGATGTTTTTTCTGAGGAGTTGGGGGAGGCCAAAACATTGCTAAAACCACGTTGAATATTTTACGTTAAATCAAGACTTTTTTAGACTAACACCATCTGCAAACAAGAGGACATGCAACTCTGAGGCACCTAGACCTGATTATCCCCTCTACCCTGCTGAGCCCATATATCCTGTCCATGAAAATCACAGAATCATTGACAAGGGACAGTCCACTTGGGAACCTTCTAGACCTTTGCAAGACTATTGCTGGTACCATGGGAGTTTGATAATTCAGTTTAAATGTGTTTCAAGTCAAGTGAAGTTTATTTATATAGCACATTTCAGCAACAAGGCCATTCAAAGTGCTTTCATGGACTTGGAGAAGGCCTACAACCATGTCTTACAGTACATGGGGTCCTGTAGGGGGATACTCGGGGACAATGAGGTACGAAAGCTTTGGATGACAGCCAACCGGTTCTTTTATAACCAAAGTGGGAGCTGTGTCTGGAACCTTCCCACAAAGACAAATTAATTTACTAGCATGCAATCCCAGAATTAATCTGCTATAGTCGGTCACTGATATAGCCTATTGGAGCGACGGCAAATTTCTTTCAGAGCCAAACTTTAGTGATGACGGACTTCCAGCCATGACTTCCTTATCTGTGTTGTCATTGTTAACAGTCCATCAAGCAACTGGTGAAGCAAATGGAGTAGGAGTTAAGAGACAGTGTCTACCAGTGGATTGTTAGCTGTTCTTCAATGAGGATATGGGTTCCTCTTTTTTGCTCTCCATACAGATAATAATTCACATGCATACAGCCAAATTCCAGTCAACAATACAGCTTTGACTAGAAAAGGAACCAGGACTGTATTGATGCCAAAAATTGTCTCACTACTCACAAATGTATTTTTCCTGCCTGTTAAAGGACATAATTATTGCAACTTTAGATTTCCATGGCAAAAAATGTTATTGCTAATTCACCATGTTAAAATCAGCTGATCAGTTCTTCTTGACAACCAAAGAAGTGAATATTTTATGCACCTACTTCACCCATCCTATCCACCATTCATCTATAAAAGAAACCATGAAGCTTCCCAGTGCTATTTTAACAAGCTCTCAGCGACCCTCTTCCCTCCACAGCTGAGGAACAGCCTTCCGCTGAGGCCCCCTTCACACCAGAAAGTCTACAAACTCTTCACCCTTCACTGGGTTGTTCAAACCACAACCAGACCCCGGATGGGTGAAAGAATAGTCAGACTTTGTTGTAAACTACTAGAGTGTAGATGACCAAACATCCGCAAAGATCCTTGTTTTCTTCATTTTGTCTAAATGTTTGTATAAAAACACTTGTGTGGTGCTTTGAACTTTCTTTAACAGAATTACATTGTCAATCAAACCATGTCAACAGTACCAAGACTCTTTGCATTTTTGTTAAGCCAAGGTGGCCATTGCTGACTGTGCTAATTTTCAGTGTTTTTTCCACTCCAAACAAATCAGAGGCCTATTACACAAAAAGCAATATGCAAGCAATGATTTGCAACATAAAACTATTTTCTCTTGACTGTTTTGATTAATTGATTTGCAGAACCACCACAAACAAGTGAGGATCATTTGCAAAACATGATGCTTTCACCATTTGTGATCTACACTTAAGCTGCACATGAAGATCTGCTGAATCAAGACCTTGACCAAATGTGACCATTTGATAGATGACTTTGGTCCAGTAGTTGACTTAAAATGCTGCACATGTTGTATACAAAATGGTCAACAGATATAATCACTTATAGTCCTGCTATGAACAGTTGTTTTCATTATTCTGGTGATAGTACCAGCCGCTGGTGAAGTTTTATTTTTCTTATGTTAAGGCATATTTTTGGTCTTTTTATGTCTTTATTTAGATAGAGGCAGGATAGATATTGGGGGAAATAGAGAGAGAGTGGGCAATGACATGCAGGACTGAAAGCACAGGTCAGATTCAAACCTGGGCCTCCTGCTTGAAGAACCACAGCCTCCGTACATGGGGCGTGCACACTAACCACTAGGCTACAAGCACCCCTTCAATAGCAGTTTAACTCATGTTATTACATCCACCATTTTCACCAAACAGATAGTGAAAGACATTTCTTAATTTAACCACCAATTGCCCCTTTTAGAGCATTAGATTTCCGTTCTTCTTTTATTGCAACTCTTGTTGATATGTGATCAGTTAACAGCTAATAAAAGCCATTATCCTAGCTGTTTGAGACTAATGTGTTGCTCTCACCATAACACTCTGTAAAACTAGTTATTGCGGTTGGGTACTTAACTGTATCTATGGTTAACTTTGAATTCTGCATTTGCAATTGATCGCATCAACAGCAGACAGTCCTGATTGCTAGCAAACAAGCTTACAAGCTTACTAAGAGACAGTAAGCTAGCTGTTAGGAAGCTTGTTTGTGAAGCTGAGATATTTCTTTCTAATACAATTGATAGGTCAAATTATGTAGATAGAAAACTGCTGCCAAGTAGAAGAAATAGAAAAAAGTAGTTGCTTCTGTAGCTGACCAGCTCAAACATGTTGCTGCACTGCTAGCATTTTAGCCGTTAGCTAGTTGTCAGCAAGTCTGTTTAAATGTAGAAGGAATCTCTTGCTCCTTAAATAACACACATTGGAAAGGGTAACTTATAAAAACATTAATTTATATAAAAATGAACCAAAGCTAAAGTGGATTCTATTACATAGTGTTGAGCCATAAGCATGAGGACAACAGATCAGCTTGGTCCAAGGATTTAAGCACTGCTGGCTAACATAGGGACTGAGGGCTTCCAACACTGGACATTTCAGCCAAACCAAACTCTGATTGGGAACAGCTGTTGGCTAAACACCCACTTATACACAAACACACTGACATGCTGACCCAAAAAGACTGAAGTGCCTTATCATATTTGTCATGGGTATGTTTTCTCTGAAAGTACTCAGTGTGTGTTTGTTATCATTGGCACGGTCCAGCTGCTGATGCCAAAGTGGAAACATCAACAACCTGCCCCAAAGGGGTTTATGTAGATAGAGTCTAATGGATACATTGATAAATGGATGGAAAAGTGGAAGGAAGAGAAGATAAAACAGACACTATATGTGTAGCACCAGGTCATCCAGTTGTGCTCAATTATTTTTTTCAACAAAAGTTGGCATCAAATTACATTTGTGTCAAAGCATTTAGTTCTTATTCCCACTTGGACAATTTAAATGCTCACGTCATATCAATTTATGTTTTTAATGTGCAATGGAAAAATAAAGGATATAAGAAAAGTTTGAAATGTTTTCTTGTATGCATAATGGTATATACAGCTGTCTATTAAAAGACCATTGTGGATATTGCATCATACAGTATATAGGAGTTTGGCTCCCTGTAAGAGCATTTAATAATGACATGATTGGTTTCTGTGGGTTTGCTCTGGACCTCTGCATTCCTTGAAAAGTGTTAGGAAAATAACAATCAACGCCTCCTCCAATGACTGATTAATCGGTCCATTTGAGGTAATTTAAGAACCGCTTCTTGGCTATTGTCAAATAAGGACAATTTCAATGGTGGACTGTAAGCTCCTTTTAATGATAGCTTGATGGATGAATGCCAGAGAGAAAAACTACAGTGTTTTTTTTTGGAGGTATAGAAGGACAAGTCAGCTGATTTTCTATGAAATAGGTAGCCACTAAAGAGTCAGAAAGCAGATGGATGGATGCTAGTAAAAATCCCAATCAGGGATCTATTGAAAGAACTGGATAGCATACTGTTTGATTTCTTTTGTTGCTCTTTGGGTTCTTTCGGCCTCCTCAAGCTGCACCTCAGAGTCCAAGTCTGGCTTAATCAACTTTCTTAATGCTATTTCACAGATATTGAACCGTATGGCTCAAATAGCAATACAACAAAGAATATCTTGAAATGTTTTTGTCATGTCTGGGATGCTAAATTTGTGGTAAAATATTTTCAAGAGGACTTCTGTCAGACAACTTGAAACTCACACACAATAGTTGTCTCTTTTGGACTCCCTAAAGGCAGATGCCAACTGTTAAAAAGTTGTAATTCCAAGGCAAAACACAAAAAGAAATCAGTGTGATACGTCAGTGAACGAAGATATGTGAAAGATTTGGTTGGGTGGCCTTGTGAGGAGTTTTCTATTTCAGGCGAAAAATGAACATGTAATGCAACCCTCTGAGAACCAAGTGTGTCAGTCTAAAAAGTTTGAAAGGATTTAAGCTGTGAAAGTGTTGACAAGACTGAGCTGTGAGTTGTACAACTGACTTGTGAATTACAAACTGTCGGGTGAGTGAGGAACTGACTTACTTCATTGAGACTACTACTGTTTCCTCAATAAAGAAAATAACCTTCAGGGTTTTTCTTTCATTTCGGGGCGTTTTGTGCCTTCATTGGAGAGATAGGACAGTGGATAGTCGGAAATCAGGGAGAGAGAGAGCGGGGAACGACATACGGGAAATGAGCCACAGGTTGGACCCGAACCTGGGCCGCCCGCCTGGAGGACTGTAGCCTCCATACATGGGGCGCGCACCAACCACTGCACCACCAGCGCCCCTTTTAGTGATATTTTTATCACGTAAACAACATTGCATGTTTTTGTGCTTCCGTGTTTTTTATTTAAGTTGTTGGCTAGGAATGAACAAAAACCAACAGATATTTTCTTTGCAAACAAAGAACAATTTAAAAACCTGATCTGATAAATCAAAAGACGTACCTCTAGGACCAACAGGTCCAGCTTCTCCTCTTTCTCCATGAAGGCCATCGACCCCGACGGACCCTTTCATTCCCGGAGGACCCTGGATGCCTTTTTCTCCTGTAAACCCTAAATCAAAAACACATACAACATTCATCTCAATAAATAATTCATAACTATGAAACAGGAAAAAGTGTGGTCATAATGCGCCACAGTATAGATCATTAGACTCTCTTTGACAATCTTTGACATCATTCAAACTGCCTAAAGTTTGATCCAGTTAAGGGTAAATCTTGTTAAGTGTTCTCGATATATATTGGACAAATATTTGCAGACATAAACTCACCATATTTTGAAATTCATCTTTGTTTCCTGGCAATTTTAGAAAAGCCCCTCCAAATAAATCCCAGATGGAGTTTGTTTGGTTCTACTAAATAAAGCATTTCAGAACTTCTTTTTTTAGCTGTAGAAGTAGAAATTCTCTATTTTAACCAAAGCAATGAATAAGGGAGGCTGCCGTGTTGCCATTCAGAAATCAGTGAAATGAGGACTTTGTCTACTCATTCATTAATGATCGAATCAAGTTTACTTTTATTGCACTTACAAAATTGTGTCCATACTACAGAAATGTGACCCCATTTCCGATATGCCTTGTTGCTTCCTATCGCTCTCGGTTCTTGTATTATTGATAGTAGAAACAAAGAGGTTGTGTGTGATGTAAACATGGGTCTTTCTCTTGTTCCACCACCTGCTGATGTGTCACTCCTGAACGCTTGCTGACTCTGGTAGAACAGCGTTATAATTTTTGTTTTGTTCCATTAATCAATCCGCCAGATTTACCGTTTACTCCAACTAAGTGCCACATAATGAGCACGTCTGTTGACAGTCAGCACACTCAAATGACTCAAAATTAATGAGGTAATTACTTATTTATAGCACTTTTGCCATATGTCGCTGTGCCCTGATATGCTCTGATTACACTGGTGTTACTGGCAATCTGAATAATTAGACCAAAACGCATTACAGCCAGAGACTCAAAACAAAGTGATGATGGATGATGTCATGTCCCCTGTGGTTTTCTGTCTCTGCGCTGTGAAGGGTCAATAACTCACTCTTCAAAATCCCCAGAGGAAAAATAGTATTAATCATACTTTGGAAGGAGTGAAGAAGTCTTCGTAGTGATTGTGCAGGATAGTCCAAGGAGATCGTCTAACAAGCCCAGAATGATTTTTAGAGCTTGAAAGCGATGATGGATTTATTGGAGCAACAGAATATCAGGGCTGCATCACTAATTGAAAAATAAGGCTATTTGATAGCAAAGGTTTCTTTTCAACATCAGCAAAAATGTAAGAGGGAAAATTGAAATCATGTTTACTCTTTTGCCTTCAAGCTGTGTTTGAAAGATCCCATGTAAGACTTCTCTGTGTTAGTTCAACTTTACTGGACAGCATTACAATCGCTCTAAACCCTGCTAGGCTCAGGTAAGCCAATCCTTTCCCATGGTTTACAAATTTGTGCGCATGGATTCGCAAACTATGGACATGGTTTCATAAACTGTGAACTCTGATTTGCATGCAAATAGCAAACAAATATGCACCAATTGTAGATCCATGCACACAGTTTACAGATCTATGGATGGACACAATATCCATCTTCATGCTATCTATACAAAAGAAAAACATTTTCTACTGTTAGAAATTATTTTTGTTCTCATTTCTCAGACTTATGGCGGTGGTGGGGGGTGTTTCTTTCAGCAGTAAGATAATGCTTCTTGGAAGTGTCATGTGAGAGCTGCAGTTCTTTGGCCTGGGAATGCAGGATGGATGATGACAAGGGAGGAGCTGAGAGGGTGATGATTCAAGAGGTACCAAGCTGGAAAGGGTCCTGAAAACATCTGGATTCATACTGTAGCTGTTCCTATCTTACAGTAGTTATGAAAAATGGTCATTGTGGTGCCAATTTTGTCTGAATGGAGGTTCATGCTGTGGTTTTGGGTGGAATGACCTGCAAGACAAAGATAGACGACCCGTCCCAATGGCCCTGTCCACACCCTGTCTGAAAATAAATCTCCCATCCAAAGTCTGGAGCCGTGTTTTCATAAGCGGATTTATATGACCATTTTTATTCTCTGTGCACACTGCGTTATTAATGCAATGTAATGTAATCATAAGAGCAGAGGTAATAACTGTGGCCAAAGTCTGCTTTGTGTAAAACTGAGCTAGATTTTCACCTTTCATGCCACTCAAACTTTAATCCTAGCGCATATAAAACGGCTTGTAACTCACAATGTGACGTTTACATTGGGACATTTATAGACCAGGTAAATTGAGTGACCAATGGGACAATAAAACTCATCCAGAAAACCCCACCAGTGCAAAAAAAAACATAGAAGTGAAACAGAGGATCAGGCTTCATGGGACTCCTTGTCTGTGCTTCTTTGGCTTCACATTCATTAAATCTAGAAATAGTTTTTAACACTCAGTAGTAAACCACTAAAATCCAATTTCTTCTGTCTATCAAGCACTGGAAAGATGAAAGATTCTTCCACAACTGTAACAGTGCAGTACTTCAGGTGGAGGTGTGTTTGAAGTGGTTTGCCCAAAAGTTTGAAGCTTTAACAGTCATAAAAAGAGTTATATTTCAAGTTTACGCAGACACACAAGTGCAACGCTAACTTCAGAGAGGAAAACTTGGATTAAAAAAAGTTAATATTGTGTAACAACTTATGAAACAGTTTCTTAAAACTTATCTAATTCTAGTTTTGTTTAAAGGACTAAAACTGTCAAAAAAGCCACATTTTGGAATAGTACAAAAATGTGAGCGTGGCACATTACTATAAGTATCTCTCTAAATGAATGGCATTGCAAAAAAAAATCCAGAAAGCAAGGTATTTGTTGTAGCGTCTTTGTCCTCATTTCCTATGTCATATGTTAAAGGAATTGTTCAACATTTTGGTAGTACACTCATCACTTCACTCTTTAAGAGTTAGATGAGAATGGAAAATGGTAAATGGTAAATGGACTTGAGCTTGTACAGCGCTTTTCTAGTCTTCTGACTACTCAAAGCGCTTTTTTACACCACATGTCACACCTACCCATTCACACACTGATGGCGGTGGTTGATATGTAGTGAGACCATCAGAAGTAACTAATCCCATTCATTCGCATTCATACGCCGCCGACGAAGCAGTCGGCAGTCTGCAATGGACATGTTGCTGCAGGAGCTAGGGATCGAACCCTCAAGCTTCTGGTTTAGAGACGACGACTGTACAAACTGAGCCACAGTTGAGAAGAGAGATACCACTTTCATTTCTGTCTGTCAAATATCTACTGGAGCCAGGACCTGATTAGCTTAGCTTAGCTTAGCTTAGCAAAGAGACTGGAAAAAAGTGGAAACTACTTTCCAGCACGTCATATATGTTTTGTCTTTTTAGTTTTAATACGTAAAAAAATCAAACTGTAAAAGTGACAAGTTGTGGTTTTATGGAGGATTTCGTGTATGATGTTTCTTTGGCTGAAAGCAGCGACCTGTTTTGTCTTCACAGTTTCCAACAAGTTTCACCTCGCCAAAAAACAGCCGAGTTTCCCCCTCTTCTTTAGACAGAGCCAGTCTAGCTAATCGCTCCTGCTTTCAGTCTTAATGCTAAGCTATGCTAACTGTCTCGTGGCTCTAGCTTTTCAAATTTGAGCCTTTTATTGACGGCAGGGAGAGCTGTCGATTAAAACTGTGGGTCTGTTATATGAGCCGTATATCAGGCCATCAGGACTTTTCTCCATCTTTATCTTTACACACAGAAATGAGAGTGGTATCAATCTTTCCATTTCACCCACTATTAGCCAGTAAGAACAATTCCTTTAATCGCCAATAAATGTAATGGGTATGTTTAACTTTTTATGCACTTTAATAACGTATGAACAGTAGTCTGGTTGTGCTCACCTCTCAGGCCTGAAAACCCTGGAGCCCCAGCAGGCCCCAGTGGTCCAGTATCACCCTTCTCCCCCTTTGGCCCTGGAGGACCTGCAGAAAAAACACAAATATATGCACAATTAAAGACAGAATGCACCGGTATCCTTTTAAAACAATGCCACATTTGCCATCAAAAGGTGACATTTTTAGATCCTTAATTACCCACATGACCCTGTATTTATATGCAGCCTCATTAAAGTAAAAGGCACAACTTTACTCTCAGTCAGATTAAGTTGTTAATGCTTTGTTCAGCATGTTTCCAACAATGGTGAAGATTCTTAACTGAGAAAAACAACATCAAGCTAGTTAAGGAAAAGCTCGGTCAAGTTCTACTTTTAAGTAACACGGAAAGATACTTTGTGACTCAGCAAATTAAGAGCAAATCTTCAGTTTGCCTGACAGCTGCACTATTAAACACAGCTCTAGTTAATGCAGCATGTAATTGTTGCCAACAAACAAACAAGTAAAGAAAGATTCAATGAAAGTCGAGTTTAAGTTCCCGTGGTGTGCAGTTTTATAGAATTTGCCAAAATATGACTGTTTCTGCATCTTTGTCTTTTATACATTCACTTTAAAGTAAAAATTCACAACACGACCATGAAAAAAGTGCAGGTTTTTTTTTGCCAAATTGACCAACACCGCCTGGTCTCAAGTCATTGGATTAGTATTAGCATCATGTTCAGGCTACTTATAGTGCACATTGTTTAGATGTTTGATGGACCTACATTTTTCACCCACCATACAGTAGGCTGTATAAAGAATGGACAGTGCAGTGAAGCCAACATATTAAGAGCTTCCCTTAATGACAGGTTGCAGTATAGGTCATAAAGTCTGCCTCCTCTGTGTTAAGAGATGGCTAGATACTAACAGGCTGATTTGTATTCAAGTCCTTTTTCTGAAAGTTTGATTTTCATTAGTTATTTGATACTATTAAAAGGTATAAAAACACATTGATTGACAGCTCTGTTGACGAGAGCTGCTTCTGCGGCACTGTGTACGCCGAATTTAGCAGAGTAGAAGAGGCAAGGCAAGGCAAGGCAAGGCAAGTTTATTTGTATAGCGCTTTTCATACACAAGGCAGACTCAAAGTGCTTCACATCATAACATGTCATACAATAAAGTGAAATAAAATGCAAGAATTAAAAGACAATTAAAAAACAGAGAATAAAAACATATTTGCAATACAATAGACAATAAACAGTGCAGAAGTTAAAAGTGCAATGTAGGTAAAATTTAGCAGAAGGCTAAGGTGAACATAAAAGTTTTCAGTCTTGTTTTAAAAGTGGTCAGTGTTGGGGCAAGTCTTAAATCTTCAGGAAGTTCATTCCAGCTGTTTGTTGCATAGTAACTAAATGATGCTTTCCCATGATTTGTATTTACTCTGGGAATCACTAACAGATTGGTCTCAGAAGATCTTAGTGATCTTATAGGCTTATGTAGTGGAAGCATATCAGTGATATACTTTGGCCCTAAACACTCTTGCCGCTCCTCTTTGGAGCGGCAAGAGTGTTTAGGAAATGTAACAAACACTAAAACAAGATTCCCTGAACTTCCGTAACCATGAATGTCTGCTGCAAACCGACACAAAGAATCTGTTCTGATCCGAGGGATCTTTGACGTTTTATCAGTGAGTTTAATGAGTGTTGTTTGTGGAAGCAGCTCGTCCAGCTACTCTCTAGATTCTTGCTCCACATGCACAATATGTCAGCGCCCATCGCAGGGGATTTTGGCTTCATCTTTGTACAACGGGAGCAGGTTGGCCTTGTTGTCCACCTTATTATAAAATCTTTGTTACGCACAGGGAGGTCTTTCCTGACACCATTATAGTGCTCTCATCATTGTGCAGCCTTTTCAGTGATGCTAGAAGAAGGTAAAAACACAAATACAACTTTGTTAGCTTTTTTGGATTCCTCCTGCTCCCATAGATTGTCTGCTTAGCTTTTCACTTCAGATTCAAAGTACAGAGTACAGATTCAAAACTGTTTTCCACATCGTCTTCCCAAATTCACCATTAAACAGCAACTGGCCAGGTGCAGACAGCTCCACTAACATTGGATATGACCCAAATTTTGTATGCCCAAAACACATCAAAGAATTATTAAGGGACTGATACAGCCCTTTTCCTAACACCACATTTAGCAAATAAAGATTTTTCACCATTATGCCAGCAATAGAAGATTAGACACCCCATTAATACACTCATAACAAGCACTTTGAAAAATGGGCCATGTGTCTGTCAACTAATATCCAGTGTGTCTCTATCACAACCTCATGTTGGACCTTCTTGATTCTTTCCTGCCAAAACTAAGGAAGGATATAATCATGCAGATTATCATTTGTAAAGTGAACACATGGGACTAAAATTTGGTTCAGAGAGAAACATGCAAGCCTTTAATTCTTAAAGATTAGGATTTTTATCTGTATCAAGAAATCAAGTCATATTTGTTTTTCGCAGGTTCACATGAAACTTGCACGCACGCACGCACGCACGCACGCACGCACGCACGCACGCACGCACGCATGCACGCACACACGCAGCAGCTAAAACAAAAGCCAAACAGGGTCTTACAACTGGTGTAAAGACTCAGTCCAAAAAAAGTTTGTTGTGCTTTGAGAGAGTGAGTGAAAGAAAGAGAGAAAGAGAGAGAGACAGAGAGAGATCTCTGGCCACAATGGGAACCACATGTTTAAGGAGATACACCAAAACACAGCTTGTGGGAACGTTAGGCATTCAGTGCTTGTTTTTGTCCTGCGGATCTGGTCGGTCACAGCTCTAATGTTCTTCATTTACAAGTTTTTGATGCTGTCCAGCGTTGAGATACAGATCTCTTGCTGCTGCCCCAAGCTGCTGCTGCTGCTGCTGCACAACAGCACATACTTAACCGGCTAGGCAGCTGATGTGACCGTCAAAAGGTCACATCAAGAGGCGAGGCTGGGCCACAAGACCATTTAAGTGCTTGTGTGTGTTCTTGTATTTCTAACCTATAAGGCAAAGAGATGAAAATGATTGCTCTGATGGGGTTCAGGGTCAGGTTAGAGGTTAGAGGTTGGGTGTCGATCAGGGGAAAAACAATCAGCAACAATTTGAACATTTTGATTAATTTTTTGTCCTCTTGTAAACTTGATATCTTGAGTATTTTCTGACATTTTATTTGCCAAATCATCTGAGAATTGATGAATGATTAATCAGAATAAAAATCAGAAAATGTCTCTGTAATGGTTAAAGAACTTAACTCATATATACGCCCCTTCTAGTCTTCCAACTAATAAGAGCTTGAAAATAAATTACACTCATACACATTCACTGATAGCACCAGCTGTCCTGCAAGACGCTAACCCGCACATCAGCATCTAATCCATAGCATTCACACACACAGAGATGGCCTTCAGGAAAAAAATGTTTTTTACAGGGGAAAAGCTGATTAGTAGCCATGACATAAAATTATCATTTGCAGGGAAGTTAAGTCAAAATGAGGTAAAGTATTAATTCTGCTAAAAGTAAACGTAACTTATAATAAGCCTGATCTTCAAAGTGGAGTCTCTATTGAAGGCTTTTTGCAGAGTCGGCTATACAAAAATCCAAGGCCCTGTTGTCCTTCTATTCTGAACGGGGACAAACTTGATCTTCACACTTTTGGCCGGACCGCCCCCCCACTTAAAACATAAATAAAAAACAGATGCTCCAGTCTTATCAGTTGCTTTAGTCAAAACTGTTTAAAGGAAGCATGTGCGACATTGTGCACATAAATAGCTGAAATCAAGTTTATTCTATGTGAGAGTCTTTCTGAGTCGTGACGGTCTACAATAAGTGAGAAACGCAAGTCCCACTGGCTGTGTGGTTTGCATCATGTTTACATGGATGGACGACTGACTCCTCTCCTTGTGTATAAAGCTGTTTCAGTCAAGGACTAGAGAAAAGAAGAACAACATACTCACTGCTTATTTGGATGTCACGTAAGTGTGTTTAGATCACAGTCATTCTGTGTCAATTTATGTGCAATGTGAAGCTATGAGCTAACTAAAGAGAGCTAACAATAGCCTGCTAACACAACAATGCAGGCCACAGGCGGTTGCAGCCCGAGCCAAGGACACGAGTGGCTTGGGGTTGGAGGTGTGTCACTGGAGGAGAGCGGAGGCTTCAGTATGGCGGAGGTGTGGCCAAACAGCAGTTTATTTTGGTTTCATGCTGGTGCTCAAGGGCGACATCTACTGGATCAAAAAGTCACATTCTTCCTTTAAATAAGAGAGTAATTCTTGGACAGGAGTAAACATCTCTCGTTATTGGGTTTTATTTTGATCTTTATTGCTTTTAGTCTACTCCAATGGATTTCAAAACAGTCCTTTTGTGTGGGCACATCTGCAGCAGAAAAACAAATGCCGCTTTTAAATGCCAATTATTAGGACTTATCAGCACAGTAAATCATCTGTTAAAGTTTAAAGTTTGGAAACTAAACCTGCAAGATCTTCTCGTGTTCTGTTCAACATCTGTGTGCGTGCATGGTCAGCTTTGGAGGAGACACTCTGGTGGTCTTGAAGAAAATGCATCCTCGTCAATATTTTGTTTTAACAGAGCGTCATATCATTGATCTCTTGGCTTTCAGAGTCAGATTTGTTCATTTAGCTGACGTCTGTTCAACAAAAACAACCAAAGCGTTCCCTCCAGGATCAGCCTGAAAGCATCTGACGGCACCAAGTACAAGAATACAACACAGTTGTGGAGTTCAGGCGTCTCCATCCAACATCCAGAAAGATCATACTAAGTGTGAAGCAACAGTGCAGAGAGAGCTTGTGTTTTTTATGTGTAATTTAAACATGTGAAAGAGACAGACAATCTCCTACACATGGTGACAACATACATGTTACATGTAACGTGAGATAAGGAGCGTGTTGTGAAATTCATCACAATGACGAATGACGAGCAGAATTATCAGGGTTTATGTTATTTGAGGGTACAAGCATTTTAAGCAGGAACAGATGGACAAAGCTGTGGTCAGAAGGAGGCTAAAATGTTCAATGTGTCCCTGAACTAAAGGGACAGGCTGGTGTTGAAAAGGGATTTGTTTTGATGGAGGATTTAGAGCTGAACCTTTCCACGAAGTACCTCTACTTTATAGAGTGATGCTGCTACACAGATACACTTATTGGTGGTTTGAATATAAAAAGGTTTAAAAAAGAGAAAATGACTCATTCTTTTTGCATAGAAGTATCCCAAGAGTTTTGCATTATGGCTCTCTCTCTCTCTCTCTTTTTTAAAGCTTGATTGTTGCTCGACCAAAGAGTGTCTTTGTCTGTTTAGTGTGAGTCTGGATGAGTTTGTGTGAAGGAGCTTCTGAAGTCTTTTTGAGCATATTTTGGCTCCACAAAGGACATCAAATGGTCACGTGAAACTAAGTGCAGAAAACTGGATGCATAAAAAACGCTCTAAAAAGTTAACATCTTCTTTTATTTTGTAGAGAAATCAAAAATGTTAAAGATAAGATTGACCCAAAAAAAAGTGAGCTGTCATCACTCTGTGTGTCTGGAAAGGCTTTGGTGTGTGAAAGCCAGACTTCACTGAGCTATGGGACTCTTCACAAGTAAAGCAAACATGTCAGTTAAAATGTGCATTAATGTTCATCAGATGACATGGAGGCTAAAAATGTTTCCAGACCTCAAAACTGCTCAAACCAACTCATAACATACAACTAAGTCAGAAGTTCAGCAGCTTTCAGCAACAACAGGTCGTTCAACCTAATCTGCACATGTTGCGTTTTATCAGTGGTTCTCAACTTGTGAGTCGGGACCCAAAAGTGGGTCACAGAGTGCAGTGGGTCCCAAATATCTGTGTGTCAAAAGTCTATGAACTCTGTTTAAACTTTTTGTTTTGTTCAGTCTCTTAGTTCTGTCACACGTGTCATACGGTCTGAGATCCAAACTGCACCATTTTTCAATAAATAAATCTTATTGGTTGAAAATGTTTAGAACTCTAAGTCGTGGTTTCGCGTTAAGGAGTTGGTGGTGGGTCCTGAGGCTAGACAAGTTGAGAACCACTCCTCTGCATCAAGGCCTTGAAGAGTTATGTTAATTGGGCACAATAAGGGTTGTGGTTGATTTTTGTCTTTATAGATTTTTTGGGGCTTTTTGTTCCTTTATTGGAGAGATAGGACAGAGTCAGAAATCAGGGAGAGAGAGAGTGGGAAAGGAGCCACAGGGACCCATTTCGAGGACTTCAGCCTCTGTACATGGGGCACGCGGACTAACCACTTGGCCATCGCTGCCCAGCTGCATGGTGGATTTGACTGACAGCTGGGTGTGTTGTAGTTGTCTACCAGGAGGGTAGGGCTTCACCTTAGCTATTGAGCATTTACAGGAAAATATCAGCAAGGACAAATAAAATGTACCGCTTGGTCCACAGGGGTTGCCAAAATCAACGCAAAATTAAAGTTACAATAGATAAAAACAATTTAAATTCTTTCTGTATGAGGCACCTAATACAGATTTTCTTTTGAAAACTTTGCCATCGACAAGTCAATCCCTAAAAATTTGAATTGACTTTTGGAAATTCCTATGTATCGTCTGTGGCAAGATACCAACTGATGATAACTCAGTTGTTAGTATAGGCTCATGTTACAGTAATTAATATTCTGTTTTACAACAGGTCCATCCCCCTGGAGAGGTAAGATTTGAATCCCCCATCAAAGAAGACTCCAGGCGCTACTTTAAACAGCTTCTCATACTCAATAAAACAAGTTACATGTGTGGCAATAATAGTGTGTGACTCACAGAAGAAATAAAGGCGAATGAGCTGAATAAAAAATCAAGAGAAAGGAGGGTAAATAAAAAGAAGAAGGCAGCAGAGAGGAACAGAACAGAGGAAGATAAACATGGATAGAGATGTAAAAACCTTTTTTTGGCTAAGTGACTGCGAGCTAACAACAAACAAATGGGCTGAGTAGCTCAAACTAATGAAAGAGCTGAGTGGTTGAGTTTTCATTCGAGATGTTGCGTCTAAATTTAACCCACAATTGTTTCCAGGCTCAGGAGAAACAGCATCCCACCCACATGTGAAGCAGACTCCAGATCAGGGGTCGCATTCGTTTTGAGTTGCCATCAATCAGCTCGGGCCGCGTCCCCTTGCCAGCATTACATCATAGCATACCATTACTGATTTGAGCAAGCCAGAGAAGTCATTAAGTGCCCTGGCAGTGAGATTCCTACCACGTCGGGACTAATCAGATCCCAACAGATTGGAGGAAGAACATTGAACATTGAACATTGCTCAGTTCCCCGGGCAAGTAATCCAACAGTGTAAAATCACATTTGCATGCTTGGGTCATTTGCATTCAATCAAATTGCAAACATCTTATTGGCTCAGAAGAGCTTTTTGTAAAAGATCTTTCTGAACACAGAGTTCCACCCAAAGGGGTTCATTACACGAAGATTTCAAGTTCTCACGTTCCCACGCTGTGGTCGTGTTTTTTCTTTCATGTAATTTAGCTCTTACCAGAGGAGAACACTCACCAGTAGATGTTGTTGCTGTCAGGGTTGCACAATAAATCTCTATGTTGTACCAAATAAGAAAAACGATTTTATCCAAACAAGCATGTTTTCTAACTCAGCATGTGTACAGTTCACAAGGCTAAGTTAAATACTTGATTCTGATTGGGCAATTGCACAAGCAACAGTCTGCTATCCCTTGATAGAACACCATTGTTAAGAAGAACACACCATTACTAAGAAAAGCAGTCAGTTGCTAGGGACGCGGCTCTTTTCACAAAACCTGGAGGACTAACTGTAATCACATCAATCCGCTGAAAGAAGTCCAGTTAATTTGACGTCAGTATTTTTACAGTAGTAAATGAATAAAGGAGAAGATGAAAGTGAGATGCAGATCGGAGAAATAACACTGCACGCTATGACAGAGCCTGCCCTGATTTGGGATCTTGCTTTGGGTTTTGTTCTCCTGGGTGAAAATAGTAGTGTGTTGACGACGGGTTGGAGGTAGAGGTGCTGCTTGTGAACAGGCAGGGCAGGCAACTGCTTGGGGCCCCAAACCAGTAGGGGGCCCCTTGAGGGCTGACACACTTAAACCAAAGCAGCAGCCCTAAATTTTGCAACGACAGTAGGAAACCTCCCTAAGGGGGCCCCATCTGACAGCAATCACTCTTGTTGCCCTGCTAAGCGTCACATGCATGATTGCTGTGAAAACCAAAGACGGTCAATGAAAGTCAACAAAGAAAGATGGAGAGGAATTATCCGTCTATAGGAGAGAAAAAAGAAAGAGGAAGAGGAGTAAGCGTCGGGACTCTGGAAGACACAAAGGTGACGAACGCTGGTTGGAGTGGCCCCATATTGATTTTTGCCCAGGGCCCCAACAGACTCTAAAATCGCCACTGGTTGGATGATTACTGGTTTGCATGAACCTCTGAGCTGCTTGTGGCCTCTAGCTCTTCATCTGATGTTCCTTCTTGTGATATCCTTCCTGGATTTTTAAAACTGACCAGCAGGCCAAACAGTGCAGAATATGTCCATACCTAGTTTTACATATTAACTTTCATCAGAGAAAAGCACAAAGCCCCACTAACTCTCGATAAATACAGTACATTGAAGATATCTTGCTTCTTAGTCATTTAAGCCAGAAAAAAGTGAAATAAGGAGGATTTTTGAAGGTTTACATGGGAAAGAGACTAAAACCCCAGAAATCTGGATAGACGTCATAAAATCACAGCGAAAACAACAACAACAGAGCTTTCTCTTACGTCAGCATGAACACATGTGTTGAGTAACTTTAATGTAAGTCAGGGCTTAGGTTAGAGGGGGAGTACCATTACAGGTTGGCCCTGCTACCAAGCAGGACCACAACAGTGGGCCAAAGCACGGCAAAGCCACCGCCTGCTGTGAGGACTCAGGGGAAACACGTGTTCTCAGCTTGGATCCATTAAACTGAGCTTGTGGGAAAACAGAAGTACTGACATGACTCAGAATTTCATCACATGAATTCGATTCAATAACAAGATTTAACAACTTGCTCCTCTTTACTTCTGCTAGGTGCTTTGCCAAATTCCTATGTCAGAGTTTTGCATGTAAGACTTTTGTTTTCAGGCTTTATTTGATCACCTGTAATTTGAAAATACTCGATTTCCCTGAGGTGAGAGGAAGTTAAATCATCCTTCCTGCATAATAAATTGTAAAACCCACAATGGGAGAGTGGACGGCAGAAAAGGAGGTTGCAACACCGCCTGCCCGGTTTAAATGTTTTTAGCCAACTTCTCTGACAGACATCCCTGAAGCAGAGAGTGTTTTAGCAACTTAGATAAGTTGCCCTGATTCCCTGTCCTGTGTCATGCTGCTTATAAGTTCTATCACTTTTCTGTGCTTTCATCTCAGTCAGCTTTGCAGTTTGGGGTCATTTTGAGACATTTTAAAGTTATAGCCTATGCTTACACAAAGACAAAGCTATCAAAACTGAAGTTAATCGACAAAGAATATGCAACTGTTTCGGACGAATCGACTGAATCACAGAATACACAACTACGTTTAGGTAATCTTGGTGATTATATGAGAAATGTGCTATTTGGGGCTTGTTTTACACCGGGCCAGAGTCTTTGAAAATGGTCTTATGTAACATGAAGTCCAAAAAGTCCCTTTTCATACCAACTCAGCCTCAATTCTATCTTCAACATCTAGATGCCTTTTGACCTGCAAATCACCAAGTCAATGCAAACTGAACAGCAGCATTAAAGCTAACTTCAAGGGCACTTAGGGGAAGCAATTCAACCAAAGAGAGAGGCACTTGGACTTCTCAAGTGCCCCTTTGGTGTTGAACTTGGACCAGAATGAAGCACAGAGATGTCTCCTTAGAGAACAGCCAAGTCCGTTTTAAATAGACATTTATAAAGAACATGTTCTTGTGCTCTCCTAAAATTCAATTCAAACAGGAAATTCATTTTGCTTTGCTGACCTTCAAATATGGTGAGGTTCTTCAGGGTCATGGAGTGCTCCCAGTCCTTCAGGCGGAGGTCCTCTGTGATCGTGTTGAGGATCTCCATCTCGTTCCTCAGCTGGGCCTCCGTGTGGACGTGGGTCACCCACAGACTGCTGGTGTCCTCTGTGATGTTGCTGATCTGGATCTGAGCAGCAGGAGCATGGGCAGATGAAGTGTCAACAGCACTATTTCATGAGCATGCTATTGTGAGAAAATGTGCCTTAAATCTTAATCTAGCTTTTATAATGTATGTTTTAGGTATGGTATAATTTGTTTAAAGTAGTTTTTTCTGTCTTTTTGCCTTTATGAGATGGGACAGCTGTGGAGCGACAGGAAGTGTTGGGAGGAGAGAGTGGGGGATGACGTGCAGCAAAGGATCATGGTCAGATTCAAACCTACAGCCGCTGTGATGAGGACTATAGCCTCCATACAAGGTGAGCGTAACACAACCACTTGGCTATGCGTGTGTTTAATGATAATGATGTATTATTAAAAGATTTAAAGAACCTGCAAGTCTTGTATCTTCACATGATGAAAACTGATGTCATTGGTGAAGGTATGATTGACAGCTCCCACCGTCCAATTAACCTCGTCCAGTTTCTCTCTGAGCCTGCTCACTTGTCCTGAGGTTTCCCTGTCAGAGGACGGAAACAAACTTATCTTTAGTCTTTATCTTTATAAATTCAAAGTGTGAAGTGTGCCAAATGAGGCTTTTCTGTGTGGTGTGAGTTGTACCTGAGCAGGACATCGTGGTCGCGGAGCCAGATGGAGGATCTGGACACCTCTGCATTCAGGCCTGTCAGGTTCCTGCTGGCGGAGCTGCTCAGAGAGGACAACCTGTCGTCCAGCTGCACCAGGTAACCCTCTGACTGAAGGGAGTTAGCCTGGACACTCCTTAGCTCCAACTCCAGGCCCTGGAAGTGTAAGAAGTTAGCTTGAAGTTCAGCTTTATCATAGTACTTCATCCTTGTTACCGGCTTCTTGTTTATTAGAAGCTTTAAACACCATTGCTACAACACTCCCACACTGACCAAAACAATAACGGATCCTAGTCGATAAAGGGATAAAAAGTCTAAAGAAAAACAAAACTGGAGAAGCATTTAGTAGTCTATGAAATAAACAGAGGTGATGAATGCTTTTGAACAGCTGTTAGTTTTACAAGACGCTAAAACATGAGAGACTGCTGCTAAAGTGCTGCACATCTACTCTGAAAGTTGCACAATTAAAAGCTTATTTTGTGGAAAAACCCCCACATCTGTACAGTCAGTGCTTCATTTTTATTTATACTGTATTCAAATAAATAGTGCTGCTGTATTAATGTGTTTGTGTATTAACTTTTGAAGTTGTTGAGCCTTGCAGAAGATCATCATGCTTTTAGCATCGGTGTCGTCTGAGAAAAAGACAACCTTAATGAGCTCTGAAAAACAGAGAAAAACAATTGAGAAAATTTGAAACAGAGTAATTTTCTCTGTGTTGTAAGACTTATGCAGACCACAAACACAGGACTGGATGGATTTATTTCAAATTTTGTGGGTCGATAGACACTCAGGTTACCAAATATATGTTCAAAAACACTGTACAAGTCGATTTTTCATAATATGTCCCCTTTAAATAATGTATGGATCTTAAAAACTAGAGAAATTCCTTTAACCAAGAGGGGAACACTTAATCCCACAGTTTTTAAGAAATATATATATAAAGAAAACCACCATGTTTGGAAGAACATGATTCTAACAGCACTACAAGGCATTCTTTATTTGATGTGTTACAATTAACTACCATTTAAGTTAAATCTCACTAGTGCTGCAAAGTGACGATGTTTAGCAGGTTCCTGGAAGATGAACGTTAATGTATGGATGATATGTTTTATTGTAAAAGGAAAGCAGGAGATGTATTTCTGTCAGAAAGCATGTACAAGACAAGATCAGCAATAAGATAGGAGGAATGACTTTGTATACAGGGGGCCATACAAATCCTATTAAAATCAAAATGTTTCACAGTAGCTGTGAACTCAAATGTGCTGTTCACCTGTGAATAGAGCTCAACTGTGACCGACCACTTTTTCAGCAGCTTTTATTCTGTAAGTTTATTTCCACCTTAAACTCCTCCATTGACATCTCAGAAAATCCTTATATCAACATTTTTAATCCTGGAACCAAGCCAACCAGCTCCCAGAATACACTGACTACAAAACATTTGATTCAGGAAATAAAAAAAAGATTTGAAAATGGAGAAAAAGGTACAAAATAGTTTTTTCTTTTTTAATGGGAGGAAGGAATAACACATACCACAATCCATCTGAATTCCATTGAGATCCATGGATGCACAGATCTTCTTTCTACATGTATCTTTTTCGTAGTGTTTATAGTGTTAATAATCATTTTGTGATATTTGTAGTTTCTATGTAGTGTGTTGAACTTCAGCGGTAGCAGGCGACAGCAGGCTCCACCAATCAGAGACGTTGTTGTGACACTAGGATTGTGGGCAGTGTAGTTCTTTTTTCCCATCATGGATAAACCATGCTTTTCTTAAAACAAGGTTGATATCATATGAACTTGTGTCTTCTACAGGAGCACATTCTATCGTTTCACACTGAGGAAGCTTGTGGTAAGTCTACCTTGGATGGTTATGACATTAAGGCTAATAATCAAATCCGCTAAAGAGAGAATGAATGTTTTTTTTTAACTTATGGAACCACACTGTTGAGCTCTAACGGAGACAAAAAAAAGGCAAACCCGTTTTGATTTTAAGACAGGCACAAACGAACTGTTGCTTTCAGACAAATGTAAACATTTTGAAATCAATCCTTCCATCATCATTTGACTCCTGTTACAGTTCCCAGGTCTTTAAAAGCTCGTGTTTCCTCTCTTCGCTCTTGTGTCGTACCTTGATGAGGATCTCCAGCCTCTGCAGCCAGTCACTGTGGTTCTGGAAGAGGTTCTCCAGCTTCCAGATGTTCTCCAACAGGTCAGCCTGAGTGGAAGCCTCGCCCAGGTCCTGCTGGAGCTGCCGGGAGCGCTCCGACATCCGGGTCACGTTCTCCATCAGCACTTCCTGGCGCTGTGAAGACACCTGGGAACGAGAGACTGGGGAGGGGAAGAGAAAGACGGAGAGAGTTACAAATTAGTTTTGAGTGTTGATTTACTGATTCCTCAACAAAGTCCCCAAATCGAGTATGGTTTACAATCAATCACTACTGACTGAGCCAGCATGTAAATGCAGAGCAGATGTTGAATCAGTCACTTGCACTAATTCGGGTTCTCTCTTCCTGCTAAACGTATTTTGTCAAATAAAACCTAAATATTGTTATGACTTCAAAACCTGTTTTCCGGAGCTGGCTCTCTTGTGATGTTTTCAGTGCTGCACTAAAGACGTATTGTTGAAATTCTGTCTTTATTTTGACTGATGTTGAAGTTGGCCTCTGCATGATGCTGTCCATCCAATTCTTAGTGGAGAGAAAACATGAATCCAGAGTGTTTTCCTTTACAATTCCACATGGATCTCCTAATTGGAATGGTATGAATTTCATATTTTTTTTTTTTACATTTATCTGACAGCTGTAGATACATGTTAGATTTTATACAAACAACCAAACAAAACACTTGAAAATAACAAATTGTTTAAGCTGAAGATTTCTACAACTACTGTTTTGATAATTCATTATGTTTTAAACACGAAGACAATCAAGAAGTCATTATTGATTTGAGAAAAGATTAATCTCTGTGCCCTTTAATTATGAACAACACAACTATTGACATTGTACAGGAGTGTAAGTATCCAGGCAAAAGTTATTGGCGCAGACTGACAAGGAATACTAACTCCAATGCAGCAGCTTTTTCTGTAAAGAAACAAGAACAAACTGGACAGGCGGGTTGATAAAGGAGGTGGCAAGATAAATGAGAAAACTGTGCAGCATGTCTTACTTGATAGAGCAGTAGACATTGAATTTCGATCACAAGATTTCAGCAGACCTACTGCACCCCTTTTGGTCTGAATACTTTTGACTTCAGGGTGCAGGTAAAGAATGCCCAGAATGCATCACTTCCTTTTTATCATAGAGCATTCAGCCGATCAATTAGCTCTGATAATACAGTATGAACTTGCCACTATGCACTTTATTGACCTTGCTGCTTGGCATCACTTATGATAATCTTTAAATGCTTTAATGATGTATCGTTAATGATTTTTGTTACATGTTGCAATATGTTCTTGCCTGCATGGTTGTTAATGTCTAATGTTTTTATGCCCTTGGTGCAAAACAAATTCCCCTCAGAGCAATAAAGGTTTCATTAATTCATTCAGATTTGGAAAAAAAAGTACAAATAACCCTTTGTCAGGTCTCTGTGTTTGATGACGAATGAGGAACCAATGAAATTCTTATTTTTGTGATGGGAGATAACTATTTCTGATGCCATCTTAGGACAAAGGTGAATGACGAGGTTAGTTCATTTGAGTCAGCTGCTCCTCTTCAGCTAGAAGTATTCAAGTAGTGGAATTCCAACAGAGAGTTGCAGTACTAAGACAAGCAGACTGTGATCTTGTTACAGACTAATTTTGTGATACAAGGACGGAATGAAAGTACTCCGATATCTTACTTCCTTTAGAACTGACTTTAACTTGATATTTATTATATTTGGGCTTGAGGTTCTATTTTAAGCTACTTTCACGTAGTTAAAAGATGAGTGGTTCTTCCAATGTTGGTTCACAGCTGTGTTGTTGGTCTTTCCTCTTCATTGTAAGCCAAAATGTCAAATTTTACTCTGTTTCTAATTTTGAAACTATCTCCATGCTAACATATGTTATATGCTAATTTAACCTAATTTACACATTGACCACAGGGAGCGTTTGATGATGAATTTTAAACCCAAAAAACTGAAAGAAACAGACAAGAAGAATGAGAAAAAATATGTTTTTCTTTCAGGTTTTGTGGAGAATATTGGGAGAACAAGATCTAAATTACAACATGTTTATTTAGCTGGAAAATCACATTTGCTAACAGTTAACATATTACCAATGAACCTTTCTTGTCTTTCTTTTGGCTGTGGCATAAAGGCCACTTCTTCTTTTGCCTTTTCTCTGTTCTCCACCGTGCCTAATGAGGAAAAGCTCCTTGGTTTCATGTTATGTTGGGAGCATGTTGCATGGTAACGGCTCGATAGCCCGGGAGATATTTTGAAACCAGATCCTCAGCATTACGCCATGACAAAATACTCTCAGCAGGGACCAACGCCTGCAAAAAAACCTTTGATGGATAAAAAAGGGATGGCTTGGAAAACAAGAGGAAGCAGATGACTCCATCCAAAAATGCTCTTTGACACTCCAATGCCCCTTCAAAACTGATATTACCCTATTTCTGTATCCAGGAGAGCTATAGTGTTTCTCTGTATGTGTGGCTACATGAGCTAGCATCAAAGCTTAGAAACATCTGCATGACCTCAGAGCAAGAAAAGTTCTGCAAAGCCAACCGGCTGCAAACAAACCATCTAAATTCCCACTCATTATGTGTGTTAGCTTCATTCCTAATGACCTTAAAAACTAAATAATCTGAAATCTACCCACTACACAGGGTGCTTAATTGCTAAATGATGGTCTGTCAGCAGCTGTGTTTTTTTTTTTTTTTACAAGAACACACACAGACATAAATTTAACATGACCACAATCTGATAGGAGGGCATTCTCAGTGGTTATTTCCCGTAAAATGAAGAGGAAAAGGAGAACAAGACTAACAAGTTGATGAAGGATAAGACAAGAGGTTAAAAAAGAAAGCATGAGCAATGGGATCACATAACAGCTTGCATCATGAATGGGGCACCTGGGCACTGTGGCAGGAAATCCTAAAATATGTAAAATATGTTTCTTTTGACCAAATGTAACACTAACACATGTACATATTCAACTCTGCCTTAAACTTGAGGGTACTTTTCATTTGTTTTATTAGATTTTACATAATTTGTATGTGATCTTTTCGTTTTCACTTATTTCCCAACACTTCGCAGTGGATGGGTGTGTGTGGGGGGGGGGGGGGGTACATGAAGCTTAGAAATGTCTCAGGGTACCAAGTTACAATCTCAATGGAGTGGACATGTATAGGTCTAACAGGTACAAGTAAAATTCTCCAGAAGACCTGTGCACGAGAACCACATTTTTGTCAGATAATCTTGTCAGACAAATTTGAGTTACAAATGGAGCAGCAGGACAGGGCCTTGTGTTAACGGAATCTAAGCATGGTGGCCAGATTTTTCTGAAATGTGTCAGAGGAACCAGAGTGTGGTTTTGCAAGTTTAAGGTGCAAGATTACATTAGTTAACCGCAGTTTGGGGCTGTGGGTTCTCACAGTTCAGGACAAATATGTGCTAACGGAGTGAAGACATATATATGACTTGAATCCTGTCTTGTTACCGGAACACATTTGAGTAATGTATTCATTGTGTGTCCTCTCAGTTCCACCCTCTTAAGGCATAATCAATCACCAATGGAAATCAATCTCCACTAATTAAAGTCTGTGAAATTGCTGTTCTGCAAACGCAGAGTTTTGAATATACCATCAAACATGCACAGAGGTCACTGTCAGGTAACTACATGGATAATAAACACTTTTCCATTTTCCATTTCCACTTTGGAGCTGTGAATAAGCTGTAAACATAACACTGATATTTTATCACGTTACAAAGTTCATTTGCCAAACTTGTTACCTAATTACACCCGAACAGCTACCAGTTGGTGAGGCACACACGTTGCATATTAACAGATCATAAAAAGGCCTATTAGCAGCTGTTATCACTACTTGTACAAAATGTGGAAACTCAATTTATTGTATCAAAACTGTGCAGTCAGGTTTAGGCACCAAACCAACCTTGTTAGGTTTGGAAACAAGGTCATGGTTTTGATTCAAAAGACATGATCTCATATTAAGTAAAGGGAGTGGGTTACAACCAGTAAAATAAATTAACATTGACCTTTGGACTCATAGGAGAAATGAAACCTGCACTGTTGTCAAAATATTAAACTCTCTCGGCACCCTATATTAATTTTTGAGGATTAGAGGACCATTTAGTTAGCTTATTAACAAAATGAAAAATGCATTTACACACCATTCTCAGATAATTTTCTCTGCATAATGCAATGAAAAACAAAATAAAAATGAGGGTTTAGACTCGCTCTTTATGTAAAGTGAGATGTAAGGATTTAAAGCTTAATCAGAATAACTCCCGAGTCTCTGGGGGAAAAAGTCAAACATTTATGTAATCTATTTGAAAAGTGATAAATATATCCTATGAGCTGTAATACATTTAGCCTGATGATGTCAAACTCCTGTTGAGTTACAACATGAAAGATTAGTTTTGAGTGTGACTTATGAGACAATTTTGAGAAATGGACTGCAAGAAGAAATACAGGCCTGATAAATCCATTTCAAACCTTTCATTCTGCCCCTCAGCTTCGTATCATGGGAAATAAATTTGTATCTTTTCCATTCATAACCTTTTCTTTGCACTTCATTTACACACTTACATATACATATACATATACACAGAAAGACATGGCAGTAATATTCAAAAACAGATCAAAAATTCACAGCTTCATGGTATTCGAATTGGTCTGCAGAGAAGACGACATATAAAACTATTGTATCAAATGTTGGGAAAGGAGGTCAGTATGTAATGTGAATGGATTATGCATTATCTTTCCAGTCCTCACAGGGCTGGACCAAGCTCATTATGTGCCCTTGGAAGGCTTTCCCTGGTATATAAAACCCAATTTTTAACCATAAACCACAAACAAAGTCTTACCAGCAAAAACAAAAGAAAGAAATTTTGATGGGCCCCACAACGTGAGTAAAATTATATTGTCCTCACAAATATAGTTAAACAGGTACACACACACACACATACCCACCCACACAAAGCCTCCAGTGAGACAGACAGGATGGCTGGACAGTGTCATGGTTAGGGCAGACAGAGAAGACAGAGGGAGGTCTATCAGGGCTGCATTCCTCTTTGGGTAAAAAGTCAACATGGTGCCTTTTATAAATCTCTTTATCTGCAGCCTGTGCATTTGTGCATGTGTCTGCAATGGTTCAATGTGTGTGCATGCAGTTAGACCAAGAAAAACGGATCAACACGTAACACTAAAACAATTCTATATACTTACACACACATTCTTACATGTATGTGTGTTTGTGTGTGACTTGGGAAAGCTTTATTTAGCTTTCAAAAAAGACCCAGCCATTACTAATTTGGTGAAATTCCAAAAGAACTCAAATGTCTATCAAAGTGAAATACAGATATATTTGTTCCATCTTTTCTTGAAATGAGACTTCTTCTAAAACAACATGACACTTTCCTAATAAAGCTTAAAATGTCACACCTTTTTTTTTCCTCAATATATAATGACCATTTCTTTTTTTAAGATAGCAATGTTATTCAAATGCCAAAACGTTTTCAAAATACCTTGACAAGGAATATTTATTACAAAAAGCTTTGCAAGGAATATGCAATAGACTCAAGACAACTTTTATTAGCAAAAGTTTTTACTCTTAAGTAAATGTTAACATATGAAGTCAGTTTTCCTTCTTGATTAAGACATTCACCAACAACCACCATCCATACTGAGATGTTTTGCCCCTGCTAGAGCAGATGAATAATCCATACCTGTCACAGGCAGTGTAGATTAAGCTAAAGAATAGTGAAAAACATCATGTTAATCTTTATTGTGGAATTGAAAGTACATAATCAGAAAGAGAGTCTAAAATATAATCTTAAAGTGAGTTTATTCAACGTTATGGGAGTTCTGCAAAAAACAGCTTTTATTTCCAAACAGAGCTATCATGTTCAGTGTGTGTTATACTTTATCAAAAGGCTTAATGGTCAATACTTCTTACAGTTGTGGATCAGATTGTACACAATCCACAGACCTTCTGAAAAAGTTGATTTGGAGACCACACTAAATCTGAGGGGTCCGGTTGAGCTGTTGGAAAAAAGTAATCTCTTGTTTTTATGATCTGGAACCCTCATCTTACCACAACTGTAAGTCTCTTTGTTACCAAAATAAAAGAAAGAATGTAAATATGATTACTTTGATTATATATATATGTCCATTTATCAATCATCTAGTATGCCAGACAACAACAACCCCTACGCTGAACATTTTATTGTGTAACCACTGAAAACACCTCAATGGAGAAGGAAAATTGGGCAATAGACATTGTTTGCCCACAGCTCTTTTATCACTGGACCTCCATGAAGGCATCAGACATGTCTGACAGCGCTGGGACAGAGTTCAGAGCCGCTCCTGGCCTCTCGACCTCACCACCTCCACATAGACATTAATCTTAAAAAGACACAAATCTGATAAGGGACGGATGTGGACTGGTTTCGACTTGACTTTAACTAAAAAATCTTGTTGAAATTGAGCTTCGCAAGCTTGTCCCAATCTTCAAGTTATCCAACCCAAACTCTTAAAAAGCCAGAACAAACAGTTCTCCAATGTTGAGACTGATCCGTAGAGTACCTTGAGTAACCCTTAAAAGCGGAGGAGGGGTCAGGTGTCAAAACTCTGATAAAAGACAGAACAAAGGCATTTAAGTGGCTAACAAAGGCTGGGAAATGACGGTGTTCAAACTGAAATGCAAAGTAAAATCTTAGCATAGCAACTGTGTCCATTATCCTCAACTTTTTTTTGGACCCCTAAATTCAGAAATATCCAACAATGACTTGCCATCTTATAGACTCAGTGTAAAGTGAGCAAGTGTTGTGAGCAGCAATGCAAGATTTTTAACTTTTCAGATTGTTTAAGGTGAACAAAGAGTCTAAAGTATGAATGTCTTAATTAATCATGTAAATAGCACCAGATAATTATGAAAGATATCGCAGATTACTTTACAAAAAGAGCATGTTATGTTCTTTAGGGAGAATAATCTTCTTTCAACAGGTAGAAACCTCGAGCAGAACCACACTCATGTTGAACAGCCGTCTGCCGTAACTGGATGGGCTGAGAGAAGTAAAAGCAACAACACATACAGACTTATGGCTAAAATTTCAATAATAAGAGGGAAAAATATGTGAAATTACATTAACAAGTAAAGTATTATTAACATGAGTGTGGGTGATAATAGTGATAGTAGAAGCTGGAGTCACGCTGGTCCACATCAAAGGTCTTAATACCTTACATTATCTATTGAATTGATCCCGTAATTTGAAATTGGTATCCCTTTATTTCTTTGATTTTGGAACGAAAAATAAATAAATAGAAATATCTCCTCATGAAAAACCTGTCAAATTTTCTTCTGGTAACTGTTTCTGCCAGCATCAAAGCATAAAAAAAAGAGAGCGGAATATGTTACAGCCCTACTTTCTGCTTTTGTGCAATAATAATTCTTGCATTATCACTGAATGCTCGCACATGATGTGAATCTGGCCGGTATGAGTGTAATTCCTTGGGAAACTGAGCTTGTACAACTTTACCTGTCTGAGTGAAATATTTGGAACAACTCTGCAGACCGTGTAATGTAACTCTAAAACACAAACTGAATTCAGACAAGTTTAAATAACTGACCTGCCAGAGGTGAAAGTGATCAGACCTTGGAGAAGGATGAGAAAAATAGCAACCTGAACAAATATTAAAACAGCTGGTTCTCATGTATAAACGGCCAGTTTACCATATGTGTCCTGGACAAATGATTGTGGATGCTCCATCTAAATTCTAAGTTTGTAATGGACACACACCAGCTCTATCACATTTTATCATTATCCTAATAAGATCAATATTAATAATTAAGTCAGATACGGACACCACATCTGTCACAACCGATTTCATGTTTTTGTGTAGGTGAGAGAAAATGAGCAATATCGTTCAACTCCAACCAGACAGAACCCGACCAACATCCCACTTGACTTTAAGGGGATGCCAGCAGCAGGAAGGAGGGAAGGAAAACAAGAAGAAAGAGCTTTTTTGTGAACTGCAGACCTGAAAGTCTTCCAGTGGTGAATAAGAATGAAATTACAGGATCTTCAAACAGACTGATTTCCGTCAAAGGCAGGCATTAGGGCTATGAAAACGGATGAATACAAAGGACTAGATTCATATCCAGCTTGAAGATCAATTACAAACAACTGGCTAAATGCTGAACTGGTGAGGGACACGTATTGTGTTTGGATTATTGCAGAAGTTACCAAGAATGAGATGTTTTAACCAGGGATAACTAAAAGAAAAACAGGGCCTGGGTGATAACAGCTTAATAACTCTTTTTGCAAGCTTTATGAACATGTTGCTGCTATAGATACTTTGGAAATAATGGGGTTTTTGCATGCGCCCCATGTATGGACGCATAGTCCTCCAAGCAGGCGGCCTGGGTTCAAATCTGACCTGTGGCTCTTTTCCCCACTCTCCCCCTCCACAGTTGCTGACTCTATCCACTGTCCTATCTCTTAAAAGGCATAAAAAACCTTAAATAGAAAAAAAACTAAAGGTGGGTGCTGCCAGTTAAAAAAAAGGCATTCATGGTAAAATGACCTTAAATGACTTCAAAAATCAGATCTTTCATACGAATATTTTCCAGGTGAGGACCCCAGAACCCCACTACCAAGTTCAAGGTTATGTCCCCCAACAAAGCCCAATGACGTCCTCAAAATGTACCAAATGTAATCTGATTTATTTGTATAATAATGAGTCAGTACATGAGCTCAGTACTAAGTTTCAAAATGACAAAAAGAAACAAAACAAGAAAAAAGAAACAGCTCTATATAACAGAAATGGATATTTTACCTGAAGTGGGTCATGTGAAACAATTATCCATCACAGTTATGTTGTGACTTAAGTCTGCCAAGAGTTTCAAAACTGTTAGAGCTGTCCCAGCCTCTATAACTGTGGAGTGGACGTATATTTATTTAGGAAAGTTGGCATCAGTCTATTTAAGAATTCTCTTCCAGCGGAGTACAAAGCAGAGCCCAACAACACTATAACAACAAATGGAAACATTTACATTTTCACAATGTTTGAGTAAGATTGCATCAGATAAAGTTGACAGCAGGCAGACAGATAATTTATCAGTGATTGTGTTTGTGCTCCTCGCTCAAAGTGATGTCTGTGTTGAATCTGAAGCAGTTTAATGGAAACAGCTTTGCAATTAATCACGGTCGATTACCTCGGATAAACAATCACACCCCATACCGGACAGTTCAATACACAAACAACCCACAACAGACACAACAACACACACATCCGAGCTCCAGCTGTCCTGCTGCAGAGACAGAATGTACTTTCATTGTTTAGATGTGATTATTTTTACTGTAGGTCTTTCCTGCAACAAAAAGTGACTAGGGATGACTCGGAAAACAAAGTCTTTCATGTTGTTGTCTCCTGTCCTTATTTGGCTTCAAGCGTATCTTAGGATGCACTCACATTTGGCAAAGTTTACCGTACCTTGCTTAAGCACGATTGTCCCCCCTCCCCATTCCCCCGCTGGCCAGCACTCACACTGCTCCAGGACTAACTGGGCCTGATCACGGTTACCTCTTGTGCGTTATGTCGTAATATAACACATGCATGGCTTTACTTAATTATGAAGCGTGCTCAGTTTACAAGACAGACGGACTCGAGAATAAAAAACAACAATTCTATTTCCGGGACAAGGCCTCCTGGGCTTTTGGTGTCATAAACAATCTGACAATTTCTTCATAATCTCTTTTTGGGGGGGAGCTAATATCAACATACATTACAACCTGTTTGACACGGATTTATTAATGCTTAAAGTAAATGTTCGAGAAAGGTTTCATCTTCGGAAATCTGACTACACTTATTTTATTGTGTTTCGCTAGGAAAGGTACCATTGTCATACCAACCACAAGTTTGGCATGCCACCCACGTTTATCTAATATCAGGGTTCAAGACCGATTCTTACCAGTCACATAAAGCCTGGTTCTGCAGCTATGGCTACCTACAAATACATCACAGAATAAGTCTAGAAGTGATCATATGTTACCTAAAATGTGTTGACTTTTAGTTTATTAAAGTAGGATAACGTGCATTAATGGTAAACTCAACATGGCAGATGTTGTGGATGAAAATGTCAAATTATGTTTGTGTCTTTTTGTTGTATGGTCATTCAATGTGGAATATCTAATAAGGAAATCTCTCTGCAGTCATGTTTAAGTATTTCGCTGGGGGAGGATGTGTGTGTATGTGTGTGTGTGTGTATGTGAGAAAGAGAGAGAGAGAGAGAGAGAGAGAGAGAGAGAGAGACAGAGAGAGAGAGAGAGAGAGAGAGAGAGAGAGAGAGAGAGAGAGAGAGAGAGAGAGAGTATGTCCACCAGCTGTAACTCAGCTGCAGGAATGTCCAGATGAAGTGACAGCGGTGGTGGTGGTGGTGTTTGTTTGATTTCTAAGCGTGGACTCTGTCTGATGTGCCAGACTTCAAAGTGAAGCTCGTGCTGTGAGGGCTGAATGACTTAATAGGCGTGTGTGTGTGTGTGTGTGTGTGTGTGTGTGTGTGTGTGTGTGTGTGTCTGTGTGTGTCCAATAGAGGGACGTGTTTCTGCCTCACATTGGGGTGTCTGGTTGTTATCTGGAGTGAGAAGGATAAAAGAATAAATCAGAAGACTATTACAATTAACATCTACTTTTAAGCGCCTTCTCTAACTTGCATTTAGACCAATAATATGTGCAAAAAAAGCAAACTATCATTCTCATTGTGCACTTTTTTTTTAAAATTTTGGAGTCAAAAATCTGACACCTAATACAAAAACACAAGAATCTGAGCCTGTTTTGTTACTTATAGCTTGACTGGACTTGACGGTCTTTTAACCCCAAACTAGCACACGACAAAAATTGCATCCAAAAGTTTTTCTTTGATGTAAAGGTTTGGTTAACAGCAGTGATTTTAACGCTAAAGTAAACCAGGTAAATTCTTAGATATAGCTGCATACTAAGATCCCCATTGAGTAACTTAAAGTGATAACTTTGACTTCTTCTTATGTTCTCCCTTGAGATGTCTGGCTGCAAACATCTAAATGAACTGACTAATGTACTCCGCAATGTACTGCTGGAATGGATCACAGCTGACGGGTTTTATCACCTCACACAACCATACAGTAAACATAACTGTGACATGTACAGTCTGCAAACAAAGCAGTAAAAAAAAAGAGAGCCTAATTTCATGGGCCATTTCAGCCCTGAAATCAAACATCCTTTTGCATGTGGCGAGAAACACCAGCTGAGGGCTTATTCCACAAGATGGAGACACAGGAAATTACACAAACAGATATAATGCTCACGAGAATAATCAACATTCTTGCCAATGTTCAACACTACCAATCAACGGATTGCAAAAACAAGGCGAGAGGAGAAACTAGGCGCCAGAAAAATGCACGGAAGACGGCTAAAGGCTGGCAAACGTGGATGTTAACACTGCTGGAGGTTTCATTATTCCCAAAATTTGGGAATGATTTGTACAGAAGAGAATGCTTTCAACACATTTTTTCCCCCACAAATATAAGTCCGTATAGGTGGTCTGCAGCTTAACCTTTTGAAGTTAAGGACCTTGCGTTTAATAAACCAAACCAGTTTTGGTACAATCATTTATTTTAAAACCTGTATGTCTTGCAACACTTGCATTAGATGCAGATGTTTTTGGTTTTTCTGGGCAGTTTTTGCCTTTCCCTTCTGACAGGAATTTTTGGGAGGAGAGCGTGGGTTAGTGGATGACATGCAGCAAAGGGCCGAGGTCAGATTCCAACCCTTGGCCCTCGCAACGCTGACTAAGTGTGCGACATAACCGCTAGGCTACCCGACACCCCTTGATGAAGATATTTGATCACTTTTAATACAGCAGAATCATTTTTACAACTTTAAAGGTGTGTAACTGATTCTTCCACATTTCCATTACTTGTTTGATTTCTCTGTGTCTTCATCTCATCCTAACAAACACATTTGGAAGCTGACATCGAGCACTAAGCTTGCCAGCTCTCATAATCTTGCATGTTATGTTTTTCTGGACTTCACTCAGCTCCATCAGCCCAATAAGCTGGATCAAACTCCCTGCAGTGTGTGTGTGTGTGTGTGTGTGTCAGACATGTGCACAGCTTGCCAGAGTCTTTGGACTCTGTTGTTTCTTAATTAGTCAGCTAGTAAAACAGAGAAAAAGATCTTTAGAGGACTAATTCAGGCGCCTGCTATATCACTCTTAAAATCCCTGAAGCTTTAACCCCCCTGATAAAAAAAAAAAATCACTGTATCTGTTTATTAAGAGTTGCACGAGTGAGGCCAGCTGCATTTCTTTATAGTAACTCGTAACCTTATACGGCTGAAAGCTGCACTGATTGTGTGAATTTTTACAGCTTGTTCTTTCAAAACGAGCGTGTCAGTTTGGCATGATGCTTTGTTGCACTGGATAGGAATCAAAATGTAAAGATTTTGAGCCTAAATAAATCTTTATGAGTAACATCATATACCTGTAAAACATCAAGTTAAACTTAATAGCATTCAGTTACACTGAGTTTCTTTTCCCCGAGATCTCTCTATAGGCCCTTCTCTGTGTTTCTCCATCTTCTCTTCTCTTGTGTAATATTGGCACCAGGAATAGATGCATTTTGGTTGTGGGGCCATCAGGGGCCATGTGGTAGGAAAGGTAGTATCAGCATGGTCACTACCTGGAGCTCGCATGTAGAGAGCCTCGGTCTGTTGAAGGTGGCAATGCTGATTTGGCTGTGATAGCCATTGGGTAAACTATAGAAGTTCTGCGTGTGGGTATGGAGGGTGGTGAGAGCTAGCATGGAAGGGGTCGACTCTGGGATTCTGGAGTTTGCTGTCTGGCCTTCCCGAGGCATCGAGGCGACTCATAGGACGAAACACCAGTGAGGGGAGGTTCCTATTTAACAACCCGGGTGATGTCCTGGCTATTGCTGCTTATCGGTCTACACGGTTGAGTTGCTGTAGCCAATAGGAACAATGTGGGAGGGTAGGTAGTATCACCATTGTCGCTAACTCCCGTTAATGGAGCTTGGGTCTGTTAAAGGTGGCCATGCTGGTTTGGTGGCTATCAGTAGGGTAAAGGGGCATAATTGGGACAAAGTTTTTTTTCACTGAGCGATTAACCTTTTATAAGGGCAAAAGTATCTTAGGTTTATTTTAGATTCTTTTGACCAACTCAGCTCGAGAATTAAAGTGGTCATGGAACTTAATTAGCCATGCTGAATGCCATAAATGATCAGATGCTGACAGTGAGTTCTTGCTCTTCATGAGACTTAAATAAGCATTCAAACTTGCATTTCAGTGCGGTAAAAGTTTGTAAGGATGATGGATTCTGTTTTAATCATGTTGACAATGTTAACTCCTTTAAGTGTAGCCTATTAGCATGCTAATATTTGCTAATAAACAATGCAACAAGAGTGGGCCTACGACAGAGACTGACAAGAATCTTATATTGTAGGTATTTAGCCTTGGTTCAGCCACTACAATGAACAACAAATTCATTTAAACCAGTTTTCTTACTTATTTTCTGCTTTACGAATTAAAACCACACTCTGAATATTTTGATCCATATCCTCGTAGAAAAGTATTAAGAGATTTATTAGAATGAGGTAAGTTGTTGTTTCATTGTCAACCATTGAAGATGACACTACAAAACTAGAAAAGAGGTCCTGTTCAGCCTGAAAATGTAATACTCAATGTAATCCCTTTGCATCCACATAACCATGAAGACACAACTTGTTCTGCTTGATGCACTTTTCTATGCTGAGTGCCAATTTTTCTGCTTCGAGACAACTTCAACAAGTTCTTTGCAGCACTGAAAAATATAGAGCTGGTAGAGAGGGAAAGGTTTGGTCCAATTAGTCTTGACATGTTAATGACCTGCTGTTGACTCTGACTGCCTGAGTGAGGCCGTCCATTGACTTCTGGGACCTCTCTTGTTGAAGAACGAAGGGCTGACTTTTCTCTGCATGTTTCTGTGTGTGTGTGTGTGTGTGTGTGTGTGTGTGTGTGTGTGTGTGTGTGTGTGTGTGTGTGTGTGTGTGTGTGCCTGTGCTCCTCTTATGAAGGACTCATACTGGGAACGTTGGACCTTCTCCAGACTCTTTTGTACATAAAGACCGTGACCACAGCACAGAAACTCATTAGAAAAGGCTTTATGTTCTCAGAGTCAATTTAGGGGCCCTGGCACTGTCTGCATACGTCTTTGTGTGTGTGTGTATGTTTGATGTGTATGTGCATACAATTGTATGTTATGTGGTTAGCAGCTGTGAAGCTCATGAATATCTGACATTAGGTGGACAATAGGAATGTGTTTGCACAAGTATGTACGTGTAAAGTTCTGTGTTTGTGTGTCTGTATGTGTACAATACCGTGGCCACATGTTTACATGTATTTATGTTTTTTTTTCATGTCAGTATGCAAATACAGCCTTTATGTAAACATGCTTGTGTATTCTCGAATATATGAGCATGAGTAATGCACAAGGATATTTTGCTTCACAATTTGTGCTTTTTTCTGTTTTCTGTGTGTGTTTACATGTGTGTGAGTATTTTTGTGTCAGTCACTTTCTATTAAATTTGAGTGGACATCATTGGTGCATGTGTGAGATTGCATTTTCCGTGTGTTTCCGTGCTTTAGAATTATTTATCTTCAAACGTGTTTTTTCATTGAAATAAAAGTGCTTGGGTTTCTGTGCCCTTTCATACAGAGCCATAAAATCAGTAAGTGTGTGTGTTTTGACATGTGTGCCTTTTTTGGCACGCTATCTGTGTCTTATTTTTTCTCCTACAGACGATGTCTGTTTTGGAAATGAATTTCACACCGGTGTTGAACAAAAACAGGCTGAGATCAGAACCACCTCATCTCCAACAGTCAATATGCTGATTGTTTTCACAGAGGTGTGCTTTAAGACCTTTAAAGTTTCTCTTTAAAGTCACAAGGAGTGGCACTTTGTGGTGTCAGATTTACCCCTTGAAGGTTCAGACGGACTTAGTCTGAAACATATGGTCTACATTCAGGACAGGTTTTTATCTTTAACATGTTGTCAAAGTTTGTTTGCTTCTCTAAATGGCTAACACAATTTAAAGGTTGGGGTCATGGTAAATATAACCAGTCTTTGTTTTTCTACAAAGTATGGTATGTTAATGTCCTTTGCCTCAGCAGTGACCCACAGATCTGAGAGTTAAAGTGGCACAACAAGTTGGCCGTCCTCTTCAGACATGATATGTTGTAGGTTGGAAATTAAACATTTTACAGAATTGTTAAAAATTGGGGAACACTGTAGTTAAACTTTGATCCTAAACCTGTATTTGGGGTTTAGGCTAGGGTTTAATTCTAATCTGCTAAATGTGCAGCCATGCCTGGAATTTCTGTATTTATAGGCTTATGTGGGATATTAACAGCATGCTAACTGAAAAAGAAGTTATTCAATAAAACTATAGCTTGACTTTCGTGTTTGAACTGTGGGATAACATTTATAAATGTCAAAATATATCTCCAAAAATTCTTGTTGAGCACAGGGCTTTTCTTTGAAATCAATCAGCCCAGAGCAAAGCCAAAGACAGCCTCTGAAAAGTGAGGGTTTAGCTAGGCTAACATTACTGATTCTAGCCCAATTTTCTGTTTTTAATTATTGTTATCGCTATAGTTAAAACATGTTATTCTTGTTTGTGATTTTAAAATATGAGAGTATATCAGTAAGTTAAACTCACAGTTTATGTTGGGATAGCTTAACGGCTGAAGATTGTGTTGAATGTTGTTCTCTGCTGTGAGATTTCACTGTTGGATACATTTGGTTATGAATGGTGTTAGCAAAGAAATGTGTGAACTTGAAAAAACACAGCAGGAATGTCAGTGTCTGACCATAATGTTTAACTCTATGTTCCCAGGTGACTCAATTTCTAGTCAGTTAAACGTAAATTTAAATTCAGACTAACCCACTAGTCCATAGGTAAGTACACACTCAGATAAAAGTTGAAATTGGACACAATTTATTGCCAAATTTAAAATTTCCTGCAGGTTAAAAATGTAAAAAAATGTTTTAAGTGCAACTACAAATAACAGGGCTAGCACAGCCAGCCTTAGGTCCTCCTTGCCAATTAACACCCACATGTCTGTGCTGAATGTGGTAATGCATTGCACCTGTCAGTGTACCAGCTTACTGTGAAACATACAACTTTATCTCCACTTTCTAGATCAAAATACTGCCAGCCGCGCTGCTCCTATGAGGTGCTATCTACAGCCAGTCTATGGCTACAGCCCGAGCTAGTGGCGGGTGGCTGCATTGCAGCTTGAGTATAACATTACATGGGACTAGGGAGGGTGATGGCGTTTAACCGTTGAGTTGCTTTACACCCACATCCCTACTTTAAACACTACAGTGACAGATTAGATAAACTAAAATGTTGCAGATTTTCCATATAGTATTATCTATCAAAAACATGATATGTATTTATGTGCCTGTTGTTGTAACAGGGACGTCTCAATGTGTCAGACTATAGCAACAGAACAAAATACTGTCAAAATATGAACAATAAATAACCTGTTTTTATCCGTGCCATAACAGATTTTTTCTGTAGCAGGAACATTTGATGTAAAGCATAAATCTAATGATGATAACAAATGCATGACCGGATCGATTACTGCAGAGGGCTGGAGAACAAAATAACCCAGAGCTGTTTCCGTGCCCAGTGTCCATTGCTTATTTCTGCTTGGCCATGACATGCCTGTTAGCTATCAGTGAAAGAGACAAACTCAAGCTCAAAGATTTCACGGCCCGCAAGAAGAATAACAAACCCACCATCATGTTTTCCAGCAATTAAATGGCTAAGGAAAAGAGCACCAGCACGCCAAACCTGAGAGCTGCATGTTTGCTCCAACTGGAAAACATGACTCAGTTGCACCTACAGTACAGTACAAGATGCAGAGAAGCATGTAGGCCATGTTTGAAGATCTGCAGCATGGGGGAAGAGAGTTACTATGTAAACATAGCTGGCCCGTGTTCTCAGTCATACCTGTAAGAGGCTTTAAGTCTTACTAAACCTTTACATACGTTATAAATAGAATATGGATTCGAACCATATTGCACAAGTTGTTCCGCATTTTGCATGGTGGTGCCAATGATCTCCATCCAGCTCATATACAGTAATAACATACAAATTGTGCAAATCCTGAACAAACAGGCAGCTAAGTTGTGTCTACAAGACCATATATGGGCCAATGTCTTGCTGTTATGTGTGTATGTTGGGTGTTTTACACAACCTGTTTTTCAGAGAACTAGCTCCAGATGTTAGACAAGGTATTTGCAGCAATGTCTGGCCAAAATGCAACAAAAAAACACAGCAACCCTCTGCAGAGGAAGGAAGGTTCTTCAATGGATCTGTTTCTAGGATTTGTTCAAAATAACGAAGCTAATAATCCATTGTGGTTCTATAAGAACGCGTTATCTGGAACATTTCAGACTCTAGAGCTCTTTTGACGAGCCCATTTAGATTGAATATAGAACCTGCTGAAAGAGTTTTTCTTTGAGTTTATTGTCTTTAATATGCTCTACAGGTTATGAGGTAATGGATTATTATCTGTTAACTTTATATGTGAAATTATCAACTTGAATTCATTGAATATGGTGAGCATACCATTCTTTTAATGGTGATGCATTAAAAGAAACAAAAAGATTCTAATGGTAAATGGAAAGTTTGAACAACATCTTGAAATACAGATTTAAGGATAAGAAGTTTAGGAATGTAAATATTGAAGTCTGACATATCGCTCATCATCTCTTTTTGCTCTACATATTCATTAACTTTTTACAGCATCTCATCCGCAAGACCTGATATATCGTAGAACTTTGGATGTACTCAGAGAAAAACATCCTTTACCAACTTTATGAAAAGCAGTTTACACTATCTGCTGCGGATACATTGGAGAGACAACAAACAAGCAGCAGCTTCAAAAGGACCTGGCATCTGGTTTCTCTTAAGAAGAGTTGGGAGTTTCACTCTCAAATGTATGACTAATCAACCACAACCACGAGGAGATGTGGTGTCCTGTTAAACAACTAGATATGGTCTTGATGGTAAAATGGCCAATAAAAATTACGACATACAACATTTACAGTGTAAAAGCCAAAACATTTTAGATGTCAAAACCTTAAAAATAAGAATTTCTCCAACTGCGCAAGGAGCACATTGTCCATTGAAAAATACACTGAACAATGGATGAACCATCACTCTAATAACATTTCTACAGCATCAGTGTGCGCAGCGTTCCATCTCCACTGTGGTTTTGCTCCATCTGAAGGCGTCCTACCTTACCCAATGGGTGTGTTTCTGAAGTGTTAGAGTGCAACGTACTACAGCCATGACTCGAGAGTTCACAAGATCACAGGAGAACTACAAGATCACACGGGAATACAGATTTGTTGGGACGGGCACAGCTAGGGCTATAAATGCTGTAGTGTGTGGCAACAGTTCACTTGCTCCATACTTGTCCCTATACACATAAACATGAAATGCAAATGTGGTGCCTGTTTTGATGTAATGTTGATCAAGTGAAAAATAGATTGGAGGTCTGTAACAGTACATTGTGTTTTATTTTGAAATCGACCACATGCTCTATGTGTTCCCTTGTCTGACTTTCTGTCCGGGTTGATCTGCTGTGTTCAGCCGTGCAGTGGGAACATAAGCATTGACTAGAGAGGACGCAATCAGCTCCAGAGTGCTTGGGCGGATGGAATGCGGCACACACGGATCTTGTGTTATCTGCCAGTAACAATGACCCCCTGTGCAAACAGAGGGACTTAAAAGTTCTTCCTCATTGTGAACTGAACCAAGAACTGAACCATTAAGGATACAAGATGCCAACCGAGACAAGTAAGTTATAGAAGTGAACCATTGTTGAGCTCCATTATTCAAATAGATGAAGAGTTAAATGGATTTGAAGAAGAATCATCAACAGGAATGGATAACTTCTTACACAGATTTGGCAAGTTTCCGGCTCATGAGAGGTAGAAAGAAAGCTTGGTACTCCACATTTGTAGGTGTTATTAGGGGAGTAAAGAGTTCAACTGTTCTCACTTGGATCAGCCCACAAGGTTTCTGGGAAGTCAAATCTTCAAACGTTACATCATGCCACCAATCGTGCTTGCCAACAGGCACAGGGGTCTAGTGTCACTTTAATGCTAAGAAGACAAAGCATGTCTCTTGAGTAATGGTCCTCCTCTTCAGCCAAAACAAGTGACTACAAAGACAAAATGTTTTCCAGCAGGCGCCTCTGAGATTATAAAAGTCTGGCTTCTGGCTCAAGTACATCTCAGCGGGCTTAGACGACCATCGCTAGTCTCCAGAACAGTTCTGCCAGGAGTCCTATCTGCGTGGACAATGTGGACTGATAAAGCTGCACTGAATGTCATGATAAATAGAGCAGGACTTATCTGGAGCTTTCATCCTGTCATTTAAGTTTCATCTGCTCTGATTCTGTTTATCACTCTCCCCTCTTCACTTGTCCAAAACTAAGATTTAGGTTCAGACGCGCTGACACAGAAAATGCTATATTTCACTTATCATGCCAAGAATGCAGATGTTTCTAATCAAAGATGATCCGTCTAGCAGTGAAATATGGATGTGTTTGAATGCAGGGAACACGTTGGACGATCCATAGAGTTGGAAGAAAGCCAAAGAGGCCAGCTAAGCTTCAGGAAAAAATCGAGGAGTCAAAGTCAAGTGAGATTTCAAACAAAAAGCAAATGTGGATAAGTTGAATCTGTGTTCAGCTTGGAAAACTGGCAGCTGTATTGAGTGTGTTTGTGCGCTCAGCGAAGGGGCCTCCCGTGCAGCTGAAGTGGAGAAACTTTTGGATGGCTGGCATTTAATTTAAAGAGAAGCCGGTTGAAAAGCCCAGTTTGATTGCTTTTTAAAACAACCTCATCTAAAAGTCTTAAATAACCAGATACCTCTGTGACGACAACGAAACAGGTCCAAACTACATCTCCGAGCCTGGGAATACACACACAGTTGGACCATTTAATGGCATCAGCCTTGTGGTTACGGCATGAGTGGGCAGCTCAGGGGAGGGGAGGTCTTGAAATGAAATTAGGATTACTGAGAGCCCTGATTCCTCCAGGATCCAACTGGTCTGAAGCCAGACAGCTTCATAAACCTGTTCCTGGGTCTGTCACTTGTCTTTCTAACTCTATCTTCCTTAATTTCTCTACTTCTTTCGTCCACTCTCCCTCGGTCTCTATCAGCCTCTCTTTGTCCTCCCCTCCTCTAATAACAGAGCTGACATTTACAAGGAGGCCGCAGCAGGGTTCATGGAAGGTAATAGCCATAAAGTCTGACACACCTCCAAAGCTTTCTCATTTACACACTCACACACACAGGAGTGAATTGGCCATGAGGCTACTGCGGCATTAGGCCAGGGTTTTTCCAAACGAAGCAGGACGCAGAGGACAAACTGCAGCAGTGTGAGCTCTGAAGATGCTGGAATATATTACGGCACTGTGTCACTGGGCAAATGACACAAAATCACAACAGCTAATGCTCATTTCCAAAACTCAGAGACCCACATTTCCACATTACAGTTTCAACTATTTTGTTCCAATCACTACAACATGTGGTGTTTGGACGACACACTGTTTGTGCCTACAACTCCAGCTTTGGAAGGTATTGAACTGGGTTTGGGACTGGGTGGTTTCCACTTTTTTACAGCTGGGGAAATGTTTTGGTGGTAATGACTTCTCTCTGTCCTTTATTACATAATGTACCAGTGACTGCCCTTGAGCATGGCACAGATATTTGAGCAGTTAACGGTAAAATACGGAGCTTTTTGCAAGTTTTCAATTTTATGAAACTCTTGTGTTCACCAAGTCTTGCAGCCCCTTAAACCTCTTTCACACTTGCTGAACTCCTGACATAAATTCAAAATATTTTGGCCCTGTGAACAGCCTTTCACATGTGTACTTCACAGTGGGACATAATCTGTGTTGGATACACCTTTGTTTTAAATACTGCCTTTGGTAACAACTTACATACTATGAAAAACAGACACAATGGAGAGCAGAGAAACTCTGCTGAATGTGACCGACGTCATCACCCTGTCCACTCACTCGCGGTGAATTTTCCTGACTATTACCTGCTGCATTCACACATCTGCCCACCCCAACTTCAGATGGACATTTTACCAGGAGGCTGGCAGGAAAAGTCCACATTAAGTCAGGGTGCAAAGATTAGACCACAAGTGTTCAAAGATGCAACCCACTCAGACAATGTCAGGAAATGTTCAGGAGTGCAGTGCATGTGTAAAAAGGATGTACTTATTATAGCTAATTCAGCAACGCTTGACCTTTTCTTTCACAGACTCAAAATGTTTGTTGGGTAAGGATATTTTGAGATGACAACTGCGGTCTGAATGTATCATTCAACAGTGCTAGTATGTAATCATTGTACTGCTAACACGCATGAACCAACAGCTACTTCTTCAATCTATTGCTGTCAAAACAAAGCCTGGCCACACTTAGCCAGTTGAAATAGGACAAGGTATGGAACCGCTACAATCATTTTATTTGATTTCCAGTGATAGTAGACAAAGCCTATGAACTATAAAACCAATCAGAGCAAAGAGATGAGTGACTTAGCTGCTCCAATATTTCATTCATTTGTATCTACTTCAGCATAAAACACAGGTTATGGGCACAGGCAATATTTACCATTTGTACACAACTTGAATAAATACCCAGTTTGTTACCCAATAGCTGGTTCAAAAGAAGTCAAACCAGGACATGTCTAATGTACAAGAGTTTCTTGGTGGAGGACATTGATTTAACACATGACCTCAGAGGTACATGAAGGACATGCTGTAACAGTAACATGATTAGACAGGTCAATAGGGCATTACATCATCACAAATCAAGTCCTACTTTCTATACTTCTCTGACTGTAAACTGGTTTTGACTTCAGAGATGGTGATCACTGAAACATGAGTCTTCAGAGACTGCATAAACAACATTATCACGGTCTAGATCTCCTATATCAGACTAAAGGCCATGCTGTTTCTTCATCACACTGAGATGCCCTGATGTAAAAAACAATAATTCCGTAACCCAATGATCCTCTGCAGAATAAAATCTCACACTCGCTGGGGAAGGACTGGGCACCATGTGTCTCAAAGGAGGCCGCCTTGTTGCCTTTTATCTGTCCTTTGTCTTTTATGCACAGTAGCTGATAGTTCAAGTTTGTCACGCTTCCAATAAGCTGTGACATTCACAATTTTCACATGTGGGAGTCAAGTCTTAAATCTGCCACACGTGCAAAGATTCACGGAGCTCAGAGGTCAGATGTGCACTGCACTTGGAAAACTGATTTCACGATTCAGTTTGGGAAAATCTCAGAGGACGGAGGAAATATTCACAAAGATCATACATCTACATTTAGCATCGACACATTACAAGAGAAACTTTTCAACATGTATAGCTGTAAAATTGTCAAGTAAAGTCATAGAGTCCATAAACTCACCAGCAGAACTTTACATTACTGGAGTTTAGGCTATACTTGAATAGTATATTCTTTATTATGTGTGTGTGCGTGTGTGTGTGTGTGTGTGTGTGTGTGTGTAGGTGTGTGTGTGTGTGTGTGTGTGTGTGTGTGTGTGCGCGCGTGCGTGTTCTCTAAGCTAAACCAGAACAGACAGTTTAAAAGGGGCGTCAGGTTTCAGACCACATCCCAGAGTGTTACTTCAGACTAACTAAGTGGGTTTTGTGGTGCATGTGTGTGTCCTTCATTACAATTCAACGTTGAGGGAAGGTGATGTCATGTACATAACGGAGCTCTGAGAACAATGGACACACAATGTGCTCTTTGTGTCAGTGTGTATGGTGCAGAAAAATACATTACAGGTTCTAACTCTCTACATTACCTTTGGTTACATATTTATTTTTCTCTTTGAATACAAAAAACAGGAAATGAAGGAAAGTCATGCAGATAAGCTGACAGTTAAAGCTTATTTTACACCATTTATTCAAACTGTATTTACAACAATCTCTTTGCTGCTTTGTACCACAGTATACTGCAGCTGTCTCTACAAAACATGCACTTTGCATGCTGATTGTTTACAGTTAGGAGTACATCTCTGGCCATTCTCTAGACCCTAGGCTCATTCATGTGTTGCAGTCTGTAGTAGAAGATTTAAATACAGACCTGCTTGCAGGGGATTATGGGTAATTTTTTTTTCAAAAACAAGGTGGTTTGAGGCAGCAACCTCAACAAAAAGATGGATGACATCACTCAGGCTTCATCCATTAATGTATACAGTCTATGGGTGGTTTGCCTGGACCGTCACATCTTTTGTAGTATAAATGGACTTGAGCTTGTATAGCTCGTTTCTTCTGACTACTAAATGCCATTGTACACCGCAGGTCACACCTACCAACTCAAATCCATTCACTGTAAAGTGTCCATCAGTATTAACTTATCCAATTCAGGGGCACTGGTGGCGCAGTGGTTAGTGTCCCATGTATGGAGGCTGTGGTCCTCAACGCGGGCGGCCAAGGTTCGAATCTGACCTGTGGCTCCTTTCCCGCATGTCAATCCCCACTCTCTCTCCTTGATTTCCATCTCTACCCACTGTCCTATCTCTACAATAAAAGCCCAAAAATAAATCTTTAAAAAAAAAAAACGTATCTAATTCATACAGGTTTA